>CM064862.1:7955088-8555088 GCA_032719365.1 Prinsepia uniflora | reverse complement strand
TCCGGTCTTTTGGGTTCGATTGTCAGACGGGAGCAGTGTCAGGACCCACCCCGGTTCCACCCCGAAATCCGAGGTAAATCCTGCTCCCGTCTGACTAAACCGAACGAAACTCACGAAAAGTACCCAAACCCACAGTCAGACGCAGGAGAACTTTTAAACATCTGAAGTCAAAGTTTACAGAGCATAGTACTAAATACAAAAGAAAAGAAAACCGGAAAGCTAGGTATACACACAACGGAAAAATTACAACAGTGCGGGATTCCTCTCGTGACTTCTATACCTCAGACGCTACCTCGACGCCGGAACCCCGCGCTAGCTCCACGACCTGGAGGGCAATTAAAAACAGAAGGTGTGAGTGGACCATAATAAAAGAAAAAGAATTTCCGAAAACCATTTCATAAGAAAACCGGGTTTAGCCCTCCGTTTTGAAACCACATGCATAACCCAGTTATCAAAACAGTTATAAACCATGTAACGATCCTCATAAGAACAAAAACACTATAAAACACCGTTAAAGAAATCATAGTATAAACATCATAAAACCGTACCATAAACCATGAACATCAAATTATCATTTTCCGATCAAACCTGGTGGACCTATCCGAGTCTTTAAACTCCCGAGTCTTTAAACTCAATCCAGGCCTCAATAATCCGAGTCCTTAAACTCCCGAGTCTTTAAACTCAACAGGCCTACGGGGGAAATATCAATATATCCGAGTCTTTAAACTCCCGAGTCTTTAAACTCAATCCGGGCCCGTCCCCCGTCAATCAATATCCGGGTCTTTAAACCCAATATCCAGATCCAGCAAATCCAATCCAAAACCGTTAAAAAACCTTTTTCTAAATCCGTATCCAAACCCGAATCCGAAATCACTGGTCCGATGCCCTTCCGACATCCCGAACCGTCATTCCGAACCCAAATCCGGAATTCCACTTTTCAACTTTAAAACCAAATTCCGCTTTCCGTTTCATTGACAACCATTTATTGTTTGAAATCCCAAAACCATGGCATCATAATCAGAAATCAAGCATTTCTCGTAAAACGTGCCAAAAACCGTAATTCCTCAAAAAACGTGCAATTATGTAATATCAACAAAGCATATCCGATAAACATAAAATCATAATTAAAACCATAAAACATTTATAGAAAACAGTTATGCATGCTCGAGTTTAAGGAAAGGGTCCACTCACAGTACTAAGCCCTCAATCGCGTCCTGAACGTCTCGTACGTTCCTCAGCTTCCTCGGAAAGTCTCGATCCTATCAACAACCGCCAAAGTACGTCACTAACACGTCTACCAAGACTCTCCTAATTTTCCCCAAAAATCCCCGGGTACTAAACGTAACGAACCGGAACCCTAAACCTTCACCCTTGCGGAACTAACTTCAAACGACAGCCGAACAACCCGAAACTAGTTCCATTAGACTCGTCATAACACCCAGACCAAAAACTATGTTGACCGTTTCCCCAACCGCCGCCGCACGCGCCCCCACGCGCCGCCCAAAGTGGCTGCGCGTGGCCCTCATGCGCCAGCTACAGTGCATCGTCTACCTCAAGCCGACCCGGTTCAACACAGTACCTGCAAATCGAACCGGCGTGGACGGTTCTCTGCCGTACCTGTACCAAAACACCTCCTCTCTTCACCACCTTCATCATCCCATCCTTAGCAATCCAGTCCCCTTACTCAGACATCTCGACTCAGGCTACACCTCGTCGACTCAAGCTCGAAACCAAAACCCGATAAACCCCTGTTCTTCCTCCCGGCCAACCAGGTCATCCCCCGCCATGGCAACCACCATAGACGGTTCCTGGGACCTCCCTAAGTCCTACCCAACTCACCAAAACCGTCGACTCACCCTCTACAACCATGACTTTCATCCTGAGCAAAACAGAAAAAAACAGAGTACACCGGTACCCTCATTCGTTCCACCTCCATCGTGCACTTCCCCGTCACGGCTGCACAACTAGAAGACACCCAGGACTCTACTAATTCCCCTAGACCTCACTAGACTCCTCGATTCAGCCCTTAAAGTCACGACTTTCGATTTGAAAATCAACGGCAAAACAGAGTACTTACACAAGGAGAAGGAATTACCTGCCGTCGAGCGCCGCCGTGCTCACCACCGTACTCCCTAAAGTCCACAGAGTCATCCTTGTTCCTTGTCGAGTCCAAATACACCAACACACGGCCTCACAACCACCACGATCTTCCACTTCTTCTCTGTTTTCTCTGAAAACCGACTGCCCCGACCACTGTGTTCTTGTACGATCTCACTCCCCCAAACACTCTCCAGTTCACTCTTCCACCCTCTGATCACTCCTCACTCACCAGAACACACCAACACTCACCATCGTCTCTCAATTTTCTCTCAATCTCCCTCTCTGTTTCTCCCTGGTTCAAAGAATACACATACACACACAGCACGGTTGCACCCCAAATAATTGGACCGTGCACTCACTAGAACCAACCAGACCTTCTACACGTGTCACCATCTTACCCTTCCTCTCACAAGTGGCCCAATCTCAGCCATCCAATTTCCTCTCTGTGCACAAATCCCCAGACAACCAAAAGACCAAAATACCCTTTCTTTTAACCCAAATTTATGATTGCGCCACTATCTTTCTAGACCCGTAACTCACACATCGTAAGTCCGATGAATACGTGCCGCCTGTCATCGAACTCAGGACGACAAGATCTATCTAACGGTCCTAGGTCAACATACCAAAACCCGATCATAAGAAAAGTCAACTTTTCCCCTTCATTTAGCCCAATTACGGTTATGCCCCCAACCTTCCGAACATCATAACTTCCTCCTCGGATGTCGGAATCAGGCGTGCCACCTGTCTACGGATCCGTGACGTCCCAAACTACGTCACAGTCACCGGTCAAAGTCCATTTGATCATCCGAACTAAAAGTCAACTTTTTGCCCAACCTAGGGGCAAAATCGTCATTTACCTGCTAGTCACCGATTACACTCACTAATCTCAGCTTAACCACGATCGTAACCCTAATTCCTGGGATGGGTCGTTACAAGCAGGATGCTTCCAGATTATCGAGGCGATAATCGGGGTGGGTCCTGTCAGTATGCTACTAGGGATTTCAGAAGATAATGATGAAAGAGAGACATGTGAGATAGATACTATGAAGAAAAATAATAAAACTTGTTCTACGGTGAAGTGTGATTACAAGGCAAGTATGCGAGTTGTATATGATGTATGGTCAAACAAATGGAAGGTTTCAGGTTTTAATGACTTTCACAATCATAAAGCAGTTACTCCAGAAAGAAAAATGAAAATGAAGTCAAATAAAGTTATGCCAAAAGTAGCTAAAATTCTTACTGAGACATTTCACGAAGAAAATTTGCCAATCGCCAAAGTTTCCTCAATCCTTAGTGGAGGTTACATTGGCTTTAACAATAGAGACTGTTATAACCGCTTGAGAAATGTCCGACATAGAGAATTGGATGGAGGTGATGCTCAGTCGGTCCTGACTTACTTTAGGAAAAAGCAAGTTGAGAATCCACAATTTTTTTATGCCATCCAATGTGATGAAAATGGAAGGGCGGCTAATTTTTTTGGGTAGATGCTCGATCACGAATGGCATATCAGTATTTTGGGGATGTAGTCACCTTTGATACTACATATAGGACAAACAAGTATGATATGCCCTTTGCACCATTTATGGGAGTGAACCACCATTTTCAGTCAATACAATTTGGATGTGCACTTCTACAAGATGAGACAGAGGTAACTTTTTTGTGGTTGTTTGAGACATGGCTTGAAGCAATGGGGAGACGTCATCCAACTTCTATTATTGCTGATCAAGACTTTGCAATGAAAGGAGCAATTGCCAAAAATTTTCCTAAAACTCATCATCGACTATGCTTGTGGCATATCAGGAAGAAGTTTGCTGAAAATTTGTCACATGTGTACTTTAAGAAGTCGAAGTTCAAAGTTGAGATGAAGAAATGTATTCGGTTTACAAACAAGATAGAGGAATTTGAAGAAAAGTGGAAGAGCTTATTGAGAGAATATGAATTGGATAAGAATGATTGGTTACAACATTTATATGATATACGTAATTCTTGGGTTCCTATTTATAATCGTGACAAGTTTTTCGCAGGAATGAATACTACTGGACGTAGTGAGGGTATTAATTCTTTCTTTGATGGGTTTGTTAACACATCAACCAATCTTAGAGAGTTTGTTCTCAAATATGAGAAAGCATTGAAGAAGATTATGGAAAGAGAAAGTGATGAAGATTTTGAATCTGAGCATAAATATCGCATTGTTAATGAAGGAGAACTCCTTTTGAAGCATGCAACAAAGTTGTATACCAGAAATGTGTTCAAGAAATTTAAGGATGAATAGAGTAAGGTCAATCAGTATAAAGTTGAAGAAATGGAAGGTGACAATGAATATCACACCTATCTGGTGAAAACAAAATTTGGAGAGCAAGAAGAGTTTGTGGTGAAGTTAAATTTGCAAACATACAAAGGTATGTGTGGGTGAAAAAATTTTGAATTTGTTGGAATACTTTGTAGACATTTGCTGAAGGTATTTGTCCGGCAAGATATTGATACAGTTCCTGGCCATTTCATTCTTTCAAGATGGAGACAAGAAGCAAACAAATTTAGAATCATGGATTCTAACAATTTGGTGAAAGATGATGGCAAGGAAGAATCAGAACCTTTGCGACTTAGTCATATGTGTCAACAAGCAACTAAGTTGGCATGTATTACAGCATCTTCAACTGAGGGATACACAAGATTCATGGAAACTATAAATGAATTGTACAAAAAATTGTCAAAAAACTATCATCCACCGACAACCACTGCTCCCTCAAAAAAAGGTGACTCATGTACTAATGTTGAATTCTCTCAGCCATTGATTTTGGACCCGAATATCTCACAGACTAAGGGTAGGAAGAAGGAAAATACTAGCAGTTCCCAAAGAATAAAAAGTGGTATTGAGTTAAGCCAAGAAAGGAAGAAAAGAAAATGTGCTTTATGCAAAAAGTTGACATATCATGATAAGAGGACCTGTCTTTTAAACCCAAAGAGAAGAAAGATTGAAGCAACAAATTCATGTAAGTTGTTTTAATTTTTTTTATATTGATATTTACAATGATAAAGATAATACTTATATTTCTTTGACTGTATTTTCAATCTAAATCTAGGGAGTGAGGAGCCAGAAGACTTGGATGAAGATGTGGAGGAAAGTGATATGATGGTGAGAAGGTTTTTACACTAAAAAATGTTATCTTCTATAGCTCTAATTTAGCTTACAAAAACTAATTAATAGTTTAATTGATATGGTGCATACACTAACGTGATTTCACATTTTTGTGTAGGATTGCTGAGAATGGATACGACTAATTAAAAACTCGCTCTTGAACGGTTATAAAATATGGGAGTGTGAGAATTGCGTGTAATGATTTTGAAACATTTTTGTCATTATAATTACTTAGTTTTTGACCCAAATTGTTATATGATATTTTTTTAATCAAAGTATATGGAATAGCTTCTCTGATTGTGTTCTTAGTGAGTATGGTGTTGGCTTTGAGCACTGTTCTAATGACAAGCTTTGACCTGTACACATTTATTAGCATTTCGATCAACAAGAACCATATTCTAAGATAATCAAGTGTCATAAT
This sequence comes from Prinsepia uniflora, assembly GCA_032719365.1. Classification (NCBI taxonomy): domain Eukaryota; kingdom Viridiplantae; phylum Streptophyta; class Magnoliopsida; order Rosales; family Rosaceae; genus Prinsepia; species Prinsepia uniflora. The sequence continues at coordinate 8,549,431 of CM064862.1, read as the reverse complement.
ATCCAGGGAAATAAAATATGAAATTGCAAAAATAAACCAACGATTATGCATTCAAAAGCATAGAACCTTTGTTCCCTAACATTTTACCGATCAAAATTACCAAAGCGAAAAGTTGTAATATAGAAATTGAAAATAACTACAGCTTATCTAAAATATGTACACCAGAAAACAACATAACTTGCTTCTAAAATATGTACACAGTTCCATATCGAATCACAATGCTATCTTCCTTCTCTTCATTCCCCAAGAAGTTTACTAGGGACCTCTCTGCGTTTTTCTCAAGCCGCTTCTTCTCTCGTTCAAGATTGATATATAATCTTCAAATCCAGCTAAGTGATCAAAGTTCCAAACTAGTTAATCAAGTATAAATTAATACGAGACCTGCCGGCCTAAAAGAGAGATATCACCTTAACTATTTAAACTACAATGGATGGCTTTAACAAACGCATTCTTGCTACGTAAATGGTTGATAATTTTGTTAATATTAGTACGTACAATGTAAAAACAAGTACAATGTACAACAATGAATGCTATCAATACCAAAGTGAATTTCTCTTGGATAAGTCAAATAACGCCATGAAGTATCATGGTCAAACAAACTTACTGCACTTTCTTAAAGTAATATCATACAATATCTTAAAAGCAGAAAATAATGAAAAATATCATATATAGTCTTTCATGGTTTTGGATCATTTACGTAATAAGCATCACAACCAATACCACAATCTGACCAATTTTATTTTGTCTCATTTTTTTAACGGGAAACAAAAACATTATTGGAGAATAAACAAAAAGCAGACATCCATGAATCACAAATAGCATTCATTATATCTACAAAGGAGCTTACATAACCTCTCCCTACGTGCTAGGGATTCATAAAATATGGGGGAAGAACAATTAGGTAATTATCCAAATAAATCATCCATGAATAAAAGGAGGAATAAAATGTCACCAAGATGAATTTAAAATCAATTTGAAGCACATTACAATCATTCAAATAAAAGATAAAAACCTAGAGTCGACATTTACTTTTGCAGGGAACACATCACAATCATACAAAAAAAATACGGAAAAAGTAAAAAACTGGAAGAGGCTATTTGCTTGCACGGTGCCTTGGAGAAGGATCTGTAGTGTCTAGAGGAAATTATAATCCAATGAAAGGTTGGAAATGCAAAAATAGTTAGTCCATTGGAAGGTTGGAATGGTTGTAGAATTAGCGCTAAGAAGCAAGAAAATGCAAAACCAGTTAGTCCACTGAAATACTGGATTATATAGATCCGTAAAATAAATTAAACGATTGGAATGGAGAGGATGCCCCAGTCGCCATCAATTGTTTTATGTAAGATGAAACGTGAGGCGATAATGCCAGCACACAACCCGATTGTCTTAGCCCCTTGTATGGAGCGGGTGCCCCCGTTTCTTAGCCCTTGTAAGGTGGTCGGCCAAAATAATGGCTTCAATGGTAGCGATGGTCTTACAATAGAGAATCGAAAGTGGGCAAAAAAGGGAGCGATGAGGCGATGAAGATAAAGCTCCAATCGATTCAACACATCACAGTTGTTCAAATAATCAAAGGAGAGATACTTACTATGTATCCGTACCCAACACGATGCCCAACAGAGATGGAGTCCCAGCTTCGTGAGGCACAACAATACCGACGACAACTCAAGAAGAGAGGACGATAGATTCCCTGTTTTCCAGTAATTAGGTTTCTTAGAATTAATATTTTGTTAGTCTTATTTTAGGAATATAAGAGATTAAAAATAATGCAATTAAAAATTATTATTTAAGTTAAAGGACATGTCATCTTTGATCTTAACCATTGAGAGTCTTTAAATCTAATGGTCCATAAATTGTGTTAAAATGTGTGTCTAAAATGTGGTGCATATATACCCTGAGATATTGAAGGTCAAAGTCGAATTTTTAAATTAGGGCCCCCACACATTCTCCAACCCTTAAAGTGTCCGTATGCATATATATATATATATATATATAAACACTTTTAAAAGTTATCTTTTATATTATAATTCACAAAATTAAAATTAGGATAAGAAATAATTACCGAACAATGTAATCAAATAAGTATTTAATGTAACGACCTGTCCCAAATTCCAGGATTAGATTAGTGACTAATCACGATTAGTGACTAATCACGATTAGTGACTAATCACGATTAGTGAGGTTAATCGGTGATTATTTGGGCGAAATCGGACGAACGATGCAAAATGACCGTTTTGCCCCTGGGCGTGGGCAAAACATTGACTTTTCGTTCAGGCCGTCAAATGGACTTTGACCGATGACCGTGACGTAGTTCGTGACGTCACGAGTTCATAGACAGGTGGCACGTTCAATTCCGACGTTCGGAAGTTTAGGGGTATTTTGGTAATTTTAGTTAAAAGGAGCAAATAGTTGACTTTTTGACCGGGATGTCCGATGTCCGATGGCCGAGGGCCAAGGACCATTACGTAGATCGGGATGATACAAATCCATAGATAGGCGGCACGTCGAATTTGGACGTTCGACGACGAAGTTACGGTTCACGGAAGTTTAAATGCACTATTGCACGTTTTACGAAACAAATTAACTTTTGGCAGTTAGTGGGCCCAGATATTTATCTCAAGGCCCAATGGATGAGTGACAAGTGTCACCCATCCAATGGACACCAATTTCTCTTCATGCATCTCCCTTTACCCGTGCATTTTCATTTCTTCATTCAAACACACACCCATTACCCGATCTCATTCTAACCTTCACTCAAATCCAACCCAACCCTATTTGATCATGACTGAGAGGACCAGAGAGTGAGGAGAGGACGGTGGATGATGGTGGCCGGCCAGGATGGAGCCACCGTGCACGGCGGAGGCCCAAAACCCGAAAGGTAATTGGTTGTAACCGATTTAATCCATTTTTCCATTCTTTGTATTATGAACCGTTTTTATGGATTGTTTTGAGTTAAATGGGTTAGTAGGAGTGTATTAGAATGGTTTTGAGGAAGATTGGAGGTCGAGACACCGTGGGGGAGGTTTTGGAAAACTTGGACCGTGAACCAAGTTTTGGAACCTTAGGTTTTAATGGTTTTTAATTAGTTTTAGGGATTGGTTTAGATAGGAAACTTGAAAATAGGAAGTTTAGGATCGAAAAGGAGAAGATTGGACGAAAAATGAGGGAGTAGGAGGGCCGGACCGGTCACGCCGGTCCAGCTGGACCGGCCTGCACAGAAAACCGGTCGGACCAGTCGATTGCGTGAGGAAGAAGATGAATAGTCCTAGCGCGTGAGGCCCACGCGCAGGACCTATCTTGGGCGCATGAGGGCGCGTGTCCAACATGTTATTTCATCTATTCGCTGTAACGAACATTTTGGGACTGGTCTCGTGTCAATCGGACATCGTTTCGATAGGTTTCGGGGTGTCCGAAGGTTTAGGTTCGGTTTTAAAAATAGTTATAAAATCGGGAAAATTATGGGACTTCAATAAGGGGTTAATGAGGCTATTAGTAACCTTATATTACGATTTGGACAGGTTTGGGAGTCCGGTGATGGTGATCGGCTCGGGAGAGCCTATGGCACGCAAATTGAGGCGGCAACTCGGACGGTCTGTGAGTGGACCTTGTTTTCTAAATTGGTGCATGCATAAATGTTTATTATATGTTTTAAATACTTGTTTGTGATGCCATGAGTGCATTTGGATGTGTGGTTACGTATAGGCACGTATTTCAAGGTTTCGGCCCTATACGGTGCCTATACGGGTCGGTATTTCTTTTATCGGTCTAAATGAAATGGTTTTGGATTTCAAAAGGATAAACTCGGGTATGAGACCCATTTGGTTTTTTCTCGGGAATATGACCTTAGATATCGGGCACGGTGCCCAGCTGATGTCATATGTTCGGGCACGAGACCCAGTTATTTTACGGTTTATGATTTCGGGTCAGGGACCCTAGATGGATTTCCAAGTTCATGACGGTTTACAGGAACCGGCATGAACTCTGGAAAGGTCATTGTGGTTCATGACAGTTTATGGGAACCGGCATGAACCTTTGTCAAGTCATTCTGGTTCATGACGGTTTATGGGAACCGGTATGAACCCTAGTTAATGGATGTTATGGATCATGACGGTTCAAGGGAACCGGACATGAATGTTTATGTTATGTATATATATGTATTCATATACCTTCCTTTACTTCTATTATCTCTTCCGGGGAGGGTCGTTGGCCTGGGTGGACCCCAGAGTAGTCACGGAGCACCGACTGAGTGGAGTCACCCCCTAGTTGGGTTCCTTACTCTCAGGAAGGCTATGATTACTATTACCTCAGGTAGGGTCAGTGGTCTGCGGACATTGATCTTGACTTTGAGAAGACTCGGATTGAGACCTGGGTAGCACGCGCGTAGCTTTGGAAACCGTGACAGGATTGGTTGTGTGAATTATATGTATATATGATGTATGCTTTATGAGATATATGAGATGATATATGATGTGTGTTTACACAGGTTTTGGGCAGTGGCCCGTATGGTTAGTTTCTTATGATATGGGCTGAGTCCCTTATGGATTTGGGCAGTGGCCCGTGTACTTGATTTCATTATGGTTTTTCTGGATAAATGGTTTTCGAATGCATGCATGCTTTTTAGTGAAGGGTACAAATGTCGTCTTATGAAATGTTTTTATAAACTCTTGTTTTGTCTACTCACAGCTTTTAATGTTTTGACTGCCCTTCAGGTTGACATCGGATGTGGACTGTAGCAGAGACCGAGATATCACATACCTCCTCCGGATCCTGGCGTACTCTGATAGCCCGGGAGGGCAAAGGTTGGAAATATCCCTTATCTGAACTTCGTGTCAGACGGGAGCAGGGTCATCCCGCACTAATCCCGGGGGGATTGGGATGGGTCCTGTCATTTAAATTCCTTAATTAATAATTTCTCAAAAAATATATATATACTTGATAAATATAAGGAAATATTACTTAAATATCACACTTTTTGCATTTTAAGTGACATGACCCACCCCGATTATCGCCTCGATAATCGGGAAGCATCCTGCTCCCGTCTGACAATCGAATCCAAAAAACCAGAAAACCCAAAATAATAATACAACAAGCCCATTGTCAGACCAGGGTGATTAAACAAATACAACCGACTGGACCTCTAGTTCATAGTTTCACAGAGCATAATATTACAAAACAAGTTAAAGAACAAATCCTACACTGTGAACTAACTACTCCGCAACGGAAAACTTTATGCCTATGCCTCTGCCTCGGCGCTAGCCCCCGAACTTGTACCACGACCTGGAGGGTAGTTAAAACAGCAAAGTGTGAGTGGACTGAAACAAAAGTTTGCAGAAAACAGTTTAAGGAATTCGGGGTTCGCCCTCCAGTTTTACAACACGCATGCATAACCAGATATTTGAAAAACACGTATTAAATATTCGAAATCCCTTTTTCCGAAACACGTGTAAAACATTTCAGAAAACCGTCATAACTCGTATAACATAATATAATATTACCAAAATCCAGAAACAGTCATTTTGAAACATTAATTACACAAATCAAGTAACAAGTGAATCAATAATCACAATTAAACCATTGGATCCGTCCGAGTCTTTAAACTCAAAATCAGGCCTTCCCGGGGTATCAACGAGTCTTTAAACTCAAAACATAATCAATAGGCCTCGGGGGTATCACAATAACCGAGTCTTTAAACTCACGAGTCTTTAAACTCAATCCGGGTCTTTAAACCCAATTTACCGGGCCCGCCCCCGTCATCAATTAACCGGGTCTTTAAACCCAAAACCAGATCCAACAATCAACCGGGTCTTTAAACCCAAAACCATTTATAACACAATTCCTCATGATTCATTCCGAAATCATAACTTGTCAAAATAGGACTTATGTTCGAATTCACATGCAAATACCAAATCGAACGTCATAAATACGTAACATGCATAATCATATTCGAATACTTCATCAAAACATCATTCATGCATAGGCGAAAACCGTAACCTCGAAATGCGTGAAATATGATATTTATCTCGAAAAGCGTGAAATCACGTAAAACCGAAATAGCATATTTATCAGCATAAGATCCTAAGTGAAAACGCAAGATAGATAGGTAAAATAGTCATGCATGCACAATTTGGAAATCAAAAGTCCACTCACAGTTTTAGGACGCGTCAATCGCGCTCCGTGCGCTCCTCAGTAGCTTCGGAAATGTCCGGGCCAGTAAAAACGTACAAGGAGGGTTACAATCATCCCCAAATAACTCGTAAGATTTTTCCTAATTTTTCTGGATTTTTTGACGAAATTAACCTTAAGGACCTAAACTTCCGAACTCCCGAAATTATCCCGAACGACTCCCGATCGACTCGAACCCTAAAGATAAAATGTTAAAAACATTAAAAGGAAGAAAAGCTCAGTTGACCGTGATCGGAAAAGACCTCACACGCGCCGTCACACGCCGCCCAAAGTGGCTGCACGTGAAGGCCACGCGCCTAGCTACAGTGTCTTCTCCCTTACCCGAATAGGCTGTTAAACGGGTCTATTACCCGCGACTCAACCCAACCAGTTAACCTTAAATTCTCAATCAATTCCTCCCGTTTTCAATCCTATCATCTTCTCTAATCCATTAATTTTAGTTCTGTAAGATCGATTAACCTCGACTGTCCCTAAATCGATCAAACCCAGACTCGAACAGTCGAACAAGTCGACGTCTGGAACTCACCCAACCTAGCCCCATTTTCAAATTAACTCAGACAGGAGCTTAAGGGAACCTAGACGAACACAATTGCACAACCAATTGAACAAGCCGTTACCTGGTAGTCGTCGTCCTCAACCCTGTGTTTTTCCAGAAACTCGAACTTGAGTTCCTGAGCAATCCTTGATCAAAGCTCTTCAATTCTTGCACGGGGATGTTTGTAATGGTCTCAGAATGCTAATACAATTCACGGTTTGGCTCGACTCACCTCAAAACTCGACCTTTGAATTTCCCTCCATTCCTGGGTTTTCTTCCCCGTCTCAGACCTCTCACTCTCAACTCTCTCTCAGACTACCAGAAGCTTGCAAAATGAATCCTCTATCCACTCCCTTACACGGTTAATCGATCAGTGTAGCCAGCAGCTCGTGGGAGACCAACTGAGGTCTCTGAAAATGGTTTCCCGCAAACACAGAAACCATGGCCATTCTTTACTCCTCCCGTGCTCTGAAACTCTGCCCAACCATGCTCCAATGTCACTCAGTCATGCTCCCACTACCTCAATTCACATAAACTAATCATCTGATCAAACCACTAATGCCATAAACAAATTGCACGCACAAAACACCACGGCATGGCCGTGCACTCTGTTTTTTCACGGTGGTGCTACAGTAACCGCCGTGCAATGAACAAAATGCCTTCAGGGCAATAATTACCAAAATGCCGTCCAACTTCCGTGACCCGTAACTCGGTCATCCGATGTCCGTTTCAAGCGTGCCGCCTGTCGTTGTACTCAGGGCTTCGAGACGAACCTAACGGTCTTCGGATCATGTGAAAATTGATCGTATTCCAAAAAGTCAATTTTTTCCCCTATATCGTCCGAATTACGATAATGCCCCTAGGCTTCCGAACGTCATAACTTTTTTCCCGGACGTCCGAATCGGACGTGCCAGCTGTCTATGAACTCGTGACGTCCCGAACTACGTCACAGTCATCGGTTAACGTCCGTTCGACCCTCCAATCAAAAAGTCAACAAATTGACCAAACGAATCACAGGGGTAAAAACGTCATTTTATTGATTAATTTACAGAATTACGTTTTTCGAATTTCCGGGGCGTTACATGAAGAGACAAAAAAATACAATATCCCATTGAATTAAATTTATTTCTTTAATTTCTTTAAAATTTGAGAAGAGGAGAGATAGTGTTTAGGATTAAAAATTTACGTAAATATAATAGAGGAAGTTAGGTTATTATTTAATAAAATGCAATATAAAAACTTATTTGGTTTAAGTTAAGAAAAATATTTGGTTGATTTAGGAAAATAAAAAATAAAAGAAAAAGGAAAAGAAAATAGTGTATAGGAAAAAGAAAGGAAAATCAAAAGAGAAAGGAAGAAAAAAAAAAAAAAAAAGGAAAAAAGGGAAACAAAAAACAAGAAAAAACAACCCATAGCAGTCTTAGACCTCCTTCTAAGGGCGCACCTCACAACCAACTCGCATAACTAGGATGTTTTGCATTTTATTGAAACTACATAATAAAATATGAAATTTACATAACAACTATGTGAAAAAAAAATTTGGGGCCCTCCAAAGTGGGGGCCCCAGGCGTCGTCTTGCCCAACTACTTTTAGGGCCGACCCTGTCTGTGCCCAAACATTCTCTTTGTTTTCAATATGATTACAACCGTTATCAACACGAAAAGCTCGTGAAGGAATTGGAAATCTTTTATTCCGGATGATAATTATTGTTCTTCAAATCAAGTAGGTTTTTGAAATCCAAAATTCAAAATTCAATTTCGTGTTTTATTATTTTTTTATTGTTGATTCAAATCCTAGAACACATGAACCCTAGGAGGCTAGGACTATATGCATATGTTGATAATGAATTACTTGATGTTTGATAATTAAATTGGAAATTGAAATTTTTTTCACGGTAATAAGGGCAGTAATTGAAATTTGGAATTTAGAACTACATGAAATGTTTTATGTTGAAATTTGGAAAGCAATCTGCGTGAAACCATCTGCTCTCGATGGCTGCCTTGGATAATGATGATAATACCATTCCAAGTCAAAAATGGACTCTGCTTGCGAGATGATCATGGTGCGCATGATGGATGTTGATGAATTGATAATTAATTATATGATGTTTGATATGGATTTGGATATGGATTTTGATGCTTATGGCTGTAATTGATAATGGATGTTTGAATATTTAGTATGCTTTGGGATTCTCCCTATGATATTGACCCCCTTTTATAATTACAGATGAGGTAGATTAGTCAGTATATGTAATGCAATACCTCTTGAACATCCTGCTCGAATGTGGTTTTCAATAATGACTTTGTAAAAAGGTTTGTATGTTTGTCTTGAGATCATATTAACTTGATTTTAATCTTCCAATGCTCTTGTTGTTGTTGGCTGAAGAAATTTTTTGGTGCAATATGTTTGATATTGTCTCCTTTAATGAAACATATCTTCAACTGCTCGATGCATCCAACATTATAATCTTCTGATGCTCTTGTTATTGTTGGCTGAAGAAAAAATTTGGTACAATATGCTTGATGTTGTCTTCATTAATAAAACTTATCTTAATCTGCTCGATACATGCAGTATTATCTTTATAGATAATTGTCGGTTTATTATCGGTGGAATGCAGTCCACCAATACTTTTCAAATATACCCTGTAATGGTTCTCAGTCATATAGATTCATGAACTGTTTCATAGAGAGTTAAAATCTTCGCATGATTCGAATAGGTGGTAACAAGAGTCTGTTTCATAGACCTCAAGATATTGTTGCGTTCCCAATGATAAAGACATAATCAGTTTGGGGATGCACCTTGTGTGGATCTGATAGCTAACCCGCATCAACATATCCAACAAGGTGTGCATCATTATGAGGATTAGGAAGGTTTGATCCATATATTCCTCTATGCATAATGACTGAATAAATCCATATATGTCGTACCTCTGAGGTACCAAAAAATTTCTTTTATGCCATTTTAGTGATAGTGTGGTGGCGCAGAGCTAAATATAATTAGCAAGTTTGCATTGAATGAAATGTTTGGCCTAGTGCACGGAGTCAACTACAATAATGCACCTATTGCACTTAGATATGGAATTTGTGGTGTCAATATCTTTTTGTTATCGTTCGCTGGAAGAAATGGGTCTCTCTTAGGATATAGACTACGAATGGTCATAGGCGTGCTTCGTGGTTTCACTTTATTCTTATTAAAGCGTCTAAACATTTTCTGGATGTAATTGGATTGATGAACTAAAATCCCTTATGCACATTGCTCACGCTCTAGGTTGAGATGCAAGTTCATTCTCCCTAGATCTTTCAATTAAACTTCTAATTTCAGGTTTAAAATGGAAGGTGGTGCCGCATCATGGAAGAGCGCAAAATAGAACAATTTGGAAACTTCCACCATGGACGCTGAGTTTATAGCAGCTTATGAGGCAACTAGGCAAGCTATTTGGCTCAAGAACTTTCTAGAGCATATGGTTGTGATGGCAAAGTTCAAAAACCACTTTTAGTTTACTGTGATAATGAAGTAGCTGCTTGTTTCTCTAAGAACAATAAAAGGACCAATGCTTTTGGATGGATGGAAGTGAAATATTTGCTTGTTCGTGAGAAAGTAAAGGAAGGTGTCATCAAGGTTTTGGACATGAGAACTGCTGAGATGCTAGCAGATCCATTGACTAAAGTCTCAAGGTTTTGGACATGAGAACTGCTGAGATGCTAGCAGACCCATTGACTAAAGTCTTACCAGTAGGAGAGTTACTGTAACGACCCGTCCCGAGAGTCGGGATTAGAAAAGTGATTAGTAAAGGATTAGTGAGCTTAAGCGGGGTCTAGATGGTCCCGATAAGGTCGTTAGCTTAGAATGACGATTTTGCCCCTAGTTCGGACAAATAGTTGACTTTTAGTTTGGGCGGTCAAATGGACTTTGACTGGTGACTGTGACGTAGTTTAGGACGTCACGAATTCGTAGACAGGTGGCACGCCCGATTCCGACATCCGAGGAGGAAGTTATGATGTTCGGAAGGTTGAGGGCATAACCGTAATTTGGCTAAACTAGGGGGGAATAGTTGACTTTTTGGACGATCGGGATTTGACACGTTGACCTAGGACCGTTAGCTAGATCTCGTCGTCCTAAATTCAACGACAGGCGGCATGCACTCGTCGGATATCGAATGACGAAATTACGGGTCTAAGAATGCGAGGGGTAAAACGGTAATTTGGGAATCAAGGGGTATTCCGGTCATTTGTTGCTCAGGGAGGTGTGCCCAGTAACTATAGGACACTTGGTTGCCTGTAAAACACTTACCCACAGGGAATTGACACCTGGCCTAGTTCTAGAGGGCTGTGGATTTGTGTTTCACCGACTAGGGGAGGTTTTAAATATTGAAATTGGTTTTTGGTTGCCCGATTTCCAGAGAACAGGGACAAAGACAGAGAACAGGGGAGGCTGAACGTCCATGTTTATACCAATAGCAACACTTCTTTTTGAAGGGAAAAACAAATAAGACGGGTGCGAAGTGGACGGTTGATGTCGCGGTGGAGCTCGACAGCGGGTCGAGGGAAAAGACCCAATGAACCCTCTACATCCTCTATTTAAGCTTTGATTATGGATGATGAAGAGAAGGGTATAGGAGCCTAATTGAGGGCGTAAGTATGACTTTGAGGTGTCTGGGACGTGGTTGAACACGACTGGGTGGCTCGCCGTGGACGGCGACCGGCGAACCCGACTCAGTATGTTTTGGATTTCAAAAATTGATTATGGAATTGTAGCCTCTGTTGCAACGATTATTGACTTAAAAGTGATGTGGGAAGGAAAACAGGTTGACAGGGATCAAAAGTGAGGCTCGAGGAGGTCGGGTGAGGCTGATGTCCGTAAGTGCAGAAACAGAGCTTGACTTCGAAGAAGGGAAGGTGAGGTCTCGTATTAATTTCCACATTTTGAATAGGTTGTTTGATTTAGAATGGAAGGACGAACCTACTAGGCTAATTAGAACTGAAAACCGATTAAAATTGAGTGAAAACCGTGAACGCCGGTTGATGACTGAAACGGCTGAACCGAACCGATTGGACCGGGTCTTCCCAGGGAAGACGATGACACTGTGCTGGGCGCGTGGCTCCCACGTGCAGCCCCTTTGGGCGGCGCGTGAGGGCGCGTGAGGCAGAACCCGGGGAAGTGTTCAACATGGTTTTTAGTCTAATCGATGTAACGAACATTTTAGCACTGGTTTCGAGTTAATCGGACATCGACTCGATGTGTTTCGGGCTGTCCGAAGGTTTTAGGGCTATTCGAGTCGATGAGGCTATAGTATGAGTATCGTGAAGTAGTTAGTGACTTTATATTGGGATTTAGACAGGTTCGGGAAAGCCGAGGATAGTGAATTGCTGGGCACGGCGTAAGTGCGGGCGTATCGAGGCGACGCTGAAATGGTCTGTGAGTGGACTTTGCTTTCTAACTTTTGATGCATGCATATATGTTTTTATATGTTTTCTATACTTGATTCTATGATTCGATTTATGATTGTGATGGGTTATGGTTTTCGCACGTTTTTCGAGAAAAATACGGTTTTCACGTTTTACGAGGTTTTGGTAAGTATCGTAATTTGAACCTGGTTTTTCGGAATTCGATTTGGGACTTGAAGTAGATTTCAGGTTTGGGTTCGGAATGATTATTCCGGATGCCGGCTTACGGAATGATGGTCGCGAACTCGGACCGGGAAATGAGAAGGAAATGAGTTCTGGGTCTGGATTCGGAATAACGGTTTTAGATGTCGAAAGGGCATCAGACCGATGATTTCGGATTCGGGTTTGGATGAGAATTGAGAAATGGTTTTCAAATGGTTTTGGATTGGATTTGCTGGATCTTGTTATTGGGTTTAAAGACCCGGATATTGATTTACGGGGGACGGGCCCGGATTGAGTTTAAAGACTCGGGAGTTTAAAGACTCGGATATATTGATATTTCCCCCGTAGGCCTGTTGAGTTTAAAGACTCGGGAGTTTAAAGACTCAGATTATTAAGGCCTGGTTATTGAGTTTAAAGACTCGGGAGTTTAAAGACTCGGATAGATCCAGCAGGTTCGATGGATGAGAATGTGGCTTTAAATGTGTTTTGGGTTTTCACTGAGACTTGATGATGATTTTTTGGGCAGTGGCCCGGATGAAATGATTTTTGTGGTTTTGGGCTGAGGCCCGGGTTGAGGAAAAGAAAATGTGTTTGGTTTTTGTACATGGTTTTATGACGTAAAAATTGATATGCATGCATTGGTTTTTACACGGAGGGTATAAATGTATGAGTTTTCTGATAACTGTTTTATTGAACTTAAACTTTATTTTTGTCCACTCACAGTCTTTTCGTGTTTTCGATACCCTCCAGGTTGTTGCGGCGTGGGCTGTTGGTCGAGAGAGATGGAGACATCACACGTACGATCCACAGTAGACTCTGCGCACTCTGGGAAATTTGGAAGTTTCGGGACGGTCGGATCGGAACTCCCTCGTCCGACTTACGTGTCACACGGAGGTTAGGCATCTGTTTGACCCTCGTGTCATGCGTAAGCTAGACGGGAGCGGGGTTTAGCCCTTAATCCCGGGGGATTAGGGGTGGGCCCTAACAGTTACAGAATCATATCCCAAACATAGTTTGGTACCAAATTTTGATTAGTGGATATGTTTCCTTGATTATTATGTTGTTTACTTCATAATATATGTTTTGTTTTCATTATTTGTTTGAAAGCTACTTTTGCCAAAACTTGATTATGGAAGAATTTGTTTTGCTGTGAAATAGCTTTGTCCACTGTTAGAATTTGCAGTTATATTACTATCGTTTTCAGCAGATTGTAATAAAGAATCAGATTCAGTTTTATGATTTTTCTTGGTAACAAAGGTTCCTTGAACCTTATAAATCTAGACCAAAAATTTGAATGGAAACTCGTTCCGAGTTTGCCGTTTTGTATTGATATACCAGCAGACTCGTGTGATTGTTTTGAAAGATTTGTGGTTGTAATGCAACGACACATTGTTTTGAAACGATCATGACAGTCATTTGGAGTTGATTTGATTATGTTTGGGACATGGTGTACATTTTCTTTTCGATCATAAATAGCATTATACAAAATGAGTATATAAATACTCAAGTGTCAAGTGGGGAATGTTAGATTATGAGTACAATATATCAAATAAGTGTATAATGTTACATAAGGATCGTGATTGTGAAATGGTAGTGTCATTATAATCAAATCAATTTGGTAAAACTCCTAATTATGTATGGTTTATGTTTCATTAATACGAAAGATTTTGTTACCTATTAGCCATATGAGGTTTTATTGTGACTATAATAGGAAGTCTTTTAGAATAAGACTAATATATAAATTGGTCTCTACTCTCGCCCTAAAATTGACCTAAATTTAGTACTAAGACCTATTCATTAGCTTAGGCAATTAGCTTTCAGCAAAGAGTAGAAGACGAACTTGTGATCAAGTTTTACATTATGGCTAATTCAGGTATGTGATCAGTCATTCTAATTTATTTAATTGTTCTTGATTTGATTGATTTTGATCTTTGGGATTAAGTTGAATTTCTATGTAAATTATTTGTTAATTAGATTTTACAGTAAGCTAATAAGGTACGTCCATTATAGGAGAAACGTCTCCTTGTAATCAATCTTACAAATACCTACGACGCTTCCATACAAATCCTCATTTAAATCTTACAGGGTTAACATGAGACGTGCGAGAACGACGGCCCTAAACACCTTCCTTTTTGTCAAGGAATCAAATTCGACATGACTTACTTCTTTCCATTTGGCCAGTCTTCTCTACACTAGCATTCATGACCAGAGCGAAATTCGATGTCATCACTAGTTTTTACTTCAGTAGCTGCCGCAAATACAAATTAATATCATCGATGATAATATCGTTTTGATTCCAATTCCATATCTCACATAAGCATGCATAATTTACCGAAATCTCTCTATTCTTGAGAGTAAGTTCAGACGTTAGAGCGTCCCTTAACGTCATCTCTTCTAGAACAAACCTATAATCTAAAATTATCTCATTAGATGAATAAATTGATATTAAGATGTCTAAATGATTTGACTGTGTCACAATTATCCTCTTCTGGGGATAATAATCTTTCGAATCTATTGGTCTATCTCATTTATGGGCAGCAACATATGGCTGGTATTGGCTTACGCATACTAGGGTTATCCCCAACCATACAAAGTATCATGAGGTATACAGAGTATCTCGAAACATACACTCTTCCATCGTGTACTCATTTGTCATACGTCTATGGTTATTTTGTCCAATTGAGTTTTGTTACAAGACTAGATTTTAAAGAGGCATACCTTTGTTATAATCACCATATTAACACTGCATTATGAAAATGTCATGATTCGACTCATGCATTTGCTCATCTTTTAACTTCGACCATGACTTTTGCACATTGAGTTTACCAGAAAAAGTTCTGTTGTAGCAACTCTAATGCATCATATCACATGGACGTACTATCTGATCATTATCTAGAAGAGATGACTTCATCTACCTCCAGAGGTTCCGATATGAGTACCCGTATCCACGTGCGTTGCGCTCTTTTTCCTTCGACTATGATTGTTTTTATCCCACAAGATTTTTATTATCTACAAAGATTTTAATAAGACAACATACAGATGAACACCCAACTAGCACTATTACATAAAATATCTAAGAATGAGTGTTGTATACAGTTATAAGTTACGTAGCTATTCATGTAAGTGCATTTTTATGTCCATGTATTTTTATCCTAATCCTACATGTATATAAAAGAGTTAAACTAATGAGTGAAAGAACTAATTTCTCTTCGTCTCCAAACATTCTCTTTGTTTTCAATACTTCACAAGGCTAACAATGTATATCGAGCTAACAACGTTCCTATGTTTGCTTAAATTTATGAATAGTGCTAGCTGTGGGGTATGTATAAAGAACCATAGCTTGCCTGTGGGGTATGTATTTGAGACATGCCCAAATTAAACAAGTTCCAATGGAGACCCTAGTGACATAAAACTTGGAACCAAGCTGCAACCGATCAGGCATCTCTTGAATATCAAAAGCTTCACTTTTCACTTAGCGCTTTGGGTTTGGATCCTGCAAGCCAAATCACAAGTAGTTTACCAATGTATGGCAAATTTGCAACAAAATAAAAACAAGTTGTTGATGTAAGAAATGTATCAATTTAGTCTTACCTCGTTGATCTCCTTCGTTGCTCCTCTCGGGATATTGTGACCCGCACAAGAAGAGGGTGAATACAAAGGTACACCGGTGTGGTGCCGGCCTAATAGTCTCTGATGCTTAAGTCAGTTTTAAGTGGAAGTGTTACTGTAGCAATTTAGGTAGCACGAGGGCAAGATTGTCATTTTCTTTTGGAGGGGGATGCCCTTATATTTATAGTAGCATTGAATGTGTTTGTTGGTGTTTGTCAATGTGGGATAAATGTTGTTGTTCTTAGGAGCTGCCAGGTGTCTTGTGGTGATCCTGGATAGCATTTATGACTTGTCAGTAGACCCGGCCGACCAAATCTATTCTTCTTAGGTCATCCTGGGCTTGTTGGCATGATCTGAGGCTTGCTTGGGAGCCGGCCGACCAGATATGGGCCAGGTTAGTTTGGATCTTAATCAGGCCGACCAGTTTGGGTATGAACACAGGTCATTCATGTTTGTCATAAATGATGGGGACCGCTTCACTTTAAGCTCATCTCAAAAATCATCACTACAAAAAAAATAGGTCATTTTAAATATTTCGAGAAACCATGCATTTATTTTTAAATATAGAAAATAGACATGCAATCAAAAATTAAAAATACCCCAGCATAAAAAGAACTTTGGACTTGATTAAACCTGGAAATTAAGAGGGCAAAAAGTACAGTCCTTGCTTGAGATAGGGGCAAGTATACGTCCTAGCAACTGTCAAACCCATGAACTAGAATGGCTTCGAACTCGGCCTTTTCTTTAAAGACACCCCTTTTCTCTATAAGCCAAATGCCTTCCATCCATCTGGTGTGCCACATACTTTTGGAGGAGGAGGTTTCGTTCTCCGGTACACATATCAGAACACCCACTACCATCAATTATGCTGCCACTGTAAGCAGCCTGTGGAAAACAAATTTAAAAGAATCATAAGTATATGAAGTGTCAATTTCAAGTATCTATAATATGAAAATTAGACTAAGCAGTTAACCTGGGAGTCGAGAAATTGGCTTTGGTTAGAAAAGCTTGAAGCTTTGTTATATACTTATATAATTGGTGAATGCGTCGTTCCATTTGTGGTGATGCATTGGTTTGCCTGTAGTTGAACCTAGTAGTCAATCATGCCTTTCTTCCCATCCCACAACTGGTTCAAACATGACCACAAATTATACTGTCACCAGTACAATGGTTGAAATTCATGCCAATAAAAAAGTGGACATGGACTGTCTTCCAATTTTCTTAATAATTGAATGGGCTTTCACCCTTTTTGATAAAATCTGGCAGGAATCTTTCTTTGTATCACCTGACTAAATTGATGCATTATCTCTACGAAAAAAAAAGAGATTTTGATCCTCTAGTTGTGTCATTATATGCTCCAAATTTAGCATTTTATTCAACTAAAATTTTTGAAACATTTCACCTGAACTTTAACCCATTTCTCAATTTGCATTCTACAAAAGAAAATTTGAGAAATTTATAGCATATTAATTAATGATCGAAAACTTCATAAAAGAATTTTGTTAAAAACATGTCATGTTCTGTACAGTAAACATGCCTAATTTTCTGAAAATAGAAACTTTCACAATAGGAAAAATACTTGAGAAAAAGAGCTCCAACATGTCCAATTCCGAGCATTCTGCTTAGTCATTTCTACAGACACCTAATACGAGCAATTATTTCCACAGTTCACATTAAAACCGAAATTTGCTCATTAACCATTACACCAATGAAGAATACCAGTCGTTCATAGTCAGAACTGGAACACATTTCAGAAGATGAGCATTTAATCACCAGCTGCCGATGTGAGCTCTGATTATTAGCAAACCAACCATGGTAGCGGGGCTTCAATGAACTCTGAGAAGAAATGAAAATCAGTACAACAGAGAACAAGAGGAGCAGCTATCAAGTTCTCACACTGACAATATATACTTTTAAAAATATAAGTTATGACTTTGAGACGTTTAACTACTTTACTTTGCAACTGCTTATTATTAAAAACAACATTCAGTTTTAAAAATAAAAAAACCATACCAAACTGATCCTAGGTTGGATAGGCATCATTTTTATTACAAACAAGATCTGTTACAGCAATGGAGCTTAATTATTTAAGCAAAAGTGCCTTTAAAACGGCTTCACATAGATGACCCTCAAAAATAAGAAAATGACCATAACCAGGAACTTCATGATAACGAATCCAGGGAAGCTTCTCCGTGATATAACGGTTGAGTTTATATGGAATGATCCTATCTTCATAGCCTTGCCAAATGTCAACTGACCCCTCGTTTCCAGGGAATGGATTGCTCAAGTCTAACGGGTCAAATTCCCATTTTCCATAACTAGCCAGTAGGTCTCGGATCAGAGATTCGTGCTCTCCTTGTTGTGTTATCTTTTCCTGAATAACAAATATAACACAAAGACATTGAATGATGATGCACAAAGAAAAGGCTATAATTGCTTATAGTTTGGGGTTTAGCTCTGAAGTTTTGGGCTAAGCCAACTTAAGCCTTATCTCTCTAAGTCATAAGCACCACTCACACTCTCCAAATAAACATTCTAAAATTCCAGAATTGGGACATATCACCTCCAGTCTGCGCATATCATAACACATGAAATGATAACATAGCGTGTTAGGTTTGTAAAAGGGAAAATTGCCATTTTATCTATCTAAAATCTAAGTAGTGATTAAGAAAAAACAAATGTTGAGCATGCATGATTAGGGGTTTGTATTCCCATAAATGTACAATTTTACTACTTATACAGAAATCATGGGCATTTGAGGACAAGAATGAACATAGAGAAACCACGATGAGAAGGTATGAGAGACTTTTGATTAAAAATTCCTTGTTTTTGAGGTCTATATAATTTGAGTATTGAGGCAATGAGTACTTTCGATTAATTTGAAAAGTTGTCATCAAATCATGAGTAATTCTATCAAAAAGGAGACAGTTGAATTAATACTGAGGAGAGACAATGAGAAATTTGAGTACCTGTTCAACACTTGGCGCTTCTGAGAGTTTCTGCAAAATCTCTAAATCTGTTGGGCTGAAAACTGAGGTATTTCCAGCTGTGATACTTAATGAAGGGAACCATTTCTGAGTCATCCACCAATGGAGTAACCAAGGGATGAAATGTGCAACCTGGAATGTCCGTTGATCTGACAAGGGTAGCCTCCCAAGGGATTCCCTCGATAGATTTGTAGGAAAGCAAGGCCACCAGTAGTTTACAAAAGGAACTACCAAGGAAGCTCCAGACAATCTGAAAATCATGTATAAAAGTTATGAAGGCAAGCTCCGGAGAAAGTTCATTGCAAAGAAAAAGTAGCCAAAAATGGTAATGGTGGATTGGTGGTTAAATTAAGTACGATGCCTGTGTGGTATGTATTTCAAGCAACTCCAGATAGGGTAGGCTCCCATTGAGATTCCAATTACATAAAACTTGGATCCAATCTGCAACTTATCAGCTAGTTCTTGAATATCAAATGCTTCGCTCTTCACAGAACGCGATGGATATGGATCACTCTCTCCATAACCAGCTCTGTCGAAGAACAGGAAGTATATACTCAACTCCTCTATAAGTTCCTGAAAATCAAAACCGAGTAGAAGGCATTCCACTTCTATCACAGAGGGGATGAGGAGGCAGTTCAATATTTTTACTATTCAAGTATTCATGTTCATTATGTGCATTTCCTTCAAATCTTGGCATACCGTGACATATGGAATAGGCACTGATCCTAAATTTATATGCTTATGCTAAGTGGGAAAAAGTTGAGATGATACAAACATTTTGATCATGCATCACAGCAAAGAAATATAAGAAAACTACTTTCGTATATACCACACAACTGCAGCAAGCAACGACAAAAAGATAAGTTCTTTTTCCTAGTACTTCCTGGCATAAATGGGAGCTCCTATCTAGTCAGCATATCAGATCAGTGTTGCAACATATTCATATCAATTCTGGTAAAATTTTCAGAATTTAAGAAAGGGTAAGTTCATACTTGAGTGACTGGTAAGCTCAAATCTTTGGAACTGCCAAAGCCATGAATGACGATGATCTTGTGTTTTGCCTCTTCTTTTGGAAGTCCAAACTCCCTGTAGGCCAAATGCCGCCCATCACCGAGTTTCACTCTAGGTGAAGTGACGAGAGGACCGCCAGGGGATCCACATACTTTAGGAGGCGTCGGCTTCAGTGCCTGATAAGCCCACCCTAGAAGACCCACTGTCAAAGCTATAGCTATCGGAGCTATCATTGCTGGAGAAAATAATAAAACAGAACCAATCATGTTAATACCACAATCTTAGAAGAATTATGGATTTTTTCTTCAAACTACCGAAATTAACGTCTGTATACCAATAACTGTAAAACTATCAATCATGAATTTGTTTCTGTTAATCAAGTAGCAACATATAGTTTTGAAACTTTGATACCTTTTTTTCATCCATCATTAACCTTGAAGTGTTATGCCTTTATCAGCTCTTTCAGAAGTATAAGTTATGACTATGAACTCAGAAAATAAATTATAAAAAAGTGCTCATATCTATGATGAAATTTGCATCAATCAATTGCATAAGAACAGCAAATTATCACCATACAACTACCAAGAAGTACAGCATAAATTCGAACACAAAAAGAGGGAGAAACAAAGAAACCAAGAAACCCACTTGAAAAAAGTTAAGAAGAACTAAAGAGGTGGGTCTGCTCTGTTCCTTCTGGTGCGAGCCCTGGCTTAGGCAGCTGAACCTTCTTGCTCAACCCACCTAGCAACTGAATAGAAAACAATTAGAGAGACAAAAGAAATAAATAAATCCCCGAAACATGAAGATCTCCCCACCTTTTTTTTAGGCTCTGCTCTTTCTAGTTGTGAACCCTGGGTGAAGGGCTGAGACCTCTTCCCAGTTCCCACTCAAAAGCAGAGTCACACAGACAACATAAGTGAAGAAGGTCCCCACACGCCACAAGAGAATGTGAACCGTCGTATTATTTTTAGTTTTATTTTTTCAGCAAACAGAGGTTACATTACAGGGTGAACAAACTGAAACGTGAACTTACTAGACATCACCTCTTCAATTGGGAATTGGAATTAGACAGGTGACAACACAAAAATCCACAAATATCAGTATCAAGTACGAAAAATATCTAGACATGTTAATGAGATCAATCGTGCGGTACCAAGCGTAATATAAAAACTATCAAGTAAGAAAAATATCTAGACATGTTAATGAGTTGAATCGTGTGGTACCAAGCCTACCGTAAGAAAAAACAAGTGAGATTGGTTCTTTTGCACATCCTTTATTTTTTTCATACTCCATCTTGCTCCATATGTATCAAATTTGTTACAATTGTTTTCCTAGAGATGACGGCTGAAGGAAAATTAAGAAAGCAAACGGGATTGACAATGTCATTTGTATGGGAAAGATTTGCTAATATTTAATCAGAGAGGTGGATTACTGTTCACCAAAGGGGAAGATATGCGCATGAGGAAATCAAAGTGACGGGTGGGTTTACATGACTGTTGCTACAAGCCCACAAATTTATTCTTACATTTTTTGATCTGATAATTTATTCTTACATAAGCAATTGAATTTGATCATCGGTACACGTAATAAGAGGAAGCTCACTCTCTCTGTCTTCCTCTGCCACGTTACCCCAAAACGGTTGATCGCGCAAGTGTCTACCGTGGTATTGCATTGATCAACACAAATTGAGCCCCATTTTCCTTTAGAGTGGAGCTCAAACCATCCCTCTCCATGGAAATGTATCATCTTCGCCAGTGAACGAAGCATCATGTTTGGAAAAATATATGTTCTTTTGAGGGCCTTGGAAGCTGTTTTGTCTGACTCATGAATTTGATACAGCAATTTTAACTGCATTACCAAAAGTCTCCGCAGGAGCAAGAACCATTTTCAAAACAGTGGAAACGGTTTTGGTCTCTCACAACAATTCGCCGGTTGTACACCGCAGTAACAAGCTTGATAAATAAATGGCAATCACAGCAAACCCTCAAGTTCTTCACTATATGAATAGGAGCACCTTTGCTTGTGTTTATTAGTCCAAATGCAAGTGCCATCTTCTCACTGTGATGGGTAAGTGACCTCTCTTTGCTTTCCTCTTCAATATCCAAAAGAACTTGAGTCAAGTCAGGGTTATATCCTTCCAATTTTAACCTTGAAACCAAATCCTCTATCTTCAAAAGAACGTCAATGCTATATTTGACATCATCCATTTCCTTTCCCACAAGGAATTCATGAACCTTCCCATTGATAAGGATTGAACTGGATCCCGGAATCTTTTTCACTCCTCTCTGTTTCATCATCAATCTAACATTTCCAACGTCGTCCCATCTCCCCATTTTGGCATAGAGATTTGAGAGAAGAATATAACAACTAGAGTCTTCTGGTGCCAAACCTATGGCCTTGAGGGCAGCACTTTCCCCAATTGCAACATCACCGTGCTTTGCGCAAGCGCTGAGGATAGCCTTCCAAACTATTGCATCAGCCTCCATGGGCATATTATGTATAACCTCAACTGCATTCTCCAACCGCCCTGCTCTGCCTAAGAGATCAATAATGCACCCGTAGTGCTGAATCTTGGGGACAATTTTGTACTTCTCCTGCATTAATTGAAAATAAAATTGACCCTCATCAACCAGACCTCCATGATTACAAGCACTCAGAAGTCCTAAGAAAGTAATATCATCAGGCTCAATTTCTTTCCCTTTCATGTCAAGGAACAACTCCAGAGCCTGGTGACCAAGTCCATGCATTGCAAGAGCAGAAATCATACAATTCCAGTCCCCAATGTTTTTACAATGAGATGTGTTTTTGAAGACATGATAAGCAATCTCTATATGGCCACATTTAGCATACATGTCTATAAGAGCGGATGCAATAAACCCCGAACTCAGCTTAATCCTATTTGCAGAAATATAAGTATGTATCCATTTGCCTTCTTCAACAAAACCCAAGTCGGCAATGGCTGATAGAACACTAACAAGAGCAGGGGCATCAGGTCGAATGCCCAAATTCAACATTTCCCTAAACAAACCCAATGCTTCCTTCGGACGGTGATTGAATACATATGCCGAAATCATTGATGTCCAAGTAACCACGTCTTTACGATCCATCGTCCTAAAAACCCCTTCAGCTAGCTCGCACTTCCCACACTTCCCATACCCATCAATCATTGCATTACACGAAACCAAGTCCCTTTCTGGAATCAAATTAAAAAGCTCATGAGCCATCTCAATCTCCCCTGCTCTTAAACAACCTGTAATTAATGAATTCCAAGAAATTAAATCTCTTTCAGGCATTTTATCAAACACCCTCTTTGCAAATTCAATCTCTCCCAACTCCGAGTACAACCTAATCAATGAATTCATCACATAAGGATCAAATAAGAACTGGGTTTTCAAGATTTGTCCATGAATTTGCTGCCCTTCCTCCAAAGCCTCCGACTTGCTGCACGATTTCAGTACAGCAGGGAGAGAAAATTCAACTCCATCCAAATTTTTCAAAGAAGAGATCATTTGGGCATAGAGGATTACAGCTTCCAACGGATTTGAACCACCAGAAAGATGCTTTATGAGGGTAAAAAACATGAAGGCGTTGGGGTCTTTGACTCGACGGAAGACCGACAGAGCGTGGTCTAGGCCACCGGCGAGACAACATAAAGATATGAACTTGCTTGTGATCAATGTGTGGCTGACAACGTTTGTTTTGATTATGTGGGAGTGAAGTTGGCGCATTTCAGACATGGTTTTACATTTCTCCAACACTGAGAGGGTTTGGGTCACAAGCATCAAGGGAGGGAGGGCAGAAGTTCCCATGGTGGCACTTTGTGTGTACACGGCCTGAAGCTACGCGCTCTTGAATGAAAGGTTTGTTCTTTTTTTTCCCTCCACTCCCATGTTATCTTGTGTGTTTGGAATTTGGACTTTAGATGGATGTCTTTCTTGTGTTCTATTATTTTTTTGAGTTTATTAGGCTAAATGCACTGATTAAAATATCAAACGATATAACCGATATATCGCCGATATATCATTATTTGGGGGCAGCGATACCTAGGAGGGGGGTAAGGAAAAACTTCCCGGAAAATCGATGATATCGACGGAAATCGGTATCGCCGATTTTGGTCGATATCATCGATTTTCACTCATTCGGCCGATAGTCGCGGACGCCCAAACTCAAAATTCAAAACCAAAATCATCCATGGATTAACAGAAAAGGGGGACAATTATTCAAGCCTACAAATTACAATTCAAACACTCACTTCACTCAACCAATCTACAAATTGCATCAATAAGAAATTTAGAGAGAAGATAGTCGAATTCGGGGAAAAATATCATCGATTTTCACTCATTCGGCCGATAGTCGCGGACGCCCAAACTCAAAATTCAAAACCAAAATCATCCATGGATTAACAGAAAAGGGGGACAATTATTCAAGCCTACAAATTACAATTCAAACACTCACTTCACTCAACCAATCTACAAATTGCAGCAATAAGAAATTTAGAGAAAAGATAGTCGAATTCGGGGAAAAATAAATTTGGGCAAACCTCACTCGACCTCGAAGCACAGCGACGGCCGAACCTCCTCGCTAGAGAACCTCGGCTGCACAGCACTCCTCGACCCGACGATGACTCCTCCTCGACCCGACGATGACTCCTCCTCGATCGACGACTCCTCTTAGCCTCCTGCTCGACCCTTGACGATGACCGGGCCGCTGTGTTTCCCCATTTCTCTCCACCGACGGCCTCATCGACGACTCTCCAGCTCTCGGCCTCTCGCCCACCCCTCCCTATTTCGTTCCAGTCGAGAGTGACAAGGAAACGACCTCAGAGGAGTCGCCGCCAAGAGAGAGTTCCAGAGAAGACTGGAACGAAATGAACGATCGAACCCTCCCTGGTCTTTCTTTAGTTGTAAAACAAACACATGCAAAACGCTGCGTTTTGCAATTATTTCATTAACTTTTTTTTTATCAGATCATAATTTTTTTTGCTTAAACTATTTTGTTTTTTTCTTTCAAAATCCCTAATTTATTATTTGGTAATATATATTTTAATGTAAAATATGAATTAATTCACATATTTAGTTATATATATTTTAATTTAAAACATATGTTTTAATTTAGAAATATGTTTTAATGTAAAATATGGCTTAACTTACATATTTGGTAATATATTTTTTAATTTAGAATTTATGTGTTTTTGCTCCTTAATTTTTTATCATCATCAAAGTATAACTTAAAATATATGTACTAATTGAAAGAATTTAAATAACGTGATTATAATTTATTATTATGTTTATTTGCTAATAAATGGTTTGGTAACATATGTTTTAATTTAGAAATATGTTTTAATGTGAAATATGGCTTAACTTACATATTTATTATATTCTATCATATTATTATCTTTAAGTTTATCTTTAAGGTTTTATACTGTTACTTATCGTCAGACCTATATTCTATCATATTATTATCATATATTTATTATATCAAAGTTATTTTATAGTTTTAATTAGTGCTATATAACCATCATTGGGTACTTAAGTTTTTCCCAAAGTTTCATTTCAAATTTCCAACTTTTAGACTGAATTTCCGTCATTTTTGTTGACCGTAAACGATATCAATATCGATATTGATATTTGGGGCGAGATATCCGTAAAATTGACTAGCGATATATCCGTAAAATTGACTAGCGATATATCCGTCGATAACGATATTTTCATCATTGGCTAAATGTACTATGAACTCACACATTTTTCACACTTTGCATCCTGTTCTCGTTATTCGTTCACTTAACACCCTGAAATGCCCGAATTGACTCACTCAACTCTTTTTCGGTAAAACAAAATACGGGAGAAAGCCTTTGGATCTTCTTCGCATCGCTCACCGAGATTCCGTACGGAGTGTCATCGTCGGCGGTCCGATCCGGCAGCACCGACTCAACCTCTTCGCTGCTAATTTTCTCTCCCCCGCTAATGTTATCATCCTTGGATCGATCTGTCTATAAAAAAAAGTAAAGCTAATCGAAACTCTTTGCGGGTCTTGAAATTTTAGATCTGCTGAGACCCGATCCCAACTCGCTCGACGACGCTGTGTTGGTCCTGGTCCTGGACCTCACCAGCAACTCATTCTCAGCCTGGTTTCTTTTGGTGGATTTTTGCTAGCATTTTCCGATCTGCGTTTTGGCTTTTGGAGAGTGCTACTTGGTGGAGCAAGTTCGACTGTGGCTGCTGTTGGGAGCTCCGAATCGATACCCTGATCGTGGCCTTGGGTGAACAAGGGAGGATTGACGCCGGTGATTTATTTCTGTGGTAAGTCGCCGTGGTGTGTTTGTCCTTTTTCGACCGGTGCCGTCGTTTGTACGGACCTCACTGCACTCAAACACGCCCTCATTGCATTGTGGAGGATTGACGCCGTCGTCATCTCGTGGGTTCTGTCACCAAAACACAGGGCCTTCGTTTTGCAGTGTTTGACGCCGGTTCTGTTTTGTTTTGCTGTTCTGTTTTGTTCAGCTCAAGGATCTGTTTTGTTCTGAGATATCCAGATATTCTTCCTTTGTTTGTTTGGATTTGTTCTGTGTGAGTTGTTTGCCGTCTGGTCCCAAATGTTCAGATTTATCTGATGGCAAGCTCTTTGAACCCTCAAGTTTCTGTGGCTGCGTCCTGTGAGCAGGTTGCTTTAGTGAGTGGTGGTGGCTGCCTCTCTGGGAATGGCTATCCCTTGGAGTCTTCGGTTGTTGTCGTCGGTGCGCCAGATGTAGTTAGTGTTGGTGGTGATGTTGTTGGGCTCAAGGAGCCTGTGTTGTTTGGGAAGTCTGGTCTTGGGTTCTTGCCTACTGATGCTGTTTTGATGGGCCCTGGTTCTGGTCGGTCTGGTCATACGGATGTCGTTGTCAAGGACCAAGATGTGGCTCCAACTGTGGGGGCACGGACTTCGTATGCCAAGGTTGTTGGTGGATTTGGGGGCCCCCGCTTGGGTGCCCCAGTCCTCAAATTCTGTCAACCTAAAATTATTGCGGGTCGTAAGGTTGTTTGTCCTCCTCCTGAGGCAACTGGGCTTGCAGCCTTAGAATGGAAGCATTCGTTGGTGGGTTATTTCGTGGATAAATATCTCCCATTTAGTGCTGTTAATACTTTAGCAAGGAAGATTTGGGCTAATCGTGGTTTGGTGGATGTCCTTGCTAATGGGAATGGGTTTTTCTTTTTCAAGTTTTCGGATGATCTGTCTTGCTTTCAAATTATTGAAGATGGGCCTTGGCACTTGGCGGGTCGCTCCCTATTCCTTTCCCGTTGGAAGCCCGGAATGATTTTGTCCAAGAATGCTCACTCCAAGGTTCCTTTGTGGGTGAGATTTTTTAACGTTCCTTTGGAATATTGGTGCCCTGAGGGGTTTAGTCATATTGCTAGTGCTGTTGGTAAACCTTTGTTTGCAGATTCGATGACTGCTTCTCGTAAGCGCATATCTTTCATGCGTATTTGTGTGGAAGTGGATGCTTCAGACCCCTTTATTGATTCTTTGGATATCTTGTTGCCTCCGGAGGAGGATGGTGAGGTTATGGGTGTAGTTGAAGTGAAAGTGGAGTATGAAAATCGACCACGGGTGTGTGAGAAATGTCGTCTATTTGGTCATTTGGAGTCGACGTGCCCACGTAAGATTTTGCCTTCTATTTTGGATAATTGTGATTTGGTTGGTGGGTCTAAGGCCACGAGTGTGGTTGTTCCTGGCCCCATGCACTCTCAACTTTTTAGCCCTGTTTGTGTGGATTTGGAAGAGCATGTGGTCTCCCCGTTTTGGATGTTGGTGCCCAGTCCGTGTCTACCGATCCTCAGTTGGCTTCCCTTTTGCCTAAGGAGGGTAAGGCACGTTTTCCCTCGCCTACCTCCCTAGGTACTAAGTTTATAAGGCCCAAGCAGGGTTTGGTTTCGAGTGTTTCTGCTAATGGCCATGTGGTTGAGGCTGAAATATCTCCTAATCGATTTCTCCCTCTGGTGTCTGAGGGTGATTCTTCTGACTCAGAGCATGTGGTACCGTTGCCTTTGATTTCTCGTAGGACAGGTAGCTCCAAGGTGATGGGAACTGTGGGGTTATCGAAGGGCCTGGGTTTGTTGAAAAAGAAAAAGACGAAGAAGAAATCAAATAAGCATGTGTCGTCGCGTGATGGGGTTGAGGTTTCGAGGGAGGTTGGTGACGTTTTGGGTACTAGCATTGGAGGGAGGAGTGGCCCTCGGGATACCACTGTTTTCTCTTCTCATGATTAGCACAGCCTGTTGGAATGTGAGAGGTCTCAATGACCAGTCTCGCCAATTGGAAGTGAAGAATTTCATTCTCGCCAATCGTTTGTGCTTGGTGGGCTTGACGGAAACTAAGGTTAGATGTATTAATAGCTCTCGAATTAAATCTGTTGTTTTTAATAATTGGGAGTCCACTGACAATTTTTGCAGCCATCCTTACGGTCGTATTTGGGTGGGGTGGGATCCCTTGGTTGTTTCTCTATGCATTTTAGGTGAATCTCCACAATTTATTCATGCTCGTGTTTCTATTGTGGGTTCTGGTCATAGTTTTTTCATCACCTTTATTTATGCCTCTAATGGTGAGTTTGAAAGGAGGGCTTTGTGGCACGATTTGGAGTTGTTGAGTCTCTCTTTTGGTTATGTGCCGTGGGCTTTATTAGGGGACTTCAATGCCTATAGGTTTACAAGTGAAGGTGAAGGTGGGAATTTGTTGCGGGATAGCTCTATGCGGGATTTTGGTTGTTGTATTCATAATTGTCGCCTTGATGACTTACGGTTCTCGGGGCGCTTCCTCACCTGGCATAATAATCAACTGGCTGTTAGTAGGATTGCTAGGAAATTGGATCGGGTCCTGGTAAATGAGGAGTGGCTCTCTTGCTTTCCTTCTTCTTCTGCTTCCTTCTTATCGCTGGGTTCCTCTGATCATTGTCCCGCTCTCCTGAAGCTGGATGTGGGCCGGTATTCTGGTAATCACCCCTTTAAGTTTTTTTAACTTCTATGCTGACCATGATGAGTTTATGCCCATTGTGCAACGAGCTATTAGTATGCATCTGGTTGGCACTTCTCAGTTCCAACTTGCTTGTAGACTTAAAATTGTGCGGGAGGCTCTGAAAGGGCTTAATCGTAGACCCATGGCTGATGTGTCAGTGACTGTCAAGGAGGCTAAACTAGCCTTGGATCGATGTCAAATATGTCTTTCTAGTAACCCTTTGGACAGGTCTCTCCTCTCCTTGGAGCGCGACTTATTGAAGAAGTACAACGACTGTTTATTGGCTGAGGATAGTTTTTTGAGGCAGAAGTCTCTCCTTAAGTGGTTGGATAAGGGTGATAGCAATTCAGCGTATTTTCATAAGGTGATTAAGAAAAGGCTCAATAGAAATCGGATTGGGTCTATTGTTCGTGAGGATGGCTCTGTCGCTGTGGAGCCGGATGAGTTAAAGGATGAGGCTGTTAGGTACTTTCAGGGGTTGTTTGGTACTGTGGGTGACGTGCAGGGTCTGGATTTTGATGGTCTCCTCTCTAATGTATTGTCTCCTGCCCAGTGTGCTAGTTTGGCTGCTCCGGTAACTCCCTCTGAAATTGAGAAGGTGTGTTTCAGTTTAAAGGCTGAAAAGGCCCCCGGGTCGGATGGTTTCAATGCGCTGTTTTTTCGACGTGCTTGGACTGTGGTGGGTTCACATGTTATTCGTGCAGTGTCTGAGTTTTTTTGCTCCTCTCAATTGTTGGGGGAAACTAATTCTACGATTCTTGCGTTAATTCCGAAGGTTGCTAACCCTACTCACATGAGGGACTTTCGCCCGATTTCTTACTGCAACACGATTTACAAAATTATCACGAAAACCATTGCTAATCGGATTAAGCTTGTTCTCCCTTCCCTCATTGGTCATAATCAGTCGGCATTTGTTTGTGGCAGACACATTGGTGATAATATTTTGTTAGTGCAAGAGCTCCTTAGAGGTTACCATCTCAACTCTGGGAGCCTTAGATGTGCTGTTAAGGTGGACATCCTCAAAGCTTATGATTCGGTCTCTTGGGATTTCCTCCTTGATACCCTTATTGCCTTCAAATTTCCCCCTCTGGTTGTTGGTTGGATTAGAGCCTATATTTCCACTGCTCGTTTCTCTGTTGCTGTTAATGACGAGTTAGCTGGGTTTTTCCCTAGTGCCAGGGGCCTTAGGCAGGGGGACCCCATGTCTCCTTACCTTTTCGTCCTGGTTATGGAGGTTTTTTCTCGTATTATGCACCATCGCATTGCCGCTTCTCCCTACTTCAGATACCACTGGCGATGTGATAAGGTTAGGCTTTCTCATCTTGCCTTTGCTGATGATTTGTTTGTTTTCTCTCGGGGTGATGTGGAGTCTGTTGCCACTTTGAGAAGGGCTTTGGATGATTTTGCTGGTGTGTCTGGTCTGAGGCCTAATCTCCAAAAGAGCTATATTTATGTCGCTGGTATGAGTATGACGAGTGCCTCTCATCTTCGTGAGTGTTTTGGTGTTCAGCTGGGTTCGTTACCTGTGAGGTATCTTGGTGTTCCCCTTATTACTTCCTGCTTGAGATCTAGAGATTGTGTGGCTCTTATGGAAAGGGTGGAGAACCGTATCCGTGGTTGGGAGCATCGTGTTTTATCCTTTGCTGGCAGGTTGCTCCTCATTCAGTCTGTTCTTAGTAGCACTATTGTTTTCTGGGCTTCCCATCTTTTTCTCCCTAAGCAGGTATGTCATGAGATTGAGCGTATTTTTTGCCGGTTCCTCTGGTCTGGGCAGGTTACTGGTTCCTATCATGCCAAAGTTGCTTGGAATTTGGTGTGTAGGCTAAAGAATGAGGGAGGTTTGGGCATTCGCAGTTTATCCCTCTGGAATGTCGCTCTAATGGCAAGATTCATCTGGTCTCTCTTTGCTCCAGATGGTATTAATCTTTGGGCCAATTGGGTTAAAGTGTATTATATCCGTGATAACAGCTTTTGGGGGGTTAAGACCCCTTCTATTTGTTCTTGGAATTGGAAAGGGCTGCTGAGGATTAGGGACTTGGTGAAACCTTTCATCGAGGCCAAAGTTGGAAACGGTGATGATGTTTTTTTATGGTACGATAATTGGAGTCATCTGGGTTACCTCCTGGATCTTTTTGGGGGATCTATTGCGCAAAGTTCTGGTATCCATTTGAAGGCCTGTCTTTCTTCGGTCCTTATTGATGGTCAGTGGGTGTGGCCCTTTTCGACTGATCCTAGCTTTAGACTAATTCAACTTGCTAGTCGAGCCTGCCAGGTGAGGTCTGATACGACTGATACTTTTAAGTGGAACGCTGCTGCGAACGCTAAATTTTCCTCGGCTTCTCTATGGAACAAAATTAGGAGGGAGTATCCTGCTTGCTCTTGGTCTGAGTTGGTTTGGTTCTCTGGCGCAATTCCTCGTACTTGCTTTGTTCTTTGGCTGGCTATCCAAACCCGCCTTGCTACTTTGGACCGTGTTGGTAGCTTCTCTAATAAAAGTAACCTTACGTGTGTGCTTTGTGACAGGGAAGGGGAGTCGCATGAACATTTGTTTTTTAATTGTCCTTATAGTTCTTGTATTTGGATGAGAATTTTGGCGATTACTGAGTCTGGTTGGTCTTCTTCTCATTGGCCGAATTCTGTTTTTTTTCTGCTATTGAGCATTGGCGTGGGAAAATGATGGCTCAGGTTGCTAAGCGCCTTGCCTTGGCTGTGACTGTCTACCACATTTGGCAGGAGAGAAATAATCGGATTTTCAGCAACACCAGGAATCCTCCTGATGTGATCTTTAATGTTATCGTTGCCATGATTCGTAATAAGCTTTGTACTCTTAACTTTAGGCATAATTCTTCCAATTTCCGTACTGCTAGGAATTGGAATGTTGTTATTTCGTAGGTACTTTTAGTTTGGTGTGTTCTCCTACGGGAGATGTGTTGAGCTCTTGTGAGTTGTTTTTTTTTTGTGCCTTGCGCATTGTGTTGGGTTTTTTCCCTTTAATATATTTTGAATTAACAAAAAAAAAAAAAAAACTCTTTTTCGGTTACATCCGTTCCTTTTGATGTCAAAATAACTATGTGGCACCTACATGGATTAAAATACATTAAATTAATAAGGTGCAATTATGGAATTTCACAACTCTCATTCTCAATCTCCCCCAACCCCAATCTTCTCCTCAGACTTGAAACCTTCTTCATCTTTCCCCCTCTCTTTGCACCTTTAAGCTTCATCTTCAACAAAATCTATTGTTTGGAGTCTTGGCCGGAGCTAAGAGGCGGCGACCGGAATGGGGAAGCAAAAGGTTTTACTCCCAAGATCATGAGGAGCACTATTTATGCACAGTGTTTTACTGGTTTTACTCTTATTTTCCCTTTATTTCTCTTAAAATTGATAAAACTATATGTGATAAAAATCTAATATGCATATTCTCTTTTCCCCTCGATCTGAAATCATAATCAAATCTAAACCTAACAACAAACATCTAACAAAATTGAAAAATAAAATTGACAAATATGCACAATGATGAAGAAGTGAGAATTCATACACCATTCTAATTGAAAAATAAAATTGACAAATCTAGGGTCGTTTTAACTAGTGGCTTTTATTTTCCCTTGGAACAATTTTATCTAATTGATAAAGTGCAATCCCCCTCCCCCATATCCTAATTAAATTTTTCAAAAAAAAAAAACTATAATTCGTATTTAACTTCACTCTTGCAATCACTTTTTATCACTATGGTTGTAACGCCCGGAACTTCGAAAAAGGAAAATTTGAAAGAAATGATGATTTTGCCCCTGGTTATAAGGGCCGAAAGTTGACTTTTTGATTGGAACACTTTTTGGACTTTACGAAGAGACTGTTGAGTAGGTCTCGAGACGCTGAATCCGTAGACATGCGGCATGCGTCAATCGGAGGTCGGATGTGAAAGTTGCGTGATAGGACCCGTCCCAACTGGACGTAAAAAACCGTGCCCGGTCTTGCTAACACTTATGTCACAAGTCTACTCTGGTCGACTAATCCTAACACTACAAATTTTCTCTTAGGATAGTCAACACACCCATCAAGCACATCACATGCCCATCCGTAGGTGAAGGCATACTAACACATTATCATGACCAACCCAACTGTGGTCAGAAAAACCTGCCTCAACAACTCACAGTCAAAACCGGCTCATCCGGAGCCCTCAAATCACATCAGGA
Source organism: Prinsepia uniflora (assembly GCA_032719365.1). NCBI lineage: Eukaryota > Viridiplantae > Streptophyta > Magnoliopsida > Rosales > Rosaceae > Prinsepia > Prinsepia uniflora. The sequence continues at coordinate 8,516,319 of CM064862.1, read as the reverse complement.
CTCATCCCGAATCCTAAACTAACTCCTGACTCCTACTGAGTCCAAGTCCAAACTCGACTGACGTCAATGCCACCACTGGCATATCTAGTCACCTAGCAAATACCCCTAGGTAGACCACATCCTTTCCAAAACACAAACCCATTTCCGGACTTCCTCTGAGTGCAATTCAATATCCAAACCCAACCTTGGGTCAAGTTTATTCTGGGCCCAACATGCCCATCCACAAACCAAACCGTTAACAAAAATAACCATCCGGACCCACACTAGTCCGACACAATCAAAACACAAGATACAATATTACAACACAAGTGTACAATACAAACTATTTACAAAGTACCACAAAACCAAGTATCAATACATTTATTTTGAACTACTGTCAAGTCGATCATGGCAGTTCCTTCGCAAATGTCCAAGTTTCCTACAGAAGTGACAAGTGACAGTGCTGAGGCGACTTGCCGCACCACACCGCTTACCTGTCGACCGAGTTGAAGTTCCACTCAAATGAACACCCACCGAGGGTCGCGACACAAGAGAATGAAAGCTAACACGCTTCGATGTTTCCTGACTTATCTGTTCAGTATCCTGACGCTCTCAGCGTCTTCCAGAGCTCAAAGATTGTTCCGGCACAGGTAAAATAGTAGCCTCTACTTGGATAGCAACATCCGATAATTCCCTCAGGGTAGAATATGAGCCCACAGTTACAGCACCTCGTATCGCATTCCCCAATCCCTGCTCAAACCTTCGACACTTATCCTCCTCAGTAGCCACATACAGAGGAGCGAAACTAGATAAGTGCAAAAATTGCTGTTCATAATCGACCACTGACAGATTCCCTTGCTGCAATTGGAGAAACTCAACCTCCTTAGCGTTCCGAAATGAGCGAGGATAAAACTGATCCAGAAATCGCTCTCGGAATGCATCCCATGCCAACGTACAGGCATCCCAACCAGTCAACTGTAAACTATGCCACCACCTGTAGGCATAGCCATCCAGAAGAAAAGTGGCTAAGGGCACCATGTCCTTCGGGGGACATATCATGACCTCAAAAATCCTTTCCAATCGAGTAATCCAATCTTCGGCGCCATCCGGGCCCGAATCACCACGAAACACAGTGGCTCCTAACCGTCGAGCTCGCTCAATATCTGGACCTTCTCTAACATTATTCTCGTCCATCCCATCCTCAGACCGTGTACGGGACGGACGACTCGGAGGCATGACGTAACAACAGAAATCAATAACCAAATGCTTTGATACCACTTTGATAGGACCCATCCCAACTAGACGTCAAAAACTGTGCCCGGTCCTGCTCCCGTCTGACAAGTCAACCAAAGGTCCGCAATTACCCTTTAGTGCTTGCCCGACAAAGGATGTTTGCGCTGATTTCTACTGCTGCCACTGCCTCACGATCAGTCCCGAACGTCGTACCACGGCCTGGAGGGTCACAAAACAGAAAAGGTGTGAGTGGATAAAAATGACCTATGATAAAAACATTTGCCAAAACACATTCTTACCCTCTAGTTTTCACAAACTTGCATGCATATCGTAAAACATGAGTAATAGTATGAAATCATTCATGTATGAACAGTGGACTGATAAAATCAAAACATATTTTCCTTTGGTCCATAAAACTCATGTTCATCAAATCAGTTCATGTGATAAAGCATCAAATCCCGGCTCTCAGGCCAAAACATGTGAAAACATAATCACCTGGCCACAAAGACCAAAAACCCGTACTCAATACCACTACATCATCACAAACAACATCAATCAGCACTAATCACAAGTGCACAGTCAATCAATCAATCCAATCAATCCGCACTACTCACAAGTGCACAAACTATCACACAATCACATCTGGACTACTCACTAGTGCTGCACTACGCGTAGGCCAATATCCAGTCACTCTCTCGGGAACAGACACATCTAGGCTCAACCCTCAGGCTCAGTCACATCTGGGCGAACACATCCCCAGGCTCAGACCCATCCGAGTGGTACATCCAGGCTCAGTCACATCCGAGAAGCTGGCTTACCATAGGATCAACTCCCGATCCTACAATCACATCCTCCAAGCTCCGGTCGTCTGGGTAATCCCCCCAAGCTCCGACCATCTGGGCATTTCACAATCACAATGAAAACCATCTCGGGAATTACATCCCAAAATATTTCAATCAAATCTTGTCTTCATACAAAGTCAAGATCATTCCCGACTGGGTCTCAAGCCCAAAATACCATTTACACATAAACCGTTAAAATCTCATTTTAAAACAATAAAATAATCCAGAAATCATCGTTGACTCACCAACTAAGTCAAAATATCATTTTAGAAATAATTTAAACTCCGGGCCTCGCCAAAAACATCATTTACACGTTCCTCGTAAAACGTGCCCGAAAAACTGATTAAAATAATCAATAAATCACAAAAATCATTAATTTCATCAAATTCACAAGTGACTCCAAATCCGAGTCAAAATCACTATTCACTTGGGTTCTCACGCCCAAAATATCCTTTTCATGCAAATGCATGTGTTGCAACCTCCGTTGCCATTTTCACATAAATTCACGAAATTGACCCTTGACTCACTCCCGAGTCACAACATCATTTTTCAATCCATGACTCATAATCCGAGTCCAAACATTACTTTCAATCAAATTCAATACCGGACTCATAACCCGAGTCCAAACATCATTTTTAACCAAATTCATAATTTCTCGCAAATCGTGCCAAATATAATAATCCATAAAATCGAGAAATCACTGGATTGAAACATCAATCATGCCAAAGCATATAAAATCACATAATAAGGCATTTAAAATCATATATGCATGCATCACGGTTAGAAAACAAAGTCCACTCATACACACCGTCCAAAACGGTCCGTTTCCGAGCTGCACGTTTTTCCGTAAATTCTGGAAATCACAACTCCTGTCCAAAATCATTATAGAGGGTTACTAACATCTCAAAATACTTCATATAATTTTCCCCAATTTTTATGGAATTTAAATCCGTATTTAACACGTAAAACAAAACTTCGGATACGCGGAACATTAACAAAACGAAATCCGATTTCCTCGAAACCAGCGTCAAAATGTTCGTTACAATGATAGGATCAAAAGTCATGTTGACCTCACCTTGAATCTAGGCCGTACGCGCCCTCACGCGCCGCCGTGAGTGGCTGCGCGTGAAACCCACGCGCCTGCTACAGTCACTGTCTTCCTCACCTGTTTGTCTGTAAAACGGGTCATTTTACCCGCGAGACGAGCCGGTTCAAATCCTATCAATTCGACACCGATTTCAACAATTGAGCATTCAGTTAGTTTCTATTTAAGTCCAATTAAAGTTCTCTTAACATAATTTCACCAAAACCTACCTCAAATCACACAACTCGAAGATGAACATCGAAGAACTCTCGAACACTGTTCATCATTCGAAAACCTTCCATGTCGATCGATTTCCTTCAATTGATGCAACCAGAAGCTTCAATGGACTCAGGTAAACTCTTTCCCCATCTCAATTGCATCAATCCAAGGCTCAAACTCCACGACTCAAGCTCGAAATTTTTGCAACTATAGTGCTCTGTTCTACCTCAAATGGACCTCAATTACCTTCGTTCTTTCGATGAAACTGATCGTGGCAATCCCAGAAGACTAAAACTGAACTCAATTTCGATCAACAAGGCTCAAAGCTTCCAATTCGAATTTCCCTCCCAAAAACCAAATTTTCGATTCTCAGTTTCTTTCTCCCTCTCAATCCCCTGTGTTTCCCTCACTCAATCAGTCTCTTAATTATCTCCAATTTGCACTCTTTAGTTCAGTTGATAGAGGGGAAATTAAGGGTGGAAGAAAATTGAAGTTTGGTTGTACACGGGTTAAAGAAGACTGAAGAGATTAATTGAGGATTAATCAATAATTAAACATAATTAATTAATAAAACATCATAATGATGTTTCCCCTAAGACAAGGATTCTGGTTTTAAGCCTGAATTTAAGGGATGAGTGACACTTGTCACTCATCCAGGTGTGTTCAGTCACCGGGTACTGTTCATAATAAAATATTATTTTAATTCCGATTCGTTCAGTTAATCGAGTCCGTTCCCGTGACCATAACTTCGTCGTCGAATCTCCGATTTCGGCATGCCGCCTGTCGTTGGATTCGTATCGACGAGACCTACGTAATGGTCCTTGGCCCTCGTCCATTGGACTTCCCGGGTCAAAAGTCAACATTTGGCCCCTATTAGCCAAATTACCAAAATACCCCTCAACTTCCGAACGCCATAACTTTCACCTCGAATGTCGGAATCGAACGTGCCACCTGTCTATGAACTCGTGACGTCCCGAACTACGTCACAGTCATTGGTCAAAGTCCGTTTGACCGCCCGAACTAAAAGTCAACATTTTACCCACGCTAGGGGCAAAAGGATCATTTTGCACAATTCGTCCGAATTCACTCAACTAATCCCCGATTAGTCATTCTAAACCATAATTAATTAATATTCAATCCCGATACTCGGGACGAGTCATTACATTGCGGGTCTGCGAAGGCGAGGGGCATTTTGGTAATTTTGAAGGTAAGGGCAAAATGATGACTTTTGACTCAGACGGTTAAACAAACTTTGGCCAATGATTGTGACGTAGTTCGGGACGTCACGAGTCCGTAAACAGGCGGCACGTCGAAATCGGACATCTAACGGGAAAGTTATGGTCATGGGAATGAAATCAGTTAAACTTACATCCCGAGAATTCGATTAAAATAATAATAAAATATTGAAAAGTGATCAATGATTATGGACCCTTGGATGAGTGACAAGTGTCACTCATCCCATGATTTGAAACCCCTAAATTGTGGATCATGTTTCCCGTTAATCCATTTTTTTAATTATCCATCATCATCCTTAATTATCATTTTCCTTCTTCATTATCAGTCATCTTCTTTGTTCTTCTTTGAACTGTGAAAAAAAAAACAGATCATGAGTGTGTGAGAACACTGAACACCTTCCATAACCAATTTCCTTCCACAACTAACATTGAGAGGAAATGTGAGAGGATTAGGAGACTGAGATTGAAAGGAAAACACGAGGGAACAAAGAGGGAAATTGAACCCAGAATCGAAAATTTGGAAAAATGGAGTGAGAATTTGAATTTCAAGATATGAGCTCTAAGGATCAAAATTGAAGCTTGAGTTAGCTTCCTGAGACCATTTCTAACTAATCCATATCAAGAACAAAGAGAATTGGTGTCTATTTGACTTAGAACAGACATGACAACAGTGAGAAATTTCGAGGATTGAGTTGTGATCTTGGAGGGATTAAACGATGAAATTGGGATCGAAAACAAGTTTATCATAGTCCAATGAAGCTTTTGGATGGATCAATTGAAGGAAAACTGGTGGGATTGATGAGCTTTGAAGAATGAACAGTGCACGATATCCTTCGAATGTTCATCTTCGAATCGATTGGATTGAGGTAAGGAATTGTGAAATTGAACTTACAGACCTCTAATTAACATTAAAACGATGATGTTAGCTAAATCAATTGAAAGAAAGGATGTCGAATTGACAGGGATTGAGTCGGGTAGTCTCGCGGGTTGTAGAACCCGGATTGCAGATAGACGGGTTGGGACGATGACATTGTAGCAGGCACATGGTGGTCACGCGCAGCCACTCACGGCGACGCGTGAGGGCGCGTGGAGCCTTGTTTCAAGGTGAGGTCAACATGACTTTGAATCCTCTCAGTGTAACGAACATTTTGGTACTGGTTTCGAGGAAATTGGATATCGTTTCGATAAAGTTCTATGTATCCGAAGTTTTGATTTACTTGTTAAATACGTATTTAAATCCCAGAAAAATTGGGGAAAATTATATGAGATATATTGTAACGACCCGTCCCGAGAACCGGGCTTAGTAAAGTGATTAGTAACGGATTAGTGAGTCTAATCCCAGGTTGACAGAGAACCGGTCACGCCGGTTCGGTTTGGCTGAACCGGTCTGGAGTTCTTGGACGAAGGTTGAAGACGATGAACAGTGTAGGCGCGTTAAGCCCACGTGCAACCACTTTGGGCGACGCGTGAGGAATTTTCTGGGGAAACTTCCAACTAGGTTTTTGGTCTAAATGTTATAACGAATCTTTTGGGATAGGTTTTGGGTTAATCGGATGTTGTTTCGGGTTAGTTCCGCGAGGTTGAAGGTTTAGGGTCTAGGTTCGTTACGTTTAGAAGTTCGGGAAAATTAGGAGGACCTTGTTGGACGTGTTAGTGACGTGTTTTGGTGACTGTTGACAGGATCGGGAATCCCCGAGGCGGACGAGGAACGTGCGAAACGTACTGGACGCAAGTGACGTGCCCGGTATCTGTGAGTGGACCCCTTCTCTATAACTAAGTATGCATAACTGCTTTTAATTACTTGTTTTATGGTTTTTATATGTGATTTCATGGTTATTTGAATATGTTATAACTGTTTTGCTTAATTGCACGTTTTTCGAGGAAATTACGTATTTGGTACGTTTTACGAGAAAAACTTAATTTCTGATTATGATGCTATGATTTTGGGATTTCAAACGATAAAGGGTTTTCAATGATTATAAAGGGATTTTGGAACATGATTTCGATGATCAAGGGTTTTCGGTTTTAGAATCGAATTTCGGAAAGCCGAATTCGGTTTTAAAGTTGAAACGTGGAATTCCGGATTTGGGTTCGGAATGACGGTTCTGGATGCCGGAAGGGCTTCAGGCCAGTGATTTCGGATTCGGGTTTGGATGTGGATTTATAAATGGTTTTCAAATGGTTTTGATTGGATTTTCTGGATCTAGTTATTGGGTTTAAAGACCTGGATATTGTGATTGATGGGGGACGGGCCAGGATTGGGTTTAAAGACCCGGATTGAGTTTAAAGACTCGGATTATTAAGGCTTGGATTGAGTTTAAAGACTCGGATAGGTCCAGCAGGTTTGATCGGATAATGATGACTTGGATTTGTGTTTTATCGTACTGTTTTCATGATGCCTATTTTGTGAATTATAAATGTTTTTATGATGATTATTATGTGGTTTATGGTTGTGTCTAAATAAATGGGTTGTGCATGCATGTTTTCAAAACGGAGGGCCAAACCCTGGTTTGTTATAAAATGGTTTTCAAAACTTTTATTCTTTATGGTCCACTCACACTTTCTGGTTTTAATTGCCCTCCAGGTCGTGGAGTTAACGCGGGGGTTGACATTGAGGAAGCGTCGGAGGCATAGAGTACTCGAGAGTTTTTCCGGATGGTTTCATTTTACCGTTGTGCGTGTGCTCTGTGTATCAGTTTTTTTACTTTGTTTTTGGGTACTATGCTTTGTATAACCGTTGACTTTTGGTTGGGTTAAATTCTCTTGCGTTTGGCAATGTAATTTGTGGTTTTCGTGAGGTTGTTTCGGTCTTCGTTTTGGGTTGTCAGACGAGAGTAGGGTTCAGTTCCTAATCCTAGGGGGATTAGGGGTGGGCCCTGACATATATTGAAGTGTTAGTGACCCTCAATAATGATTTTGGACTGAAATTGTGATTTCTAGAATTTACGGAAAAACGTGCAGCTCGGAAGCGGGCCTTTTAGACGGTGTGTGTGAGTGGACTTTGTTTTCTAACCGTGATGCATGCATATATGTTTTAAATACTTTATTATATGATTTGACATGATTTGACATGATTGATGTTTCGATCCGGTGATTTCTCAATTTTCTGGATTATTATATTATTTTTGGCACGATTTTTGAGAAATTGTGAAATTGATGTTTTGGGCGTAGGCCCGGGATTGAAAAATGATGTTTTGACTCAGATTATGAGTCAGGGATTGATTTGATGGATTTACGTAATGTTTCCCGGATATATTTCATAGATTTACGTGAAAATGGCAACTCGGGTTACGGTTTCACGGAATTACGTGAATTTGAGATTTTGGGCTTGAGACCCAATGAAATTGTGATTTTGATTGGATTTGTATTTCCATGTGATTACATGATGGTATTGATGGTTTCGGATTTATGGAATAAATCGGGACATTGGTTTTTTGGATTTGAGGAAACTATATTTTGTGGCTGAGACCCTGTCTAAATAATTATTTGAGTTTTAAATGCAACTGTTTTCACTGGTTTTCATGATGTTGATGTGTTGCAGATATTTAGGACTTTCGGATGGAAATATGTTTTGTAACGACCCGTCCCGAATTCCGGGATTAGGTTGGTAACTAATCATGTTTAGTGAGGTTAAATCGGCGATTAGTTGGGCGAAATCGGACGAACGATGCAAAATGACCGTTTTGCCCCTAATCGTGGGTAAAACGTTCACTTTTCATTCGGGCGGTCAATCGAACTTTGACCAATGACCGTGACGTAGCTTTGGTCGTCACGAGTTCATAGACAGGTGGCACGTTCGATTCCGACGTTCGAGGAAAAAGTTATGATGTTCAGAAGTTTAAGGGCAATTTGGTAATTATGGTTAAAAAGGGGCAAATGTTGACTTTTTGACTGGGAGGTCCGATGGTCGAGGGCCGAAGACCGTTACGTAGAGCGGGATGATACGAATCCATAGACAGGCGGCACGCTGAAATCGGACTTCGAACGGGAAAGTTATGGGTCAGGGAAGTTCGGTTTCACTATGCATGTACTTCTAGGAAATGATGAGGTGGCTTATTTTGATTGGGCAGATATTTTAAATGGAACCTATGGATGAGTGACAAGTGTCACTCATCCCATTGGTCAATCCCTAAATTGTGGATCTAACTCAATTAAATAATACTATTTCAATATTTTATAATTAATTCAATTACCACTCAATCCTAACCAGTCATTCCAAACTAATCTCTCAATCCTCACCACTCATCTCATCCCATCTCCCTCTCATCTGATCAGCCCCATCTCCTATATTCTCTCACAAAACCCGAAAGCTATTTCTCCATTTCTTCATTGAACAACACACATACCTTTCACCTCCATCATTCATTCTATGTGCACGTATTACTTTGTGTGTGACGGAGGGAATGTGAGAGACTGATGGTGGCAGTGACGGCCAGCCACGACGGCTGTTCACGGTGGTGAACACGGCGGGAGGAACCCGCAAGGTAAGCTTCGAGTTTGAACTGGATATGGGTTTTTATGGTTGGTTGATCGGTTCCAGTAATTAAATGATGTCCCTGTTGGTCTTAGGAACATTTTGAGATGGAAAAACACGGCTGGGAATGGCCTGAGACGTTGGGACCGTGGGGAGGATTTTGGCCGTGAGTTGCTTAATCGGGGAGGTAAGTCTTGGACGTTTTTTCTTAGTTTTGTTCATTCAAGAAGGTTGCTAAGGACTAGATAAGAGTATAGGAATCAAAATGGGTTGAATTGGACCGAAAATGGACGATTTATGGCCTTGAACCGGCCCAGACCGGTTCGGCCGGTCCAGGTTGCAGGTGAACCCGATTCACGCATTGGAGAAGATGAACAGTGCCCGATGCGTGGGTCTCGTGCGTAGGGAGTTCAACCGGTGCGTGGGGGCGCGTGTAAAGTCTTTTGGGGAAACTTTCAACACATGAAATAATCTATTCGATGTAACGAACATTTTGGGACTGGTTTCCTGTCGATCGGACACCGTCTCGATAATGTTCTGGACATCGGAAGATTTCGGATCAAGTTTAAAAATAGTTAAAAATTCGGAAAAATTACAGGACTTTAATAGGAGGTTAATGAAGAGGTTAGTGACCCTCTAGTGTGATTTGGACAGGTTTGAGAATCCCGGTGATAGTGGCGAGGCCCGGGGAGGATTATGACACGCTTATCGAGGCGCATCGTAGGACGGTTTGTGAGTGAACTTTGGTTTTATAAATCTTATGCATGCATATCTGTTTTATATGGATTATGATTGTGATTATATGATGTTGATTTGGATATTGGTGAATTATATGATTTCAGGCATTTCGAGGCGATTTACTTGCTTGCATGTAAATCGAGGTTTTCAATTTTACTCTGAGTTTCCGTACTTAAGGCTTTGGAAATAGTTGAATGAAATGGTTTTGAAATTGGAAAGATAAACTCGGGCATGAGGCCCAATTGTTTTGGAAACCTTGGACTTGGAGTCCATTTGAGTTATATAATCGGGCCAGAGGCCCAGTTGATTTACAAAATCGGGCCGTGGGCCCAGTTGGTTTACGAAATCGGGCATGAGGCCCAGTTGGTTATAAATGTGATTTAGGGTCGTGGACCCTAAATGGATTTGAATAAATGGTTTTGGATTTGATAAATCAGATGTTTGGACTTGTGATGGTTTTATGGAAATTCCGGGCAGGGCCGTTGAGATATTTTAAAATGATTGATAAACTGTTTTCCATAAACCATCTTGATACGAGGATATGTGATGGTCTCCTCCAAGTGTCTGGGACACTGGGGAAGTCACGGTGCATTACCTGCGATGGGTCATTATACGGAGTTACCGGACCGTATGATGACTCAGGAGCAGGAATGCTATGATTGGACGTCTGGGACGTCAGACATATGAGATGTCAGAGATATTGACCCGGGTAGCACGCGTTGCTTGATACCGTGAGATATGGCGCCTGGGACGCTAGGCATCTAGGATGCCCCTGATGGTTTAAATATGTTTTGTTTTATTGAATGGTATTTATGGTTATGGTTTTGGGCGGTAGCCCACTTGGAATTGGAATTTGGTTTTACGGTTTTGGGCTGAGTTCCCACATTTGGTTTTGAGTCATGGTTTCTGGGCTAAGGCCCTAACGGTCGTTTTTAGTAAATGGTTTACTTACTGATTTCGATGCATGCATACGTTTTAATGAAGGGCATAATTATCTTTGTGAAATGTGTTTTATGAACTTACTTATTTTCGTCCACTCACACCTTTTTCTGTGAGTCTCGAGACTCAAGCTTTTATAAAGTTTTATAAAGTTTGTTTTGCACTTTATCAATTAGATAATTATAAAATTATAAAAGTTTGTTTTGTCCACTCACACCTTTAGGTCGTGGCGCAATGACCGAGGCTATTCGAGAGGTGCAAGTATGAGTGGGCACATGTGCAGTTATCCCTTATTTGGCAAGTCTTGGAGGGTAATTTCGGAATCTCAGTTGACTTGTTAGACGGGAACAGGACCGGGCACGTTTATCAAAGTCCTTCAGGGACTGGTCCTGTCAATGGTTGTACTATAGAGAGTATGGCCATTTGATTTAAATTTAGCCAATATAAAAAGTTTTTTTTTCGATAATAGAGGAATGAAACAGAAGCCAAGCTAAGAGACCTCTCTAGGATGAATGACCCCATCATTATCTATAAATTATAAAACTGTAGTAGGAGGAGACTCAAGCTTTTATTTGCCCTTGAGACAATTTTATCTAATTGATAAAGTGCAATCCCCCTCCCCCAATATCCTAATTAATTTTTTCAAAAAAAAACTATAATTCATGTTTAACTTCACTCTTGCAATCACTTTTTTATCACTATGGTTGTACTGCAGACAAGGATGAAAATATCGATATCGACGGATATATCGCTCGCCGAATTTACGGATATCTCGCCCCAAATATCGATATCGTTTACGATCAACAAAAATGACGGAAATTCGGTCTAAAAATTGGAAATTTGGAATGAAACTTTGGAAAAAACTCAAGTACCCAATGATAGTTATATAGGACTAATAAAAACTATAAAATGACTTTGATATAATAATTATATGATTAATTATATGATACAATAAGGTTCTGATGATGACTAATAATATAAAATTTAAACATAAACATAAGTTGAAGTGAATTATTATAATTGAATGTTAATATAATTAAAAATATAACAATAAGTATAAAAAAATTTCAATGGAAGAAAAATTATAAAATGAGTAAATATATTTAAAATTGAAAAAAAAAATGATGAAAAAATAGAGTTAATCTTTGTTCAAAAATTGAAAAGAATTGATATATTTAAAATTGAAAAAAAAAATGACAAAGAAAGTTAAAAAATTGGAAAAAACGAAAGAAAAAAAAAAGGGGAAAAAACGAAGAAAAAAAAAAAACAGCAATTGCATTGGAGTGGGTCGAACCCAGGACCTCACCTCCTAAGGGCAAAACCCACACCAACTCAGCTAACCAAATTTAATTGAAATCATAGTCACCGTATAATATATAAAGGATAACAACGCAACTCTTAACAGTCATCCTCTTCCTCCCGCGGGTCTGCGATTCGGGTATTTGCGACCCGGCGGCATGACCCGACTGGAAATCACTTGTTTTACGTCCAATTTTCATAAACTTTGGTTCTATTTCGTTCGTTTTAATCAAATAATGAGATCTATGGGCTTAGAACGAAACAAAATATCGAAATTTCGCTCAATTTCTTCCCCCCCTCTTATGTGCCGCCGGCCGGAAATCGCGATATATCGGTCGATATATCGATGATTCCGGCGATATTTACTTCCATGACTGCAGAGAGTATGGCGATTTAAATTTGGCCAATATAAAAAGTAGTTATATATATATATATAAATAACAAAGCCAGGATAAGAGACCTCTCTATGATGAACGATCCCAACAACATCATCATCTATAACTTGTAAAACTGTAGCAAGAGGAAACTCAAGCAGCACCAACCCATCTTCCCAGCTAAAGGATCTCTATAAGAAAACTGGCCATTGGGCACAGGTGGTTAAGTCACAAATAATTTTTTTTGTGTCCTTTATTAATTATTACACATATTTATTTAATATTTGTTTCCACTTTAAAGAAGACACAATTATTCATGTCTAATACTTTTATTAATAAACACTGATCTACTATTAGACAGAGGATCTTTGGATAATACAAGTTGGGTTTATTTTATTTGCAAACTTGTCAGAATCTTTTCGATTGTGGAAATAATTAATTGTATCTATTATTTATTCATTTTCGAAAAATATGATAATGGTGCATTATGCTTTATTTTATAAAACTCAAATATTTGTGTCGTTTATATTATTCAAATAAGTTTTAAAAAGCAGTGTGTTCAAAAAGATAAATCTCATTCTCAATACCCAAATCCAAAATCCTCATTTCCCTATCATTCATTTTTTTTTTTTTCATTCTTATTGTTATTGATGCTTTGCAATCTATATATATCCAATTTTTCTTATCTCTTCAAAGTCATTTTGTTATTACAGTTGCGACTTCCCGGAAATTGAAATCGATGCAGAAGCGAGAATTTGAAGAGCGTGATGGCCACTGTCGTCAAGGTCATTCATTTTTTATTCTATTCTTTTACTTTTCCTCTTTCGATGTGCTTATTTGGATCTTAAGAACAATTTTCGTTTCTTTTTTTGTGATTTGTTACAAAAAGGGATATAGATTAACAAGGAGAAGGAGTTGAAGCACCTAGGGTTTTTGAGGGTTGATGGGATTCGCACGCTGGTGTGCGTTTCGATTATGCGAAACAGAACTCTGGGTCTTTGAGATCGGCGGTTGGTACTCTGGAGGGTGCCGTCACCACCGATGTTGGTCCTGTTTACATACATTTAAGGGCGTGCCTGACGATGTCCTTACTTTTCTCAACACCAAGGTATGATCTTCTCTCTTTCTTTTCTAATTACAACAAAGCAAAATTGTTCAGATTAGGAAATTACTCAATTCAGTTATATTGAAAAGAAAAGAGCGTTGATTTATATGTGGGTTGTTTTAATGAATTTATATAACCATGACGCTGCTTACTGATAATGGCGTAAAGATGGAAAGTCCTCATGAAGGAATATCGGTCGTGATGCTCATTATTTTATTGCATGTCTTTGATTCTTCTCATATCTGGGTTTTGATTTGCATTAGTACATTAAGTTGGCCCTTTCACCTAAGCATGGATTTCGAAGGAAGAAGAGCTAAGGCAGCAATTCCACCCTTCCGTCTTTCAATGGTGAGTACTTATTTTGTTTCATGAATCAAGCTATGAGTTCGTTGAGTTTAGTTCTGAGTTCATGAACTAAGAAATGAGTTTTATGAATTTAGTTCACAATGAATAAAGAAACAATAATAAAATGCAATTATGTTTATGCTTTACTGAATCAAGATTTTGAGATTTAGATGATTCTTCAATGTAGTTATGTATGCACAGGACACTCAACAACTTTGCAAACGTGCACACCCTTATTGCATTTGCCAAGGTTTTATGAAATTTTAAAATCCTGCTCAAGGTATTTCTTGTTAGATTTTTGTAGATTTGGAATGCTGCCACCTTTGGTTGTCTTATGTGGTTGTAAGCAAGATTATGTAGCTTTGGAGCTTGATGTGATGCGGACGTAGTTACTGCAATTGGAGAAGCACATGCATGGTCTTGCATCATTATATGGTGTGACGAACCAAAAATTCCAAAAAGGGAAATGTTGGAAAGGAAATGACGATTTTACTCTTGGTTAATGGGGTCAAAATTTGACTTTTTGTTCGGGGCATTTTCGGACTTTCCACAAAGACCGTTGTGATATGATCCATCCCAATCCCACTGGGACCACCCGGGGATGTGTCTCGCTCCCGTTTGACAACGACTTTAAACATACCAAAAATACCCTTAACCAAACTAAAGTCTTTCGAATTAGATAAATAAAGTTTGAAACATACAAATTCAGAGTTTAATGCCATCAGATCAGGGATAGTACGAATACAAAACACGAGCACAATGTCAGGTTACAAAAATAGTGCTCAGCCTACCCAACTGGGTGTACGGTGCACAACGAAGTAATCTAAGCCTCGTACTCCGAATCATCCTCTTCTACCTCAGTAGCACGGTCTGGAGGGGTCAGTCAAACAAATAAAGAGTGAGTGGGCCGAAAATAAATAAGTTTCCAAAACTTATTTAATAATATAATACTCATAAGGTTTTACCCCTCCGTTTTCAAAACCTGCATGCATTGAATGAAAACATAAGTAATCATACTATAACATAAATCATAGAATCATAATATAATACCCATGATAGTCCCATCTTAATCATAAAGCGGAATAGTAAAACAGTTATGCATGCAATCCTTTAGAAATCAAATAGCCCACTCACACACGGTCTTTGCTACTTGACTGACCGCCTAAACCTGTACAATTACGTCCAAAAAATCACTAAAAGACCCTACAAGTTCATCCCTAAAACCCTAGAACAGATCCGGCCTGGAAACGTAGCCCATACACGCTTCCCGAGGCTTTAAACCCTATTTTGACAGACCAAACGATCTCCGATCGACACGAAACCACCGCCATTGGATTCATATCGTTGAAACCTTGAAAATGGTACTGGCTCCACCAAAAATACTGTTTACACGCACCCCCGCGCTTGGTCAACGCGCGGTCAACATTGCTACAGTACTGATGACGTCATCCTTGACAGGTGTCAAAGGACACGTGTCACTTCCTATTTGGTCCCTAGTCTGACATTTCTGACATGATGACGTCATCATAACATCACTGCTGACGTTAGCATGATGATGTCATCACAGCCATTCGGCCAGGTTCTACCGAAATCTTGAAATTGGGTCACCGACGACTTGCGACCTGACCCAATCACAATTTCCGTTTCCGGCCACCATTTTCGACAGGGTTTGTTCCTAGAGGTTCGTCTAAGTCTGCTCTACATGTATGTGACCTCAAAAACCAGAAAGAAGGGCGAGATTTGTACCTGTAACCGAAGAAAACGCACGGCCTACTCCGGTCGTCTTCCCCGTCACCTCCGCCCTTTTCTAACCTCGAAACCGGCCTCCTAGGTCATCACCGTTCCTAGAACACGTCCCAACAGAAAGAAACGAAACACACGTCAAAACCAAGCGTTCAAAAACTAGGAATAACAGAGGGGCTCTCGGGTTTTCCGGCCTACCTCCGTCGTGTCGCCGTCGTGGGTCGTCCCGTCCGTTTCTCAGCCGTCCTGACATCCTAACCGTCCTAGCCTAATGCTGGTTCGAGTTGTGGAGGCGTAGGTCGAATGGTTTGGGTTCCTGGATCCGGTTGTCCGTCCCGGGTCTGGGTGTGGTGCTTTGGGGCTGCAAACAGAGAAGCAGAAATGAGGGTGGTGATTGCTGATGAAGATGATGTGTGGTGAGGACGGTGTGTTCGATCTGGGGCCAGGGATGAAGTAAGTAGATAGGGAAGTGGTCGGTGGTGTGTGTTTGTTCGAGATGGGGAGCCGTGTGTGTTCTTCACGGGTGGGAAATATGAGAGTGAAAGGGAGATGAGTGTTCAGAATAAAGAGAAAAAGAAGATAAAATGGAGGGTGCAAATTGAGTGATGGGTAGAAAATGGACGTCTGTGGTGGATTGAGGGAAAATAAAATATTTAAAATGGACCAATAGGGCAAGATCCATGTTTTGGGGAAAAGTAACCATGGGATGAGTGACACTTTTCACTCATCCAAGGGTCCAGATTAAATCTAGGGCTAAAACAGATTTTTAATATTTTAATATTATTTTAATTACGTTCTCGATTCGTAAATTTTGCCAAAATCACTTTTGTGACCATAACTTTCTCGTACGAAGTCTGATTTCGACGTGCCGCCTGCCTACGGACTCGTGACGTCCCGTTCTACATTCCGATCATGGGTCAAAGTCCTAATTATTTCCCAGGTCAAAAGTCAACTTTTCCCCCTCAGGGGCAAAATGGTCATTTTGCAATAAAATAATATTTACAAAAGTTTGGGTCGTTACACGTTGCGTAGGTCTTGAGATGCTGAGCCCATATGTAACGACTCTTTCCGAATATCGGGATTAAATATTAATTAATTATGGTTTAGAATGACTAATCGGGGATTAGTTGAGAGAAATCGGACGGATGGTGCGAAATGACAATTTTGCCCCTCGACATGGACAAAATGTTGATTTTTGACCCAGGAGGTTCGATGGCCGAGGGGCGAGAACCTTTGTGTAGATCGGGTCGATACGAGTCCGTAGACAGGCGGCACATCGAAATCAGACGTCGAACAGAGAAGTTATGGTCACGAGAGCGAAATTGCGGATTTACGGCTCGGGATTCGAATATAATATTAATTTAATTGGATGGACATATATTAGTGTTGGGCCCTTGGATGAGTGACAAGTGTCACTCATCCCATGGCTTGGAACCCCCAAAATGTGGATCTATGTCTATTGGTTAATTAAAATATGTTATTTTTGTTCAATTAATCCCAACCGTCCATCTCTTTCTTAAGATTGAATCTGCTCCCTTCATTCCCTCTCAGCTGATCCACATCACCATGTTCCGCTTAGTTGTGCAACACCACCCCAATCTGTGAGGTTTTTCTCCAAACCGTGAACTCTCACCCATGAACCCTCAGATTGTGGATTTTATTGCAGATATCAGTTGGGTTCAGAAGAACCCTAGGGCGTGGTTGTGGAACCCTAAGTTATGATGGATTGACTGGAAAGGTGAACTTTAGTTGTGATTGATGAATTGGAATTGTGAGTCCATAGTTGTTGAAGATTGGATGACTTTCTGAAGTCAGGGTGGTATGTCAAGTCGAACCCCAGATTGTGACTGTTGGATTGGAACTTGTGCTGCAAAGAGCGGCTGAGGTCGTGGATGACGGTATGGATGACTCTAGTGAGTCTAGTCAGAACTATGGAGATTGGTTGGCCCGACATGAAGTGAAATGATAAGATTCGATCCACGGGTACAGTTGTGAGATAAAATATGGAATCCTGAGTTGGACCGGATAATATTGTGATGCGTGGATGTGGATCTCGATATCAATGACTGTTGGTCGACAAACGAGTGGAGATGGCTGGCTATCAAGGGTGATTGATGTAATGGTGGTAGTTGAGATCGGGGGACGTTCAGGGAACGTTCATTATCTTGCTGTGGATTGTTAAAATGGTGGTACTCATAGTTGTGGGGTACGAGAGAGGAAGAGTTCCTCTAACCTGAGCGGAGGTGTGGGTTGTTGCTCGGTATGAGTAATGACCCAGGGTTGTCTAATTCATACATTGTGTGCAAGTGATGGCGACGACGATGAACCACGAGTTGGGATGTGACTTCGTCATGATGTGCATATGTTCAGTATCTGAGGTTCGGTAGTGGATGTGTTGGTCTGGATGGGATCCAACATGGATTGTGATGTGTTGGAATAAGTCCCGACAGTTATGAGATGACAAGTGATGAATGGATGAAAGAGGTACGATTGAGACATGGGGATTTTTGGATGACGCAAGAGACGTCATGGAAATTAGTGGATTCGGGGAGTTGTCGTTAACTCCGAAACTTGTGTGGTTGTACGTTTCTAGTATCCCTAGGAAGTACAAGGAATTATTGAAATTGGAAAAGCCGAGGAAAATCATTGGTGGTGTTGATGTGGGATTTTGTGATGGTGAACAACTTGGAGACCCGAGAGCTGAGCCTGTGAAGGTTGCGATATGAGAACGAGATAGTAACGAATGACATCATTTTGGATGTGCATAAATGGTTATTAACGGACATGAGGTATGAGTAATAGACCGGTTGCAGACACGTGGCTGTCCAAGTGAGCTGAGGATTTGGGAAGTCCAGTGATCGGACTTGACATCTTGTTGGAAGTATATCTATTTCTAACGTGGTTGGAACTTCAGACTCGAGAGAATTTTTGATTGAGGAGACGAGAGGAGTACTCATTTTAGCATTGGTGATGAGTATTCTGAAGTCATTGGGGGTGGCTTCTTACTTTCTACCTAGTCATTGGGATGATTTCTTACTTTCTACCTGTGGCGGACGATGATTGTTGTTACCAATACGTTGAGCGTGTATTGGTTGGTGGACCCGAGTGGTGTTTTGGGGTCATCAAGAAGAGTTGAGTATGTCGAGGCTAGGTGAATGAGATTTCTCCGTTTTTGCTTAGTGGCAGAAGATATTGGATTACTTGGTGTGGTGGGTGCAGTAAGTTTGTGTTTGCACTCACGCATGATGAATGTTGATGTCATCGTCTTGGATCATCCTTGATTTTCCCTAGGTGGGATGACAAGGATCAAAATGAGGAAATTGGAGAAGACCCACAGTTTAGACGTGTTTCGTGTTGACTGAGTGATTAGATGTGAAAATAGTTGAAGAATGGTGTAACTGACGAAGGATTCAAAGAGGGTGTAAGGCCCTACAATCATATTTCAGGTAGATTGTTAGCTGAGTGGGCATTGTGACGACCTAGGATCGTGATGTTACCGGTTGGGTGACGTGGTGATGGATTTGGCCGTGATCGTGTTGATCAGGTTAGGTGGAAAATTTATTGCCCTGTCGTGGATATTTGAAAATGGGAATGGTTGGACCGAACTTCTTTTCAAAGTTGATCCGGTATGAGATGGTACTTGAGTGAGTTGAGATGTTTACGATTTGACTTGAGTATTTGACTTGTGAACGAGTGGGTATCCGACAGGGTCGTATTGGACAGTATTGGATATGTGGACAAAGGGATTGGTTTCCTTTCGAAGTCAATCAAATGTGGTACGGAAATCGTTTGAGCAGGTAACCGATAGGTTCGGTGTTAGTACGTCTCAGTAGACGTGGGTCAGATTGGATGCCCAGTTGGCATGAATGGGTACGCCTTGGTAGGCGTGAGTCAGATTAGTACGTGTTGGATTACATGTTTGGGTGTAGACGCTGTGATGCTGGTCGGGTGACCATGGGACTCAGAATGGATGATGAGTTGGAGTATTTGATCGGTTTAGTACCAGACTAGACAGATGGACTTCATAATTGTAGCGTGATTAGTTACGAGCTATGTAGTAGGCAGGTTGGTGGATGGATGTACGTATAGTGTACGTTATGCGAGGATCGATACTGGATAGGCCGAGTGGTGCCGGGTTACGGTACATAGGGTGTACCAGTGGTGTGTGATTGAGCGTGTTGGTGGTCGGCTTAGTTCCGATAACATTGGATTGGTTGAGGACGTGAACTGGTCATTGAATACTATGCGCTGGGCAGAGTGATTTTGACGGATTCAGTAATCGTATGAATAGGTTCTCAGAGCCGTGGATGTCTAATGGAACCCTAGAGATGGAATGTATATTACCGCTGGGAAGGTATTCGTTGGGATCCAGTTACATACAGGTCGAGTGAGATGTTGGTATACGTATACTCAGGTTGAGTGAGTTGGTAGTTGGTGTAACCACGGGTTGTTTTGCGTGGATTAGCTGCTCTGTGACTCTCACTAATGGTAGCATGGATTATTAGGAAATTTTGGTACGAGGTACCTTGGTGCGACTCTAGAGTGAGCCAGTGTGTGTCGGTGATTCGAGTTGTGACTATGGAGCCGTGAGTGACGGCTGAGCATGACGTGATGGAACGCGTAATGTTGGCATAGTAAAATTCAGGAAATGCGGAGAAATTGTGTGGTTTGGTAACTCTCGATGTGGGAGAGATGTCATATTGATTTACGGCTAGCTAAGTGGTAACAGTTTGGCTGAATGTGTCAGCGTGGATTGACGAGTAGGACTTGGTGACTCCCAATGGGATTAGATGTCAGAGTGAATTAGTGATTGAGACGAACCGTTAAGCTGAATGTGTCAGAGTAAAGGTAGATTGTCAAACGGTATTAACTCGGATCGTGTGATCAGTTTCACTCGAAGTGATCGAGTGTAGTTGATGCGATGTGAGTCCGTGATGGAACGTCTGGGTGCAGACAAGTATGGTTCAGGTTAGTGGATGTACAAGTGTACACATGGTGTGATATCGAATTGTTTTCCACGAGGTGGATGTGGAATCGGGATTGTTGGAATTTCGAGGACGAAATTTCTTAAGGGGGGAATGTTGTAACGACCCGTCCTTAATATCGAGATTAAATATTAATTAATTATGGTTTAGAATGACTAATCGGGAATTAGTTGAGAGAAATCAGACGGATGGTGCGAAATGACCGTTTTGCCCCTAGGCGAGGGCAAAATGTTGACTTTTGAATCGGGAGGTCCGATGGCCGAGGGCCGAGAACCGTTACGTAGATCGGGTCGATACGAGTCGATACGAGTCCGTAGACAGGCGACACGTTGAAATCGGACGTCGGACGTCGGACGGAGAAGTTATGGTCACGGGAGAGAAATCAGAGATTTACGGCTCGGGATTCGAATATAATATTAATTTAATTGGATGGACATATATTAGTGTGGTTCCCTTGGATGAGTGACAAGTGTCACTCATCCCATGGCTT
This sequence comes from Prinsepia uniflora, assembly GCA_032719365.1. Classification (NCBI taxonomy): domain Eukaryota; kingdom Viridiplantae; phylum Streptophyta; class Magnoliopsida; order Rosales; family Rosaceae; genus Prinsepia; species Prinsepia uniflora. The sequence continues at coordinate 8,495,235 of CM064862.1, read as the reverse complement.
GGAACCCCAAAAATGTGGATATTTGTCTATTGGTCAATTAAAATATGTTATTTTTGTTCAATTAAACCCAGCCGTCCATCTCTTTCTTAAGATTGAATCTGCACCCTTCATTCCCTCTCAGCTGATCCTCATCACCATCTTCCTCTTAGTCTTGCAACACCACCCCACTCTGTGAGGTTTTTCTCCAAACCGTGAACTCTCACCCATGAACCCTCAAGTCCTCATCTAATGCTAATAATTTATAAATGAAAGTTGGAGTGTGAAGGATGGCGAGGTTGGTGGTGTTGGTGATGATGACCGTCGTGGACGGCGGTGGTGATTGGGGAACAAAACCCGTGAGCCCTGTTTCGGCTCAAAAATTGTGAGTTTAGTTTAGGGAGATAGATGATCATTTTAGTTGCTTTTATGATGTTCTTAAGGTTGCTAGGAGCGGTTCTAGCGTGGAATGGGGCTTGTCCGTGTACGGTGGCCGTCAAACCCGTGAAAGGTAAGTCTGGGTTCAAAAATGATGATTTATGAGTTTTTGGTTTTCAATCGAATTGATGGATTTGTAAATGTCTTGGAGGTTGAAAGGAAGCTATTGGAACCAAAACCAAGGTTAGAGATGGCCGGAAGGCCGAGAACACGGCGGAGGCTTTTGGCTGGTTCAAATGAGCGGTTGGAAAGGTTCGATCCCGACTTAAAATTCATGTTTAAACCGTGTAAATCGATAGGAAAGAACAAGAGGAAGCTTTAGGACTTGAAATGATTGAAATTGGACTAAGATTGAACGAAATATAGTGTTGAACCGGTCTGGACAAAGGTTAGGGACGATGAATAGTGCCCGGCGCGTGGGTTTCACGCGCAGAGAGTTCAAGCCGCGCGTGGGGGGCACGTGAGGGGTATTTTGGGGAAACTTTCAACTTGTGAAATAATATATTCAATGTAACGAACATTTTGGGACTGGTTTCGTGTCAATCGGACACTGTTTCGATATTGTTCGGGACGTCCGAAGGTTTAGAATCGAGTTTAAAAATAGTTAAAAATTCGGAAAAATTACGGGATTTTAGTAGGAGGTTAATGAAGAGGTTAGTAACCGTCAAGTGTGATTTGGACAGGTTTAGAAGTCCCGGTGATAGTTATGTGGCCCGGGAAGGCTTTTGGCACGCGTATCGAGATGACAGCGTAGGACGGTCTGTGAGTGGACTTCGTTTTCTAAATTGTGATGCATGCATAAATATTTTATATGTTTTACATATGTGATTTCTATGATGATGATTGTGGCACTAGTGGATTATACGATTGTACGTATTTCAAGGTAAACTCGTATTTACATGTATTTCGAGGTTTACGAGCTTATACTATTGCTATGTGAATATGAATTCAATAATGATTCTGTGGCATGGTTTTGGTTTTGGAAAGATGACCTCGGACATGAGACCCATTTGAATTATGTGATTGGGCCAGGGGCCCAGTTGGTTTACGAAATTGAGCTGAGACCCTTTTCAGTTATGTGATCGGATCGGAGGCCCAGTGATTTACAAAATCGGGCATGAGGTCCAGTTGAGTTTTATAAACGTGATTTCGGGTCAGGGACCCTATGTTTCATAAACGTGATTTCGGGTCGGGGACCCTAAATGGATTGTGATGTTTTATGAGATATTTCGGGCAGGGCCCATTGTGATGTTTTGAAATTACTTTGTAAAACTGTTTTCCATATACCATCTTGATACGAGGATATGTGATGGTCTCCTCCAAGTGTCTGGGACACTGGGGAAGTCACGGTGCATTGCCTGTAAGGGGTCATTATACGGAGCTACCGGACCGTATAGTGACTTAGGAGTAGAAATGCTATGATTAGACGTTTGGGACTTCAGACATTTGGGATGTCAGAGATATTGACCTGGTGAGACCCCAGGTAGCACGCGTTGCTTATTACCATGAGATATGACGTCTGGGACGTCGAGCGTCTGGGACGCTAGGCATCTGGGATGCTAGGGATGATTATATGGTAAATATGGATTGTTGGAATCATGAAATGATATTTCTGTCTTTGTGGATTTGTGGTTATGGATTTAGGCAGTGGCCCACTTGATTTTGGATTTACGGTTTTTGGGCTAAGGCCCTAATGGCTTATCTGAGTAAATGTTTTGATTACTGATTTCTGATGCATGCATACTTTTTAGTGGAGGGCATAAATATCTTTATGAAATGCGGGGTTTTTTTTCTGAATTTATTGATTTTCATCCACTCACAGTTCTGAATGGTTTTGATACACTTCAGGTTGATCACAGATGCGGGCTGTAGTAGAGACCGAGACATCGCACTCCTCCACCGATCCTTGCGCGTTCTGGGAGCCCCGTATAGGTTGAGGTACGTATTATCCCTTGTCTGACACTTCGTATCAGACGGGAGCATGACAAATCCCACGTTAATCCCTGGGGGATTGGGATGGGTCGTGTCACCATAGACAAGCAACATGCAAAAATCGGAGTTCAGATGAAATTATTACGGGATGAGAAGGCTAAGGGCATTTTTGTAATTTGTGCCTAGAGGGAAATTCGGTTTTTGCTGATTTTAATGACTCAACAGAGGTTTATGGATTAGTGACACTTGCCATATTTTGGGATGGATGAGTGGCACAAGGAAATGAGGTGTGCTGGTGCTGTTTATTGCATTGAAACCAAACCCCGTGTGTGTGTCGTGTTTATTGGAACTAAACCCAAACCGAAAAATAAGTTGATTGATCATAACCAGGCTACTAGAGGAAACACAGAGAACCCAGAGAATAGAGAGGAAGAAATAGAAAGGAAGAAAACTGGAAAACGAGATAAAGAAGAGAACTACACGCAAGAAACCAGAACCAAACCCGAAAACTTGAAAGCAGAGGTTGGGATTTTCAGAATTTAACCTTGGGTTTAGACTCAAATTGAAGCAATTGAACGTAGATTCTTATTTCTGGGATCCTTTTGAACAAACTCATCTAGAACCCGAAGAGAATTGGTGAGGAGTAAACCCATAACAGAGTTAGTGACTCTTTCAAAATTCAAATTGAAATTCAACGGGTGTGAGGTAAGAAAATGTACAATTGAGGTTATGTATCCTTATTTGGCATTGATTCGATGCAGTTGGGTGCTTGAAACATGAGAAATGGCGCAGAATTAAGTGAAATTGAACCGGGTCAGGAACCAGATTGTGTGACCCGTTTTCACCTTGTCGGGAATGGGATTGTGTGACCCGTTTTGTAGGAAAACGGGTGAAGGAGACAGTGAATAGTGGAGGCACTTGCGTCGGCAAGTGGGCTTCACGCGCAGTCGCTTGCGATGACTTGTGAGGGCGAATGGACACGTTTCTCGAGGTACAATCAATATGAATTTTTATATAATCAATGTAACGAACATTTTGGCACAGATTTCGAGTCGATCAGACATCATTTCGAGGGTCTGAAGTGTTATGTTACGTTTTTAATACGTATTTAAATCCCAAAAAATTGGGGAATTGTATTGTGAGGTTATTTGGGAATGATAATGTCCCTTAGTGGTGGTTTTGACAGGATTGGTGATTCCTAAAATTATGAAGGAGTGTACAGCTCGGAAACGAACCGCATGGACGGTGTGTGTGTGAGTGGATGTTTATTTTATAAATTTTTATGCATGCATAGTAAATGTTTTTCATGATTTATTACGTGATTTGAGTTGTAATGATTTGGATGATGATTTGATATGATTATTTGGTAATTTTATGGATTTAATAATCGTTTTGTGGACACGATTTACGAGAATGGTGAAAACGATGTTTTAGGCTAGGTCTAGGTTTGGAAACGGTATTTGACTTTGAATGTGAGTCAAAAATGATGTTATGGCTTAAGTTCTAAACATGATTTTACGGAACTGTGTGAAAACGGTATTTTGGGCAGGATTCCCTGTTGGAAATGGTTTGACTTGGGATTGGAGTCAAATGTGTGTGGTACTTGTTGTGATGATTTGTGTTGTACTTGGTCGGGTGATGATATATATTGTATTTGATGATGTGATGGTATGTGTTATACTATGATTGTGTACATTGGTATGTGTCCGGATAATGCGAGTACATTTCCTGGACATGCCTCGGATGTTACAGTGATGCAGTTCCCGAGTACATGTATGTCTAGATATACGTGTGTAGTTCCCGGACATGACTTAGATGTTGCTTGAGTGCAGTTCCCGAGTTGACCTAAACGTGGTGCCGTTGCGATGGTATGATTGATTGTGCACATGTGAGTAGTGTTGTGATGATAATGTGATTGATATATATGCACTTGTGAGTAGTGATGTGATGATACTGTGATTGATATATGTGCACTTGTGTGTAGTGCTGTTTGACGATGATGATTGATATGTGAGTACCGATGACTGGTATTGTTGATAATGGTCTTTGTGATTGACTTGGTGGATGATTGTGTCCAAACATGTTTTCATGATTTAAGGAAAAGGGATTTTGGGAAATGTGGGCTATGGGAGTTTTAAAACTGATATGATTTTATTGGTCCACTGTTTATACTTGATTTGAAATCTGAATCACGTTTTTACTCTATGCATGCATGATTTGTAACTGGAGGGTAAAATAGTTGTTTTGAAATGTATTTTCAAAGATATTATTTTTGTCTACTCACACCATTATTGTTTATTAACCCTCTAGGCTGTGGCATGAGGATCAGGGTTAATCGAGAGGTGGAGGCATGAGTGGAAATCAGTGTAGTTATCCCTTGTTTGGCAAGTGCTGAGAGTAATTTCGATACTTCAGTTGACTTGTTAGACGAGAGCAGGATCGAGCGCAATTATCAAAGTCTATTTGGGACGAGTCCTATCACATGGTTTTATTTCCTTTATTTAATTTGTTTGCTTTGTATGAAATTTGTGCTCTGCAAATAAGCTAATTAAAGTGGGATTTTTCATTACATGTTTTCTTTGATAGGACCTATCCCAATCCCACTGGGACTACCCGGGGATGTGTCTCGCTCCCGTCTGACAACGACTCTAAACATGCCAAAAATACCCTTAACCAAACTAAAGTCTTTCGAATTAAATAAATAAAGTTAAAACATACGAATTCAAAGTTTAATGCCATCAGATCAGGGATAGTACAAATACAAAATACGAGCACATTGTTAGGTTACAAAAACAGTGCTCAACCTACCCAACTGCGTGTACAGGTGCACAATGAAGTAATCTAAGCCTTGTACTCTGGATCCTCCTCTTCTACCTCAGTACCATGGCCTGTAGGGGTCAATTAAAATAATAAAGAATGAGTGGGCCGAAAATAAATAAGTTTCTAAAACCAATATAATAATCATAAAGGTTTAACCCTCCGTTTTAAAAACTTGCATGCATTGGATAAAACATAAGTAATCATACAGTCACATAAACCATAGAATCATATAATAACTGAATAGGGAAAACCATCATAATAGTGCACTGTAAAACCAAACCTCGGCACCTCCGATGCCTAATAATGATGTCATGGTCCTACGGCTATGCGTACCACTCAGGGTCTCAAATCTCGAGAAATCCTCTAGGTCCACCAGCGTCTGGTATCCCGGATCACTGCCCGAGGTAAAATCAATATGACTTCCTGAGAGTGAGTAACCCCACGGGGGTTGACTCCTCTCAGTCAGTGTCCCGTGTGTCAGGACCCACCCCGGTTTCACCCCGAAACCCGAGGTAAATCCCGCTCCCGGCGTGGAGGCGCGTGCGGCGGTTCTGGGAGAAACAGTCAACTTGACTTTTGGTCTAGGAGTTGTGTTGAGTTTAATGGAGTTGGTTTCGGGTTAATCGGAAGTCGTTTGAGTTTAGTTCTGCGAGGGTGAAGGTTTAGGGTCCCGAGGTTCTAGGTCTTCGGTTCGGGGATGTTTGAGGAAATTTAGGAGAGTGTTGGTAGATGTATTAGTGACGTAATTTGACGGTGTTTGACAGGATCGGGATTTCCCGAGGAAGCCGAGGAACGGGCTGGACGTTCGGGACGCGAGTAGGGCTCAGTACTGTGAGTGGACCTCTTCTCTAAACTCGAGCATGCATAACTGTTTTCTATAATTGTCTTATGGTTTTAATCATGATTTTATGTTTATCGAATATGTTTGGTTGGTTTTTCGAGGAAATTGGTTTTTAGCACGTTTTACGAGGAATGGTTGGTTTCTGGAATATATGCTATGGTTTTGGGATTTTAATTGATAAGTGATTTCTAATGGTTATAAGTGGGTTTTGGAACATGATTTCAATGATCAAGGTTTGGGGGTTTAGAAACGGATTTCGGAAATGGAAGTTGGTTTTAACGTTGGAAAGTGAATTTCCGGATTTGGATTCGGAATGACGGTTCTGGGTGCCGGAAGGGCATCAGACCAGTGATTTCGGATTCGGGTTTGGATGTGGATTGGTAAATGGTTTTCAAATGGTTTTGGGATTGGATTTGCTGGATCTGATTATTGGGTTTAAAGACCCGGATATATGTGACGGGGGACCGGCCGGATTGGGTTTAAAGACCCGGATTGAGTTTAAAGACTCGGGAGTTTAAAGACTCGGATATATATTGATTTTCCCCCGTAGGCCTTGAGTTTAAAGACTCGGGAGTTTAAAGACTCGGATATGATTAAGGCCTGGATTGAGTTTAAAGATTCGGGAGTTTAAAGACTCGGATAGATCCAGCAGGTTTGATCGGGACATTTATGAGTTAATGTTCATGGTTTATGATACAGTTTTCTGATACTCATGTTGTGGTTTCTTATGATATTTTATAGTGTTTCTGTTTCTTATGATGTTTAAGAATGATTCTTAGAGTACATCCTCGTATACAACCACCCATCTCCCTCGGCTACTACTCCGGCCACGGTCGGACTAACTTCACAAAGTCCTAAAGGCAAACTCTAGCTTGTGGGTTCTCTCCTTCAATAGGCTCAGATCGATCAATTATAGTCACTCCTTTCCTATACTTCCCGTCAACCAGCTACGGAACTTACTGTACACTCCTAGTCCTCTAGGAAAACTCCTAGACTCTACCCCGAAATCCAAAAACCAAACCAACAGAACAACCAAAAGTGAAACAAGTACCTGTCTCCGTATCTGGTGTCGACTGACCCTCCTGCTGAGTCATCGAGAACACCCGGGCCTGAGATCCTGACGCTCTACCACGTCCCCTCGAACTACTCGTGGCTGTGCCACCACGTCCTCTAGTGCCCGCTGTCCCTGATGCTGTACTCTGTCCGGACTCCGCTACTCCTCTACCTACACCACCTTCCTGTGGCAACAGTGGACACTCACGTCGGAAATGACCTCGCTCCCCGCAGTAGAAACACACATTCCAGCCTGGTCCACTGCTCGGTCTCCCTGTGGACGCTACCGATGTCGCACTCGCTTGCGGAGTCGGCGGTGCTCGGTAACCCCAAAATCCTGAACTCTGGGCACTACCAGGCCTACCAAAACGATCATCGCCCGACGAGGACGATCCACCGAAATTACCTCTTTTCGGTGTCCGCTGGCTCGAAGCTCCAGGAATAGAAGGTTCCCGGCGTCGCACCAGCAAACTAGCCTCAACTTGCACCGCAGCATCTGACAAGTCTCGAAGGGTAGCAAAAGATCCAGCTGTCACTACGGCTCGAATCTCACCGCGCAAACCCAACTCAAACCTACGGCACTTCTCGGCTTCAGTGGCCACAAAAGCAGGAGCAAACCGAGACAACATCTGGAACTTCCGTTCATACTCTGCCACTGTCATCTTCCCCTGCTGGAGATGCAAAAACTCTGCCTCCTTGGCATCCCGGAAAGAACGAGGATAATACTGCTCCAGAAACCGTTCCCTGAACGTCTCCCAGGTCACACTATGGACATCCCAGCCAGACAACTCGAGGGTATACCACCACTCGTACGCCGCACCATCTAGCAAAAAGGTAGCCAGCAATACTCGCTCCTCCGGCGGACAATGTATCACCGCAAAAATCCGCTCAAGTCGGGTAATCCACCTCTGGGCTTCCTCAGGATCAGCCCCACCACTAAAAGTAGTAGCCCCGAGCCGCTGGGCTCGCTCAATCGTGGCACTCTCCGTCTCTCTGGCTACTTCTTCAGGTTGTGGAGAGGGTCTACGTCTCGGAGGCATCGTCAACCGCACGCTGAAAGAGGCATAGAAGTAGTCAAACAACTGAAACACAACCTCACAAACCGACAGACCCAACAAACTCGACAAACCTATGCTCTGATACCAATTGTCAGGACCCACCCCGGTTTCACCCCGAAACCCGAGGTAAATCCCGCTCCCGTCTGACTCCCCGACGCAATACTCAAGTAAAACTCACTCTAACCCAGTCAAACGCAGGAGTAATTACAAAATATCCCAACCTTATCGTTTACAGAGCATAGCACTAAATTACAAAGAAAATAAAAACCGATAAAGTACACGCACACAGAAGCCTTTAACTCTCCTAGGATCCCTCACGTCACTTCTATGCCTTGGAAACTACCTCGACGTCAAGACCCCGCGCTAGCTCTACAACCTGGAGGGCAATTAAAACAGAAAATGTGAGTGGACCAGAAAGTACAAAAGTTCAAAAACCATTTTATAAGAAAACCGAGTTAAACCCTCCGTTTTGAAACCACATGCATAACCAGCAGTTATAAACACATTAATAAAAGAATCATTCTTAAACATCATAAGAAACAGAAACACTATAAAATATCATAAGAAACCACAACATGAGTATCAGAAAACTGTATCATAAACCATGAACATTAACTCATAAATGTCCCGATCAAACCTGCTGGATCTATCCGAGTCTTTAAACTCCCGAGTCTTTAAACTCAATCCAGGCCTTAAACATATCCGAGTCTTTAAACTCCCGAGTCTTTAAACTCAAGGCCTACGGGGGAAAATCAATATATATCCGAGTCTTTAAACTCCCGAGTCTTTAAACTCAATCCGGGTCTTTAAACCCAATCCGGCCGGTCCCCCGTCACATATATCCGGGTCTTTAAACCCAATAATCAGATCCAGCAAATCCAATCCCAAAACCATTTGAAAACCATTTACCAATCCACATCCAAACCCGAATCCGAAATCACTGGTCTGATGCCCTTCCGGCACCCAGAACCGTCATTCCGAATCCAAATCCGGAAATTCACTTTCCAACGTTAAAACCAACTTCCATTTCCGAAATCCGTTTCTAAACCCCCAAACCTTGATCATTGAAATCATGTTCCAAAACCCACTTATAACCATTAGAAATCACTTATCAATTAAAATCCCAAAACCATAGCATATATTCCAGAAACCAACCATTCCTCGTAAAACGTGCTAAAAACCAATTTCCTCGAAAAACCAACCAAACATATTCGATAAACATAAAATCATGATTAAAACCATAAGACAATTATAGAAAACAGTTATGCATGCTCGAGTTTAGAGAAGAGGTCCACTCACAGTACTGAGCCCTACTCGCGTCCCGAACGTCCAGCCCGTTCCTCGGCTTCCTCGGGAAATCCCGATCCTGTCAAACACCGTCAAATTACGTCACTAATACATCTACCAACACTCTCCTAAATTTCCTCAAACATCCCCGAACCGAAGACCTAGAACCCCAGGACCCTAAACCTTCACCCTCGCGGAACTAAACTCAAACGACTTCCGATTAACCCGAAACCAACTCCATTAAACTCAACACAACTCCTAGACCAAAAGTCAAGTTGACTGTTTCTCCCAGAACCGCCGCACGCGCCTCCACGCGCCGCCCAAAGTGGCTGCGCGTGGCCCCACGCGCCAGCTACAGTACCGTCTTCAACCCGTGTTGAACCGGCCGTCGCAGGCTGAACCGGCGAGACTTGATCTCCGCCGTCCGGCCACCAATTCGATCCCTTCTTTCACCTGTAGCTTCGTCCTGACCTGCCCTATCTCTTCCCGTACCCCGTTCACCTCGACACGGCCTCTACACCGTCGACTGAAGCTCGAAATCAAACGGCCTACATCCCCTGTTTCACGACTCCTCAGCTCCGGTCACCTCCCGTCACGGTGGTGACACCAGACGGTCCCTAAGACCTCACTGAATCTAGACCAACACCCCTATACCGTCGACTCAGCCCCTACCTACACGACTCGCCGTTTGAACCCACGGCCAAAACAGAGTACTGAAGGTCCCTCCGTCGTGCCCTCCACCACCGTGCACCACCCATCACGGCAGCACACTCAAACGATCCCTAGGACCATCAGGAGTCTCACCCTAACCTCCAACTCCCTCGACTCTAGCCCTAGACTCACGACTTTCAAATTGAATTTTCACGGCAAAACAGGGCAAAGAAACCTTACCCTTCGATTGCAGCTCCGCCGTGCGCACTGCCGCCTACCACGGTGGTCGTTGGACTCCTTGCAGTCTCCTCAGCCTCCCCTGGCCTTGGTTTGCCTCGCCTCACGGCGTAGCCACCACCTCAACCTCACAGCTCCCTGTTTCTCCCCAAAATTCCTCCACACCTCCGCCGTGCCGCCGTGCACGATTGCACCTCCAATTCACGGCCACCAGCTCCGCCTTGCCTCACTAACACACTCACAACTCCCTATTTACTCACCCTTGCACCCAGATCGATCAACTGATCCCAAACTCTCCCCCTCTGTTCTCTGTGTATGTCGAAGAACAACACACACACGGGTTCACCCAAATAGCTAGGACCGTGAACACACAGGATTCCACCAGAATCCTCTAGTCCTTCAACACGTGTCACCATCCCTTCAAACTTTATCCCATCTGTTTAAACCCCAGCCGTCCATTCTTTTCCTCTGTGCACAAATCCCAATGTGCCACAATGACCAAAATACCCTTCTTTTTAACACATTTTTACGGTTCTACCGAAACTTCCTAGACCCGTAACTCTCACCTCGTAAGTCCGATGAACACGTGCCGCCTGTCATCGAACTCAAGATGACAAGAACTATCTAACCATCCTAGGTCAACCTACCAAAACTCGATTATACGAAAAGTCAACTATTCCCCCTACTTTACCCAAATTACGGTTAAGCCCTCAACCTTCCGAACATCACAACTTCCTCCTCGGATGTCGGAATCGGGCGTGCCACCAACCTAAGGATTCGTGACAACCTCAACTACGTTCCGGTCACTGGTCAATCCCCAATTGACCCGAAATAAAAGTCAACATTTTTGCCCAAAGCAGGGGGCAAAATCGTCATTCTAGGTTCCCGGACCCCTCGGGACCACCTAACCCCTGATTAACCTTACTAATCACACCTTAATCACTCTACTAATCCCAATTCTCGGGACGGGTTGTTACACCGTGACTACTCCAGGGTCCACTCAGGCCAACGAGCCCCCCTGTAGGAGATAATAACAGTAAGGTCAGAAATTACAGCACAATAGTAGTATAGTTACCCTGCATCCCTTGATAATCCTTGAAAACATTCTGTATATAATCCAAACGGGTCTCATGCCCAAAACACCATACTATGTAATACAGATTATAATATAATACCCATAATACTCCTATCTCAATTATAAAGCGGAATAGTAAAAACAGTTATGCATGCAATCCTTTAGAAATCAAATAGCCCACACACTCACGATCCTCGTTGCTCAACGACCCCTTAAACCTATAAAAACACGTCTGAGAGTCACTAAAGGACCCCATAAGTTCATCCTTAAAACCCTAGAATAGAACCGGCCCGGAAACGTAGCCCGTACACGTTTCTCGAGGCTTTAAACCCTATTTTGACCAACCTAAATTTCTCCGATCGACACGAAACCACCGCCATTAGATTCGTATTGTCGAAGCCTTGAAAATGGTACTGGTCCCACCAAAAATAATGTTCACACGCGCCTGATCAACGCGTCAGTCAACGCTGCTACAGTACATGATGACGTCAGCATGACCTCATTGCTGACGTCAGCGTGACATCATTGCTGACGTCAGCGTCCCTGACAGGTGTCAGATAACACGTGTCACTCCTTAGTTGGTCACTGGTCGAACATGTCTGAAATATGACGTCAGCATGATGACATCATCATCCATGACATTCGGCCAAGTCCTACCAAACTCCTGCAATCGGGTCACTGATGACCCACGACCATGATCCGACCAGAAATTCCATCTCCGGCCACCATTTTCAGTGCAGTTTGATCCTATGAACTCGTCTAATGTAATGACCCATTCCAGAAATTGGGATTAGTTTAGTGATTAATGACGGATTAGTGAAGTTGATCAGTGATTAGTTGGACATTTTTCGGACGGACGGTGCCGAAAGACTATTTTGCCCCCAGAATTGGGCCAATAGTTGAATTTTTGTTTGGGCGGTTAAATGGACTTGACCAATGACCGTGACGTAGTTCGGGACGTCACAAGTTCATAGACAGGTGACACGTCTGATTCCGGCATCCGAGGAGAAAGTTATGACGTTCGGAAGTTTGAGGGTAATTTGGTAATTTAGGTCAAAAGGGGCAAATTGTTGAATTTTCATACAACATGGAATTTTCACGAACTTCGAGGACCGTTAGGAAGGTTTCGATGCCCCGAGTACAACGACAGGCGGCATGTCCTTATCGGAGCTCGGGTGAACTAGTTACAGGTCTAAACGTACGAAGGACATTTTGGTAATTTTACCTAATAAGGGCATTCTGGTCATTTGGTCGCATTGGGAAGTGTGCCCAGTTTGATTTGGACAGGTGACTGCCTAGTGATGGTTGCCCACCAGATGTAGGACACTTGTCCCATAACTGGAAGGTCCTGGAACGTTGTGGCGTGGCTGCCTCAAAAATGGTTTAATTGGATTTAATGGTTTAAACGGGTTTTGGGTTGAACAGAGTACAACATAATCGTGAAACCGTGAACCAATCCATCACAGATCCTCACACCGTTATCCTTTGCTGGTATTCTGTGAACATGAAAGAAGAAGGGTGTTGAAACGTGGAGAAGGGTGGTGGCACGGCGGCCCACGACGGCGTAGGGAAGAAGGAGAACCATGGGTGCTCTATTTTATTTCAAAATTCACAATTGATCGTGTGAGGTTTGATGATCAGATTAGAGGCTAGGAGGAGGTTTAGGAGGTTGCTGGGATCAGATAAAGGTTGGTTTCGAGGCGTGCCGTGGGAGGTGGCCGTGGAACCCGTAACCTGGGAAGATGAAGTCAAAAATGGTGGATGACGATTTCGTGATTGTTGATCAACAGTGGCGTTGGAAAAAGAATTTGGAGGCTACAAGGAACTCATAGGGACTGAATTTGAGACCTATGGCGACCGGGGACGTGAAACCTGGATGTTGGAGTTTTTCGATCAAATTGGATTTAATCGTCGATCGGTAAGGTGAGATATTAACTTGGTTTTCATGTTTTTAGGTGCTAAATGAATTATAAAACTGAGACAAAACTATATGAATTAAAAGGAGTGGAAACAGATCCATAATCAGGGAGTTATAGCAGTGAACCGTGACCGCAGGTTCAGTTGAACCGACTGAACATTGGACCGAATCGGACCCAGTTCAAGCGAGGAAGAAGATGAACAGAAACCGGCGCGTGGATCCCACACATAGCCCCTTTGGGCGGTGCGTGTGGGCGCGTGGCACGGTTTTTGAGGATAGTTCCAACACGACTTTTAAATTATTCGACGTAACAAATATTTTGGCACTGATTTCGAGTCAATCGAACATCGTCTCGATATGTTTCGGGATGTCCGAAGGTTTTATACCTCGATTAAAAATAGTTAAAAATTCGAGAAAATTACGGGGCTTTGGTATAAGCTTTATGAAGTAGTTAGTGACCTTATTATGGGATTTGAACAGGTTCGGGAAAGCCGGTGATAGTGGATTGGCCGGGAACGGCGTAAGTGCACGAGTATCAAGGCAGCGGCGAAACGGTCTGTGAGTGGACTTTGCTTTCTAACTCTTGATGCATGCATATATGTTTTATATGTTTTCTATACATGATTCTATGGTTTTGATTATGATCTCGATGATTTACGATTTTGCCCATATTTCGAGATTATTACGTATTTGCACGTTTTACGAGGTTTCGATTTCTATCGTGATTTGAGCATGATTTTGATGATTTGACTTCGGGATTTGAAATATGATTTGATTTCAAGGATTTGAAATGGATTTCGGAAAAATTATTTCGTCCTTGGAGCCCTGTTCATGTGATTTCGGAAATGAGATTTCGGTTTTGGAACTGGATTTCGGAAACGTGTTTCAGATTTGGTTTTAAAACTTGAAAGGAAATTCTAGATTTGGATTCGGGATGATGGTTCCGGATGCTGGCTTACAGAATCATTGTTGCGAATTCGGATAAGGATTTTCTCTTTTTTTCACTTGATTGAAAAATGGTTTTGGGTTTAAAGACCCGGAAAAAGAAAAAGAAAACGGCTGGATCTGGTTTTGAGTTTAAAGACTCGGTTGATTGACGGGGGGAGGGCCCTGGATTGATATGTTTTGAGTTTAAAGACTCGGTATATGTTTTGAGTTTAAAGACACGGTTATGATACCCCCCTGAGGCCTGTTGATTGTGTTTTGAGTTTAAAGACTCGTTGATATCCCGGGAAGGCCTGATTATGCTCATGGTTTTGAGTTTAAAGACTCGAACGCACTTGAGATCCAGCAAACTCGCATGATTGATGTTTTTCACTGGTTTTCTGATGTTTTGGGCAGCGGCCCGGATGATTTGGATTTGATAAGTTTTGGGACTGAGTTCCCGTACTTTGCGATTGATTTGTGATTTTGGGCTGAGGCTCTGGTTTTGAATTTCGGATTTGAATAAGAAATGATTCTGGTTTTCATTAATGGTTTTTTTATATGAAATGAGTTTATGACCTGTACTTTATATGCATGCATTGGTTTTTGCGTGGAGGGTATACATGTAATTGTGTTTTCTGATAACTATTTTTGAACTTATTCTTTATTTTTGTCCACTCACAGTCTTTTCATGTTTTCGATACCCTCAAAGTTGTTGCGGTACGGGCTGTTGGTCGAAAGAGACGGAGACATCACATACGTGAACCACCGTAGAGTCTGCGCTCTCTGGGAAGTCCGGAAGTTTGGAACGGTGCGTTGAAAAATCCCTTGTCCAACTTACTTGTCACATGGAGGCTAGTAGTCGGTTTAGCCTCCGTGTCATGCTTAAGATAGACGGGAGCAGGACTTAGCCCTTAATTCAGGGGGATTGGGGGTGGGTCCAGTCATCTAAGCCTACACTAAAAGTCTTTGAACTCAAAAACTCAAAGGAAGGCCAGGATCTCTACCTCTAGATCGAAGGTTCACGGCCTTGTTTTTCCGGTCGTCTTCTCCGTCACGTCAAGCTGCGTCCAGCCTCGAAACCGGCTTTCAGGGCCCACCCCTAATCCCCCAGGATTAGGGACTAAACCTTGCTCCCGTCTGACTTACGCATGACACGAAGACCAAACTGATGTCCAACCTTCATGTGACACGTAAGTCGGATAAGAGATTCTCAATCCGACCGTCCAAAACTTCCGAACTTCCTAAAGTGCGCAGAGTCTACTGTGGATTGTACGTGTGATGTCAACGCCCCTCTCGACCAACAGCCCGCGCCGCAACAACCTGGAGGGTATCGAAAACACGAAAAGACTGTGAGTGGACAAAAATAAAGGTTAAGTTAAAAAACAGTTATCAGAAAACTCATACATTTATATCCACCATTTAAAGACCAATGCATGCATATCAATTTCATGTCATAAAACCATGTACGAAAACAAAACACATTTTCCTTTTCTCAAATCCCGGGCCTCAGCACAAAATCACCGAAAACCATTTCATCCAGGCCACTGCCCAAAACCTCATAAAACCATTATCATCAATTCTTAGTGAAATCCAAAACACATTTGAAACCACATTCTCATCCATCGAACCTGCTGGATCTATCCGAGTCTTTAAACTTCCGAGTCTTTAAACTCAATAACCAGGCCTCAATAATCCGAGTCTTTAAACTCAACAGGCCTACGGGGGAAATATCAGTAATATCCGAGTCTTTAAACTCCGAGTCTTTAAACTCAATCCGGGCCCGTCCCCCGTCAATCACAATATCCAGGTATTTAAACCCAATAACCAGATCCAGCAAATCCAATCCAAACCGTTTGAAAACCATTTCTAAATCCACATCCAAACCCGAATCTGAGACCACTAAGTTTGATGCCCTTCCGACATCTAGAACCGTCATTCCGAATCCAAATCCAGAACCATATCCATCTCATTTCTAGATCCGAGTCCGCAACCATCATTCCGTAAGCCGGCATCCGGAATAATCATTCCGAACCCAAACCCGGAAATCCACTTCAAGTCCCGAATCGAATTCCGAATCGTCACCCGGAATTCCGATTCCAAAACCCGAAATCACATTTCCGAAAACCACTTTGAACTGGGCTTCAAGCCCGAAAATCCCTTTTCCAAAAAACCACTTTTTCGAAATCCTTTTTCTTTCTTCGAAATCAAATCGTATTTCAAATCCCAAAATCAAGTTATTAAAACCCGGATCAAACCACATTATCCAACAACTTATCGTAAAACGTGAATTTCCGTAACTTCCTCGAAAAACGTGCAAAAACCATAAACCATCACAATCATAAATCAAATCATAGAATCACGTATAAAAACATATTAAAACATATATGCATGCATCAAGAGTTAGAAAACAAAGTCCACTCACAGACCATTTCGACGTCTCCTCGATACGCGCGCACTTACGCCGTTCCCGGCCAGTTCGCTATCTTCGGCTTTCCTGAACCTGTCCAAATCCCATAACGAGGTCACTAATTACTTGACAAAGGTCATACTAAAGTACCATAATTTTTAACTATTTTTAACCGAAGTTTAAAACCTTCGGGTACCCCGAAACATATCGAGACGATGTCCGATCGTCTCGAAATCAGTGCCAAAATGTTCGTTACATCGAATGCTTTAAAAGTCATGTTGGAACCTTCCCCAAAAGGGGTACCACGAGCCCTTACGCGCCGCCCAAAGTGGCTGCGCGTGGAAGCCACGCGCCAAGCACTGTTCATCTTCAACCTCTGCCGAACCGGGTCCAGACCAGTTCGGTTCAGCCCGGTCCAGTTGAACCAGCGAGGGTGGGTTTTGTCCAATTCTTATTCGTTTTCAATCCTAATTAATCTAACATGTTTGTCCCTTCGTTTCCAGTGATTCTTTATAGTTAATTAGTGCAAATAGGTGCTAAAGATTATCGCCCAAGCATCGTTCAAAAACTTGAACGTTTCTCCTCACTGTTGCTCTGATTCCACCCCTTCCAGACTCTGGTTTCGATTCCATTCCCTTCCTGGCAATCTGAGAGGAAGTTCTCAATCACCAAACCCGAGTAACGGTCATGAAATCGCGAAACACCATTGTCGAATGAAAACTTGCTGGTTTTCCAATTCTGCAGCCACCGTCCACGGCGAGCCTCCGTTTCAGGCTTAATCGACTCCTAGGCATCTCATAAATAGCATCTACTACTCAATTTGGCTCAACAACCCTTCAACTTAATTCTAAAGTTCCAAACTCAACACGGGACTTACGGGTTCTTACCTCGGTTCAACCACCACTGTGCACGACGGACACCCATGACTGCACCACCATAATCCTCCCCCCGTCTCTCTCTATTTTTCGTTCATAAGGTAAGAAAAATGGGCGAAGATCGAAGGAAAGAAATGGAGAGAATCCTTCTCTGTTTTCCAATGGCTACAACACATACACACCGTGCCCAAAATTTAAAAACTTGTCGAGCCTTCTACACCCATCCAGCCTCTGCCAGGTGTCCAAAACCTGTGCTCACCCCACTCAAAGTAAGCCAAGTGTCCCACTTCCATTGGGCACAAATCCCAAGGCAGAAAAAGTCCAGAGTGCCCCTTACCGCCCAAATTACCATTTTGCCCTTTATATGTTTAGACCCATAACTAATCCATCCGACTTCCGATGAAGGCATGCCGCCTGTCGTTGTACTAAGAATAACGAGATCTACCTAACGGTCCTTGGTTTACGTGTAAAAACCTCATCGTGTGAAAATTCAACTTTTCCCCCTTCGTTTAACCAAATTACGGTAATGCCCTAAATCTTCCGAACATCATAACTTCCTCCTCGGATGTCGGAATCGGGCGTGCCACCTGTCTACGGACTCGTGACGTCCCGAACTACGTCACGGTCATCGGTCAATATCCAATTGACCGCCCGAACTAAAAGTCAACTTTTTGCCCAAACTAGGGGCAAAATCGTCATTCTACGCTAACAAACTAAAAGTAACCAACTAAACACCGATTAGACTCACTAATCCATTACTATTCACTTTGCTAATCCCGGCTCTCAGGATGGGTCGTTACAATCTACCCTCCTTAAAAGAATTTCGTCACCGAAATTTCGCACCTCGTACCTCTCACCTGGGGTCTCTTAAGCAACAACACCTACTCTTGACAGGTTCCAACCTATCATCTCTACCTTGGGTATATCACAACACTCCAACTATCAGGTCAACACTTCTGACACCTACCGGCTCACTACCCAACGACTCCAATCACCTTGTCGGAATAAACCAACAAAGTCCTAAAGGCACTATCTAGATTGTGGGTTCTCTTCAATAACCTCATATCGATCAGTTATAGTCACTCCTCAGTAACAACCCTCAAAGCCGTCACTCACCAAAGCTCGAACAATTCTAAGCACGAATCTCAGCATCATCCAAATGCCACCCTCTGTATTTAACACATCAGGACGAGTCCACGAAATCCTACTGATGATCAACCAGTCCATACCACCTTAGCCTGATCCAACACGAAGCCTAGGTCCACCGCGCTTCCACTGCGCTACTCTGATCAACCAACGGTATCCTTCACTAGGGGAAACAATCCCTCGAGTCTCGCAGTAGTTCCTAAACCCTGCCATCAAGGCATCCAGCTACTCGTAGCCGCACAATTCCAAACTCAACCCAACTGACCACCAATCCATCCAATCAACACCCAAACGCTATCCGGCCCAACCGGCCATCCTGCCCAACCGGCCATCATCAATTGGCCTCCTCGGCCTACGTATCTCCCAACTCAACGAGCTACTCTCAGGCCCCTCACTCAGGCCCCTCACTCAGGCCCCTCAGGCCGACCAACCTACTCATTCGTAACTCACCGGCTACCTTCCAAGTTACTTCTACTAGTGTATCTCCGATCCTATGGTCCATACCAGTGCCAACAAACCAACCACTCTGGCTCTAAGCCGACATACGTCTCACCGCGCACCACGTATCGAGCGACTAGCACCCTCAATCGCTGCTATCTACCACCTCAACCGTACTATCACTATCGTATCCAGGTTGCTAATGGGTTGTTCCGCATCCAGACATCATATTCACAGTAGCATCACATCACCCAAGTCGACGGACCAACGACTCTGGGAACCAAACATCGCGCAGAACACACAAAACCTCGCTCTGATACCAATTTTCAGGGCCCACCCCTAATCCCCCAGGATTAGGGACTAAACCCTGCTCCCGTCTGACTTACGCATGACACGAAGGCCAAACTGATGTCCAACTTTCATGTGACACGTAAGTCGGACAAGGGATTCTCAATCTGACCGTCCAAAACTTCTGAACTTCCTAGAGTGCGCAGAGTCTACTATGGATCGTACGTGTGATGTCTACGCCCCTCTTGACCAACAGCCCGCACCGCAACAACATGGAGGGTATCGAAAACACGAAAAGACTATGAGTGGACAAAAATAAAGGTTAAGTTCACAAACAGTTATCAGAAAACTCATACATTTATACCCTCCGTTTAAAGACCAATGCATGCATATCAATTTCATGTCATAAAACCATGTACGAAAACAAAACACATTTTCCTTTTCTCAAATCCCGGGCCTCAGCCCAAAATCACCGAAAACCATTTCATCCGGGCCACTGCCCAAAACCTCAGAAAACCATTATCATCAATTCTTAGTGAAATCCAAAACACATTTGAAACCACATTCTCATCCATTGAACCTGCTGGATCTATCTGAGTCTTTAAACTCCCGAGTCTTTAAACTCAATAACCAGGCCTCAATAATCCGAGTATTTAAACTCAACAGGCCTACGGGGGAAATATCAGTAATATCCGAGTCTTTAAACTCAATCTGGGTCTGTAAACCCAATCCGGGCCCGTCCCCCGTCAATCACAATATCCTAATCTTTAAACCCAATAACCAGATCCAGCAAATCCAATCCAAACCGTTTGAAAACCATTTCTAAATCCACATCCAAACCCAAATCTGAAACCACTGGTATGATGCCCTTCTGGCATCCAGAACCATCATTCTAAATCCAAATCCATAACCTTATCCATCTCATTTCCAGATCCAAGTCCGCAACCATCATTCCGTAAGCGGCATCCGGAATAACCATTCTGAATCCAAACTCGGAAATCCACTTCAAGTCCAGAATCGAATTCCGAATCGTCACCCGGAATTCCGATTCCAAAACCCGAAATCACATTTCCGAAAACCACTTTGAACTGGGCTTCAAGCCCGAAAATCCCTTTTCCAAAAAACCACTTTTTCGAAATCCTTTTTCTTTCTTTGAAATCAAATCGTATTTCAAATCCCAAAATCAAGTCATTAAAACCCGGTTCAAACTACATTATCCAACAACTTATCGTAAAACGTGAATTTCCGTAACTTCGTCGAAGGAAAGAAATGGAGAGAATCCTTCTCTGTTTTCTAATGGCTGCAACACATACACACCGTGCCCAAAATTTAAAAACCCGTCGAGCCTTCTACACCCATCCAGCCTCTGCCAGGTGTCCAAACCTGTGGTCACCCCACTCAAAGTAAGCCAAGTGTCCCACTTCCATTGGGCACAAATCCCAAGGCAGAAAAAGTCCAGAGTGCCCCTTACCGCCCAAATTACCATTTTGCCCTTTTTACGTTTAGAACCATAACTAATCCATCTGACGTCCGATGAAGGCATGCCACCTGTTGTTGTACTCAGAATAACGAGATCTACCTAACGGTCCTTGGTTTACGTGTAAAAACCTCATCGTGTGAAAAGTCAACTTTTCCCCTTCGTTTAACCAAATTACGGTAATGCCCTCAACCTTCCGAACATCATAACTTCCTCCTCGGATGTCGGAATCGGGCGTGTCACCTGTCTACAGACTCGTTACGTCCCGAACTACGTCACGGTCATCGGTCAATATCCAATTGATCGCCCGAACTAAAAGTCAACCTTTTTCCCAAACCATGTGCAAAATCGTCATTCTACGCTAACAGGCCAAAAGTAACCAACTAAACACCGATTAGACTCACTAATTCAGTACTATTCACTTTACTAATCCCGGCTCTTGAGACGGGTCGTTACACCGGCCACCACAGACTCGTCACAGTCCCTAGAACACAACTCAATAAACAAGACGGCCTTCTACACGTCAAAACTGAGGTTTTCGAAACTGGGAAAAAACTAGAGGAGGTTTCGGGTTTTCTGGCTTACCACCGCCGTGTCACCATCGTGGGTCTCCAGTCGGTCATCCAAGCCTCCTAGTGGTCCTAGCATGGTGTTAGCTCGAAGTACGGTTGTGGAGGTTGAACGGTTTGGGTCTTCGAATCTGTTTGTCCGTCGCGGGTCTGGGATGGTATTTGGGTTGCAGTGCAGAGACGATGATGATGAAGATGATGTCTGGTGATGGTGATGTGATCGATCTGGTGGCTGGAGATGAAACAAGCAGATGAGGAAGGTGGTCGGTGGTGTTTGTTTGAGATAGGAGGGGTTGGTGTTCTTCACGGGTGAGAGAAGGATGTCATGTCTAAGAACGTTTCTATCTACAAGTCCCAAGCTTCTGCACTGGAAAAGTATGCAGTTGCTAACTGCAAGGTTACCTTTCTTTTTTTCCCCAAACAATTATCTAAGTAGAACATGATAATTTGGGAAGTTTTTTTCTTTTTATAAGAATTGTTACTCGGTTATGAATTTTGTGGGTAACTATCATGGGATCTCTTTTATTTTCCTATGAAATTATGAACGTGGGGAGCATGGTTTTTATTGAATATATGTCATGTCTGCATAATTGTGGCCCTTCAGAAATGACAATTATATACTATTGATTTGACATCTACAACCTATCTTTTTTTTTTTTTTTTCAAGTTTTGGTGTTGCTAACCCTGCAAACACCAATGCGTTGATCGTGAAGGAATTTGCACTATCAATTCCTAAGAAAAATATAACCTGTTTGACCACACTAGACCATAAGAGGGCATTAGGCCAGGTCTCAGAGATATTGAACATTCAAGTTTCCGGTGTTAATGTTTGTATATTTAAGGATTTATGCCTTCCAACACAATAATATGTATATTTGGGTTATTGTCAATGTTTGTATATTTAAGAATTTATGAGAGAAATTAAAATGAGAGAAATTGTTATGTTTTAGAGAAATATTTATGTAAAACCATCTTTCAATTTATTTCAAAATAGTTTAAATTATTTTATACTGTATCGTGTATACTGTAATGGTATTTAAAAAAAATCCAGAATGGTAATTCTATACTGTATCGTGATTTTTTTATTTAAATATTAGAATAAATGACACAATAAATTATTTGGGTTTATGAATTTAACAAAATACGTGGACCCACTATTAGAATAAAGACACAAAATATGAGTGTTCTTTGTTTTTTGATAATTGATCACAAAGTAAGTTATTTATGTCCTTTGATCAAAAGACCCGTCAGGGCTACGCACGGGTAAATATTAGGTATAAGCCACAAAATTACACTAGAGGGGAAGCCATCCAAGTTCAACCCAATGCAGAGAGGGCTTAACATGAGGACGAAGATTAGCCTGGTGCCACTCAACCGTAGCTCTAATCATGGCTTGGATAGGATTGGAGGGAAAGACAAAATTTGAATCAGAGAGCCTCTTCCTCCATATCCATAAAAAGACAGCACCCAAAAAGGAATAGAGTAAGCTAGCCAATAGTAAATATCATCACATAATTATTACCCAAATTATCAAGGAACCAAGGTAACGGATCCATCCCAGCCACTCTACACAGCCGCAAGGATCAGAGCAGACCCCCATACCATGCGCACTACAGTGCAGTCCTATAACACGTGACTAGTGGTTCCTTAGCTAAATTACAGACACCACTCAAACTGCTATCTACAAGATGAGGATGCAGCCTCACCTCATTCGTTAGGAGACAGTTTTGGATGGCCATCCAAGAGACCATCCTTAGTTTGGGGGACACATGGGCTTTTCATATGACCGCTGCCAAGGAGGCAGGCCAACCTATATCCTCAATTACATAAAAATAACCAGAATTAACAGAGTACTGATCGTTGGAGTAGGCTTCAAATATATCTGGCAGCCCCACCCCTGGTAAGCCCATAGGAACGCGCAGAATACCCTACACCAAGCCGGTAGGGACACATGGGCTTTTCATATGACCGCTGCCAAGGAGGCAGGCCAACCTATATCCTTAATTACAGAAAAATAACCAGAATGAATATAGAAGTGACCCGTTGGAGTAGGCTTCAAATACATCTGTCAGCCCCACACCCGGGTAAGCCCACAGGAATGCGCAGAATACCCTACACCAAGCTCGGTAGGAAGACAAGCAACTAGCTTCCCAATATCCCAACCCGTAGAGTCGAAGAAGGCATCGGCCAGCACATCGTTCACGGCTTCGTTATCAATCCCCACTTGATCACACAGAGAACCATATTGTCTCCAGTCACGTATATATATAAATCATTGGACAATATTTTCCATAATTTCAATCGACTATCTTTCTTTATGATTATTAACAATTAGTCATGCAAAAATGCACCCAAATTGATAATAATTATATTATTAGATTGGGACAATAAAAAGACTACTAAATGATGAATAGTGAAATTTTCACACTAATAAATCAACAAGCTAAGTGAATTTTAATTAGGATATTTTTTTTTTTTTCACAAAAGATTGTAGATTGAGCACATAGGGCCATTAAGTAATATTTATGAATTAAGCTCCTTAATGGTGTAAAATAAGAAAAGTTGTGATTGAGTATGTTCGAAGTAGCTCTAACTTTTAAAAAATAAGTTCAATTTGTAGGAAAAGCGCACTCAGAATTCTCTCTATCTATACTTCCTTCGATCAAGTTTTTGCTTGTAAAATTTTTAATATATGGCAAATTTAAGCCCTAATTTTTAAAAAATAAGTTTAATATATATGGAAGAAAAGCACACTCAAAATTCTCTATGTTCTCTCTTCGATCAAATTTTTGAAAAAATTTTAATATGGAAAATCTATGCTCGTCCAATTTGTTACCAATGATTCAAAACATATATATTCTACTATTTTTTTCTTTTTAAAATTTTTGTTCCAATGAGCCTCTTTAAATAATGTTTTAATGAGACAACTACTAAAATTGATATAAGAAAACATCGATGCATAGTATTCTGCATGAACTTTAGAAAATGATATCTCCAGCATAAAAAATTATAATGAAAAAAAAAAGACAAACTCGTAATTCTCTTAAATCTTTCTTCTATAGTGATATTACCCCCTTTTTGGGATCTTTATTAGAGATTAGCTTAACTCAAGGTTTAGTATATTGGGGGGTAGACATGGAAGAGGTCCACCATACTCTATGGTAGTCACTTCAAGGAATAACCCTACATATCAATTATCAACTAGCTTGCTAGCTAGCTAGTGTGCAGTTACTTCATTTATATATATAATATATTATTGATCAATTTGAATATATGAGGATATGAAAGAGGTCATCATATGCTAATGCTGCACAAAGGAGATCCAATTCTACTAGTCTTTATCAACTCTTGATCATAACCGACCTTCAAATTCTTGACTTTTTAGGCCCCAAAAATATACTTTTTTGGGTTGCGGTATTAGGGAATGCCAGCACATGCAACTTATTTTCAAAGGAATGTTCCCTTTTTGACTCTATGCTTATTATCGGTATTAAATACACCCTGATATGTTCGAATTTGGATAAATCAGTAATTATCATTTCTATCAAATAGACGTCATCTACTGGGGCAAAATGAAGACTTTACCCATGCTGTACAAAAGACCCAATTGAAGAGTTCGATATGGAATTGGCATGGCAGTGAGATGGGACCTACAAAGGATTAAGGGTGAATCAAACTATCTCCCTCCCTCGCAATGTAAATTTGAAATCACTATTTGGGGATTTCGCGATTTGGGGAATTCTAGGATTTGGGGAAGTTGCGATTTGGGGAATTCTAAGGTTTGGGGAAGTTGCGATTTGGGGATAGCGCGATTTGGGGGAAAATGATAGCCTAATTTTGATATTTGAAGAGTTTCAGACGTGGGAAAGCACCTGCAAGGATGATTCGGCGTAAGGAAGAGGATGAGATACCCGTGTATGGTAAGGTTTAATTTTCAGTTAGAAATTAGTGTTTGAAATTAGTGCTTGTATATACATTAGGATTGGAATTGGTGGAATTGCATGCTCTTAGTGCTAGTAAATTAGGACTAGACTTGCATGTTCAGTTTAGGTGTGCTCAGTTGATGAATTTTTTCTATATTGTTTGGTATATGTTTGCAGATGATGTAGAATTATTCACTATGAAGATCCATTATGGTGGGACACTTTAGATAGAGGAGTCGAGTTGGTCCATATAGATTGGTGCATAGTTGAGTCCATATCCATATTGGAACTCAAGAGCTTAGGTGGTGTTGATACCATATCGACCGACCACCTAAGCACAGGGCCCGCCAAGGACAGGAAGGACACCCACCGATTCTCCGATCGGCACCCCACCGTGGCTCGCCGATCGGCACTGACCTGCATGCCTGTCATTCGGCACCTGACATGGTACAGACGCCAGCTGGCCGCGACAGTCACCTAACCAACCCTGTCATACCAACTCCCTGACGGAGGCAGGTTGGGACTCCAACTGGCGCCTCCTCCGGATGTCCAGGGCTTATCAGGCAACTCTCAGCCACAAAGCATCACCTGCTCCCGCAACAGTAGCCCACCTACCGCAGTTATGGCTACTATAAATACCAGGAAACCCTTCACAAAGGTAAGAGACTCAGAACCGATCCAGAGCACTGTATTTACTTGCCCCTCAGCACTCAGATACTAACTTTGGCATCAGAGCTCCTTTGGCCGGCACCACACCGGTGTCTAGTCTTTGCAGGATCCCTGCCGAACAGCAACGCCCCCCAGTTGGTCCAAGACACCACGCGGCTGGTCCTAGAACCCCCAGCGGGTCTCATCAAGTTGGTCATTTCAGGATCAAACAATTGGCGCCGTGTGTGGGAATCAGTAAACACCCACTAACTCACATACCTTTGCTCAACCCTCTGCCGACGAATGATGTCTGCCGAACGGGATGACGGTGAGCTCAACAAAACCTCTCAGGGAGATCGCAACCGAACCTGGGCCAGCCTACCTTCTGAGGACATGCTCGAGATACTGAGGACTCTTCGGTCGGAGGTTGTCGAACTCAGGAAAAGCAACGCTGCCATCGAGAGCAGGAACCACGTGTGGGGGAAGCCGCATGGAAGCACCCTGGCCATCTTGCAATCCACATGCGAGGAACTGGAGGAGCAGCGGGAGGCAACCAAACGGGCCTTAGCCGCTGCATCTCGTCGGCATGAGTTCGATGTCTGTCGAGTCGAAATTGGTGACACCTGCCGACCAGAAACGTCCGGTCACCTGCTCTTCGACCAGACCGACCTGCCCGGCCCCTCGGGAACGCAGATCTACCGTGACGCCCGCGAACTACTCGACAGGAGACAGACGCAGGCCCCAGCTAACCGTCTGACTTACCCAACTCACGACCCCCGCATCCAGGCACAACCGCCTCTACCCGTACTATCTCAGGGCGCCCGGTCACGGTCCGGATCGGCACGTCGATCCACACAGAATCCGCGGCTCTCCGTCCAACCTCCAGGTAGTCCCTCATCGCTGGTCGGCAGGTACCAGCTGGAGGACAATGCCAGCTCGACCATGGCCTCGTCCGGGCGGCGACCGACACAACCCGGGAAGCCCAGAGCCGGCAGCACGAATCATCCAATCGGCGATCGACCGATTGGGGCTGATCGACCCGACCGATACGACGAGGTGGACCAGGAACTCCTCCAGCGCGTGCGGGAGTTGGAGGCCGCCAGACCCAAGGCTGGGACACTGCCCCGACCTCGGACCAACATTGGTCCCTTCACGGACCGCATCATGTGGTACCGCCATGAAACGGAGGTCAAACCCTTGAAGATTGCCCCATATGATGGACAGGGCGACCCAGACACCCATATCAACAATTACAACTCCGTGCTCGCCTTCAGAAATCTCTCCGACGAAGCGCAGTGTTTGATTTTCAGCTCCACCCTCACGGGGGCCGCACTCAACTGGTTCTATCTTCTGGAACCACAGTCTATCGGCTCATTCGACCGCCTACACACGGTCTTCTTGAACCAGTTCATGATCCAGACAGATCGACTGCTCATAACCGAGGACTTGGGAACCCTCCGACAGGGAGATAGCGAGCCCCTACGCCATTACGTCGCTCGTTTCAGCTTGGAGTACTCCAAATTCCACGAGACGGATGACAAGGCCGCCTACCAGGCTTTCCGCAATGGGCTGCGGGAGTCCACTTTCAAGTACCATGCCTTCACCCAGGGTTGGGACGATTACAATGAGCTCATGCGGCAAGCGGCAATACACGCCAAGGCGGAGCTCTTCAACTCTCCCCAGGTAGCACCCCGACCTGTCGTGAATAGTGCGCGCCCTCCACCTCCCAGCAACCGGCAGGCACAGTCACCTCCGCCAACCAATAACGCGCATACGGATCATCGATCTGACTCACACTTCGGTAAGCGGAAGGGGACGTACAACAATGCTCATCGCGGGAGGGACAAGTACCACAACAAGGGGCAGGGATCAGGCCACCACCAGTCAAGCAAACCCCACATGGGGCCCACCTCAAAGTACGAAACCTATTCCATCCTGAACACCTCCCTCGAGAATGTTTTGATGAACATCGAGGGCACAATCCCCAAGCCACAGGCGCGACCGCCTGGCCCCCGACCGGGAATCCAATCCAACCTGTATTGCCAGTACCACAAGTTCAACTGCCATACCATCGACGAGTGCGTGCCTTTCCGCGACATCATGGAAGCACTCGTAAGGGAGGGAAAGATCAACCAGTTCCTCCAGCACGCGCGCCCCGCGCAGGGTCTGCCACAAATCAACACGATCAGTGGAGGCCCTACCATCTCTTCCTCCTGCACCTCCAACCGGGCCAAGAAGAACTTCCTGCGCGCCACGACATCCAACCACCAAATCTTCAACATCGAGGATGGACGAGCCGCCAAGGTCGCACGGGCGGGATGGACGCCCATCACCTTCTCCGAGGAAGAAGAACGAGGGGTTATTTTTTCCCACGACGATCCATTGATCATCCGCGCTCAGATATCCAATTTCGATGTTGGGCGGATCCTGGTAGCTCTGTGAACGTCCTTTTCGTGGACACGTTCAACCAATTGAGCATCAATTTCACAAGCCTCACCCACGCTGGTTCTCCACTACTCGGCTTCTCAGGCGATTCCGTTATGCCCCTCGGCACCATCTCTCTGCCTATCTCCCTGGGAAGCGCGGCCAAGATCGCAACAGCCATCACCACTTTCCTGGTGGTCGATTGCCCCACTTCTTATAACGTCATTTTGGGTAGGGGACTCCTTAACCAGCTCAGCGCCGTTATCTCCACTCGGGCCCTTCTCATGAAGTTTCCAACCATCATGGACACTGGTCAGATCCGCGGTAATCAACAATCCACCCGCTCCTGCTATCAGACCGCCCTGACGAAGCTCAACCCATGCGACAAGGGAGAAACCATGGCCGTCGCCGAGGCTGCTTACGAGGCCGACCCCGTCGACTCCGAGCTCCTCGAGCAATTACTGGCGGGTCCCCCCGAGGACCCAAGCGACCTCTCCGCCGTCTCGCAGTCGCAACCCGTGGAGGATACGGAGCTGATCACCCTTTGCCCGCGTAACCCCGAGCGGCAAGTGAAAATTGGGAGCACACTCGCCCCCGAAGTCAGGGCACAACTCATCCAATTTCTTCGGGACAACAGCGAAGTCTTTGCTTGGTCTTACGCCGACATGCCTGGCATATCCACGGATGTCATCTGCCACAGGCTTAGCATCAGCCCCTCCTTCAAATCGGTCACTCAAAAGTAGCGGACTTATGACGCAGAGCGACAGCTTGCCATGTAGGAAGAGATCGTCCGACTCGGCACCATCCATTTCGTCCGTAAGGCCGTTTACGCCACATGGGTCGCAAACGTTGTACTCGTCAAGAAACCCTCCGGATCCTGGCGGATGTGCATCGACTTCACGGATCTCAACAAAGCCTGCCCGAAGGATAGCTTCCCGCTTCCTAAGATCGATCTCTTGGTCGACGCCACGGCTGGCCATGAACTCCTCAGCTTCATGGATGCGTACTCTAGTTACAACCAAATCAGGATGCACCCCGATGACCAAATCCACACCAGTTTCTGCACTAATTTGGGGGTCTACTGCTACAATGTTATGCCCGTCGGGCTCAAGAACGCCGGTGCCACCTACCAACGGCTCGTCAACTTCATGTTCGCGGATCAGATTGGCAAGACCATGGAGGTGTACGTGGATGATATGCTGGTCAAAAGCCAGACGGCCAACGAACACGTGCCTAATCTCCACAAGATGTTTCAGGTCCTGAAGCAGTACAAAATGCGGCTCAACCCCGTCATATGCGTTTTCGGTGTCCGTTCCGGAAAATTCCTCGGTTACATGATCAGCCAGCGAGGAATCGAGGCTAACCCCGAGAAAATTAAGGTCATCGTGGACATGAAGCCCCCGCGCACACTCAAGGAAGTCCAAACCCTTACTGGCCGGATCGCCGCCCTCACCCGGTTCATATCCCGGGAAACGGACAAGTGTCTACCGTTCTTTAAGATCATGAAGACCCAGGGCAGGCACATCAACTGGGATGAAGCGTGCGACGCCGCCTTTGAAGCTCTCAAAACTTAGGGGACTTATGTTGATACCATATCGACCGACCACCTAAGCACAGGGCCCGCCAAGGATAGGAAGGACACCCACCGATTCTCTGATCGGCACCCCACCGTGGCCCGCCGATCGGCACTGACCTGCATGCCTGTCATTCGGCACCTGACATGGTACAGACGCCAGCTGGCCGCGACAGTCACCTAACCAACCCCGCCATACCAATTCCCTGACGGAGGCAGGTTGGGACTCCAGCTAGCGCCTCCTCCAGATGTCCAGGGCTTATCCGGCAACTCTCAGAAACAAAGCACCACCTGCTCCCGCAACAGTAGCCCACCTACCGCAGTTATGGATACTATAAATACCAGGAAACCCTTCACAAAGGTAAGAGACTCAGAACCGATCCAGAGCACTGTATTTACTTGCCCCTCGGCACTCAGATACTAACTTTGGCATCGGAGTCCCTTTGGCTGGCACCACACCGGTGTCTAGTCTTTGCAGGATCCCTGCCGAACAGCAACGCCCCCCAGCGGGTCCAAGACACCACGCGGCTGGTCCTAGAACCCCCAGCGGGTCTCATCGAGTTGGTCATTTCAGGATCAAACAGGTGGTGAGCTAGGTTATACTCCTAATATCTTATGTATCTATTCTAAGGATTTGGGTAGTGGTAAATTGATGAAAGTGCAATCGGACGTAGACATATTCAGACTTTGTGTCAAATATGCAAAGAGTCGTACATGTGTACCTATTTATTTGAAATCTGGGTGTGGTGATGGGATTGAACTGCCACATAAGGCTAATCGGCAGCCTAGTGCTGAAGTGGTGAAGCGTATTACTTCAAGGAGAGGATTTACAAAGCTAGGTTATGTTAGTGCTAGTACAAGTGAGAGTGAAAATGATGATGATGATGATGATGATGATGATGATGATGATGATGATGATGATGATGATGATGATTATGATAATGACGACGATGTTGATGATGATCCTGAGTATGTTGATGAAGATTATGCACAAACACAAAAGGTTACTTTGGAAGAAGATGATGACAACCTATTTGAGGCCTATGCAGACCTTGAGGCCTTTGATTGTACACCTTCTAGTGCTGGTGGTGAGGATGAGCAAGCAAGTGATGGTCCTAGCTCTCCATGGTGATTCATTTGATCCAGAACCAGAACCAGATGTTGGGGGAAGATTCGCCTCCTCATAATAAGTCAAGGAGGAGGCCATCAATAGGTATCCAATTCAACCCTGAAACTGATATGAAAAATCCTCAATTTCAACTTGGAATGAAGTTCTTAAGTGGTACAATCTTCAGAGAGGCTGTGAGAAACTATTCATTGAATTCTAAGAGGGAACTTGTTTTCAAGAAGAATTGCTCAGACAAAATCAGAGCTGCATGTGTCCAAACTAAAGCTGAAGGTTTTCCTTTCATGATATATGCCTTTAAGGTGAATCAGAGGGATTAATTTCAAGTGAAGACTTTCCAAGGACCACATAGTTACGGGGAGGGAATTACCAATTATGATGCTAATACTAGGTGGATTAAAGTGAAATACCTAAGGCACCTTACAAGCAAGAAGTGGGAACTTGGTGAATTCCAAGAAATGATCAATTAAGAAACAGGTTATACGCCCAGTAAGATAGCATGTTATAGGGCAAAAATGATGGCCTTTGTAAGTGTGGAGGGGATATACTTGAGCCAATATGGAAAGTTGAGAGATTATTGTGAAGAGATTATGAAGGTAAACATTGGCAGCACAGTGATGATCAAATCTGAGATGGAGAGTGATGGTGAGCCAAGATTCCAAAGGCTTTATGTGTGCTTAGGTGCGTGTAAAGATGGATGGTTATCACATTTGGAAACCCTACACAGGCCAGATTTTGACAGTTGTTGGTGTTGATGCTAAAAATGGCATGTTCCTAGTAGCTTATGTCATTGTTGAGGTAGAAAACTACTCTACATGGAAATGGTTCCTTGAGTTGTTGGTTGTGGACTTGAAGCTTGCAAACAGGAAAGGACCCATGTTCATTACTGACAAACAGAAATTATTAATTGAGGCTATCAATGATTTTTTTTCCAAGGGTTGATCATGGTAACTATACTAGGTGTATGTATGGGAACTTCATTGCATTACACAAGAGATTAGATGCAATGAAGTTGTCGTTTGAGAAAATTTCAAGGGAAACTACTCTTCCATGGTACAAAGAAGAGATGAAGGCAAAGGCAGAATTGAGTTATGAAGCCCATGATTAGTTAACTAAGATGGATCCAAGGCAATAGACAAGGTCTCATTTCAACACTAACTACAAATTGAATATTTTACTCAACAACCTCAATGAGGCATTCAACAAGGCAATCTTGCTTGCTAGGGAAAAGCCAATTATAACTATACTGAAGATAATCATAACTTATATGATGTTGTGTTCTCAACAAGGAAGTTGGCAGCTGTTAATTGGAGTGGAGAATTTGGGCCAAGGACAAGGTCTATTTTAGAGAAGAAGAAGAAGAACAGGCAGTGGTATATTCCAAAACATGCAGTAATGAAGCCTTTGTAGTGACTCGCCAAAGTGGGAGGCAATTTAGGGTGGATTTGAAAGCCAAAAAATGCTCATGTAGGGAATGGGATCTTAATGGAATCCCATGCCCACATGTTTGCTAAGCAATCAATAGGTTGAATTGGAAAGCAGAAGAGTATGTACATGAATGATACAGAAAATCAACCTACTTGAAAGTGCTATGAGAGGATTATTGAGCTTATGACAAGTCATGATCAATGGGCATCCACTGGGTTACCTCATTTGAAGCCACCAACCTAGCATAGACAGCCAGGCAGACCAAGGAAAAGCAGGAAAAGGTTAGCTGGTGAGACAGAGTTACCACAAAATCCAACCAAGTTTAGACAGTACCACATTGAGTTTAAGTGCAGCAATTATGGTGAACTGGGCCATAGGATTAACAAGTGCCATGCAAAACATTTTATCCTTTCAAGTTCATTGAAGTGTTATATACAGTATACTTAGTAAAAAGTCAAAGTTTCTTTGACATGTGGAAAGATGCTTTGACATGTGAAATGTGAAAAGATACTTTGACAACTGTGTGTTGTGGAAAGATGCTTTCACATGTGAAATTTGGAAAGATGCTTTCACATGTGAAATTTGGAAAGATGCTTTCACATGTGAAATTTGGAAAGATGCTTTCACATGTGAAATGTGGCAAGATGCTTTCAAATATGAAATTTGGAAAGATGCTTTCACATGTGAGTTTCACATGTGAAATGTGGAAAGATGCTTTCACATGTGAAATGTGGAAATATGCTTTCACATGTGAAATGTGCTTTGGAATGTGAAATGTGCTTTGGAATATTAAATGTGAAATGTGATTTGGAATTCAAATGGGAAATCTAATGTGTTTGGCATTACAATTTAGATAGAACATGGTGTAAAATTGGAATTCAAATTTACTATAGGGTGTAATATGGAACTTTCAGATGAGTTTAGGGTGGCAACTGTATCTTGGTAACATTGAACATTTAGCACGCAGATTCCTATTATAGAGAAGGCCGAGGCTCTGAGGAAGAACAAAAAGGAGGCAAAAAACAAGTGGAAAGCAAAAGCTGCCTCAACTAGCATGCAGTTAAGAACCACAAAACCAGCTCCAGAACCTACAACAGAACCAACTCCAGCCTCTGCAATAGAACCTGCTCTAGCCCCTCCAACAGAACATGCTCTAGCACCTACACAATCCTTATCCTAACTCTCTACACCCCAAATGAACTTGAAAAGTCACATGGCAACTCGATACAGTCACTCAACCCTATACCACCAATAGCTCCCTTAATTGAAGATTCACCATCAAAGAAATCGGGGTTCAAATCCCCAGTATATAGGGAAAAATAGATGATTGTCTAGTGGTCTACTAACAATGGCCTTGTGTAGTTTAGCCATGTTTTTGTGTAGTTTGGCCATGTTTTGTGCAGTTTGGCCTTACTTCTAAGTTTAAGTACATTTAGGTTCGCCTAATGTAAAAAGTGAAGTTTATGTAGGTATGCTTCTTTTGGAGTTAATCTAGTTATCTTGCTTTTGCAATCATTGTAGGTTTGTTACTTTGGAATCAACATAGCATTGCTACTTTTAGACTCAATTAAATTTTCTTGCTTTTTGACTCGATTAAACTTTATTGCTTTTAGATTCAATTTAGCAAAGTAATAGGAAAGAGTAACTGAGTAAAGTAACTGAAAAGAATTCCATTCATTCCTTCACAAAATTCATTCCTTATAACAATTGTTACAATAATAGATCCATCTACACTATCCAACAACCTAGAATCTAATACAAAATTGGATTTTTTTGGGAATTACATAATTACATATGCCTCACGACTTCATCACAATCATCAGAAGAATCCAGGATACAATGAGAGCTACCCATAACTTTCTTATCCTAGCTCTGCTCTTCTTGAGTTCCTCTTCTAATATCCCAGTCTTCCTTTACACCCCCGGTATAATTTACTAGCATCTATGATAGTTATAAGGATCATACCAATCCTAGAACCCACAATTACCTGCCTACAATCAATGTAACAAATCTTATAAACTGAAATCAACCAAGATTCAAACAACCAACAATTACTGTAACAAGCCTAAATTCAACATTCAAACGAAAAATTCTAAATTCAACACTCAGTCAAACTAAATCATTTTTCATACCATAATCACAAAAAATCAACAAAAAACCTAAAATTAACGCAAAAACTGAATCAATCCTTACCTCAGTTACTGGACAACTATCGATCCAAGATGTCCTTACTTTGGAGGTTTTTCCACAAAAACACATCTTGGCTTCAACGCTGTTCATCCCTTTAGAGATTGAAAGAATGATGATGATTCTGGATTTTTGATGCAACTGGGTTTTTGATGATTCAAGTTCAAGGCTTCAAGGTTGCCCAGATTGAACAATGAAAATGAAGATGAGAAGAACGAAGAATGAGAATGAAGACGAGAAGAATGGAGAACAATGATGAAGACAAAGATTAAGAGAGAAGATGAAGAAAACGAGATTGAAGAATACAGATGAAGAAGATGAGATTAAAGAACGAAGACAAAGAAGACAAGAAGAATGAATATGATTGGGTATTTATGGATTGATTTTGGAATTTGGAGATTTAGGGATTGAGATATGCGAAGGAGATTGGGGATTTTGGGATTGATTTACCAATTTGAGGACTTTGGGATTGACACATGCAAAGGAATTTTGGGATTTAGGGCTCGTTGGATCAAGTTCCAATTATACCCTTATCTGACTTGTATCCTTGTCATCCATGTCAACGATGTGTAAACGTCACATCAAATATTGGAGGTCCGGTTGACAAGAATAACGGAGAAGTAGCGATTTGACTAAACTCAGACGTATCAGGGTGTACTTAACATCTATTGTTTGATCCCTAAATGGACTAGACTTGATGAGACCTGATGAGGGATCTAAGACCCATTGATGGGTTTTCAGACTGGCTGGGGGTGCTGGTTAGGATCTTGCCGAGTGGTATCCTGCTACTTCTGCTCGATGAGTAACCTGCAAGGCAGAGAAGAAACATTAGACACCGGTGGGGTGCTGGCCTAGGAGGCTCCGATGCTTAAGTGAGTAAGCGTATAGGACACCTATTAGGCAGTACATGAGGGCTGCCGAGTGGAGCTCGTGTGTGCTTCTAGAGATAGAAGTGATGAGAGAGAGAGAGTTACCTTTGTGAAAGAGTCTGAGGGTATTTATAGTAGTCATGAATGTGGTGGTTGAGCACTGTTTGGGAACAGGTTCCAAGTTGTCAGGACCCGTCCCAAATCCCCGTGGGATTAACGCGGGACGTGCCTGCTCCCGTCTGACACGAAGTGTCAGAAAAGGGATAATTCCAACTTTAGCCCCACCGGGGCTTCCAGAGTGCACCAGGATCAGAGGAGAAGTGTGATGTCTCGGTCTCCGCTACAGCCCGCATCCGCGATCAAACTGAAGGGCATTAAAACCATTGAAAGCTGTGAATGGATGAAACTAATAATTTAATAAAAACATTTTAGAAAAAGACATACATTTATGCCCTTCACTAAAAAAAAGGATGCATGCAATCGAAAACCATTTATCAACCCATTTCTCAAACCATTGAACCATTAGGGCCTTAGCCCAAAACCGTAAATGAAAGATATGGGAACTCAGCCCAGAATCAGTCAAACCAGGTGGGAACTCAGCCCAAAACACTAATCCTCGACATCCTTGGTGCCTGACATCCGAGATGTCACAATCACACCACTGTCACGGTTCCAAGCTACGCGTACTATCCGGGGTCTCAAATCCCAAGTCTCCCCAGGGTCCACTCAGGTCAATGACCCGCAGATCAATGACCCTCCCTGGGGGGAAGTTTTAACCTTTGGCACTCCTGCTCCTGAGTCACTATACGGACCAGTCGCTCTGTGCAATGACCCCTCGCAGGCAATGCCCCGTGACTACTCCAGGATACTACGAGACGTTTGGAGGGTAATCGTTCGTGATGATGGTATATGGAAAACTATTTCAAATCATTCAAAGGGCTATGCCCGTGTTTTCCATAAAACCATCATAAATCCAAATATGGATCCCCGACCCGAAATCATATTTATAAACCATAAATGTGCCTCATGCCCGATATCATAACCAGCTGGGCCTCAAGCCCGAATTCGTAAACCAACGGGGCCCCCGGCCCGATCGTATAACTCAAATGGGCCTCCAGCCCGATTTCTCATTAAATCAAATGGACCCCAAGTCCGATGGTTTCCAAACAAATGGGTCTCATGCTCGATTCCATGTTTTCAAATCCAAAAACCTTTCCATTAAACCATCATAGAAAGCATAGCACGTATAAGCACCGTATAAAACAAAAAACCTCGAGGGACATCACATTCTCGACATGTGCATACCACAGGGGCTTCCAGAGTGCGCCAGAATCGGAGGAGGAGTGTAATGTCTCGATCTCCGCTACTGCCCGCATCTGCGATCAACCTGAAGGGCATTAAAACCATTGAAAGCTGTGAGTGGACGAAACTAATAATTTAATAAAAACATTTTACAAAAAGACAGACATTTATGCCCTTTACTAAAAAAAATCATGCATGCATTTGAAAACCATTTATCAACCCATTTCTCAAATCATTGAACCATTAGGGCCTTAGCCCAAAACCATAAATGAAGCATATGGGAACTCAGCCCAAAATCAGTCAAACTAGGTAGGAACTCAGTCCAAAACACCAATACTCGGCATCCCTGATGCCTGACATCCGAGATGTCACAATCACACCACTGTCACTATTCCAATATACGCGTCCTACTTGGGGTCTCAAATCCCAAGTCTCCCGAGGGTCCACCCAGGTCAATAACCCGCATATCAATGACCCTCCCTAGCGGAGGTTTTAACCTCTGGCCCTACTCCTGAGTCACTATACGGACCGGTTGCTCCGTGCAATGATCACTCGCAGGCAATGCCCCGTGACTACTCCAGGATACTACGAGATGTTTGGAGGGCAACCGTTCGTGAGGATGATATATGGAAAACTATTTCAAATCATTCAAAGCGCCATGCCCGGGTTTTCCATAAAACCATCATAAATCTCAATATGGGTCCCCGACCAGTAATCATATTTATAAACCATAACTGGGCCTCATGCCTGATATCATAACCAACTGGGCCTCAAGCCCGAATTTGTAAACCAAAGGGGCCCCCGACCCGATCGTATAACTCAAATGGGCCTCCAGCCCGATTTATCATTAAATCAAATGGACTCCAATTCCGGTGGTTTCCAACCAAATGGGTCTCATGCCCAATTCCATGTTTTCAAATCCAAAAACCTTTCCATTAAACCATCATAGAAAGCATAGCACATATAAGCACCGTATAAAACCGAAAACCTCGAAATACATGCAAATACGTACATACTAAAACACCACAAACAAATGCACTCATGACATCACAAAACATGTTCTCAAACACATATAAAACATTTAGGCATGCTTGAATTTAGAAAACAAGGTCCACTCACAAACTGTCCAACGCCGCGCCTCGATACGAGTGCCATAAGTCTCTCCAAGGCCAATGACCATCTCCGGGACTCCCAAACCTGTCCAAATCATTTTAGAGGGTTAATAACTACCTCATTAACCTCTCATTGAAGCCCCGTAATTTTTCCGAATTTTTAACTATTTTTAACCTAACCTTTAAACCTTCACACATCTCGAAGTATACCGAAACGATGTCCGATCGACACGAAACCTGTTTCAAAATGTTCGTTACATCGAAAGGATGATTTCTTGTGTTGAAAACTTCCCCAGATGAGGGACCACGCGCCCCCATGCGCTGCCTAAGGCCCCTCCGCATGGGAGCCACGCTCCCAGCACAGGTCATCCCCTACCTCGCGTGAACCCGGTCCGGCCGGTTCACTAGTTCAACCGGTCGAACTCCATAACTCCTTCATTTTCGGTCCATTTCCTTCCATTCCAATCCTAATCTTCTTATCTCATCCTTAGAAACCTATTTGTATAATTATAAATAAGAAAAACTATATAAAACCCCTAGTTCGATTCCCCCTTCATGGCCCTGTTTTCCAACGTTCCCCCCTGGGCTGCTTAGCCACCATCCACCATCCAAAACTATCCCTAAACCTTCCTACAAATCCATTAGACACTCCCCAATCGATAAACACAACCCCTAACGTCCAATTTACGAAATGGAATTTTGAATTCAAAACTCACCTGCACGGGTCTGCCTTTACTCCACCGTCCACGGCGGTCCTGCCACCCATTCATCATCATTGTCTCATTCTCAGCCTCTCTCTCACTCTCAGTCGCTCAGTCATCACGGTAGGGGGGTGATATAGGGTGGTGTTTGTGCGAGATCGGGTTGTTTAGGTCGAATGAATAGATGGGGATGAAAATGAGGTGATATGGATGTATGGGTAAATGGTGGGCAATGGATGAGTGACACTTGTCACTCATCCATTGGGCCTGCCCAAACATCTGGGCCCACACTCAAGACAAAAGTCCACTTTTGCCTCATAAAACGTGCCACTGTGAATAGTTCCTTGGAACTTCCCTGAACCGTAACTTTCCCGTCGAACGTCCGATTTTGACGTGCCGCCTATCTACGGACTAGTAACGTCCCGATCTACGTCACGATCATCGGCCCTCAGCCATCGGACCTCTCGGGTCAAAAGTCAACCTTTTGCCCTCGTCTATGGGCAAAATCGTAATTTGACCCTAAACATCCGTTAATCCTCAGTTAATCCCTGATTAGCCTCACTAATACGTGATTAGTCTTAATTAATCCTTAAAATCAAGAAAGGGTTGTTACCAAGTTGTGGCTGGGAATAAAACCACGCGCCTTGTGGATCCGGGGTATGACCTAGGTGGCAACCAACCTTCTAATATCAGGGGGTTGGTATGTTAGGTAGTTGGTACTGAAGACTGGATTGGTCAGACCGAGGGGTGCCGAGCAACCTTCCTGAATGACGTAATAGAATGTGCCTACGGAGTGGATGTATTGTGGTCCCTACATGCGGGGGATTTGTACTGCCTGCCGACTGGAGGTTTTGT
Source organism: Prinsepia uniflora (assembly GCA_032719365.1). Classification (NCBI taxonomy): domain Eukaryota; kingdom Viridiplantae; phylum Streptophyta; class Magnoliopsida; order Rosales; family Rosaceae; genus Prinsepia; species Prinsepia uniflora. The sequence goes on along the minus strand of CM064862.1, from coordinate 8,455,674 downwards.
TTCTTGTACGGGGCCTGGTTGGTCGATATGGTATCAACACCTATAATGAGAATAGGGTGCAAAGTAGCACCTTGGTTCAATAATATGGTGCATATGAAGTAAAAAGCCTATATCCAAATATTAGAAAATTTCACATGTCCTTAAAGATTTTCCTACTTTTCTGATGAGACTTATTTTATGATTTGTGCATAGATTTTAGATAAAAAGAAAATGGAAAGAAAATTATTTACATATATAGTGTATCAATCTCATTTTATAATAATCAAATTCAAAAGTTTTTTATTACACAATGAATACGAATAATATTATATATCCATTAGATAAGTAGTAATAAAGTCAACATATGATAAGTTTTTATATTGAAAAACTGACATATCTTGGAAGGATCGAGTTGTGTTATTCTCTAATTAATTACTAATTTTTTTAGGGTGAACCTCAATATCCATTATGATCTTACGGTGAATTAGTTCATATGTGTTTGAAAACCTACTCTCACATGTGTTTTACCTTTTTCAATATGTGGTATTTAGGTGAATGACTTAAGAACTCACTATGCCATATATGGGAATAGACTTCACTATAAAGGCATCAGACAACTTGTAATCTGATGTTAATATTACTATAAGCATCAATTTTATATTTACTGTAGTGTAAAGTGTAAAAGAACTTCAGTGCAAATATAGACTGATGTCTTTATGTCCATTTAGCATCAGCTGATTATATAAACTAAAGTCTATATATATATATATTTTTTTTTCCCAGTTTTTAGTTTAGCATCGGTTGTTAAAAATTCAATTGACCGAAGATTTTACTAAAAAGTTAATCTATGTAAAAACATTTCACTCCTTTAAATTTAGCTTTACTGTTCACTAAAACGCACAACCAGCACCCGTGTTCGATCCCTGAAGCATCCAATTTAATCTCTTAAATTTTATTTTCCTTTTTCTAAACACTAACGCTCGTATCTTTCAATCTCTTAGCCGCCATCTCTTCCTCTAACTGAAAAGCAAAGATCGACCTTTCCCTCTCTCAGTCATCGCTGCCTCTTTCACCAACCAAAAAATAGAGCTCGATCGACAAAAAAGACCTTAAGCTCGATCTGCCCCTCTCTCAATAGCTATAAACTTCTTCAGGACCTTTCGATTTTTTCTCTTCAATCGACGACGGCCGTTCGTCGATTATTGTCCCTTCCTGAACCATCAGGATCAGAAGGAGGTTGTGGAAAAGGCCTAATAACCTTGGAAGATGTCGAAATGGTTGCTGCTGATGGTATTGGTTCCCTTATGTATAAATGAACTCTCACTTGTATGCTCTTCTCCTTTCTGTCATTTTACCTTTGTATGCTTCTTAGGTGGTTTCGGTCCTGCCTGTGTTTCAAACTCATGTGTTTAGTTAATTATACTTTGTGATTGTTTTGAATTTGAAGTGTGTATTAGTGGTCAATGATGATAAATCCAAAGCCAGCTTGTTTCTCGAAAACATTCGCAGTGGCCGCCTAAGTGCTTTCGCCTTTTGTCGGGCTTGAGAGCATATGTTGCTTTTATCCTTCCTTGGATGTCTGAGACTCTTTTTCTCTGTTTATTTTCCTTTTCTAAATTTTATTACTTTTATGGGTTTCACGTTTGCACCGTTCATCTTAGCTTGGTCGTGATCTAAAATGGAATTTAGATTAGAATTGAGGGTACGCATTTGGAGAAGTTGTTCGTTTTTGTGTGTGTTTGATGGGACTTGACTTGTGGGTTTGGATTCTCGGATGTGTGATAAAAGGAGTTGGGCCTATGATTTTGGTCTCATTTTGAGGTGAATTCGATTTGAAAAATCTTTGGAGGACAACATGTTCTTGAGGGATCGTGAAAGGTAGAACAAAGAGCAAAACGATGGCGACTCAGGTATTTGATTCTCTTCCTCTGCCTTCTTGAGGGATTGAGTGCTTGTTGTTGGCAACTCAGGTATTTGTTTCTCTTCCTCTGCCTTCTTGTTTCCTTTACTCCTACTGTATTTTTCAAAATCTTTTATTTTGTTAGAATTAAATGAGGAAATATTGTGTGAAAAATCAAACTATGTTGCAACTTTGGTGGAAACATTCTTGTCAATATGAATTTGGTTACAGTTCTCATCAGAGTGGTTGCTATGCTTTGGATTAGTTGTATTTGAGATTTTTTTTATTAAGGAGTACTTATTGGTTTCAGAAGGTTGGGCAGAGAGATGATCAAATTGGTTTCAGGAACTTGAAGATGAAGAGAATGCAATCAGGTAATCTTCAAACCTTCACTAGTAGCTATAAAACGTTGGATTAGGCTATTTTAGGATTGTGTATGATTGTGTTTGTATTAGGATTGAAATGCAATTTGAATTGATTATAATGAAGAAGAAAAGTGCTAATGAACACCAAGTGTTTGTCAAAATGCACAAGAGAAATTCTGAGTAAACTTTTTAGTGCTTTCTCTGTTTTTTATTTTTCCGAGAATCACATAGTTTTTGTTAAATGATTCTTGTGATGATTTTTCCTTACATACATTCTCTTTTCCATATCACATGGTTGGAATTGATTGCCTTACTCATCACACACACTGCATGCCTTTTCTTGCTCCCTAAGACACCCACACACACACTCACGGCTGTAACTAATTCACAGCTGTCATACTCTGAATTTTCTAGTCACTTTACAAGTGTCCAACACCTTTATAAGGGTTTTAGATCAGCTGCCCTGCAGCATGATCACTGTCCCCTGCAGTAGCAGCTTATTCTTCAATACTCCCTCCTAAGCTGCTTATTGATTTAACACCAAGTAGGGACCTTAGGTAGTTAAACCTAATCTTAGGGAGAGGTTTAGTGAAAATATCAGCTAACTGATCTTCAGATTTACAGAAATGCAGTTGGATTTCACCATTTTGAATTGCATCCCTTATGTAGTGAAACTTCCTGTTAATATGCTTAGTTCTCTGGTGAAAAACTGGATTCATTGCCATAGATATTGCTGACATATTGTCACACATTAGGACAGTAGGTTCCATATGTTCTTCTCCAAAATCTTGTAGGACAAATCTAAGCCAAACTGCTTGAGTTGTGGCCTCTGAAGCACTGACATATTCTACTTCAGCAGTTGACAAAGCAACACTTGATTGCTTAACTGAAGCCCAAGAAAATACCCCACTTCCAAATGTGAAAGCATATCCTAATGTGCTTTTACTGTTTTCTTCAGAACCTCCCCAATCACTATTACAAAATCCAATTAGGGTAGCTGATTGCCCTTTCTTGTATTCAAGTCCATAATCTAGGGTCCTTTGAATGTACCTTAACACCCTCTTGGCTGTTCCAAAATGCTTCTTGGTAGGCCTGTGCATGAACCTTGATAGTAGACTAGAGGCATACATGATGTCTGGTCTTGTGGCTGTTAAATACAGTAAACTTCCAACAATTTGCCTGTAGACTTGTTCATCTGTAGGTTCACTGTTGTCCTCCTTCTGCAATTTCTCATTTGCAGCTAAGGGAATGCTCACTGGTTTGCACCCATTAAGCCCAAATTTGTCCAACAGTGTATATGCATATTTTCTTTGATGTAGGTAGATACCAGAGGTAGTTTGCAGGATTCCTATGCCTAGGAAATGGTGCAGTAAACCAAGATCAGTCATTTCATACCTTTCCATCATCTCCTGCCTAAACTCCTTCATCATACTCTCACTATCTCCGGTGTAGATGATATCATCCACATAAATTGATACTATCAAAGTCCCCTCATCTTTCTTGACCTTCAAATAGAGTGTAGCTTCACTTAGACTTCTCTGAAAACCACAGTTGAGCAGGTATGAGTTAATTTCACCATACCAGGCCCTTGGTGCCTGTTTTAGACCATAGAGGGCCTTGTTCAGTTTGTAAACCTTCCCTTCTTAACTTTTTAACTCAAACCCCTCAGGTTGATCCACATAAACCTCTTCCTACAAAACACCATTCAAGAAGGCTGATTTGACATCCAACTGAAATAACTTCCACTATCTTTGTGCTGCTAGAGAAATCAGAGTTCTTATGGTATCTAACCTTGCAACATATTCAAAGGTTTCATTGAAATCGACTCTTGGTTTTTGTGTGTACCCTTTAGCCACCAATCTAGCTTTCAACTTCTGAATTGACCCATTTAAGTTTAGTTTAGCCTTGTAGATCCATTTAACACCAACAATAGGTTTCTCAGATGGTCTTGGAATAAGACTCCATGTGTCATTCTTCTCTATCATCTCTAACTCAGCTTCTATGGCTTTCTGCCATGCTTTATCTTTGGCTGCTTCCACATAGTTTTCAGGTTCCATAATGGCCACACTACATCTAGCATAGACATCACTCAACCTTCTTAGTTTGATAGGAGTGTTGCTAGGTTCAAAATCAGGTTCACTTTTAGAATTCACCTGATTTTCTTGTATTTCTTGATCTGTTTCTGAGTGATCATTGTCTGCCGCAGTGACTTCAGTGTCAACTTCAGTAGTAACTTCAGAGGGAAACAGAACACTTGACTCTTCTTTTGCTTCCCAGTTCCACATAGATTTCTCATTGAATGTCACAAACCTTGATACAACAATTTTCTTAGTTTTAAGACAATAGATCTTGTACCCTTTTTCACAACTCCCATATCCAACAAGAACTCCTTTTTCAGCTGATGCATCCAATTTTTGTCTAAGTTGATTAGGAACATGAAAGTAGCAGATTGAGCCAAATATCCTCAAATGCTTCACACCTGGTTTCCTTCCACTATACACCTCAAAAGGTGTTTTCCTTTTGACAGCCAGAGTAGGACACCTATTAAGCAGCTAAACTGCTGTGTTTACAGCTTCTGCCCAGAAAACATAGGGCATCCTCTTATCATGCATCATAGCTTTAGACATCTCCACAATTGTCCTATTTTTCCTCTCTACAACTCCATTCTGTTGTGGAGAGTAAACAACTGTAAGATGCCTCTGAATCCCCAGGTTTTCACAGTAGTTTAGAAACTCATGTGAGGTGTATTCTCCACCTCTGTCTCTTCTAACTTTGATAATCTTGCAGTCTGTTTGAAGTTCAACCATTTCTTTGAATTTCTTAAAAGCATTGACCACACCAGACTTGTGTCTGAGAAAATAAACCCAGCACATTCTAGAGTAGTCATCAATAAAGGTTAGGAAGTACTTGTTTCCACTGAAAGTTTCTGTTTGCATAGAACCACACACATCAGTGTGAATTAGTTCTAGCAACTTAGTTGACCTCCAGCCTTTGTCTCTGCCAAATGTTTCAACATGTTGCTTTCCCATAACACAGCCTTCACATACTCCCTCCTTCTTAGATAATCCTGGCAGCCCAATTACCATTCTTCACTGGCTAAGGAGATTAAACTTGGCTAGTTTAGATGACCAAAACGTCTGTGCCATGGCCAGGTACTGCCTTCTACAATTGCAACCTTTGCCACAGGGATGATTTCTTGAAAGGACAATGGGAAACACATGTTCCCTGTCATGGCAACACAGAAAATCTTTTGTCCCTGGTCATAAATTGTGGCTTGCCTACCTTCAAATTCAAGGTTGTAGCCATGCTCCACCATCTGCCCCACACTCAGCAGATTCTCATCTAGGCCAGGTACAAGCATAACTTCCTTAATCATCTTGTCTCCATTATGAGTCTTAATGACTAGAGTCCCTTTCCTTTTGGCCTCTACTAGCTCTCCTGTGTCCATTTTCACCCTGCATGTAATGACCCGAACTTTCGTAATTATTATTTTATTGTAAATGACCGTTTTGCCCCTGAGGGGGGGGGGGGAAAGTTGACTTTTACCTCGGGAAGTATTTAGGACTTTGACACGTGACCGTGACGTAGTTTAGGACGTCACGAGTTCATAGGCAGGTGGCACGTTCGATTCCGACGTTCGAGGAAGAAGTTGTGACGTTCGGAAGTCGAGGGGCATTTTGGTAATTTGGCCATTTGGGGGCCAAATGTTGACTTTTGACCCGGGAAGTCCAACGGACGAGGGCCAATGACCGTTACGTAGGTCTCATCGATACGAATCCGTAGACAGGCGGCACGCCGAATTCGGACTTACGACGAAAAAGTTATGGTCAAGAACGTAACCGAACTAACCGAGACTCGGAACTTAAAATAATAATAAAATATTATAATCTGATTTACTTTAACCCAATCAATCTGGACCCTTGATGAGTGACACATGTCACTCATCTACCCCATCCACATCATCCCCAACAATCTGGATCTTGGTCTGCCATGTGATTAATTAAATAGTTTAATTTCCTTAAATCCTCACCCTTCACTCTTAACTCAGATTCAATCTCAGCCCTCCATTCCATTTGATCACTCTGTTTTAAAAACCATGAGAGAATTCATTCTCTCATTTCCATTCCATCAAACCGTGCAACCTCCCATTCTCTGCACAAACACATCAGCCATCACACCACCCCTCAGCCTCAACCCACACACCAGCCTACCTCTCAGCCACCTCCAGACGGCCATCACCACCACCACGGACGGCGGAGCAACCCGGAAAACCCACAAACCCGTGAGGAACCCGTGCGGCCCAAAACCATCCAACCATCCAAACCGTGACGTCTGGGCTCGAACCAACCTAGGGCTAGGACCGTTGTGACCTCTGGACGGCGTAGGACTGGACTGGGCAGCCCACGGCGGCGACACGGCGGCGGTAAGCCTGCAAACCCGTGAAGGCCGATTTTCCTTCCCTGCCTCGAACTGTCCGTTTTTAACGTTAAAATTGTTGGGTTGTTTTTGAGACTTAACCTAGGGGACTAGACGAGCATTTTTGGACCAGAGTTGGTGGCTGGAAGCGTGACGGCTCGCCGGAGAAGACGAACCAGAACCGGCAGCCAATTCCCCGTCGTTTTTCAGGTGATTCCTCGATCTTAAAATCCAGTTTTGATGACACAGAGCCATAGAACATGTTCAGACGAGTCCATAGGAACAAACCCCATCGATTTTGGTGGTCGGAATCACGATCTGTGATCGGGTCGAACCGTGGGTCTGCGGTGACCCGATTCGCAGACCCGGTTACTGTAGCTGATGACGTCATCATGCTGACGTCAGCAGTGACGTCATGATGACGTCATCATGTCAGAATATTGTCAGACCAGGGACCAATGGGCTGTTGACACGTGTCCTCTGACACTGTCAGTAATGACGTCACGCTGACGTCAGCAGTGACGTCATGCTGACGTCAGCATCACTGTCGCACTGTTGACCAGAGGGTTGACCGGCGCGTGGGGGGCACGTGTGAACAGTATTTTGTGTGGGACCAGTGCCATTTTCAAGGTTTCGAATGGCGGTGGTTTCGTGTCGATCGGAGATCGTTAAGTTGGTCAAATTAGGGTTTGATGCCTTGGGAAGCGTGTTCGGACGGCTTTCCCGGGCCGGTTTCAGTCTAGGGTTTCATAGTTGTTTAGTAGGGACTTAAAGTGACCTTTACGTATGTTTTGGGCATGACAGGAATTGTACTTTAAACCTTGGACGGGGCTTTACGCTCGGGATTGCAGCGGGATTGTACTGTGAGTGGGCCTTTGATTTCACTAAACTTCGGCATGCATAACTGTTTTACTTTCTACTATATCTATATGTGATTTGAGTAAAAGTATCTGTTTATCTTGTGTATGATTTATGGCACGTATTACGATGTTTGGGCATGAGACCCGTCTGGTTGTTTATGAATGGTTTGGAGTCATATACATATATAATGGATCTCGATATTATCTGTGGTACTGCACTGTATGGATCTACCCTAGGATTCTATCTCCTCCAGATGTAGGTACACCGGAGCGGTCACGGCGCATTGCCTGTGAGGAGTCATTCTACGGAGGGACCGGACCGTAGAGTGACTCAGGAGCAGGATTGCTACTATTGGACGTCTGGGACGTCAGGCATCTAGAATGCCATGCTCGGACTAGGTTCGGGATTTGGACTCGGGATTGAGACCCCGGGTGGCACGCGTAGCCTTGAGACTGTGACCTTATTGGGCGTCTGGGACGTCAGGCATCTGGGATGTCAGGGTTGGGATGTATAGTGCAGTGACTAAGATTATATTATGTTGATATTATTCTGCTTATGACTATATGGTTTTGTGGTTTTGATACTATGCATGTCTTTTCGGAAAACGGAGGGGAAAAGCTATATGTTTTCGAAATGGTAAACTACTTTGTAAACCTTGAGTTTCGGCCCACTCACCTTTGTTGTTTTACTACCCCTCCAGGTAGTGCTATCGAGGAGGAGGATCCCGAGGAGGAGGAGGAGGATCCCGAGGAGGAAGAGGCATAGGTTTACGTTGCGTACCTGAACCCTACTGCTGGGTAGGTTGGCACGTAGTGTGTCTAGAGTCGTGCTCAATAAACTGTATTCGGGAACCATCCCTTGTCTGACACTATTTGTATTTGAGTATTTGTGTGGTGTGCTATGTATGACTTAACTATGGATTTTCTTTATGCATTTTATCTTCAATAAGGGTATTTTTGGTATTTTAACGTCGGGTGTCAGACGGGAGCAGGGCACGTCCCGGGTGGTCCCAGGGGGATCGGGGCGGGTCCTGTCAACTTGGTATCAGAGCACTAGGTTGTGGTCAGCATGCTAGACTAGTGGTCAGTACTTAGTTTAAAAGATGTCAGTATCTAATCTATGCCTCTTAACAGCGGGTTATGCCTCCAAGGAGAATTCCTCAAACACGAACTGACGAGGAAATCGCGAGAGAGATGGAATGTGCTAGCATTGAGCGAGCTCAAAGGTTGGGAGCCACACCGTTCAGCGGGGGATCAAACCCCGAGGATGCCCATGAGTGGATTGCGAAATGGGAAAGAATCTTCACCGTGATGCACTGCCCACCCGGCGAGCGGGTGGCATTGGCGGCCTTCTTACTGGAAGGCGGGGCTTATCAATGGTGGCATGGTCTTGAGATGTCCGGGTGGACTGTTCACACCACCACATGGGAGGTCTTTCGTGCCCGATTCTTAGATCAGTATTACCCGCGTTCATTTCGCATGGCACGAGAGGCAGAGTTCCTGCGGCTGGAACAGGGAGATATGTCCGTGGCAGATTACGAGCAGACTTTCGGGAAGCTTTCCCGTTTTGCCGCAGCTTTCGTGAGTACTGAGGAGGAAAAATGTCAAAGATTTGAGTTGGGACTCCGAGGGGAGTTGCGGGCAAGTGTGACGGCTACTAGTTACGCGACTCTGAGGGACATGGTCGACGCTGCAGTTCGTGTCGAGGCCAGTCTGGCGGCACACCAGGCGCGACAATCATCAGGCGAGGGGCAGCGCCGGGATCGTCCATATCCTGGACCAACCGGCCCAAAGATCTCTAAGGGGGGAAATTACCGAGGAGCACCCTCATCTTTACATGGTCGTGGCTGGTCAGGTCGACATGGGAACTCTCAGAGGGGCGGATCGAGATTCAGTTCTGGACAGCATCAGGCTTGGAGTGGTGCATCAGGAGGGTCTTGGGATGGACCGAGGACAGTTAATTGCTTTGCTTGTGGAGGAGCGGGCCACTATGCCCGAGATTGCCCTTTACTGTCAAGGAACAACGAGACTAAAGGTGTTAGTGTGACACAGAGTTCGGCTTCTCACCCTTCCAGAGGCCGAGGACAGAGTGCTGAGCGTGGCGCGCGTGGGCGCGGACAGACTGCGGGACCCCGAGCTCGTGTTTTTGCAGTGACTCAGCAGCAGGCGAGGTCAGCCCCTGGTGTGGTTACAGGTACTCTTCATATCTCAAATATTGTTGTACGGGTGTTAATGGATGCTGGGGCTACTCATTCTTTTATTTCGAAAAGTTGTGCGGGTATGTTAGATCGCGAGGTGTCAGCCTTGGATAGTGAAATGGGTGTTGGTACACCGATGGGCGTTGTGTACATAGTGAATCAGGTGATCCGGAGATGCCCAGTAAGGGTGGAGGATGTAGATCTGCTAGCTGATCTAATCCTGATGGATATCCATGACTTTGATGTTATCTTGGGAATGGATTGGTTGACTGAGCACGGTTCGCTCATCGACTGTTGTAGTAGGCGGGTGATTCTGCGAAGTCCGGGCTTGCCGGAGGTTACTTTTCAGGGAGAGCGCGACGGTTCGCTACCTGAAGTAATTTCTTCACTTGCCGCTACGAAGCTTCTACAGAAGGGATGCCAGGGTTATCTGGCGCATGTTGTGACGACGAATAGTGATACTTCGGGTGCCGATGATATACCTGTGGTGCGGGAATTTCCGGATGTGTTCCCGGAAGATTTGCCTGGTTTACCACCACATCGGGAGATTGAGTTCACGATTGAACTACTTCCCGGCACACGACCTATATCGCAGGCACCATATCGAATGGCACCAGCGGAGTTACGGGAACTAAAGATCCAATTGCAGGAGTTGGTGGACTTGGGATTCATCCGACCGAGTACATCACCGTGGGGAGCACCAGTATTATTTGTGAAGAAGAAGGAGGGGAGCCTCCGTTTGTGTGTGGATTATCGACAGCTCAACAAGGTCACGGTAAGGAACCAGTACCCCTTACCCAGGATTGACGATCTCTTTGATCAACTGCCGGGAGCACAGTACTTCTCGAAGATAGATTTACGATCTGGTTATCACCAGTTGAAGATTGCTGAAGGAGATGTCCCGAAGACAGCGTTTCGGACCAGATACGGGCATTATGAATTCCTTGTGATGCCTTTCGGCTTGACGAATGCTCCAGCAGCATTCATGGATCTGATGAATAGGGTCTTCCGATCTTATTTGGATAAGTTCGTGATCGTGTTCATTGATGACATCCTTGTGTACTCGAGGAGTGCTCAAGCTCATGAGGAACACTTACGTTCGGTGTTAGGGAAGCTGAGGCAGAACCAGTTATACGCCAAGCTGAGTAAGTGTCAGTTTTGGCTAACCAGCATTGGTTTTCTGGGACATGTAGTGTCAGCAGACGGGATTAGTGTGGATCCCCAGAAGACCGAAGCGGTGACAAATTGGGCTAGACCGACAACCGTGACAGAGGTACGGAGTTTCGTTGGTTTGGCAGGATACTACCGGAGATTTGTTGAGGGCTTCTCTAGTATTGCTGCACCGTTGACTCGTTTAACCAGGAAGGGAGTAAAGTTTGTTTGGGATGAACGGTGTGAGCAGAGTTATCAGGAATTAAAACGTCGGTTAACTACCGCACCTGTTCTTGCTTTGCCGGATAACAGTGGAGAGTTCGAAGTCTACAGTGACGCATCGTTGCAAGGTTTGGGTTGCGTGCTGATGCAGAATGGCAGAGTTATCGCTTATGCATCGAGACAACTAAAGACACATGAGCTGAACTACCCTACGCATGATCTGGAGTTGGCGGCGGTGGTTCACGCTTTAAAGATCTGGCGACATTATCTGTACAGGGTGACTTGCAGGATCTTCACCGATCATCAGAGTTTAAAGCATTTGTTCACTCAAAAGGAGCTGAACGTAAGGCAGCGACGGTGGTTGGAACTGATCAAGGATTACGATTGTACGATTGAATATCATCCAGGGAAGGCGAACGTGGTGGCAGACGCACTCAGCAGGAAGTCAGCAGGATCAATTGCACACCTGAGGCTGGTGTACCTTCCTTTGCTAGTGGAACTCCGAAGAGCTGGAGTTATGCTGGGGATGGATGAGCAGGGAGCTTTGTTGGCCAGTTTTCATGTACGACCTGTGCTCGTCGATCGGATTATCGAGGCACAATTGGAGGATCCGACACTTTGTATCTACAGGATCGAGGTCGAAGCAGACGAGAGGCAGGACTTTACTATCCGACCAGATGGAGCTCTGGTAAAACTAGGTCGTTTGTGTGTTCCTGCAGTGGCAGAGTTACGGGCAGAAATTCTCGAGGAAGCCCACAGTTCGGCTTATGCCATGCATCCGGGAGGTACAAAGATGTACCGTACCCTCCGGGACCACTATTGGTGGGCAGGAATGAAGAAGGATATTGCAGTGTTTGTGAGCAGATGTTTGACCTGTCAGCAGGTCAAGGCTGAGCGGCAGAGACCGTATGGAGCAATGCAACCGCTTCCGATTCCCGAGTGGAAGTGGGATCACATTACCATGGACTTTGTCTTCAAATTGCCTAGAACTCAGAGGGGATGCGATGGAGTTTGGGTGATTGTCGACCGATTGACCAAGTCAGCTCACTTCTTACCAGTACAGGAGACATTTAAGCCAAACCGACTGGCTCAGCTGTTTGTGAAGGAGATCATTCGACTTCATGGTACGCCAGAGTCGATAGTGTCTGATCGAGATCCGCGTTTCACATCTAGGTTCTGGCGAAGTTTGCAGAACGCCTTGGGTACAAACTTACATTTCAGTACAGCGTTCCACCCACAGACCGATGGACAGTCAGAGAGGACTATCCAGACACTGGAGGACATGATGAGGTCTTGTGTACTGCAGTTTCAGGATTCGTGGGATACTCATTTGCCTTTGATGGAGTTCGCATACAACAACAGTTATCAGGCAAGTATCGGGATGGCACCCTACGAGGCACTGTATGGCCGACAGTGCAGGACACCTATCTGTTGGATGGAGGTAGGAGAGCGAGCAGCTTTAGGACCGGATTTGATGGACATGACCCAGGAAACAGTTCGAATCATCAAGGAAAGATTGAAGGCAGCACAAGATCGCCAAAAGAGCTATGCGGATCGACGAATTCGAGACTTGGAATTCGAGGTTGGAGATTTTGTGTTCCTTAAGTTATCTCCATGGAAAGGAATTATCCGTTTTGGCCGACGCGGGAAGTTGAGTCCACGTTACTTTGGACCGTTCGAGATCATTGAGAGGATTGGACTAGTGGCATACCGGTTGGCATTACCTCCAGAACTTGCCAGAGTGCACGATGTTTTCCATGTGTCCATGTTACGGAGATACCTACGGGACGATTCACATGCCTTGCCGGAACAACCAGTAGAACTGATGACTGATCTAAGCTTTGAGGAGAAACCAGTGCAGATTCTGGATCAGAAGAACAAGGTTCTGAGAAACAAGACGATTCGGTTGGTGAAAGTGCTATGGAGGAACCATGACGTCGAGGAGGCGACGTGGGAACCCGAAGACTTGATGAGGGAGCAGTACCCGTTTTTATTCGAGTAAATTTCGAGGACGAAATTTTTGTAAGGTGGGTAGATTGTAACGACCCGAACTTTCGTAATTATTATTTTATTGTAAATGACCGTTTTGCCCCTGAGGGGGGGGGGGAAGTTGACTTTTACCTCGGGAAGTATTTAGGACTTTGACACGTGACCGTGACGTAGTTTAGGACGTCACGAGTTCATAGGCAGGTGGCACGTTCGATTCCGACGTTCGAGGAAGAAGTTGTGACGTTCGGAAGTCGAGGGGCATTTTGGTAATTTGGCCATTTGGGGGCCAAATGTTGACTTTTGACCCGGGAAGTCCAACGGACGAGGGCCAATGACCGTTACGTAGGTCTCGTCGATACGAATCCGTAGACAGGCGGCACGCCGAATTCGGACTTACGACGAAAAAGTTATGGTCAAGAACGTAACCGAACTAACCGAGACTCGGAACTTAAAATAATAATAAAATATTATAATCTGATTTACTTTAACCCAATCAATCTGGACCCTTGATGAGTGACACATGTCACTCATCTACCCCATCCACATCATCCCCAACAATCTGGATCTTGGTCTGCCATGTGATTAATTAAATAGTTTAATTTCCTTAAATCCTCACCCTTCACTCTTAACTCAGATTCAATCTCAGCCCTCCATTCCATTTGATCACTCTGTTTTAAAAACCATGAGAGAATTCATTCTCTCATTTCCATTCCATCAAACCGTGCAACCTCCCATTCTCTGCACAAACACATCAGCCATCACACCACCCCTCAGCCTCAACCCACACACCAGCCTACCTCTCAGCCACCTCCAGACGGCCATCACCACCACCACGGACGGCGGAGCAACCCGGAAGACCCACAAACCCGTGAGGAACCCGTGCGGCCCAAAACCATCCAACCATCCAAACCGTGACGTCTGGGCTCGAACCAACCTAGGGCTAGGACCGTTGTGACCTCTGGACGGCGTAGGACTGGACTGGGCAGCCCACGGCGGCGACACGGCGGCGGTAAGCCTGCAAACCCGTGAAGGCCGATTTTCCTTCCCTGCCTCGAACTGTCCGTTTTTAACGTTAAAATTGTTGGGTTGTTTTTGAGACTTAACCTAGGGGACTAGACGAGCATTTTTGGACCAGAGTTGGTGGCTGGAAGCGTGACGGCTCGCCGGAGAAGACGAACCAGAACCGGCAGCCAATTCCCCGTCGTTTTTCAGGTGATTCCTCGATCTTAAAATCCAGTTTTGATGACACAGAACCATAGAACATGTTCAGACGAGTCCATAGGAACAAACCCCATCGATTTTGGTGGTCGGAATCACGATCTGTGATCGGGTCGAACCGTGGGTCTGCGGTGACCCGATTCGCAGACCCGGTTACTGTAGCTGATGACGTCATCATGCTGACGTCAGCAGTGACGTCATGATGACGTCATCATGTCAGAATATTGTCAGACCAGGGACCAATGGGCTGTTGACACGTGTCCTCTGACACTATCAGTGATGACGTCACGCTGACGTCAGCAGTGACGTCATGCTGACGTCAGCATCACTGTAGCACTGTTGACCAGAGGGTTGACCGGCGCGTGGGGGGCGCGTGTGAACAGTATTTTGTGTGGGACCAGTGCCATTTTCAAGGTTTCGACGATACGGATCCAATGGCGATGGTTTCGTGTCGATCGGAGATCGTTAAGTTGGTCAAATTAGGGTTTGATGCCTTGGGAAGCGTGTTCGGACGGCTTTCCCGGGCCGGTTTCAGTCTAGGGTTTCGTAGTTGTTTAGTAGGGACTTAAAGTGACCTTTACGTATGTTTTGGGCATGACAGGAATTGTACTTTAAACCTTGGACGGGGCTTTACGCTCGGGATTGCAGCGGGATTGTACTGTGAGTGGGCCTTTGATTTCACTAAACTTCGGCATGCATAACTGTTTTACTTTCTACTATATCTATATGTGATTTGAGTAAAAGTATCTGTTTATCTTGTGTATGATTTATGGCATGTATTACGATGTTTGGGCATGAGACCCGTCTGGTTGTTTATGAATGGTTTGGAGTCATATACATATATAATGGATCTCGATATTATCTGTGGTACTGCACTGTATGGATCTACCCTAGGATTCTATCTCCTCCGGATGTAGGTACACCGGAGCGGTCACGGCGCATTGCCTGTGAGGAGTCATTCTACGGAGGGACCGGACCGTAGAGTGACTCAGGAGCAGGATTGCTACTATTGGACGTCTGGGACGTCAGACATCTAGAATGCCATGCTCGGACTAGGTTCGGGATTTGGACTCGGGATTGAGACCCCGGGTGGCACGCGTAGCCTTGAGACTGTGACCTTATTGGACGTCTGGGACGTCAGGCATCTGGGATGTCAGGGTTGGGATGTATAGTGCAGTGACTAAGATTATATTATGTTGATATTATTCTGCTTATGACTATATGGTTTTGTGGTTTTGATACTATGCATGTCTTTTCGGAAAACGGAGGGGAAAAGCTATATGTTTTCGAAATGGTAAACTACTTTGTAAACCTTGAGTTTCGGCCCACTCACCTTTGTTGTTTTACTACCCCTCCAGGTAGTGCTATCGAGGAGGAGGATCCCGAGGAGGAGGAGGAGGATCCCGAGGAGGAAGAGGCATAGGTTTACGTTGCGTACCTGAACCCTACTGCTGGGTAGGTTGGCACGTAGTGTGTCTAGAGTCGTGCTCAATAAACTGTATTCGGGAACCATCCCTTGTCTGACACTATTTGTATTTGAGTATTTGTGTGGTGTGCTATGTATGACTTAACTATGGATTTTCTTTATGCATTTTATCTTCAATAAGGGTATTTTTGGTATTTTAACGTCGGGTGTCAGACGGGAGCAGGGCACGTCCCGGGTGGTCCCAGGGGGATCGGGGCGGGTCCTGTCACTGCACTTCAAGGTTTTGTCCAGATTTATCAGAAATGACTCATTTGAAGTCATATGATTGCTACATCCACTGTCAAGATACCAGGTTTCTGGATTCCTTGAGGTTGTGGCTGTGTGACATGCATAGAACAAAGTCCCATCATCTTCTGCATGTTGAGCAGTATTGACACTCTCTCTGACCCTGCAAGCTTTTGCATAGTGACCCATCCTGTTGCATTTTGAACATTTTCTGGTCTTAAACCAGCAGTTGTCATAGTGCTTCTTTGAACAGATTTTACAGGTAGGTTTAGGATCATTTTCAGGTCTGCTTTCAGTTTTCTGGTATCCAGTGTTCCCTTCCTTAGAATCGAACTCAGGTTTCTTGTTCCAAGGCTTGAATCCTCCTCAAGAGAACTTCTTAGGCTTGTTTGGATTTGAAGAGGTTCCAGTATGCATACTGGAAAATGCCTTTTCTAGAGAATTTTCAGAGTGAATTTCTAATCTCTGATCATAAGCCTTGATTGATGCAATTAACTCTTGTACATTTACTTCATTTAGATCCTTGGTTTCTTCTAGGATTGTAACAATAAGATCATAGGGTTTAGTTAGACTAATGAGAATTTTCTGTCCCATTCTTGATTCTTTTATTACTTCACCATATGATCTCATTTGATCTACAACAATATACAACCTTGACAAATATGTACTTAGAGTCTCATCATCTTTCATTCTTATATACTCAAAATCCCTCATGAAACCTTGCAATTTAACTGACCTCACTTTTTGATCTCCTCGGAATTATTTTTTCAACAAATCCCAGGCAGATTTTGAACTTTCCTCATTTGCTATCCTGGAGAAAATTGTGTCCACCACAGATGTTTGAATGAACCCCAAAGCTCTTGCATCTCTGATGTAATCTACACGTGTTGGTACAGCTACAGCTCCATCAGCACCCTCTGGATCCGTGTTTAGACCTTTGTCCACAAATTCCCACAGATCTTGTGCTTTAAGTAAGGTTCTCATCGTAATACTCCATAATTCATAATTTCTTCCATCAAATATAGGAGCTCGTAGCTCACTTCCTCATGTTCCTGCCATTTAAGGTACACAACTCCTTCACAGTACATGCCCCAGTGCTCTCAGATCATGAATCAAACTGCTCTGATACCATATTGGTTTCAGAAGGTTGGGCAGAGAGATGATCAAATTGGTTTCAGGAACTTGAAGATGAAGAGAATGCAATTAGGTAATCTTCAAACCTTCACTAGTAGCTGAAAAACGATTGGATTAGGCTAGTTTAGGATTGTGTATGATTGTGTTTGTATTAGGATTGAAATGCAATTTGAATCGATTACAATGAAGAAGAAAAGTGATGATGAACACCAAGTGTTTGTCAAAATGCACAAGAGAGATTCTGAGTAAACTTTTTAGTGCTTTCTCAGTTTTTTATTTTTCAGAGAATCACACTGTTTTTGTTAAATGATTCTTGTGATGATTTTTCCTTACATACATTCTCTTTTCCATATCACATGGTTGGAATTGATTGCCTCACTCATCACACACACTGCATGCCGTTTCTTGCTCCCTAAGACAGTCACACACACACTCACGGCTGTAACTAATTCACAGCTATCATACTCTGAATCTTCTAGTCACTTTATAGGTGTCCAACACCTTTAGAAGGGTTTTAGATCAGCTGCCCTGCAGCATGATCACTGTCCCCTGCAGTAGCAGCTTATTCTTCAATAGTACTACTATGCTGGAGTGAAGAAAGTTCGGTTTAAGTGTGGGCCAAATCAATATGAATACAGAAGCTTAATTGACACATGGGGAAAGTGTGTGCATCTTGCCAATCATGGGGTTTATGTAACAAAGTATTTGGTTATATTTTTCAGAGTGATATTGGCACTCGCAGGGATCATTCTGATGTATCAAACAAGGTTTGTTGGGATTGTATCCAGGGCCGGCCATTATAGGGGGCAAGAGGGGCGTAAGCCCTGGGCCCAAAATAATAGAGGGCCCAAAATTTTCAAATTTTTTTTATATTGAAAAAAAAATAAAGGGTCTAAATTTTTCACAATTTTATTGAAAAAAAAATAAAGAGAAGAAGAATGAGAACATATCAAATTTGAGATGCGGAATGTCGACTGCGGTTCAATAAAGGGCCCTCTCAATCCGATTTCTTCCATAATGGTGGCATGAAGTCCAATGTTTCAATCAATTTGTGTTTCAATCCATTAATGTTTCAATCGATTTCTACTTCGTAGTCTCTCACTATTGTTCTGACTTGTGTCTCACTCCGGTTCAAGTTTCAGACTCTATAGTTAAGTTTTATTTTTCCTTTTCGTCCTTTGATTTCCTTTGATCTTTCATATGCGGTCCGATGAATTTCTGATTTTTTCCTTTCCAAATTATGAGTTTTTTGGTCAAATTTCCATTAATTAATTGGGGTATTCCTTTCTTCATTCGATCACCTACGGAAGAGAAGATGAAGGAACTAAAATTTCGTTCAGATTGGTAATCTAGTCAAAGCACATATGCTTTTTGATTCGTTGACTGAAAATATTACTGTATATGAGTAGCTTTGTTTTCTGAATATCAAATCACATAAATGCAAAGCTGTATTTGAACTCTTACGTGAATTAAGGGAAAATGAACCAATAATTCTTGATGCTGCAATTAAGTGTGCTTGGTGCTTGTGCAATACAAGCTACTCTGGATCCATGGAAGTAAATTGATGCCTACATTTTAAGGAAGATAATTAAGTTGAAAAGAAGTTGTTTACAATTTAGTTGATATGTACTCATAAATTTTTTTTATTTTTAATAATTAAGTATATAAATTAAGGCCCATTTTTTACTCTTGCCCTAGGCCCCTGTACGTTTGGACCGGCACTGATTGTATCAGTAGTATCATTTTAAATCTTTCTTCAATTAATACTGTTTTGTCATCCTCTCATGCATTGTTTGACTTTCAGTTGCATGTAAATTACGTAATTAGAAAGATTTTCAGGTAATGAAAGCTGTGGTTGGAGAGGAAGCACTTTCTTCCAAAGACCTAGGTGTATGAAAGATGGTTCAATAGATATCGAGTTATGGTCCCTTCGTGTCTGTTGTTGTAAATAGGTGTATGAAAGATGGTTCAATTGATATCTTCAAAATCTTATTTTTTTTCAGGAAGCAAATTTGGGAAAGTATTTAAGTATAAGTTTAATTTGGAGCTGCTTTAAGTGGTTCTTTAGTGGTGTTAGAAGTTCATGTGGATTTGAAAACTTCCCTAGTTTTGGGTTGACATTGTATAAAAACACGTAAACCTATTATAGTTTTTGTTTTCGTCATGAGATTTCTCTTCATCATCACTCTCTTTGCAATCCCTTTCACCATTTATATTTTGGTCTTTGACTTGGATTTTATTTATTTAGTTTATTAAAGTTCATACTGTCAATATTAAGGGATGCATTATATTGCAGAGGATCGTTTGGTTCATTTATGTATTCTTGACAGTAAATTTTGTGCGCATTTGAATCTTTGGAAGTAAATTTAAAGAATACTTTCATTATAATGTGGTTGAAGGACTGGACTATTATTCTATGTTTTTGTGTTTCATATGTATCGCTTGACAAACCAGAATCATCATTAATTTTTTTATTTAGGTTTACATAATAACTTTTTCCATGTTATCATTTTGATTGTTTAGGTTTCCGAGCCTTTAAGAGCAATGGTAGTGGGAGCGCCCTTGGAGGATGCTCGACATCTTACTCAACGATAAGCTAGAATGCGGCAAGAAGTTGAAGCTCAGGTATATGCAGTATCTTTTTCTGTTTCTAACAATGTTTATTATGTTGAATGTATATGCTATATGGTGATCTTTTTTTGTTCTGTGGACTTATTATTTTTTCTTTTACCAATGTGTTTTCTCCTACTTCTTTATATTTTGAGACATTCATGTAGTGGTATTTTTGGTAAAATATCATAGTATTAGTGATGTGAAATAGTTGAGATTGCTTTACAATTTGAAGCTTGATTTTTTGTTAGTTCCATATATCTTTGTCATATTTGTGCTCAACATCTCACTGCGTTTGTCTGTAAATCATATAGCCATTTCAATTGCAATTGGGAAGTGTTATTAGGTTAATTTATATTCCGAAAAAAAAAAACATACTTTGTTATGCATTAGATCTGTTCATAAGGAAATTTATATTTGTAAGCCTACATTTTCTATGCACATGTGAATTTAAGTTCCACAATTTCCTCAATTCAGTTGTAGGTGACACATTATCTGTTATTTTCTTCTCGATCTGATTCCATTATAGTATTTGTTTGTTTACGATTTTCTTATGAAGTTGGGTACAAATTACTGTTGAGATTCTACTGGCGGTTTGGTTTTGATTTGAATTTTTTTTGTAATTAGGAGTTCTCTTGGTTGTTGTATTCATTTAAATAGTTTGGCTTTTGGGTGAACATCAAATGTTACAGGGTGAACATTACATTTAATTTGTTAACAATGAAAGGTTGGTTAATATTGTTGTGTTGACAACCCATGTTGGTTGTCTATTAATATTGCAGATATTTGTACATCAGGTGATTTCTCACAGCTATATATTTGTGCATAAAATAATATATTTTTGAAAATTGAGTTATGGGTTCATAAGTTGACCTACACGTTTGAGTTATTATTACAATCGTCATTTGAGTAGTTTTTCAAAAATATGATTGTTGAGACATGTTTGGTTCATACTTAGTTGACGGATTACATCCACTACGTGGTTCAACTTGATATAAGAAATTCCTTATCATTAATGCTTTATTTGCTAAAATGCGGTTTCTATAAGTTTTAACATTTCCTGTCTTTTCTAATGCTATTTTCATCTTTTATGTACGTAGTATAATGATCCAAATAAACAGAACACAAAAACAGTTGGATGAGGTTCGAAGTGAATGGGCAGATCAGGTCATAGGGTGGGTTTGACATTTTAGGTGTTTTTGTTGGTAGCATTCATTTTGATTATTTAGTATAATTTGAATTTTAATTTAACATGAACATGTGGTATAAGTAGCATATGATACATTATATAAGAAATTGATGTATTAGATTTATAACTATTTCTAGTATTATGAAATTATAAGCACATTTTTTTTTAATTAATGACATGAATTAGTATTTGCTTTTGCAAAGCAGCAATGCATATTTATGTAATTATTGATGTATTTAATTTTAATGATTTAAAGTCGGTGAATATGTAAAAAAGGAAGCCTAATACCCAAAAAACTTACAAAAAATTATAAAATACTGATGTTAGTAGTTTATAACGACTTCAGTTTAAACAAAAAATTGAAGTCTATAGTATGAAAATTGTATCAATACTTTATAATATCTGAAGTCTTAAGGAAAATAAACATCAAATTAATATTAAATACTGAAGTTGTAATAATAATATAACATCAGGTTTTAAGCCGAAACTGATACTATTATGTATAAAAGACATTGGTTGTAAAAAAGAGACTGATGTCATTGTCCACATAAGACATCAGAAATTAACACTTTTAGTTTAGTTGGAAGGATCATAGACATCAGATATTAGTAAAAACCGATGTTGTAGGTGTAATACACTTCAGTTAAAAACCGAAGTGTATTCCTATAGAAACAGCATCAGTTTTCAATACTTCGGTTCTAATCCCCAATAGACTTTAGTTTTTCACCGAAGTCTATGACCAAATTTGACGTAGTCATTTGTCACTCACTGAAAGGGGTGTATGAGGATATAAATGAAAATGTCTCATATTAATTAGCAAGTTGATAAACGTTATATTTAGTCAGCTCACACATTGTTAATTGGATTTTACGGGGAATCTTAATTTCCTTGATTGTATTAGAGTGGGTTAATTCATAACGGTATGAAAGTCATGTAAAGAAAAAAATGTCATACATTGAAAACTTGTTAAACTCTTCCTTATCGCCACTGATTCTGCGTAAAATCTCACGTTTCTTCAAGATGGAACACTAATATAAAGAGGTGGAATGAATTAAAATGATGTTATAAAGAGGAGGAAATATAATAAAGAGGGAAGAATGGAAAAAAAATGTAAAACTCATAAAAAAATAATTTTGGATTTTGGTTTTAGTTTAGGTCCGGTTCACTATTTTTTCTACATTTGTCCTTTATCTTTTCCACCATATCCTTTCTCCATTCATATTTAAAACATGAAAAGAAAAAAAATTAAGAATGATTATCAAAGGGCCGCTAAAAGTCTTCCATGAATAGCGGCTTTCTTTTCTTATATCTAATTGGTTAGATACTTAAGCTACCCCCGAAGCCTAAAAATGGTTGCAGTACGTGACAAGATGTAATCTAATGAAAAGTAATTAGCACATATGTAGCTAGCTCTGCCGGACATGTAGAGTATAGTGTAAAATATGTACATATGGTAGAAGAAGTGGAGAAGAGAACTAATAATATGCTAGAATCTTGATCATCAAGAAAGGATGCTAGAATATTTTTTTTTCAAGTTGTACGAACCGGGTAATTAAGCTTATAAAATGCAATCCCAGATTGGAATTCATATGTAAAAAGGAAAAGAATGTATGTTAAGGATTCTGGAAATAGCAACCCGCAATTCTTCCATTACTAGTTCAAGAACGGAAATGACCCAACTGAATAATCTTCCCTCCTTTATTGAAATGACTCCCATTACTATTTTTTAATTGTTTATGGCTTTTTGTGGTGGAGTTGCTTTACGTTTATGCCTCAAGTTCTGCTAGCTCCTGTGATGTTAATCATTAAAAACCCTTCAATATAATTGGTAATTTCATTTCTGAATTGTTAGCAGCTTTAATTTGGGAAAGTTGTAATAAGACGTACGCGGCCAGCTCTAAATTCATCCTGAGTTCTTAAACTCTTGCTTGAGAATGTCTTGGCAGAATTCATTCCTTCTCTCTTATTTGATATATAAAGTTGGTATCCTCCTCCAAACCTGAAACTTAAGACACCCACACACCTTATGTAATGAGTCAAAATACATACCATTAATGGACCAATAATATACAAGACTGGGGTTGGTCATGACATCAAAAAAGTAAAAGAGACGGGCTTTGATGTGCTATATGATTCCGTTTTTCTTTTCTTTACTTTCTTCTCGCCCTTTATCTCTAGCTAGGTTTAGTAGATGCATTGTGTGGTTGATCAACTGATCATAAAAGCTTAACTTACGAAGATACTGTAAAATTTAAATGTAAAAGAGTTTGATCATATTAATATTATACATGGGTTGATTGACATGCAACGAAAGAGAGAAAATTTAGACCGATGAAGAAGCTTTTTCAGCATTTCCAATTTGCTCCTTATTATATTGAGTACGTTTGTTTAAGATCGATCACGATGATCTCGGCTTATTCTTTGTTAATTAATTTATAAGAAAATTACAATTTGAAGCATATTATTTTATGAAGGAGAGGCCTCGATCAGTAGTGATCTCTTATATTTGACGAGCTTTTATCTTTTGTAATGCATATTGTCATAACCTATAGCTAGCTTCTACAACAAATTATTTAAATATTATTTTATTAACATGGTGATCATATATATAGTAACATTCGGTGTAACTACACCGACAGTATAAGAGAGTTAGTATAACAAAACGAGTTGGGATAAAAATAGAGGAGGTACGGTAATTGATATATGTTTCATTTGGTAAAGTAAATATTAAGAAAAAAAAATTACTATATATCCTAAAAGTTTTTTATTATTATTATTAAAATTAAGATTTTATTGATAATTAATTATTGAATATTACAGTAGTAGACAAAGACAAGGATTAAAACTTGGGGCCTTCATTAAAAAAATAAAATCCTCACCCAAAAATTTAGCTAGTTCAGAAAAAATTAAGCAAGAAAAAAAGAATATCGTAGCTCAAATAAAAAAAAATAGAAACACAACATTTAATTATACTTCTAAATCTATTTGCAAAACTGAAATAAACCAGCTGGAGGCGCCGGTCGCATCCACGCATCTCATCTGAGACCGCAGCCCTAAATGGGCCAAACAATGAGAAACCTTGTTAATTTGCTGTTCTGGGAGAGAAAATCAGCTTCTGCTCCAGGAACTCCATAGCCTCCATCAAACCTGCAATTTCAGCCGCTAGTTGCGCGCGCCCCAGGAAACTCCAATCTTGCTCTGCACCATTAATGAGTGAAATAGCTTCCTTTGAGTTTGTTTACACCGACACTTGTCGCAACCCTAGGTGCTGAATTAAGAGCCGGGCTCCAATAGCATCCATTTGCGGCGCTAGAGCTGAGACACCAGCGAAACTTGGTCTAGAGAAACCAGCAATTGCCGCCCTATTCCAGTTCGGCCGCAACACTCCCAAAAGGACTCGAGTCAAACTGGCCGGATGATTGACAACACCATCAGGCTTTAATTTATAGCTTCAAAACCTGAGGTCTGACCCATTTAACTGCACTAACAAGCCGCACTACCGCTTTTTACACGGTGCAATTTTGTGAACTTAGCGTGAGCCTCCAAAAGCAAATTCCGCCGCCTACTGGGCCTCTTTGAACAAATGATTTAGTTGCTTGTTTCGACAATTCCATACCTGCCAACATATATATGAAAATAAAACATTCCAAACATTTTTTTATGCATGATATATATAATGTAGAAAGTATTGAAGAGGTAAGGGTTGATCGAGGAAGCCTGGTACGTGGTAGGGAGGGAGAAATAAATAAAGAAGAAAGAATGTAAAATAAATAACGAAAGTGAAACCTTCAAAAAATAATTTTTACTTTTTAGTTTTTTTGCTTATTTTTTCTTCTACATTTGAACTCGATTTAATCATGTCATTTATCATATTTTTCATCCATCATTTTTCCTCTGAATTTTTTTTTATGTCTGAAATATAAAAAGTAAAAATTGAAAACAGAACCACCTAAATATTTTATTGTTAACATCCGCAGTAGCTTCAAGAGTTGTTCCCTCGACACTATAAATATAGGGTATCTCCAATCCAAAGACCAATAACTAAGAAACCTGCTTCCTCAAGAAGAACAGAAAGTAAGTACTATTTCTAACACTAATATTTCCATGGAAAATAAGATGTCAGATCCTCTTGTGGTTGGGAGAGTCATTGGAGATGTTGTTGATTATTTCTCCCAAACCGTAAAAATGAGTGTCACTTACAACTCCAACAAGAAGGTCTATAATGGCCATGAGCTGTTTCCTTCCTCAGTAACCATCAAGCCTAAGGTCGAGGTTCATGGCGGTGATTTGAGGTCTTTCTTTACACTGGTACATATCTCTACCTAAGCTCTATCCTTATTGCAATTTCATGGCTTCATGCTTCATATTATTTTTGTACAAAAAAGTGAATTAAAATAAAATGGAAACGATCTTTTTTCGTGCTCTCTGCAGATCATGACCGATCCAGATGTTCCTGGTCCAAGTGATCCTTACTTGAAGGAGCACCTACACTGGTAATTATTAAAGCCTTCATCTGGAGATCCAGTTGATCAGAAAATAGGATTTGAATAATAATAAAGGCCTTGAAAGAGAAATTAAACACAAGCGCGAATTTGCCTCTAATTAACTATTAGTAGTATCAATCTCTATATATTAAACATACTTATTCTTCTTCTAGTCCACTAGTTAGTGTAATCTGTGTTATTATGGTGTTCTAAAGATTGTGGGTTAATGATACCAATATTTAAATGGGAGTTCATCACGTACTACGAGATGTTGCACCAATTTTTTCAAAATATATATTTTAAATACCTAGCTACTTCCAATTAAGTAACTTGTGCCCTAGGTATATAAATTAAGCATTATACTAATTTTAATTATGAGCCCAATTAATAATAATGCACATTCATAAATTATATATATATATATATATAGCCTTTGTCCTTTTTAATTTTATCACAAAAAGCTCAACGGTGTGAGCAAAAATTTCATTTTCATGTTAGATATCTATATATAACATAGGGAGATTGAGAGCCACCATTTGTTAATAAATTATTGGACAGTTATAGGTTTTCTTACACATGCATTTAGTTTGCTAATTTAATTTTCACTAATTAATTAGTTGACCATCATCTTACAGGATTGTGACTGACATTCCTGGCACAACCGACAACTCATTTGGTAGGGTTTTTTTTTTTCAACCGGTCGAATTTTAATGTTTTAATTGAAGCAATTAAAAACCTATAATCTGATACAAATTAAGTTTGAACAGGAAAGGAGGTGGTGAAATATGAAATGCCAAGGCCAAACATAGGCATCCACAGGTTTGTGTTTCTTCTGTTCAAGCAGAAAGGGAGGCAGACAGTGATGCCTCCTCCTTCGAAGGATCATTTCAACACCAGAAAATTTGCAGAAGAAAATGACCTCGAGCTTCCGGTGGCCGCTGTCTTCTTCAATGCCCAGAGGGAAACTGCTGCAAGAAGACGCTGAGCATTGTACCTGCATCAAGTATAATGGATATATAGCTTCAATTACAATAAACCAGCAGGCTACAAATATTCTGGGTTTAAAATATTAATTGCACCCTCTTCCCTTTGTTAATTAACCTGATTAATTAACAAGATGGTTAATTAGAGGAATAGTAATGCCTCCACTTCTCTATAGTACTGTAATGATATGTTGTTTATCAGTTATCATCGTATGCTTGTGTGTAAATTCTATGCACTTTGGTTCGGATATAAATTAATGACCGTTGCACAAATATTATGTGAACATTACAACTCATTCGTGTAATTTATTGATGTAGCCATCTAAAAAATATAACTCATTTGATTAAAATATTCATCAATTGATAAATATTAAAAATAAAATAGATGAAAATGGAGTATCGCTTGTTGTGAAATAAGAACGTATAAAGGAAAAAGAAACGTTCGTTTTCTTTGGAAACTATTTAGAAAAATAGAATTATTATTTAAGTATCCTAATAACATTAGTTATAACAAATATACACTTACATAGAAAATGGAGTTTTAGAAATATACAAATAACAAATATACACTTACAAAGAAATAACTACGAAGTTACAATGCCCCTCCTGCATTGAGGTCCCATTTTTATACACTGTGGTGACCCAATTGGTACGTAAACTACACATCCGAAAATGCGTAAGTGCAAAACGTCAAGTTTGTACCCAATCACTAGTTATAACACAAAATATGGTTAGGTGGCAGTGTCCCTCAAACCAGCCCAAGATGGATGCAAGAAAAATTTCATAGCCCCACGCAGATGCTTGGGGCGCATAAACAAGGTCCATACAATCATTTTCAATCTCTTAATAAATGCTTTAGTGAGACCATTTTAGGTTTGAACATAAGGAATCAGATGTTTAACAGCAATCCCAAGGGACATGCAATAACCATCGAATGATTTTGATGTAAAGTATCTGGCATTGTCAAATCTCATGGACCATGTAGGATAATTCGGGTGGTAGACCCTTAGTTTAATGATTTGGGTGAGGAGTTTAGCAAATGCAACATTTCATGTGGACAATAATGTCACATGTGGTCATCTTATCGATGCATCAATCAAAACTATGAAATATTTAAATGGTATGCATGGTAGTTGGAGCCCAAAAATATCCCCTTGTATTCTTTGCAAAAAGAGGTGGATTCTTTGCTCATCTTTACATATAATAGTTTACCATTCAATTTTCTCATTGAGAAAACTTGGCATAATGTTTCATGAAACACAATGTCCTTATAGTGAGGGGATGCATGTGTGATGTATTGAGAATATTGTGCACCATAGCTTAACTTGGATGTCTTAACCGGTCATGTCATAATAAGTTAATACATGGAAACCGTAAAATCTTGCTCAAGGGACTGGCCACTACTCCGGCTTTCATTAAACAATACCTGACAATATATTCACAATTCTTATTCAATTTCAATAACTCTTGTTATCTCATACTTAGGTCCTTAATCCATTAAGTCCTGTACTTTACTTATTAAAATTTTACCTTCAGATCTTTAAAGAGTATACCACTATTTCCGATTCCAAGTTATATGCAGGGTAACTTAATTCTCTCAGTCTTATTTGTCTAAATGCATACGTAATAACCTTGATCTTATGCCTATTATGAAACATAAACAATCAGACAATCCAATTTCAAATTTCACAACTCCTTGACCATGAGACCACAATAATCATAACATACTCTTCAGCAATCTATGGCCCTCAACATCAGGTAATTTAGGCATCTACATCATGGTCACATTCATTAATCTCTTTCTCTCTCTCTCTCTCTGAGTATACCAAAAAAACATATGCAAAAATTTATATGGGCATCAAGCATATATAACTCAATCCATTAAGTGGCCTAACACCTTCTTTGCGAACCATTGGACATCTAGGGAGCTTTTCCTTCAATCCATCGTCAACAATCAACAAAGTTGTAATCAATCCAACACTTCTTACGTATATCACTCACTTGATTGAACCTAATTGGTCATTACCTCCGTTTTTGTTTTCCAGGGTAGCGCAAGGGAATGGGAGGAAGGGGGTGGGGGGGCGTCATATTAGTTACATCAACTAGTATAGTTACCCAAAACTAAAATATGTCAAATCTACACAAAACAATTCCTTCATAAAATCCCTAAATGTTACTAAGGTATTAATTAATCCAAATAACATTACTAAGGGCTCATAATGGCCTTACCTCAGCTAAAGCATCATTATCATAATTTCATTCCTAAAAAGTATCTAAACCCTCGTGGTTGTTCAAACAAATCATCTACCCAAGGCAGAAGGTATTTTTCTCATACTTATCACCCTTTTTGAATTTCCTGAAATTAATACACAATCTCACTTAGATGCTCAACAACTAGAATTACTGAGCCCGTAACAGCACCTCGGATTCCAGCCCGAACCTATTTCTAATTTTCAAACTATAACAACTCTTCCATATTCTGGCTTTTCTTGAGCCCTAATTCCCCAACTCTGACTCTTTTTCGCGTCCAATATCTCAACTGATATCCAATCCTAAATTAGATACCCTGACTCCTACCGGAATCCTAATTCAATATTTGTGATCCATACCACTACTGATATACGTAGTCATCAAGAAAATCATCACAATACGCGTCGGATCCGACATAAGGCCTTTCATCATCTTAAACCTCAGATACTTACTCTAACTTAGGAATGTATTAATTTATCACATTCGGGTCCAACAAGCTGAGAATACTATGAACTTCATTTTCTAGCTCACTTACTATCCGAACCCATACAAATTTTCCCTTAACAGTACATAACATTCACTATGCACATCGACATACCAATCCATTTCCTGCCCTACTGATAGGATCTGTCCCAACTAAACTTTGATAACCGTGTCAGGTCTTACTCCCGTTTGACAAGTCAACTAAATTTCCGACAACACCCTCGGCACCTGTCAGACAAGGGATGACTGTACTAATTTCCGCTTATGCCTCTGCCTCTCGATCAGTCCCTATCTGCGTGCCACCGCCTGAAAGGTCATCAAAAACATAAAAGGTGTGAGAAGACAAAAATAACAATGTCTAAAAATACATTTCAAAATCCAATTATTTTCCCCTCCAACTATAAAACATGCATGCATAGGGTAAAACATATGAACAACCAGCTCTAAAGCCAAATCACATGAAAATCACCAAACTAGTCACAAGGACCATCGAAAACAGTACACGTCACCAGTACTCAAATGTCAAGCACAGTAATCAAACAGCACTACTCACAAGTGCACAGTCAATCACACAAACACATTTGAGGACTTTTCTTGGGAATTACACATCCAGGCTTTCTGGGAATTACGCATCCAGACTTTCTAGGAATTACACATCCAGACTTACCGGGGCATGACACATCCGGTTTCTCTGGGAATTACACATCCGTAAATCATTAAATATTCCATAAAGTTATTCTTGACTCATAATCCAAGTCAAAACACCATTTTTAAACCTGGGCATAGCCCAAAACATTTTTTTCAGAGTTCATCGTAAATCGTTCATGAAAACCGATTAAATCATCCATAAAATCAACACATAATCACATCGAATCATCATGCAATCATTGCAACTCAAATCATCCAATCAATCATGTAAAACATTTAACTATGCATGCATAATAGTTTATAAAACAAACGTCCACTCACACACCGTCCAAATTAATCAGTCTCGACCTGTTCGCTCCTCCAAAGTCTCGCGAATATTCCGGCCTGTCAAACATAATAATTTAGGGTCACTAGGCTGTTACATAACCTCATATGAAAATCCCCTAATCCCCTGGATTTAATAATAATATTTAAACATGAACTACATATTTCGGACACCCAAAACTATCACGAAACAACATCTGATCAACTCGAAACCTATGCCAATAGGTCTATATCGTCCAAAGCATCAAAAAGTAGGTTGAACACTTCCCTAGAAAGTCAACCACGCGCCCCTACGCGTGGCTTGAATGGGTTTCGCGTGAATCCACGCACTGATGAATAGTGTCATCGTCCCAACCTGTCTGTCTGTAAAACGGGTTTGTGAACCTGCAACTCGACCCGATTAGAACTCCATCAATTCAACCTCAATTTCATCCGTTCTTTCACTGGATTTCATTTAATCAATCTGAACTAAGGATCTGTAAACTTAATTTCATTAATTCATACATCAAACGACCGATTTCCAATTCGATTTCCAAAAGGATCACAAGCTCAATTTCATCCAATTTTGATCCTTTTCATCATTCTAATCAATCAGGAAGTATCTTAGGATCATTATAAATGTGAATTCAAAATCAATTTCATGTTTCCTTAACTCCAATCACACGAACCCAAGCTTGAATTTTCCAAACTTCGCAGCGTCTGTTCTTGGCCTTTTCTTTGTCAATTCCCTTTGTTTTTGAAGTGGCTTAGCTCGTCTAGATCCCAGGGAA
Organism: Prinsepia uniflora; assembly: GCA_032719365.1. Classification (NCBI taxonomy): domain Eukaryota; kingdom Viridiplantae; phylum Streptophyta; class Magnoliopsida; order Rosales; family Rosaceae; genus Prinsepia; species Prinsepia uniflora. Next base: position 8,424,789 of record CM064862.1, on the reverse strand, counting down.
CTTAATCTAAGCTTAGTTCCAACAATTATGGTCTAGGGATTCAAATTCAAAATCTCAATTCTTTCGAATTTCTAGGTATGAATTTCGGGTTTTTCCTCCCTTTCTTCTCTCGTTTTTCTTCTTGTTTTTCACTCTTTAATCCTCTCAATTAATCTAACGTCTCAATAATTCAAGATGGATTGTGGTGTGGATGGTGTTTGATCAACCATTCCTCTGTTTTTTTTTGTATTTTTCTTATAGCACCGTTAACATTTGAATACACCCACACGATCACAGGCCACTAATCTAGTGATTACAGGTGACACATAGAGAACTAGGTGAGTCATTAATTGGTTGAATCAACAAATTCCTGACGAAATTACCATTTTACCCTTCGCTCGTAAAATTACCAAATTGCCCCTCACCGTTTTAGACTCGTAACCATCTCATCTGAACTCCGTTGTCGACGTGCCACCTGTCTACGGACTCAGCGTCTCGAGACCTACGTAACGGTCCTCGAAAAAAGAGCAAAAAGTATTTCAAACAAAAAGTCAGCTTTGACCACTACAAGTACAAGGACAAAAACGTCATTGTACATTCCAACTTTCAAATGTACATTTCTCGAATTTTCGGGGCGTCACACCTATAACTACCCCGAGGTTCTTATACTTCATCTCATTAACAGACTGTGAACGAGGCCCACATCTCAGAGGCATGCCAATTGCAATCACAACTCAAAATCTTTGCACTAATACCAAGTTGACACTACCCCCTACTAAGCCTTGAAATTCACGCTCAATCCTGCTCTCGTCTGACAAGTAGCCTAAATTCCAACTTTATCCTCGAACCTTGTCAAACAAGGGATTTATTGGCAGGACCCGCCCCAAATCCCTCGGGATTAGCGTGGGACGTACCTGCTCCCGTCTAACACGAAGTGTCAGACCAGGGATATTTTCGTCTTTTGCCCAACCGGGGCTATCAGAGTACGCCAGGATCCGAAGGAGGAATGCGATGTCTCGTCTCTGCTACAGCCACATCCGCGATCAACCTGAAGGGCATTCAAAATACAAAAGCTGTGAGTGGACAAAACAAATATTTTATAAAACATTTCCATAAAAGAACTTTATGCCCTTCATTAAAAACATATGCATGCATTCAAAAACCATTTCTAGGGTTCATACCCGGTTCCCATAAACCGTCATGAACCATCAAATCATTTGGGCCTTAGCCCGAAATCAGTCAAATAAACCACGTGACTCCGCCCAAACCATAAATACATGGGAACTCGTCCCAAAAGCATCTCATAAGGGTCTCAGCCCAAAACTAATACGCGTGGGTCACAGCCCAACGCCATCTCAGTGAAAACCTGTCCACATATACATATATACATATATAACCCATCCTAGGAACTTCCGGAGAAGATGCCATCTCGGGGCACACAGCCCCTAGGGAACACATCCCCGATATAGTCACGATGTCATCTCTATACTAGTGTGCACACTACTCGGGGTCTCACTCCGAGTCTTCTTCCAGGAATCTCCATCTGGGAGGCTCAATCTCTGGATCTAGTCCACATATCTCTCAGGAATCTGGTCTGGGACCACAACATCATAAGTAACCTCCACTCCTGGAACGGGATCCCTATGGGGATACTCACTCTGGTCTGTGGATCGTGACTCTCCAGGTCGACGCTGGAGGAGACCAATCAATAATCTCGTAAGGCGGGTATATACATACTCGTATAAAAAAACCATAAAAATGGGACTCACGCCCGATAACATAAAGCAACTGGGCCTCCAACCCGAACATACGACTCAACAGGGCCTCTCGCCTGATTTCACAATAATTGGGCCTCGAGCCAGAACTCAAATCAACTGGGCATCGAGCCCGATATCTCAGGGTCAGTCACGATCCCGATCTCGTGATGAGTGCCACCATCAATCCAGGACCGCTCTCAATCCTGGCATGTCGCCGTGAACATATCACTGTCGCGACCATCTCGAGACCATAGTGCACACGTCACCGATCGATCCTCTAAACCGTCAGCACTCCGAAGTCGAGCCTCTAGTGGTTGCTCGACAATAGGACGTGCATCGTGACCTCTCCGGAAGGAATGCATCCCAATCCAGAGGCGAGCGTCACGTCGTCCGTCGCCGTGCACACAGCACCCATCGCGACCACGACTCAGACCTACGGGTCATCAATAGGGTCTCATGCCCGAGTCAAACCAAATCCAAATGGGTCTCATGCCCGATTTTACCTTTTCAAAACCATTTCACGAAAATCGAAAGCGTAAGCGCGTATAAGCACGTATAAAACCTGAAACCTCGAAGTACATGCCCATACGTAAACACACACAAAAATGCACTCAAGGCATCACAAAACATACATTAAAACATATACAAAACATTTATGCATGCATCGATATCAGAAATAAAGTCCACTCACAGACCGTCCGTGATGTTGCCTCGATATGCGCGACGTACGCCTTTCCTGGTCAACCGTCATCTCCGGGATTCCCAAACCTGTCCAAATCACTCTAGAAGGTTACTAATTACTTAATTAACCCCTCACTAAAGCCCTCTAATTTTTCGGGATTTTTAACTATTTTTAAACGCGCACCGAAACCTTCGGACAGCCCGAACTATATCGAGACGATGTTCGATCGACTCGAAACTAGTCCCAAAATGTTCGTTACATCGAAAAGATGATTTCGTATGTTGAACACATTCCCTAATTACTGTTCACGCGCCCTCCCGCGCCCCAAGAAAGCTCAGAATACTATTCATCGTCACTAACCTCCAGCTTTTACTGTGCTGAACCGGTTCACTGTTCACCGCACTGTGCTGAACCGGCGTAACCGATTCAGTGCTTTCCTCCCTCTGTTTTGGCCCGATTTCAACCCTAATTAATCCTATAATTCCTATTTCTTCATTCCCTATCATTTCCAATCATCAAAACAACCTAAAAACACCTAAATTCCATGGTTTAATTATGAACCAAACAGTCCATTTTTCCTAAACTTCACCCACGGCTTCACAGCCGTCCAAGGCTTCCTAAAACCTTCCTAATGACCTCCTAGCAACCTAATGGATTCATTAAAACCATCCAAATCGACCCATAATAGCAGAAATTGAAAATGGATGAAATTTGGGCAAAACCGATACCTGCACGGGTTGGCCACCTCCGCCGTCCACGCCGGCGCTCCCTGGGCTGGCCATCACCTTCATCTGGTCCTCAGCTCCCTCTCTGTCCTCTCCTAAAAGTTCAAGGGTCAAGGGTTTGGGTTTCGGATGAAAATGGTGGATCGGTTTTGGTTGGGAGAAATGGGAAAATGATCGATGTAAAGAGGAAGGGATATGCATGGGTTTGGTTTGGTTGGGCAATGAATGGGTGACACTTGTCACTCATCCATTGGCCTGTCCAATAATATCTGGGCCCCACTTGCTGCCAAACAATCCCTGTCTCGTAAATCGTGCAATAGTACGTTCTAACTTCCGTGAACCGTAACTTCGCCGTCGAACGTCTGAATTCAACGTGCTGCCTGTCTACGGATTCGTATCGTCGTTATCTACGTAACGATATTCGGCCCTTGGCCATTTGACCTCCAGGGTCAAAAGTCAACCGTTGGCCCCTTTTCTCCAAAATTACCAAAACGCCCCTGATCTTCCGAACATCATAACTTCTTCCACGGATGTCGGAATCAAACGTGCCACCTGTCTATGAACTCGTGATGTCCCGAACTACTTCACGGTCATTGGTCAAAGTCCATTTGACCATCCGAACAAAAAGTCAACGGTTTACCCATTCCAAGGGCAAAATCGTCATTTTGCCTTGAATGTCCGTTAATCCTCGTCTAATCTCCGATTAGCCTTTCTAATCCATCATTAATCCTTAATTAATCCCGTTAATTCGGGATGGGTCGTTACATTTACTCTTTCCAGTTCATGCCTTTGCCTCTAGCTCAGCCTTGCCTTCTGTGCAACGTCCCTAGAGGGTTATCATAATCGTCAAAAAAACGTGTGAGTTAACCAAAACTAAAATTTAAAAAAAAAATAGTCTTGAAAACACAAGCAATGACCCTCCATTTAGTAAAACCATGCATGCATATGTAAAGTGATCATATCTTGATAAAACAGGTAATAAACAAGAAGTCTCGAAGTAGGTGCAAATATTAGAAAATCCAGCAATATCAAAAAGCAAGTCAACATAAAACCATATCAAGCTACCCCAACCCTAGTCACACATAATCAACTCATTCTCGATGCCTACATGCCAAACCATATCATCTTATCCACTACCGGTAGGCTAAATCACTAAGGAAAATAGAGCCCAACTCTGAACGTTAGGGACAGGACCCGTCCCAAATCCCCCGGGATTAACGTGGGACGTGCCTGCTCCCGTCTGATACGAAGTGTCAGATCAGGGATAATCCCGTCTCTAGCCCTCGGTGGGGCTTTCAGAGTACGCCAGGATCGTAGAAGGAGGAGTGTGATGTCTCGGTCTCTGCTACAGCCCGCATCCGCGATCAACCTGAAGGGCATTCAAAACATCAAAAGTCGTGAGTGGACAAAACAAATATTTTAATAAAAACATTTCATTGACAGATATTTATGCCTTTCAATGAAAAGCATGCATGCATTCGAAAACCATTTATCAAACATTTACAAAACCGTTAGGGCCTTGGCCCAAAACCGTAAAACAAACCATATGGGAACTCAACCCAAATCAAAACACGTGGGAACTTGTCCCAAATCTAGCTCATATAGGTCTCAGCCAAAAAACCATATCCTCAGTGAAATACCAAAACATAGAACCCGGGGTCGCTGCCCCAAACCTCTTTTCAAAACATGGAACACGGGGTCTCCGCCCCCAAATCATTTTTCGTAAAACCTCATACGTATAAACATACGTATAACCCATCTGCGGCACTTCCGAGAAGATACCAACTCGGGGCGCACAGCCCTAGGGAACACATCCCCGATATATGTCATGATTCATCTATATACTAGTGTGCACACTACTCGGGGTCTCACTCCGAGTCTACCCCCAGGAATTTTTCATCTGGGAGGCTCTATCTTCGAACCTAGTCCGATCATCTCTCCGTAATCTGGTCCGAGACCACATCATAACTCCCACTCTTGGAACGGGATCCTTATGGGGATACCCATTCTAGTCTGTGGATCGTGACTCTCCAGGTCGACGTCTAGAGGAGACCAAATAAATCATATAGAGGGTATAATACATTTTCAAAACTCTTTCTTTCTCAACTCAAAGAATATTTCAATTGGGTCTCATACCCGATTCATCTCAACAGGATTCCTCGAATCCCATTCAAATCCATTTCGCAGGCCTCGGCCTAAATCCTCAGTTCAACAGGGTCTTATGCCCAAATTCTCATTTCATAAACCGAATTGGGACTCAAGCCCAATTTCATAATCAACTGGGTCTCTAGTCCGATATCACGACTAACGGGGTGTAACAACCCATCCCGAGAGCCGGGATTAAGATAGTGGTTAAGGTGGGATTAGTGAGGTTTATCGGTGGTTAGGTGGTCCCGATAGGTCCGTAAGTTTAGAATGATGATTTTGCCCCTGACTTGGGCAAAAATGTTGACTTTAGTTTGGGTGGTCAAATGGGTGTTGACCAGTGACCAGGACGTAGTTTAGGATGTCACGAATCCATAGGCAGGTGGCACGCCTGATTCCGACATCCGAGGAGGAAGTTATGATGTTCGGAAGGTTGAGGGCATAACCGTAATTTGGTTAAAAGAAGGGGAAACGTTGACTTTTTGGACGTTCGAATTTTGGTACGTTGACCGAGGATGGTTACGTAGATCTCGTTGTCCTGAGTTCGATGACAGGCGGCACGTATTCATCGGACTTACGATGAGTGAGTTACGGGTCTAGGAAGTTAGTGGCAAAAGTGTAAAATTGGGTTAAAATGAGGGGCAGTTTGGTCTTTTGTGCTCTGGAAATTGTGAAGAGAAAGGGACAGATGGACGGCTGGGATTGAGCCATGTGGGAGAGGATGGAGTGGATGGTGACATGTGGCAGGTGTGTAGTGGCTTCTGGGGGGTTCTTCTGTGTGTGCACGGCCCAAATAATTGGGGTGCACCCGTGTAAGTGTGTGTGTTCGTGTTCTTCAACCAGAGTGAAACAGAGGGAGATTTTGAGGAAGAATTGAGGGTTGATCGAGGGTGCTGGTGAGTTGTGAGTGTGTGAGAGTGAGCAGGGAGTGAGAGGGAAGCAGTGAGAGAGGCTGACGGTGTGGTGGCTGTGTGTGAGGGCGTCGAGAGCTGCGGGAAAATCAGGGGGGAAACAGGAAGGAAATCAGGGAGTTTGTGAGAAATCGTGGCGGTGGCGGCCGTGTACGGTGCTACTGAGATCGTGGTGGTGTTGTGAGGAGTGCGAGGAGTCCACCAGCCCCAGCGGAGTTCACGACGGTAACGGAAGGCAGGTAATTCCCTCATCCCCATTTTGATGCTTTGTTTAGCCGTAGAAGTTCAAAATGGAAGACGTAGCCTTAGAGGTAGAATCGTTGAGTCTAGGGTGGTCTAGGTGACTCAGGGGAGGCCTGGGTATCTCCTGGTTGTGCTGCCGTGACGGGGGTATACGGTGGCGGTTAGCACGACGGCAGGTGCTCTGCATGCTCTGTTTTAGCCATGACTTTCAAACCGAAAGTCTTGAAGATTGGCGTAGAGTCGACGTTCCAGGTGAGTTGGGTGAGGTTTAGGATGGTCCTAGGAACCGTCTGGTGTTGCCACCGTCACGGGAGGTGACCTGGGTGGCCGGGAAGGCAAACAGGGGAGTTCAGGCCATCTGGTTCGAGCTTGAGTCGATGAGCTACGGGTTGAATCGCGGTGATTCAAGGACGGGGATGGATAGAGTAGGGCTGGACGAAGCTAGAGGTGAAGAAAGGAGGTGAAATGGTGGCCGGACGGCAGAGAACAGGTCTCGCCGGTCCGAGTTGCAGCACTGGTGTGAACCGGGTCGACGTGAGGTTGACGGTGGTACTGTAGCTGGCGCGTGAGGGCCACGCGCAGCCACTTTGGGCGGCGCGTGGGGGCGCGTGCGGCGGTTCTGGGGAAAGTGGTCAACATGGTTTTTGGTCCAGGAGTTGTGACGAGTCCATTGGAATTGGTTTCGGGTTAATCGGACGTCGTTTGAGTTTAGTTTCGCGAGGGTGAAGGTTTAGGGTTCCAGTTCGTTACGTTTAGGACCCGGGGATTTTTGAGGGAATTTAGGTGGATACTCGTGGACGTGTTAGTGACGTAATTTGGTGGTTGTTGACAGGATCGAGATTTCCCGAGGAAGCCGAGGAACGTGCAGGACGTTCGGGACGCGATTGAGGGCTTGGTACTGTGAGTGGACCCTTTCCTTAAACTCGAACATGCATAACTGTTTTCTATACTTGTTTTATATATGTGATTTCATGATTGTTGGATTTATGATGTGATTTTACATAATTGCACGTTTTTCGAGAAAATACGGTATTTGGCACGTTTTACGATAAAATGTTGATTTCTGATTATAATGATATAGTTTTGGGATTTCAAATGATAAATGATTTTTAATGATTATAAGTGGATTTTGGAACATGATTTCGATGATCAAGGTTTTCGGTTTTAGAATCGGATTTCGGAAAGAAGAATTTGGTTTTAAGTTGAAAAGTGAATTTCCGGATTTGGGTTCGAAATGACGGTTCTGGATGCCGGAAGGGCATCAGACCGGTGATTTCGGATTCGGGTTTGGATATGGATTTAGAAATGGGTTTACAACTGGTTTTGGATTGGATTTGCTGGATCTGGTTATTGGGTTTAAAGACCCGGATACTGATTTGACGGGGGACGGGCCCGGATTGAGTTTAAAGACTCGGGAGTTTAAAGACTCGGATATATTGATATTTCCCCCGTAGGCCTATTGAGTTTAAAGACTCGGGAGTTTAAAGACTCGGATATTATTGAGGCCTGTTGAGTTTAAAGACTCGGGAGTTTAAAGACTCGGAAAGGTCCAACAGGTTTGATCGCAAAATGATGATTTTGACGTTCATGGTTTATGATATGGTTTTATGATTCCTACGTTATGACTTCTATAACTGTTTTATAGTGTTTCTGTTTCTTATGATGTTTTCTGAGTATTGGATCCTACTGTTTTGATAACTGGGTTATGCATGTGGTTCCAAAACGGAGGATTAAACTCGGTTTTTCTAATAAATGGTTTTAGAACTTTTCTTTTATTATGGTCCACTCACATCTTCTGTTTTAAATTTCCCTCCAGGTTGTGGAGCTAGCACGGGGTATTGACGTCGAGGTAATGTCTGAGGCATAGAAGTGACGAGCGGGATTCCCGAATGTTTAAGTTTTTCTTCCACGTGCGTGTAATTGTCATCGGTTTTTATTTCATTGTATTCGTACTATGCTCTATAAACTCTAACTTCGGTTTTTATTGAGTGCTTTCTCCTGCGTCTGACTGTTTTTGTGTCGGGGTGTCAGACGGGAGCAGGATTTACCTCGGGTTTCGGGGTGAAACCGGGGTGGGTCCTGACAATTGGTATCAGAGCATAGGTTTGTCGAGTTTGATGGGTCTGTTGGTTTGTGAGGTTGTGTTTTAGTTGTTTGACTACTTCTATGCCTCTTTCAGCGTGTGGTTGACGATGCCTCCAATACGTGGACCCTCTCCACGACCTGAAGAAGAAATGGCGAGGGGAACTGAGAGTACTACGATTGAGCGAGCCCAGCGGCTCGGGGCTACGACTTTTAGTGGTGGGGCTGATCCTGAGGAAGCCCAGAGGTGGATTACCAGACTTGAGCGGATCTTTGCAGTGATGCATTGCCCGCCAGAGGAGCGAGTGTTGTTGGCTACATTTTTATTGGACGGTGCGGCGTATGAGTGGTGGTATACCCTCGAATTGTCTGGCTGGGATGTCCATACGGTGACTTGGGAGACGTTTAGGGAACGGTTCCTAGAGCAGTATTATCCTCGTTCTTTTCGGGATGCCAAGGAGGCTGAATTCCTGCAGCTTGAACAAGGGAATATGACAGTGGCTGAGTATGAACGGAAATTCCAGATGTTGTCTCGGTTTGCCCCTGCCTTTGTCGCCACTGAATCCTAGAAATTCCGTAGGTTTGAATTGGGCTTGCGAGGTGAGATTCGAGCCATCGTGACGGCTGGATCGTTTGCTACCCTCCGAGAATTGTCGGATGCTGCGGTGAGGGTTGAGGCTAGTTTGCCGGTGCGGCGCCGGGAGCCATCTTTTCCTGGAGCTTCGAGCCAGCGGACACCAAAAAGGGGTAACTTCGGTGGAGCATCGTCGTCGGGCGATGATCGTTTTGGTAGGCCTGGTAGTTTCCAGGGTTCAGGATTTTGGGGTTACCGAGCACAGCTGACTCCGCAAGCAAGTGCGACGTTCGTTGCATCGACAGGGCGACCAGGTCTTTCCGGTCGGGATGTGTGTTTCTACTGCGGAGAGCGAGGTCATTTTCGACGTGAGTGTCCACTGTTGCCACAGGAAGGTGGTGTAGGTCGAGGAGCAGCAGAGCCTGGACAGAGTACAGCGTCAGGGACAGTAGGCCCGAGAGGAGGTGGTGGTGCCACTAGTAGTTCGAGGGGACGTGGTAGAGCGTCGGGATATCAGGCCCGAGTGTTCTCGATGACTCAGCAGGAAGTTCAGTCGGCACCAGATGCGGGGACAGGTACTTTATTAGCCTTGCTTGTGTTGTACCCAGTTTTGTTGTTGGAGTCTGGAAGCGAGTCTAGGATTTTCCCTAGGTGACCTGGGGAATGTTACAGTGGAAGGATGACGGAGGGAATAGGAAATGAGTGACTATAACTGATCGATATAAGGTTATTGAGGGAGAGAACCCACAAGCTAGAGTTTTCCTTCAGGACTTTGTAGATTTATTCCGATAATGGCCGATGTAGTAGCCGAGTTGTTTGGGAAGGTTGGGTAGTACGTGAGGATGTGCTCTGTGAATTTATTCGGGTATTCCATATGAGGTATTGTAAAATACCTTTGTTTTCTGTTCATAGAGGTTCCCTTGCGTACATCATACAGTGGTTACATAGAGAGGGTTGGCTGTGGTAACAGTAGTTGGGGATGGTGTTAAATACCCAAGATGGAGATGATAGACAAGAAACCCAGGAGAGGTTGTTATTGACCTAGTGTTGATTACCAGGTAGGAGACCCTAGGTGTTGGGAACTAGCTGTGGAATTTCGGGGACGAAATTCTTTTTATGTGGGTAGATTGTAACAACCCGTCCCGAGAGCCGGGATTAAGATAGTGATTAAGGTGGGATTAGTGAGGTTTATCGGTGGTTAGGTGGTCCCGATAGGTCCGTAAGTTTAGAATGATGATTTTTCCCCTGACTTGGGCAAAAATGTTGACTTTAGTTCGGGTGGTCAAATGGGTGTTGACCAATGACAAGGACGTAGTTTAGGATGTCACGAATCTATAGGCAAGTGGCACGCCTGATTCCGACATCCGATGAGGAAGCTATGATGTTCGGAAGGTTGAGGGCATAACCGTAATTTGGTTAAAAGAAGGGGAAACGTTGACTTTTTGGACGATCGGATTTTGGTACGTTGATCGAGGATGGTTACGTAGATCTTGTTGTCCTGAGTTCGATGACAGGCGGCACGTATTCATCGGACTTACGATGAGTGAGTTACGGGTCTAGGAAATTAGTGGCAAAAGTGTAAAATTGGGTTAAAATGAGGGGCAGTTTGGTCTTTTGTGCTCTGGAAATTGTGCAGAGAAAGGGACAGATGGACGGCTGGGATTGAGCCATGTGGGAGAGGATGGAGTGGATGGTGACATGTGGCAGGTGTGTAGTGGCTTCTGGGGGTTCTTGTGTGTGTGCACGGCCCAAATAATTGGGGTGCACCCGTGCAAGTGTGTGTGTTCGTGTTCTTCAACCAGAGTGAAACAGAGGGAGATTTTGAGGAAGAATTGAGGGTTGATCGAGGATGCTGGTGAGTTGTGAGTGTGTGAGAGTGAGCAGGGAGTGAGAGGGAAGCAGTGAGAGAGGCTGACGGTGTGGTGGCTGTGTGTGAGGGCGTCGAGAGCTGCGGGAAAATCAGGGGGGAAACAGGAAGGAAATCAGGGAGTTTGTGAGAAATCATGGCGGTGGCGGCCGTGTACGGTGCTACTGAGATCGTGGTGGTGTCGTGAGGGGTGCGAGGAGTCCACCAGCCCCAGCGGAGCTCACGACGGTGACGGAAGGCAGGTTATTCCCTCATCCCCATTTCGATGCTCTGTTTAGCCGTAGAAGTTCAAAATGGAAGACGTAACCTTAGAGGTAGAATCGTTGAGTCTAGGGTGGTCTAGGTGACTCAGGGGAGGCCTGGGTATCTCCTGGTTGTGCTGCCGTGACGGGGATATACGGTGGCGGTTAGCACGACGGCAGGTGCTCTGCGTGCTCTGTTTTAGCCATGACTTTCAAACCGAAAGTCGTGAAGATTGGCGTAGAGTCGACGTTCCAGATGAGTTGGGTGAGGTTTAGGATGGTCCTAGGAACCGTCTGGTGTTGCCACCGTGATGGGAGGTGACCTGGGTGGCTGGGAAGGCAAACAGGGGAGTTCAGGTCGTCTGGTTCGAGCTTGAGTCGATGAGCTACGGGTTGAATCGCGGTGATTCAAGGACGGGGATGGATAGAGTAGGGCTGGACGAAGCTAGAGGTGAAGAAAGGAGGTGAAATGGTGGCCGGACGGCAGAGAATAGGTCTCGCCGGTCCGAGTTGCAGCACTGGTGTGAACCGGGTCGACGTGAGGTTGACGGTGGTACTGTAGCTGGCGCGTGAGGGCCACGCGCAGCCACTTTGGGCGGCGCGTGGGGGCGCGTGCGGCGGTTCTGGGGAAAGTGGTCAACATGGTTTTTGGTCCAGGAGTTGTGACGAGTCCATTGGAATTGGTTTCGGGTTAATCGGACGTCGTTTGAGTTTAGTTTCGCGAGGGTGAAGGTTTAGGGTTCCAGTTCGTTACGTTTAGGACCCGGGGATTTTTGAGGGAATTTAGGTGGATACTCGTGGACGTGTTAGTGACGTAATTTGGTGGTTGTTGACAGGATCGAGATTTCCCGAGGAAGCCGAGGAACGTGCAGGACGTTCGGGACGCGATTGAGGGCTTGGTACTGTGAGTGGACCCTTTCCTTAAACTCGAACATGCATAACTGTTTTCTATACTTGTTTTATATATGTGATTTCATGATTGTTGGATTTATGATGTGATTTTACATAATTGCACGTTTTTCGAGAAAATACGGTATTTGGCACGTTTTACGATAAAATGTTGATTTCTGATTATAATGATATAGTTTTGGGATTTCAAATGATAAATGATTTTTAATGATTATAAGTGGATTTTGGAACATGATTTCGATGATCAAGGTTTTCAGTTTTAGAATCGGATTTCGGAAAGAAGAATTTGGTTTTAAGTTGAAAAGTGAATTTCCGGATTTGGGTTCGAAATGACGGTTCTGGATGTCGGAAGGGCATCAGACCGGTGATTTCGGATTCGGGTTTGGATATGGATTTAGAAATGGGTTTACAACTGGTTTTGGATTGGATTTGCTGGATCTGGTTATTGGGTTTAAAGACCCGGATACTGATTTGACGGGGGACGGGCCCGGATTGAGTTTAAAGACTCGGGAGTTTAAAGACTCGGATATATTGATATTTCCCCCGTAGGCCTATTGAGTTTAAAGACTCGGGAGTTTAAAGACTCGGATATTATTGAGGCTTGTTGAGTTTAAAGACTCGGGAGTTTAAAGACTCGGATAGGTCCAGCAGGTTTGATCGCAAAATGATGATTTTGACGTTCAGGGTTTATGATATGGTTTTATGATTCCTACGCTATGACTTCTATAACTGTTTTATAGTGTTTCTGTTTCTTATGATGTTTTCTGAGTATTGGATCCTACTGTTTTGATAACTGGGTTATGCATGTGGTTCCAAAACGGAGGATTAAACTCGGTTTTTCTAATAAATGGTTTTAGAACTTTTCTTTTATTATGGTCCACTCACATATTCTGTTTTAAATTTCCCTCCAGGTTGTGGAGCTAGCACGGGGTATTAACGTCGAGGCAATGTCTGAGGCATAGAAGTGACGAGCGGGATTCCCGAATGTTTAAGTTTTTCTTCCACGTGCGTGTAATTGTCATCGGTTTTTATTTCATTGTATTCGTACTATGCTCTATAAACTCTAACTTCGGTTTTTATTGAGTGCTTTCTCCTGCGTCTGTGACAGGACCCATCCCAATCCCCCCGGGATTACCATGGAATGTGCCCTGCTCCCGTCCAACCAGGGGTGTCAGACAAGGGATGACCAAGAGCCACTGCCCAAACGGGGCATCCAGAGTGCGCAAGGATCGATGGAGGAGGTGTGCAATGTCCCAGTCCCTGCTGCAATCGCATCCGTGATCAACCTGAAGGGCATTAAAACCAAAAGCTGTGAGTGGACAAAAACCAATAAATTTACCAAATACATTTATAAGACATTTATGCCCTCCAATAAAAACGTATGCATGCCACCAAAACCAGTAACCAAAACGTTTGCTCAAACGAGCCCTTAGGGCCTTAGCCCAAAAACCGTTAACCAAAAACCAAGTGTGGGAACTCAGCCCAAAACCGTGGAATACCACCACCATACATATTAAAACCATGTGGGTCACCACCCACGACCATAAATGAACATCAATCCATAAATCCAAAACCATTTAGGGTCCCTGACCCGACATACCATTTCATAACCAATAATTCACTTTTACCACATAACACATATCCAACCAATAAGCCATTTTATTCATTAATCCATATTTTACCATTACCATCACCAGCATCCCAGATGCTTAGCGTCCCAGACGCTAGACGTCCCTGACGTCATATCTCACGGTTTCATAAGCTACGCGTGCTGCCCGGGGTCTCTCCGGGTCCATATATCTGACATCCCTGATGTCTGACGTCCCTGACGTCAATCATAGCAATCCTGCTCCTGAGTCATCATACGGTCCGGCTGCTCCGTATAATGACCCCTCGCAGGCAATGCACCGTGACTTCCCCAGTGTCCCAGACATCTGGAGGAGACCATCATATATCCTTGTATCCAGATGGTATATGGAAAACAGTTTTATTAAATCCTTTTATCACATTATTACCATTGGGCCCTGCCCGAAATTTCCATAAAACCACATAATTCCATTTAGGGTCCTTGACCCAAAATCACCATTATAAAATATAGGGTCCCTGACCCGAAATCACATTTATTATCCAACTGGGCCTCATGCCCGATTTTATGAACCACTGGGCCCACGGCCCGATTTGTAAACCAATTGGGCCCGCAGCCCGACTTATAAACCCACTGGGCCCACGACCCGAATTCGTAAATCAACTGGGCCCCTGGCCCGATAACATAACTCAAATGGGTCTCAGCCCGATTTCATACCAACTGGGCCCCTGGCCCGATTTCATTAACCAACTGGGCCCCCGGCCCGATTCTCAAATGGACTCCAAGTCCGAAATTTCCAACATAATTGGGCCTCAAGCCCGAGTTCGTATTTCCAATTTCAAAACCATTTTATCATATTATATCCAAGTCATAAATATGGAAAATCCATGTAAAATCGGAAAACCTCGATTTACGTGCAAGCACGTAAATCGCCTCGAAATACGTGAAACCGTACAATTTACCAACAACCAAACCAACATCATACAATCACAATCATATTCCATGTAAAACATTTAAGCATGCATAGAATTTATAAAACCAAAGTCCACTCACAGACCGTTTTAACCGTGTGCCTCGATACGCGTGCCACCGGCCCTCCCGGGCCACACCACTATCACCGGGACTCCCAATCCTGTCCAAATCACATTAGAGGGTTACTAACCTCATTATTAACATCCTATCAAAGTCCCGTAATTTTCCCGAATTTTTACTTATTTTTAAACTTAATTTAAAACCTTCGGACATCCCGAACACTATCGAGACGGTGTCCGATCGACACGAAACCAATTCCAAAATGTCCGTTACATCGAATGGATTAAAAGTCATGTTGACCTCACCTCGAGATTCGTGCCCACGCGCCGCCACGCGCCGCCGTGAGTGGCTGCGCGTGAAACTCACGCGCCTGCTACAGTGTCACCAGCCCAACCCGTTTGTCTGGTAAACGGGTCCAATTTGCCCGCGACACGACCCGGTTCCAATCCTATCAATTCAGCCTTAATTACAACAATTGATCATTCCATTAGCTTCGTTTTAAGTTTAATTTAAGTTCTGTAACATTGATTACACAAATCATTACCTACAATTCCACGATTCGATGATGAACACAAAGAACACCCGTCCATTGTTCATCCTTCGAACCCCATCCATTTCGATCGATATCCTGAAATTGATTCAACCAGAAGCTTCCATGGACTCCGTAAATCATTTCCCCCAACACAATTGCTTCAATCCAGTGTTCAATCGTCACGACACAAACTCGAGCACCGTCACTGTTCATCAATGGAGGTCCATCGATCTCGATCGGTTTCCTTCAATTGATGAACCCAGAAGCATCGTGGGATCATGAGGAGTCATTTCCCCATAACAATTGAGTCCATCACAGCCCCAAACTCCACGACTCAGCCTCGATTTCTTCCTCTGTCACCAAGCTCGATCAGAGCCAATTGGTGGCCAAATTCCTTCGTTCCTTCGACAATTCTGATCGTGGAACTCCCAGAAAGCTGAAGGTAAGCTCAATTGCGACCCTCACGGCCTAACTCTTCCATTTCGAATTTTCCCCCCAATTTCCTAAAATTCAATTTTCCGATTTCCAGCATCCTCTCTGCCTCTCGTGTTTCCCAGCCAGTTCAGTCTCTCTCAACCTTCAATTGTCTCTCAAGAACGGCCAAGGAAGGGAGCCAATTCTCCCAGCTCACTCACTCTCTGTTTTGCTCACGGTGTAAGGAAAATATGGAGCAAATAAATATTAATTAATTTAATTAATAATAAAACATCATAATGATGTTTCCCCTAAGACAAGGATTCTGGTTTCAAGGGATGAGTGACACTTGTCACTCATCCAGGTGTGCTGAGTCAACGGTCACTATTCAATATTATATTATTATTTTAATCCCGGCCTCGGTTCGTTAGTTCGTTTCCTTCCATAACGTCGTCGTCGGATCTCCGATTTCGGCATGCCGCCTGTCGTTGGATTCGTATCGACGATACCTACGTAACGGTCCTTGGCCCTCGCCCATCGGACCTCCCGATCAAAAAGTCAACATTTGGCCCCTAACAAGCCAAATTACCAAAATACCCCTCAACTTCCGAACACCATAACTTTCTCTACGAATGTCGGAATCGAACGTGCCGCCTGTCTATGAACTCGTGACGTCCCGAACTACGTCACGGTCATCGATCAAAGTCCATTTGACCGCCCGATCAAAAAGTCAACATTTTGCCCACGACCAGGGGCAAAACGGTCATTTTGCACAATTTGTCCGATTCCGCCCTACTAACCACCGTTCAACCTCACTAATCAAGATTAGTCACTAAACTAATCCCGGAATTCGGGACGGGTCGTTACAACCTTCCCTCCTTAATAAATTTCGTCCTCGAAATTCCAACCGCTCTAAACTCAACGTACTTCCCTCCTTAAAAAGTTTCGCTCTCGAAACTCGATTACCCTGATTCCACAAACACCCCGTGGAAAGTGGAATCAACTACACAACACGTGTACACCCGTACACCAACTAACCAGGCAAAACTTGTCTGCACTCTACGTACCGCAAATACTCAAAACGCAGCGACTACATTCGACCCCGTCGAATGACTGAAACTACTTGTTTCGAATTTGACCCCACTTGTCAAATCAACCCTCTCGTTGACGCAACAACTCGACGGTTCCTTTCCCACTCCCACTAGGAGTCAGCTGACCCCACTCAACAATCTATGTTGACACATCCTGACAAACTGTCACCACACAGTTGTTGTCAGTCGAAAACTGACACTAGACTCACTCGTGGCTACACATGCCACTAACATACTTAACTTAGTAAACAATTACCGACCTTTCACACGACCTGTGTGTAATTGAACACATCGAAATTACCGTGACCCATTGCATAGTAATGTCCGGTCCACAACCAATCCCATGGTATCGGAACCAATCCGACTACCAACACGTTCACCAACACACCTCGGGTATATCCCGTATACCGTAACTAGACATCACAAGTCTACAAGTATTGTACCTCGAACCATGTACGAAGTACACACATCTACCTAATAACCAGACTACAACCACCTAGGTCATAGCCGAACGCGTTCCAATAATGGAGTACGTTTGCCCAATCCAGCATGAGACAAATCGAAACTCCACCCAACATCTAGTTCCACTTCCGAATCTGAATCCGCAACTTCGTAAGAAAGCCCGGATCCAAACCCAGATATCCCATTTTAACTCATTTCCAAATCCGAATCCGAAATCATTATTCCGTAAGCTAGCATTTGGAACAACCATTCCGTACCCAAATCCGGAAATATACTTTCAAGTTTCAAAATCGAATCCTGAATCGTCACCCAGAAATTCGATTCCAAATCCCGAAATCTCATCACATGTACCAAGACACACCAAAACCAATTACCCGTTTGATACCTCCAATTGACTTCATAGGGAAGCCAATCCAACCTCCACACGTCTAAGGTTGACAAATTCAACTACCTTGACAACCTACTCACCCGAGTAGAATACCATACGGGCCCCTACTTCGAAAAGAAGTTCAACCTCGTCATTTACGACTCACGTACCAAGGTAAGAGTGATATACTCTCCCCCTATCTGAATCATCAAGATCACGACCCAGATAGACACTGTGTTCCTGACAATAACGTCAAAATCCTAGATCGCCACAACGATCGACAACCGACTCCCACAACTAGACAGATCAGTCAACGACGAGACACATCGAGACTGCGGATTCTCACGGATTATCTCGTATCAATCCTTGTCATTCCACCTAGGAAAACCAAGGATGATCCAAAATGATGACACCAATACTCATCCTACGTGGATGCAACAAAACTCACTGCACTCACCACGCCATGTGACACCACATCGTCTGCCACCAAGCAGGAAATGAGTAATCTCATTTACCTAATTTCGAACACGTAGCTCCTCCTAATGACCTCACAACACACACGGGCTCACCAACCAATACACGCTCAACGTACTGGTAACTACAGTCAACGTCTGCCAGGGCAGAAAGCAAGAAGTCAACCCCAATGACTTCGGAATACCAATCACCAAAAACGAGCACCACTCTCGTTCCCCAATCACAACTCTCCTCGACGCTAAGGTTCCAACCATGTTGGAAACAGACATGCTCCCAACAAGACGTCAAGTCTAACCACTAGACTTCCTAACTCCTCAATTCACTTGGACAACCCCGTGTCCACAATCAATCCGTTATTGTTCCGTTCGCACATCCCGACCTTTACAGGTTCAACACTCGGTTTCCCAAGTTCTCAATTACAAATTCCTACCTTTATACCACTAATGGTTTTCCTCGTCTTTTCCAGTTTTAATCATTTCCATGTACATTTTAGGGATATTTAAAAACATAAAATCACACAAATTTTGGAGTTGCCAACAACTCCCCCAAATCCACCAATTATCATGACGGAGTCACACCCCAACTTGTGGCTCATCGTCAACACCATTACCGACACTAGCACCAGCGCTAGTACCAGCACCAACACACGATCAACAACACTAGTATCAGCACACAGGCATCCATACTAGCATCAGCACAAAAGTACCAACCCGCAAACATCCATACTTGCACACCGTGTGCAAATACGACAATCCTGGATCTCCGTTCATACCGAACGACGATCCCGTACCTCACGACTATGGGTACCACTATTCTGACAATCCTCATCAGGAAATGAACGTTCCCTGAACGTCCCCTGATCCCCAAGTATTATAACCACACTAATTACCCTCGATAGCCAGTCATCTCCATATGACTACCGACTAACTGTCATTGCTATCGAGATCCGCATCTACACATCACACCAATACCCGATCCAACACGGGATTCCACAATTTATCTCAGAACCATATCCGTAAATCGGATCCCATAGTTCAGCCTAGACTCACCAGAGCCATCCACATGGTCATTCATGACCTCAGCCACTCGTCGCAGCACAAGTTCTCATTCACTAACCACAATTAAGGTTTACCTTTTAACACTAGGGTTCCACAATCACACCCTATGGTTCAACCGAACCAAACAGTTTTTCGTAATATAAAATCCACAACCTGACCGACCCCGCGGTCCTGACATCGAATAGACGTCAAATCCAATCCTACCATCCCATCAACGTGGGTCCCACCACTAGGTCATCGGCCAACTCCGATGAACCAACATCCCTCACACTAGAAACCACCACAAGGGTTCACATTTTAGACCATTACTCACATGAGGTTCCCCGAACCTGGCTGCACCTAGCAGCACAACAATCCAATATCACATGACCGAACCGACGGTCCCACAATACCAGTTCACCACAATCAACCCCACTTGGGTCGAATCACATTAACGCACGGCGTATCGGGCCAATCGCACTCCATCCACTATCCAAACCCAAAAACTATCTATCAGGTTGATAACGAATTGCAGCCCAATGAGACATCACACCCTCGACCTGCGCGCACAATTAGAGCAACCATGCTCTGATACCAAGTTGACAGGACCCATCCCAATCCCCCCGGGATTACCATGGAATGTGCCCTGCTCCCGTCCAACCAGGGGTGTCAGACAAGGGATGACCAAGAGCCACTGCCCAAACGGGGCATCCAGAGTGCGCAAGGATCGATGAAGGAGGTGTGCAATGTCCCAGTCCCTGCTGCAATCGCATCCGTGATCAACCTGAAGGGCATTAAAACCAAAAGCTGTGAGTGGACAAAAACCAATAAATTTACCAAATACATTTATAAGACATTTATGCCCTCCAATAAAAACGTATGCATGCCACCAAAACCAGTAACCAAAACGTTTGCTCAAACGAGCCCTTAGGGCCTTAGCCCAAAAACCGTTAACCAAAAACCAAGTGTGGGAACTCAGCCCAAAACCGTGGAATACCACCACCATACATATTAAAACCATGTGGGTCACCACCCACGACCATAAATGAACATCAATCCATAAATCCAAAACCATTTAGGGTCCCTGACCCGACATACCATTTCATAACCAATAATTCACTTTTACCACATAACACATATCCAACCAATAAGCCATTTTATTCATTAATCCATATTTTACCATTACCATCACCAGCATCCCAGATGCTTAGCGTCCCAGACGCTAGACGTCCCTGACGTCATATCTCACGGTTTCATAAGCTACGCGTGCTGCCCGGGGTCTCTCCGGGTCCATATATCTGACATCCCTGATGTCTGACGTCCCTGACGTCAATCATAGCAATCCTGCTCCTGAGTCATCATACGGTCCGGCTGCTCCGTATAATGACCCCTCGCAGGCAATGCACCGTGACTTCCCCAGTGTCCCAGACATCTGGAGGAGACCATCATATATCCTTGTATCCAGATGGTATATGGAAAACAGTTTTATTAAATCCTTTTATCACATTATTACCATTGGGCCCTGCCCGAAATTTCCATAAAACCACATAATTCCATTTAGGGTCCTTGACCCAAAATCACCATTATAAAATATAGGGTCCCTGACCCGAAATCACATTTATTATCCAACTGGGCCTCATGCCCGATTTTATGAACCACTGGGCCCACGGCCCGATTTGTAAACCAATTGGGCCCGCAGCCCGACTTATAAACCCACTGGGCCCACGACCCGAATTCGTAAATCAACTGGGCCCCTGGCCCGATAACATAACTCAAATGGGTCTCAGCCCGATTTCATACCAACTGGGCCCCTGGCCCGATTTCATTAACCAACTGGGCCCCCGGCCCGATTCTCAAATGGACTCCAAGTCCGAAATTTCCAACATAATTGGGCCTCAAGCCCGAGTTCGTATTTCCAATTTCAAAACCATTTTATCATATTATATCCAAGTCATAAATATGGAAAATCCATGTAAAATCGGAAAACCTCGATTTACGTGCAAGCACGTAAATCGCCTCGAAATACGTGAAACCGTACAATTTACCAACAACCAAACCAACATCATACAATCACAATCATAATCCATGTAAAACATTTAAGCATGCATAGAATTTATAAAACCAAAGTCCACTCACAGACCGTTTTAACCGTGTGCCTCGATACGCGTGCCACCGGCCCTCCCGGGCCACACCACTATCACCGGGACTCCCAATCCTGTCCAAATCACATTAGAGGGTTACTAACCTCATTATTAACATCCTATCAAAGTCCCGTAATTTTCCCGAATTTTTACTTATTTTTAAACTTAATTTAAAACCTTCGGACATCCCGAACACTATCGAGACGGTGTCCGATCGACACGAAACCAATTCCAAAATGTCCGTTACATCGAATGGATTAAAAGTCATGTTGACCTCACCTCGAGATTCGTGCCCACGCGCCGCCACGCGCCGCCGTGAGTGGCTGCGCGTGAAACTCACGCGCCTGCTACAGTGTCACCAGCCCAACCCGTTTGTCTGGTAAACGGGTCCAATTTGCCCGCGACACGACCCGGTTCCAATCCTATCAATTCAGCCTTAATTACAACAATTGATCATTCCATTAGCTTCGTTTTAAGTTTAATTTAAGTTCTGTAACATTGATTACACAAATCATTACCTACAATTCCACGATTCGATGATGAACACAAAGAACACCCGTCCATTGTTCATCCTTCGAACCCCATCCATTTCGATCGATATCCTGAAATTGATTCAACCAGAAGCTTCCATGGACTCCGTAAATCATTTCCCCCAACACAATTGCTTCAATCCAGTGTTCAATCGTCACGACACAAACTCGAGCACCGTCACTGTTCATCAATGGAGGTCCATCGATCTCGATCGGTTTCCTTCAATTGATGAACCCAGAAGCATCGTGGGATCATGAGGAGTCATTTCCCCATAACAATTGAGTCCATCACAGCCCCAAACTCCACGACTCAGCCTCGATTTCTTCCTCTGTCACCAAGCTCGATCAGAGCCAATTGGTGGCCAAATTCCTTCGTTCCTTCGACAATTCTGATCGTGGAACTCCCAGAAAGCTGAAGGTAAGCTCAATTGCGACCCTCACGGCCTAACTCTTCCATTTCGAATTTTCCCCCCAATTTCCTAAAATTCAATTTTCCGATTTCCAGCATCCTCTCTGCCTCTCGTGTTTCCCAGCCAGTTCAGTCTCTCTCAACCTTCAATTGTCTCTCAAGAACGGCCAAGGAAGGGAGCCAATTCTCCCAGCTCACTCACTCTCTGTTTTGCTCACGGTGTAAGGAAAATATGGAGCAAATAAATATTAATTAATTTAATTAATAATAAAACATCATAATGATGTTTCCCCTAAGACAAGGATTCTGGTTTCAAGGGATGAGTGACACTTGTCACTCATCCAGGTGTGCTGAGTCAACGGTCACTATTCAATATTATATTATTATTTTAATCCCGGCCTCGGTTCGTTAGTTCGTTTCCTTCCATAACGTCGTCGTCGGATCTCCGATTTCGGCATGCCGCCTGTCGTTGGATTCGTATCGACGATACCTACGTAACGGTCCTTGGCCCTCGCCCATCGGACCTCCCGATCAAAAAGTCAACATTTGGCCCCTAACAAGCCAAATTACCAAAATACCCCTCAACTTCCGAACACCATAACTTTCTCTACGAATGTCGGAATCGAACGTGCCGCCTGTCTATGAACTCGTGACGTCCCGAACTACGTCACGGTCATCGATCAAAGTCCATTTGACCGCCCGATCAAAAAGTCAACATTTTGCCCACGACCAGGGGCAAAACGGTCATTTTGCACAATTTGTCCGATTCCGCCCTACTAACCACCGTTCAACCTCACTAATCAAGATTAGTCACTAAACTAATCCCGGAATTCGGGACGGGTCGTTACAGTCTGACTGTTTTTGTGTCGGGGTGTCAGACGGGAGCAGGATTTACCTCGGGTTTCGGGGTGAAACCGGGGTAGGTCCTGACACGGGGCCTCAAGCCCGAAACCGTATAGCAACGGGGCCTCAAGCCCGAATTCACCACCAATAGGGCCTCAAGCCCGATACTACAGTCAATGGGGCCTCCAGCCCAATATTACAACCAAATGGACCTCAAGCCTGAATTCGTAAACCAATGGGACCCTCGGCCCGATCGTATACTCAAATGGACCCTTGGCCCGATTTCTCGTTAAATCAAATGGACTCAAAGTTCAAAAGTTCGTAAATCAAATGGGTCTCATACCCGATTTCATATTTCCAAATCCAAAACTCATTCATCAAACCATCATTGAAAACCTAGCACGTACAAGCATCGTATAAAACAGGAAATCTATAAATACGTACAAATACGTAAATCCTAGGCTACCACAAACAATTACACTCATGGAATCACAAAACATGTTCTAAAAAAATTATAAAATATTTATACATGCATCAATTTCGAAAGAAATGTCCACTCACAGACCGTCCAAAGCTGCGCCTCGATACGCACGCCATAAGCCTCTCCCGGGCCAATCGTCGCCTCCGGGGTTCCCGAACCTGTCCAAATTAATTTAGAGGGTTACTAACTACTTAAATAACCCCTCACTAACGCCCTGTAATTTTCTGTAATTTTTAACTATTTTTAAACGCGATCCTAAACCTTCAGACGTCCTGAACTATATCGAAACGATGTTCGATCGACTCGAAACCAGTTCCAAAAAGGTTTGTTTCATCGAATAGATGAAATTACATGTTGGAACTACCCCCAAAATCCTCACCACGCGCCGCCACGTGCTTCCCAAAGGGGCTGCGCGTGTGGCTCACGCGCATACTATAGATTGTCTTCAACCCAGCGCAGACAATTTCAGACCGGTTCTCCTGTGCTGCCGGTCCAGCCGAACCAAAGTGGCCGGTTCAGCCATTTTCCTCCCTCATTTTTGGTCCTTTTTTTTCCTTTTGATTCCGTTCTTCCTATTTCATCACTAGCAATCTTTTTGTGCAATTAAAAACATGAAAAAGCTACGAAATCCCATTAGTTCAAAAACTCCCTTCACGGCCCAGTTTTCCATTTTCCTCCCACGATTCCTCAGCCGTCAAACACCCTCAAAAACCTCCCTAAAACCTTCCTATAAAGCTAGTAAGCCTATTCTAATCAATCAAAACTGTCTCCAACGTTTAAAACTAAAAATAACATGGAAAGGCTAAAACTGATACCTTGCTCGGGTATTGCCTCCGCCGTCCTGGCCAGCCACCATCATCTTCAAGTCCTCAACTCACTCTCTGGGTCTCACATATGATCATAGGGGTTAAGGGTTTGGATTGGGGTGGGAGGATTTGATCGGGTTTGGTTGGAAATGGGGAAAATGGTCGAACACGGTTAAGGGTGGATATGCATGAGTATGTTTAAGTATGCAATGGATGAGTGACACTTGTCACTCATCCATTGGGCCAGTGAAAAATATATGGGCCCCACTTAGGACAAAAGTCAATTCGTCTCGAAATTCATGCAATAGTTCCCTCGAACTTCCGTGAACCGTAACTTCTCTGTCAAACGTCCGAATTCGACGTGCCACCTGTCTAGGGATTCGTATCGCCTCGATCTACGTAACGGTCCTCGGCCCTCGGCCATCGGACCTCCCAGGTCAAAAGTTAACTGTCTGCCCATTTTTAACCAATTTACCAAAATACCCCCGAACTTCCGAACATCATAACTTCTTCCTCGAACGTCGGAATCGAACGTGCTACCTGTCTATAAACTAGTGACATCCCGAACTACGTCACAGTCACTGGCCAAAGTCTATTTGACCGCCTAAACAAAGAGTCAACGTTTCGCCCATTCTAGGGGTAAAATCGTCATTTTATCCTGAACGTCCGTTAATCCTCCTCTAATCCCCAATTAGTCTCCGATTAGCGAGGCTAATCTGTCATTAATTCTTAATTAATCCCGATAATTCGGGATGGGTCGTTACAGTTAGAGTATGAACCGACTCAGCAAAATAGAACCCAGCTCTAAACGTCTGAGTAATAACCCAAATAACCGTCTGAAGAAAGCAGAGCCCAACTCTGGACGTCTGAGACTAACCAACCGCTCAGGAAAATAGAGCCCAGCTCCGAACGTCTGAGCATCAACTATATCGCTTCCTGAGGAAATTTGTTCAACACACAACATCCACATATATCGAGAAACACACAATCATATCATATATCAATTGTTTAAGTCAAACCCATGTTTCAAAACCCAAAACTAGTCCAAAACACGATATATGCAAAATCTCGTAAAATATGCAAAGTAAGAATTTCGGTAAAATCACCAAAAAATATATAAAATCATAATCAAATCATCATCATGCAATTCATATAATCAAGCATTTAAAACACGTAAATATGCATGCATAATAGTTTAAAAAAGGAATTATTCACTCACACACAGTCCATGCAGTCTGATATCAAATGGCACACCTTTTCGAAGTTTCTGAGACATTTCTTGCCTAACACCATGCACCTTTAAGGTCACTAACCATCCCAAATAACTCATATTTTAATCGCTTAATTTTTCGAGATTTTTAAACAAATTTAAAATAAACCATAAACCTTCGGACATCCAAAACTTCCTCGAGACAATATCTAATCGTCTTGAAAATTGTACCATTGGACTTGTAACATCAAAATCCTTAAGAAGTGTGTTGATCGGAATCCCAAAATCACGTCCACGCGCCCACACGCGCCATCCAAAGTCTCTGCATGCGGGCGTCACGCTCAAGGGAACTGTTCATCGTCTGCCTTGATTCTTGACCTAGTTTCTTGGTTTTTGGGTCGCCCAACCCGGTGACCAAGTCCTGATTCAAATACATCCATTTCTTATCCTTTTCTTGAGTTTAGAACTCTCAAATTCTTCTATTAGACTCCAGAAAATTATCTATGACAATTAAACTACAAAACTCACCTCGATGACAAGGTCTAAAACCATGAACGTCGGCCATTTTTTACAATTCCATTTCCACCTCGTTCTTGTATCCAAAATCCCCCCTTCTTGCCTCAGAATGATCGTATGATCTCTAGGGACACACGAAGTTGTCTATTTCCCATGTTCTTGGCCCAAAATTGAGAACCCGACCTAAGAACCTCACGCGTTCCTTGTTCCCTCTTCACCATTCCATCATCTCCTTTACAATTTCCTCACAGTTTCACCTCTTTCTTTCTTCCTCTTTTTCATTCTCTCTTCCTTTCCTTCTCTTTCCCTGGTTCTCTCCCTCATCTCTATGATTTCTCTCTCTCGGGTCACCACCTTTCATGGTGTTCAACCATACTCCATCGAAAACATCCAAAACCAACACACACACACACACACACACACAAACAATGGTAAGTCAGTGAGAGGAGGCCTTTCTAGGAACTTGTCAACATTAAGTAATATCTTAGATGTAAAATTACCAAAATACCCTTAGTGAGAAAATTACCATTTTGCTCCTAATTGATTTTGGTTCATAAAGTACCCAATCAATATCCAATTTCAGTATACTACTTGTCTCCAGACTCAGGACACTGAGACCTACATAACGGTACTCGTGAATTGTCCAAAAAGTGTCCAAGTAAAAAATTCCAAGTAAAAAATTCAACATTTGACATTACAGGGGTAAAACTGTCATTTCCATTTAATTTTCCAAATTGAATTTTTTTTCTCGAATTTTCAGGTCGTTAAAAAATGCACGACTTATATATTTTAAACGAATATCTAGTATGCATTCGGAGAACATTGAGGGGATATAAACCGAATTTCCCACAATCGAAACATAACCACATAAACAGCAAACTACACAACATGTAGTTGTGCACCCGAAAATTGTCTGAATAAATGGACAATTCAAGAGTCAGTCAGTCAATCAATCTAACTCACTAACTCTCAAACGGTCTAAGGTTTTCCATTGAATTTCATTATACAAAGTTAATCAACCTGATTAACTTCGCATGAACGGATAACTCACAATTTCCTAGCATAATTATATATATCCAAAATTCTAAAGAATTCCTACACATTTTCCAAAAATTCTAAACAATTTCTACAAATTTTCCACAATAAACCACAATTTCCTAACATAATTATATCCAAAATTATTAGCAAAATTAAAATGAGAGACAAAACACACATACCTTATTATAAGTATTCCTTGAAATCAACTACAAATTTCCTAAAACAAAAAAAAATTGATCAGCTTCCAACAAAAAATCAAAATATCAAAACTAAAAATTAAAAAAAATTAAAATCATCAAACCTTCGAAATTGATATTGGTGTTTCAAAGGCAAAAGAATCTGATTGGTAGTGATGATGAAATAATGTAATGGCTGGTGAGACTGAGTGAGAGAGAGTAATGAGAGGTGTGTGGTTGAGTTAATAGGAGGAAGAAGAAGAAATGCAATTGTGGGTTGACATTCACGCGTCAAAACTTTTGTTCGCGCCAACATTTTTGCTCACACGCCAAATTAAGTCAACACAAATGTTTACCGAAAAAAGTAAATTTGTCGTTAAAGCAAGTTTTCCAAGCGGACGGTGATGGCTCACTGGGCAAATCTGTCCATTTTTTAACACCAACAATAGTGGTTTCATGCATCGAGCTTGCTCGGAGAGCCTTCTTTGTTTCGCCCGGCAAAGTGCATTTTAACGGTGAATTTTCCTCCACGGGTATAGATTGGATGGAGAAGGCTTATTTTCTTGCAGTGTACGGTTAAACCAGCTGTGTAATTGGTACCTTCATTGACCGTGTGAAGGCTGAGATATTGTACTTTTATTTACTATTTTCAGTCGTGAAAGTCACTGTAAAAGTTTTGTTTCGAGTCACGGTTTCATACTATGGTAGTAAAAACCTAGGGGAAGAACCAAAGAAAATCAGAAGAAGATTAGGGGAAGAAGAAAGGAGAACCCTGTTGTATTGAACCAAGGAAAATGAATCGTTATTCTGATTTACGAAGAAAAGCAATATATACATACGTATGAAAAACTAAGAAAACAGAAAAACAAACACAGCAAATGAGCTTATGACACCTGGCCTTTCTTCACAGCTCATTTACAACTGGTTAACTTCCATAACAACCTACATAACTACTTAAATGTCCTAACCCTGTTGTGTTTACAGAGCTGATGAACAGATAGCAGATTTGCTTTGAGTTTAGGAATTAGCAAGATATTGGACAAGGCTAAAACCCCCAAAAAAGAGTTACCACGGTGGGTAATAGGCAAATTCTCACCATTTCCAACAGTCACAGTGTCAGTAGTAGGGTAGGAAGTGACGTTATGAAGTAACTGAATGTCACTAGTCATGTGACTAGAAGCCCCAGAATCTGCAAGCCAATAGGGTACAGTTGGGCTGCCAAAGGAACTGATATTACCAGAAGCCACCATTGCATTGTTACTAGCAAAAGAGACACTGTTACCATCTGTTGCAGTGTTGCTTAGTGTAGGAGAAGTGTGACTTGTAGGCTGCCCAGGCAGATTAGAAGGCCCTAAACCAGTACCAGAAGACCCAAACTGAGTACCAAACTGAGTTCCAGTAGTGTTGTTTATGTTGTGGAAACTGTGATGAGTTATGGGATTGAAACTAGGTCTGTTTGTGAAAAAACCAGACTGACCTCTTGGAGTAGAAGCACCACCACGGGAATTTGGAAACCCAATCAGGTGATAACACCTGTCTGCTGTGTGATATTTCCTGCCACAGTACTGACATTCAACACCACTGTTACCTCTTCATGTGCCAGCACCCCTACCAGTTACATCAAAGGCTTGCAGTTTATTACATGTCTTGGCACAATGCCCTATCTTATTGCACAACTGACAAGCACTAGAATATTGGCCAAAACCAGAACCTCCTCTTCCTCCTACACTGTTATCTCTTCCCTCAAACTGACCTCCTCCACCTCTTCCAGTAGCAAAGAATGTTGGGTGACTGTGAGTTATTCCACCATCAAAGAATGTTGGAAGAATCTGATTCCCAAAACCATCACCTGTATAGACAGGGAAGTTCATGGGGTATGAAGGCATGTGAGTAAACTGTGATTGAGAGGACAAGGGTGCTGAAGAAATAGGCTGCATGTGCTGGGACGGTTGATAAGGAGACCCATTAGATTGGGGGGTGGACAATCCCACAGAAGGGGCTGATGGACCAGGAGGGATACTGAAAGTACTGGAGGGACCAGAGACAGCCTGAGAGGTCAGTGAGGTGTTAGCAACCATAGCAGTCAGATTATGCATAGTGGTAAATTGAGATGCCTGCTCCAGGTCATATTCTGCTGCCTTGAGCAAAGTTTTGAGATTAGACATAGAACAGGTGGCCTGGGTCCTAATGATAGTTTTGATGGCTGTGAACTTTGGTGGAAGACCCTCAAGAACAGTGACTACAACATCATCATCATCTAAGATTACTCCCACTGTTGCAAGGGCATCTCTTGCAGTTTTGATTTTCTCCAAATAGATTTCAATAGAGTCATGCCCTTTCTTAATCCTTTGCAGATTGGTTTTGAGTTGAAGAATGTTTTGCTTATTTGAATCAGCAAACTTAGACTTCAGTCCTGACCACATGGTTGCAGCAGACAGACTTCCCACCGCACAGGACATGGCTCTAGGACTCAGGGTTTGTCCTATCATATTGATAATGTTCTGATCTTGACCCTTCCATTTTACAAAAGCATCATTTAAGATCTTGGTGACACCATCTTCAGCTAGTACATACTCTGGGGGACACTTAGTGGTACCATCAACAAAACTAAGCAAATGTAAACCTCCCAAAAAGGATTCCATTCGAAAAAGCCAGGTGGAGTAATTGGACTCATCAAGCATGATATTTGGAAGGAAAATGGGGGCATTCTGAGAACTAGATCCAAGAACTTGAGATTGAGAATTAGACATTCTTGAACTGCGTACACTTCTTTACTTTAATCAATTTCCCACAACCTGAATTTGACTACAAATATCAATTTCCCACAACCTGAATTTGACTACGACTTCTCAGAATTTCGTATTGATACTTGAACTGAGACACTGATCTCCACGCGATTAACCATAACTTGCACAATCAACACCAGACTACCATAACTTGCACAGTCAACACCAGACTTCAACAGATGACTTAATGTAACAACACATCGAACAATTTATCAAGATCAAGATTACTACTGGAATTCAAGCAACAACAACGATTTTCTTTTGATCAACAACAAGACTTCAATTGACAAAGGTACAGGAAATAGAAGAAAGAACACAATTTGAGAGGAACTTAGCTATGGCAGAGACGAGCACACGATTAAAGAGCAAGCTCATTTCATGGTTGACGGATGACCACGGCTCCGATACGGTACTACACAGAGGACTCCTCCAAAATGAGATTGAGAATCGAGCCGAAGCTCTGATACCATAAAAACCTAGGGGAAGAACCAGAGAAAATCAGAAGAAGATTAGGGGAAGAAGAAAGGAGAACCCTGTTGTATTGAACCAAGGAAAATGAATCGTTATTCTGATTTACGAAGAAAAGCAATATATACATACGTATGAAAAACTAAGAAAACAGAAAAACAAACACAGCAAATGAGCTTATGACACCTGGCCTTTCTTCACAGCTCATTTACAGCTGGTTAACTTCCATAACAACCTACATAACTACTTAACTGTCCTAACAGTTTATACATGCATATTACCTATTTACCCCAAAGAGGCGTTTGGTTTTGTACTTGCACATTTGCACTAATAAAATTTCTCTAATTTGAACCCCGCAAGTCAGAGTAAAAGTTTTCACCTTAGAGAGGGAAAAGATAGATATCATAGAATAGCTCACTTGGGGAAACTCTACTTTCAAGTGTTTATTATCATTTGGAATCTTGTAGGCTTTGCAGGATGTAGTAATTATACTGTACTTTTTTTCTGAGCAGTACTGATATGAATATATTGCAAAATATTAAGGAATTCTGTGATATTTATTAAATTATATATAAATTATACATGCATATCATATTTCTATTAGTACATGGATCCCATCTGTATTAATTTATATTTAATTTATATATAATCTTTCTAATATTTCTTATGCATTGCATAATATGTAATTTTTTTCATTATTTTTATTAAAGAACAAAGTTAGAAACGTAGTTACAAAATTAAATTAATTTTACAAAGCGAATGGAAAAGATAAATAAATGCTTCGTACGCACTATCCTTTCGCAGCCGAATAACCTGTCATTGGTAGTCGAAGTTATACGTACCTACTGTGCCGATAAATATCGAAGTAGGGGTGGGCACGGTTCGGTATGGTACAAAATTGATCGATACCAGAACCATACCATTTAATTTTAATCGGTACGGTACGGTTCGGTATTCAATATTTTGAAAGTGAAACCAGATCGTACCGTACCAATTAAGTTCGGTACGGTTTCGGTATGGTTTCGGTTTTGAGCCAAAATTTTGTTTGTGATTATAAAGCAAGGAAAAGACTAAAGAAAAAACAAAACTACATTTATGAAGGACTTAAGTTTTCAAATATGTATTGAAAAAGTTGCACTAAGTTGAAGATATCAACTTTTAGAAGCTAAATAAAGACATGTATGGTCATATCAACTCTTGAAGAAGGCTTAATCAATCAATAAGAAATAAATTTAATTATTAAAAAAAATATTCTAATTCGGTACGGTATCGGTACGGGACGGTTTTTTAAAATATCGATACCGAAACCGTACCGAATTATATCGGTACGGTTTCGGTACCGTACCAATCATACAACGGTTTTACTATTCGGTTTTTTTTCGGTATGGTTTGATCTGAAACGGTACGATTTCGGTATTTTGGTTCCATTTGCCCAACCCTATATCGAAGCATATATTACTTTTATTTTTAATAGTCCAACCATACATTTTGGTTTTCATATTATATATATATATATATAACCTTTTGTTATAAAAGGATGTTATTACGTCACCATATAAAGTATTGTAGTATGAAATGTTTATATAATGTCATGTATCATTATGAACATTATACATATACTAAAACGGAATCGGGTCTGACACTGTTTATAGAATAGTGCACAAACCATTCAACCCTTACTTTATTTGTTAATTTATTTGCAGTGAATAATTATTTGAAGTTTTTACCCTTAATTCATTGACATACGGCTTAAGTTTGTGGTAGTTGTTTCTTCCTTCTTCTTTGTTCGCGAAGCAACCAGAGACCTATCCATCTTCTCCATCGGTCTCTTCCATCGCCCTTCGCTTTTCTTCTCCTTCCCATGTCCGTTACTGTCTCTGGCTTTTCATTTTCTCCATTCATTATTGCTTTTGAGTTTTGAGTACCAATTGCAAGAAAGCAGTCGTCGATACTGTGGCTCAGTGGCGGAAGCAATGGTTCGACTTCACTCGGTAACTGCGTCGAGAGGTTTCTCCTTTCTTTATTCTTTTTCTCCTTTTTCTGCACTAAAGCTCTGTTCATATTATGATGATGATGATGATGATGATAATTGAGATTTATACTGGGTTCCGTCTGTTGGATTTCGCTGATGAGTATTGGGTTTTCTCTGTTCGGCTCTGTTTGTTTCTAGGGAAAATTTTATGGGTTTTGTTAATTTCAGCCAAAGAAACTTGAATTCATGCAGTTTATGACGACTTCATGTGTAAAGGTAGGAATTTTGTTATAATTCTTCACAGCGTTTTGAAATATAGTGTTGAAAGCATAAATAGCAATCGTAGTTGCAGAACAATAACAATACAATCTTAATGTTTTGATCACTTTCAAGCAGTTATGCAAGTTCAATCTTAATCTGCACAATCAATGTTTTGATTATGTTTTGATAAATAGAAGGAGCAAATTTAGAAAAGGATAAATAGAAACTAATGATTGGATATCCTAGGACAAGGCTTTGAAAACATGTTTATCTTTAGTCTGCATAACAATAATTGATATTTATTCGGCGTTTACATTGATATTGATATGATCAAAACATGTTTTGCTAAAGGATATCTTGTTGCTTAAAATTTTAATAGGCATTTAGTTGTCATGTTTTGATCACTTCTAATGATTGGAATCGGGAGTTTTGTTAATTGAGCTAAATTTATCCACTAAATTTGTATCATGTTTTGATCATGTAGCTAAATTGCTTCTCCCCTCCTTTTAGCAGTATATTCATTGTTCAGCTCTGCTCACTAATTTGTATTGTTTATTAGCAGATCAGGTCATGTTAATTTTAGTATTCATTGTTTATTTTATAGTCTCTAACGGAGCTAAATTTGTATCATGTTTTGATCATATAGTTTCAAGCTTTGGTCTGTAGTCTCTTTATTTTATATTGGTTATGGTTGTAACATGCTCCATACATTGTTTGTTGAGTGTTTCTTGGTTCCATATGTATACTGTTTTTGGATGCGTTTTCTCATCGTTTATCATTAAAATTTGGGTTTTATCTTTATGAGGTTGTGTGTTATGTCTGTTCTATTATTTTATTCTTCTTGACTTTATTCACCGTTGTTGATAGATTGCTTTTTTTTCACCTCTTTTTGTTTATAATGTGTTTTCTATTTGGATTGCCAATTTGACACGACTCATCCCAATCCCTCCGGGATCATCGCGAGATGTTCCATAATCATGTCTGACACGAAGTGTCAGACAAGGGATAACTCAAAACCTCAGCCCGTTCGGGGCTTCCAGAGAGCGCTAGGATCGGTGGAGGAGTGTGATGTCTCAATCTCTGCTACAGCTCTCATCCGTAATCAACCTGAGGGGCATTCAAAACATTAAAAGCTGTGAGTAGACGAAAATAAATAGTTTAGTAAAAACACATTTCATAAGAAGACATATATGCCCTTCACTAAAAAGTATGCATGCATCCGAAAACTAGTAATCAAATCATTTACTTTAATTAAATCATTGGGGTCTTAGCCCAGAACCATAAATACAAGTATGTGGGAACTCAGGCCAAAAACTGTAAATCCAATCATGTGGTCCACTGTCCAAAACCAACAACCCTGAAATACCATTTCATAAATCCAATAAATCTAAAATCCACATACATAATCCAGTAAAGCCATGAAACACAATTCAATCCAATACCATTATATATACCAATCCTCGGCGTCCCAAATGTCATGTCACGGTCCAAACTACTCGTGCTACCAGGGGTCTCAATCCGAGTCAATCTCTGACATCTCAGATGTCTGACGTTCTAGACGTCTAGCAATCCTGCTCCTGAGTCACTATACGATCTGGTCGCTCTGTGCAGTGACCTCTTCAGCGTCCCAGACGACTAGAAGAGACAATCCATAGATATAAGGATGGTATATGGAAAACCATTTCATAAATCATCTCATATCGTCCAAATAGGCCTATGCTCGGGATTTCCATAAAAGCATCGTAATCCACAAATCCGATTTCTCAAATCCAAATCCATTTATGGGTCCCCGGCCCGAAATCACATTCATAAAACACAATTAGGCCTCATGCCCGATTTCGTAAACCAACTGGGCCCCTAGCCCAATAATATAACTCAAATGGACTCCAAGTTCGAGGGTTTCCAAAACAAATGGGTCTTATGCCCGTGATCATCTTTCTAATTCCAAAACCATTTCATCAAACCATCACCGAAACCACAAGCAAGTAAAACTACAGTAAAATCATAAACCTCGAAATACGTGTAAATACGAAAAATCATCTCAAAATACGTGCAATCATGTAAATCACCAATACCACAATCATCATCATAGAAATCACATATGTAAAACATATAAAATAGTTATGCATGCATCATAGTTTAAAAAACGATGTCCACTCATAGACTGTCCTACGTTGTTGCCTCGATATGCATGTCATAAGCCTCTCCGGGCTAAATCACCGCCCTCGGAATATCCAAAACTGTCCAAATCAAATTCTAAGGTCACTAACACTTCCAATAACCTTCCATTAAATCCCCGTAATTTTTCCGGATTTTTAAACGTATTTAAACTTGATCCTAAACATTCGAACATCCCGAGCTATATCGAAATGATGTCCGATCGACTTGAAACCAGTCCCAAAATGTTCGTTACATCGAAAGGATAATTTAATATGTTGAACACGTGTCCCAAAAGTGCTCCACGCACCAGGTACTATTCATCGTCAACCTCCAGTGAACTCGGTCTGAACCGATTTTTTGGTTTCCGGTTCAACTAGACCGGCGAGGCCGGTTTTCAGCCATTCTTTAACCATTCTTCAACCATTTTCAATCCTATTAATCCCTAAACCTTCGTCTAAACCTCCCCTACTGATCTACGGGTTTAAAAACATAAAACCAGGTCGAGAATGTACCTTCCTATTCGTCGACTGCTCCCAGCTCCGGCTACTGTTCTCCTCGATTCCAAGCCCAAAAGATTCATTTGACCCTTAGAAACCATTTCCAGTTGTTAGAATAGGTCAACAAGCGCTAAAACGGAGTTCACCATTTTCAAACTAAAAACCGTACCTCACGGGTTTGCAGGCCACCGTCCACGACGGTCCACGAAACCGATCCCATCCGACTCGTATGAGTTCTAGAAACACCCTAGGGTCATCCAAATTGATCATCAATATCCAAAACCAAAATCACGATTTTTGAACCAAATCAGGGCTCACGCGTTCCCTCTCACTGTCGCAGTCATTGCCCCGCCGTGGTCGTCTCACTGCACTCTTTCTTTTTCATTCACTGGTTATAAGCATTAGGTGAGGTTTATGGGGGGTTTATGGGTGATGGGGTTCACGGTTTAGCAGAAATGGTGAGGTTGTTCGATGATGAAGAAGATGATGATCAGACGAGAGAAATGAATGGTGAGGATGAGAGAATTGAGGGAGAGATGAACGGTGAGATGAGAGATGAATATAATATATATATATATATATATATATATATATATAATTAGCCAATGGGACAAGATCTCTATTTCATGGAAAGCCACTCATGGGATGAGTGACAAGTGTCACTCATCCACGGGCCCCACACAAAATATCAGCCAATCATATTTTTATTAACATTTAATGCGAATCCCGAGACGTTAGATTCTCGATTTTGATCTCGTGACCATAACTTTTCTATTCGACGTTCGATTTCGACGTGCTGCATATCTACAGACTCGTGACGTCCCGATCTACATCACGATCATCAATCCTCGTACGTTTGACTCCCCAGGTCAAAAGTCAACATTTTGCCCAATTCTAGGGGCAAACGATCATTTTACATCGTTTTTCCGAATTCACTCAACTAATCCCCGATTAGTCATTCTAAATCCATAATTAATTAATATTTAATCCCGATATTCGGGACGGGTCGTTACACAATTTTCCTAAGAGGCGATCCCATTTTGAATTAATTGAGGTTACGAAAGATAGAAAGCATTTCATGTCATCATGTAGTTCAAATATTTGTCTTCTAGGTTTGAGTGGTAATTATCAACTTCTTCACCCTATTTTGGATGCCTTCAATGGCCTTACTATCTTCTTCATCATGGTCATCAACTAGATCATTCATAATCTAACGGCCAATAAGGTCAGTATTATTATTTTTATTATTATTGAGAAATATGGGTAGAAAAAAGGGAGAAGCAGTTTTAATAGATATAAAGAATTATTTTATGAATTTTCGTAAATTCAATATAATTGTAAATTTTGTTTAGTGAAAATCTATTGAGAGATTGGTTACAAAGACTTAAAATACAAATGTATATTCTTTGAACTTCTGCAATATCAAAAAAAATTATCCATAATTTATATATACATATTTCATACATCCTACTTAGTACAAAAAAAAATTAATTAATACCGCAGCATCGTGCGAGCAATATTACTAGTAAACAACTAAACAAGGATAGAGGCATTTGTACTGTAGTACAGAGTGGTCCTGGGCCCTTCTGCCTTTTTTTTTCATTTTTATTATTATGCATACTATTATGTTTTGGAAAAAAATTATTATTATACATTACTTTTATTTCTTTTCATTTTTTATTATTATATATACTTTTATTTTTTATATTTTAGAAAAAATTATTTTAATTTTAAAATAGAAACCAGTTGTTAATTTCTTTATACTTCAATATTTCTAAGTATTCCTTGGGAAAAAATATATTGGTAAGTATTCCTAATTTAGAATGTTAAAGTATTGGTAAGTATTTCTCTAGATGTATATAACTCATTACTTAAGATGTATTGAAATTTGAGAGCGTTAGTACTTATTTTTCATGCTATTGTATATCCGATAATACCACTATTGCTCATTCAAAAAATGAATAATCACTACAAGAAATGACGGTTAGTCCGGCGAAGGAGGTCCGTCGAGCAAGCAGCCATATCCGTCGGGGAGATGTTTACACGGCAAAACTCCACCAAGCTACCTTCATCACGCAAGACTCGTCAAGCTAGACCTTCGCTCGACGGAGAAGAACAATCGCTGAGCAAGACCAAAGTCAACACCGTTTTCCCAGTGCACGGTTTCGCCGAGCAACACCGTCAAGCTGTAGCATAATCAACCTTTTCCCATCAAAGATTTGCCGGGAAAAGTTGTTCATTTCAAACTTTTCTCGACGAAAATTCACCTAACAAAGTAGATCATTTTGAT
Source organism: Prinsepia uniflora (assembly GCA_032719365.1). NCBI lineage: Eukaryota > Viridiplantae > Streptophyta > Magnoliopsida > Rosales > Rosaceae > Prinsepia > Prinsepia uniflora. The sequence continues at coordinate 8,387,095 of CM064862.1, read as the reverse complement.
GTTTGCTCAAGGAAAAGCTTTGATGGACAAAACTATGTTATATATTTTTTAATTTTTTAAATACTGGATTAATTATATATAATTAATATTAATATATATTTAAATAAAGACAATTAAAATAATAATAATAGAAATTATATGAAAATTAAAATAATATTTATAAAATTAAATGTAATATTTTTACATAATTTAAAATACAAAAAAAACTTCGAATGAAAAGCTAATTAGTTGGGGCGGGACAAGGTGGGCGGGGAGATCGGTGTCCTGGGCAAGCTGTTGAACTGGGTTATGTTCCTGCGAATCAAGGCCATCCAGCTCACACTCACTTATTCGGTTTAATAGTAAGGCGAGCTGGGCATGAATTCGCTCGTTTTGGGCTTGGTTGCGCGCTTTCTGAGCCTCGATCTCTGCATTCTCGGCGTGGAGGGTCTCCACGTTTTGCTTCAGCTGTGAGACGTTGACAGGACCCACCCCGATTATCACCTCGATAATTGGGACGAACTCTGATCCAGTCTAACAATCAAACTTAAAAAGACTAAAATAACCGCAATAACCACAAAAACATACATTGTCGGATCAGGGAGAAAGTACAATACAACCAGTCAACAGTAGCACAGAGCATAGTAACAGTACAAGATAAGAACAAAATCCTACTGTGAGCTAATTACACGCGCAACGGTAAAACTTTATGTCTCTGCCTCAACGTTAGCCCCAACGTTCACACCATGACCTGGAAGGTATTTAAAACCATAAAAGTGTGAGTTGACTAAAAAAAATAAGAGTTTAAAAACAGTTTTAAAAGCAAACCAGGATTTTACCCTCCGTTTCAAAACATGCACATAACTAAGTATCTAAAAAACAACCGTATAAACCTTATAGCAATCATTATGAAAACATCATCATAAAAACATGAAATACAAAATATATCATCAATCAATCAAACCTGCTGGATCTATCTGAGTCTTTAAACTCCCGAGTCTTTAAACTCAATCCAGGCCTCAATATAATCCGAGTCTTTAAACTCAATAGGCCTACGGGGGAAAATCATAATATCCGAGTCTTTAAACTCCCAAGTCTTTAAACTTAATCCGGGTCTTTAAACCCAATCCAGGCCCGCCCCCTTCATTTATCATATCTGGGTCTTTAAACCCAATAACCAGATCCAGCAAATCCAATCCAAAACCGTTTGAAAACCATTTCCAAATCCATGTCCAAATCCAAATCCGAAATCACCATTCTGAAGCCATGCTGGCGTCCAGAATCATCATTCCGAATCCAAATCCAGAAATCCTTTTTTAAGCTTTAAACCAAATCTCGATTTCCGAAATCCGATTATAAAACCCAAAATCTTGGTTATCGAAATCATTTTTCAAAACCCATTTGTAATCATTGAAAACAAGTCATGTTTAAATCTCAAAACTATAGCATCGGAATCATGATCAAATCATAGCATAAACTCATATCTCGTAAAACGTGTCGAAATAATACATCTAAAAAACATCTGGAAAATCGTGCAATTATGTAAAGCAGATATATGGTAATCCAAAACATAAAACCATATTTCAAAGAATGGAATAAGTAGATAAAACAGTTATGCATGCTCTGTTAGAAAATAAAAGTTCACTCACAAAGTTCGAACGTGTCAATCGCGTCCTGTACGCTCCTCGAATGCCTCAGGAATGTCCCGACCTGTCAAATGTCATAATTTCGGGTCACAAACACTTTGATTAAGCTCACACTAATTTCTCCAATTTTTCGGGATTTTTAAACGTAATTAAATTAAACCCTAAACCTTCGGACACTCAAAACTACCCCGAAACGGTGTCCGATCGACTCGAAACTTATCTCAAAATGTTCGTTACATCAATTAGAGTGAAAACCATGTTGAACACTTCCCCAAAAGAAGCCCCACGAGCCCTCACGCACCGCCCCAAAGGGGCTGCGCATGGGAGCCACGTGTGGCACTGTTCATCATCGTCACCCTCCAGCCAGCCCAGTTCAGACCGGCCCGGTCCAACTGAGCCGGCGAGGCCGGTTTTCACCCATTTCCAGTCCAATCTCGGTCCTTTATTGACCATTAGCTTCGTCTTTAAGTTTAAACATGATTTAACTAACGAAAACACAAAATGAGATCCTATTTCATACCTCTCAAATTCGAACTAAAAGTCAGAGATTTCAGCTCTGTGTTCCCGGCCACCACTCGCCTCTCCGGTCACGGTTTCGAGTCCCTAAGTCCAATAGCAACCTCCTAAGATGATAAAGATCAACACAGTTGTTCAACAAAACGCCAAAACTCTCGATTTCATTTTAAACCGTTTCAGGAAAAACAGAGCAGTTTCAGTGGCTTACCTGCCATTTGTCCTCCGACGTGGCTTCCACCGTGCTCTCTCACGTCCTAGGTTCACTTCCTGCTCACTGAACACCACCACAACTAAGAATTAGATTGCTTTGATTGATTCAAGTTCACGGCTGTTCACAATTTCTTCCTCCTCTGTCTCTGGGTTTTTCTCACTTCTCACACACTCTTCACTCAGTCCTTCACCAAGACACACTCATAAAGGTCACAAGCAAGCCTCTGCTCTCTCATTCACTAACACAATGAACTCACACACAACTTACTCAAATGAAAATGGTTGATTTCCCTCTGTCTCTGTTTTCCCCTTTTGATCGATTCAGCCCAATTTAAAATCATAAATTGAGAAAGTTGGCTAGAAGCCACTGGAGAATGGACAGATGTCCTCATCTCTGTGGTTCTCAGCCAAAATATCCAATCCATCCAGCCCAGTTGTCCTTGTCAGGACCCGTCCCAAATTCCCTAGGATTAACGTGGGACGCGCCTGATCCCGTCTGACACGAAGTGTCAAACCAGAGAAAATTTCATCTCTAGCCTTCGCCGGGGCTATCAGAATGCGTCAGGATCGTAGGAGAAGGAGTGTGATGTCTTGTCTCTGCTACAGCCCACATCCGTGATCAGCCTAAAGGGCATTAAAACATCAAAGGTCATGAGTGGACAAAAAAAATCTTTTAATAAAAATATTTTCGCATAAAGACATTTATGCCCTTCAATAAAAGCATATGCATGCATTCAAATACCATTTAGCAAAACGTTCATAAAACTATTTGTCAAACATCTCAAAATCATTCAAGGGTTCATGCCCGACCCCATAAACCGTCATGACCCATCAGAACCTTTCAAGGGTTCATGCCGGTTCCCATAAACCATCATGAACCGTAAATCCATTTGGGTCCCCGGCCCGAAATCACAAACACCCGTAAAGTCATATATGTGGCAACTCGGCCAAATCATTATCAGTGAAATACCAAAACATACAATACGGGGTCTCCGCCCCCAAATCATTTCTAAAACATCGAATATGGGGTCTCGCCCCAAAACACTTTCTGAATCATAAAACACGGAATACGGGGTCTCCGTCCCCAAATCACTTTCCATAAGACCACATACGTACTCGTACGTATAACCCATCCTAGGCACTTCCGGAGAAGATGCCAACTCGGGGAACACAGCCCCTAGGGAACACATCCCCGATATAGTCACGATGCCATCATATCTATTTAGTGTGCACACTACTCGGGGTCTCACTCTGAGTCTTCTCCCAGGAATCTCCATCTGGGAGGCTCAATCTCTGGATCTAGTCTGAGCTCTCTCTCTGGATCTAGTCCACATATCTCTCCGGAATCTGGTCCGGGACCACAACATAATAAGTAACCACCACTCCTAGAACGGGATCCCTATGGGGATACCCACTCTGGTCTGTGGATCGTGACTCTCCAGATCGACGTCTGGAGGAGACCATATAAATCATATAGAGGGTTTATATTCATTTTCAAATCTTTCTTTCTTTCTCAAAACACATTTCAACTGGGTCTCATACCCGATTCATTTCAATAGGATTCCTCGAATCCGATTCAAATCCATTTCACAGGACTTGGCCTAAATCCACAGTTCAATAGGGTCTCATGCCCGAATACTCATTTCATAAACCGAACTGGGACTCAAGCCCGATGTTACAATCAATAGGGCCTCAAGCCCGATACCACAGCTAACTGGGCCCTAGGCCCGAAACCAACGGAGCCTCAAGCTCGATTTCACAACCAATAGGGCCTCAAGCCCGATACTACAGTCAAAGGGGCCTCCTGCCCGATATTACAACCAAATGGGCCTCAAGCCCGGATTCATAAACCAACAGGACCCTCGGTCCGATCGTATAACTCAAATGGACCCTCGGTCCGATTTTTCGTCAAATCAACTGGGCTCCAAGTCCGAGAGTTGTAAATCAAATGGGCCTCATGCCCGATTTCATATTTCCAAATCCAAAACCAATTCATGAAACCATCATTTAAAACCTAGCACTAATAAGCATCGTATAAAACAGTAAATCTTGAAATACATGCAAATACGTAAATCCTAGGCTACCACAAAAAAATGCACTCATGGCATCACAAAATATATTCTAAAATAATTATAAAACATTTATGCATGCATCAAATTCATAAAACAAGTCCACTCACAGACCGTCCGAAGCCGCGCCTCGATACGCTTGCCATAAGCGTCTCCCGGGCCAAACGTCGCCTTCGGGATTCCCGAACCTGTCTAAATCGTAATAGAAGGTTACTAATAGCCTCATTAACCTCCCATTGAAGTCCCATAATTTTCCCGATTTTCTAACTATTTTTAAACCCAAACCTAAACCTTCGGACGTCCCGAACTATATCGAAACGATGTCTGATTGACACAAAACTAGTCTCAAAATGTTCGTTACATCGAATAGATGAAATTACATGTTGGAACCTTGCCCAAAATCCCTATCACGCGCCATCACACGCTGCCCAAAGGGGCCGCGCGTGTGGCTTACGCGCCCATGAATAGTTCATCTTCAACCTCTCGACGGCTGGTCTGAACCGACTGGTCCGGTTCTCCTCTATAACTGGATCGACGTGACCGGTCCAAGTCCATTTCTTCTTCGTTTTTCATCCGTTCTTCTCCTAATCGATTCCAAACCTTCTAATTTAATCCTAGAAACCTAAATCTAATAACCAAAACCTCTAAAACACTCTAAATCCACCCGGTCCAACTTTTCCTCTTCGGTTCAAATGTCCAAAATCTTCCCCAGGGCTCCCTAACGTCCAACCTCTCTCAAAACCTTCCTAATGGCTTCCTAATAACCTATTTACTTCATTAGAATCAAGAAAAATGGCCCATAACAACAAGAATTGAATATGGAATTAAATCGGTCAAAACCGATTACCTGCACGGGCTGGCCTCCGCCGTCCACAGCTATGCTTCCTTGGCCGGCCACCACTTCCTTCAGTCCTCAGTTCCTTCTCTCTGTTTCCTTCCAGTCAGATGGGTTGAAGGGTTTGGATTCGATGAAATGGGTGATCGGGTTTTGGTTTGGATGAACAAAGAAGGTGTCGACGCATGTATGTGGGATGGTGGCCAGTGGATGAGTGACACTTGTCACTCATCCATTGGTTGCTGGGGAAAATATCTGTCCCACTTAATTCCAAAAAGGTCATTGTCTCGTAATTCGTGCAATAGTACAACGAAATTTCCGTGAACCGTAACTTCTCTGTCGAACGTCCGAATTCGACGTGCCGCTTATCTACGGATTTGTATCGTCGTGATCTATGTCACGGTCCTTGGCCCTCGGCCATCCGACCTCCCGGGTCAAAAGTCAACTATTAGCCCCTATTCACCCAAATTACCAAAATGCCCCCGATCTTTCGATCGTCATAACTTCCTCCTCGAATGTCGGAATCGAGCGTGCCACCTGTTTATGAACTCGTGACGTCAAGAAATACGTCACAGTCATTGGCCAAAGTCCATTTACCCGGCTGAACGAAAAGTCAACGATTTGCCCATTCTAGGGGCAAAATAGTCATTTCGCCCGAACGTCCGCTAATCCTCGTCTAATCTGCGATTAGCCTCGCTAATCCGTCATTAATTCTTAATTAATCCCGCTAATTCGGGACAGGTCGTCATAGTCCACATCTAATTGCTCACATAATTCAAGTTTCCAAAAGACCATTTTTCCCTTTGAAGTCCAAATTACCATTTTACCTCTCACATAATTAAACCCATAACTAAATCGTCTGACGTCCGATGACGGCGTGCCGCTTGTCGTTGTACTCAGGGAATCGAGACCTACCTAACGGTCCTCGAATTGCGTGAAAAATACTTGTCGCGTAAAAAGTCAACGGATTGCCCAATTTTAACCAAATTACCAAATTACCCTCAACCTTCCGAACATCATAACTTCTTCCTCGATTGTCGGAATGGGACGTGCCACCTGTCTACGGACTCTTGACGCCCCGAACTACATCATAGTCATCGGCCAATGTTCGTTCGTCCTGCCAATCAAAAAGTCAACGTTTGACCACATTATTCACAAGGGTAAAACGTCATTTTTATACAAATCTTTTCCGAATTTACATTTTTGCCCTTTTTGAAGTTCCGGGCCGTTACAGACGTCCTTGGGTTTCGCTCCCCAAAAAGAACTCGAAGATCAACTCGAGACATCCCGAACAAGCCCTTCCATTAACCCTCGGACAACCTTCCTGGGATGCCTACCAAGTTGGTAATCCAGGATGGCGATTGACCTCTTTGGATTTGATAGCTAGTCGTCCAGCAAGGCCTCTGATCCCTGATGTGCCAGCTCGTCATGAGTTTGTTGGACGTCCTCCATCATCGTCACCTACAAATTAGATAGTTAATTATCAAATATAAAAATTAATGTTTAATATGCAAAAAATAAACTTACGTGAATAGCGTCAGTTACCTGACTGCCCAAACGAGCGTAAACTTCACCCTAGGCACCCACTTCCTGGAACAGCAACCCAGCCTTGCGACGAACCTCATGTCGGGCTATCAAGGGTCGCGATCCCCTATGGTGCTCGAATTTCTTCATTCCCCGGTTCTTCTTGTTGGCCCTTAATTATTTTTATTCATTAAAAAACATATCATTATTACTCAAAAAGTAAAACAATATAATATATAAATAAATTAAAATATACCAAAAACCCCTCAGACACGAAGTGGTTGCACAACCAGGTCCACTCCACCCCTCTGCAACTCCTCCAGAGATTTTTCAAGAGCTACGTCGTAGGAACTCTAGGCCTTGTAGTAATTGTGGAGCTCAAACTTCCACTCAAATGTATCGCTTCTGGCAGTGGAAGTTTATATGGGCCATGATGTAACGACCCGTCCCGGGAGTCGGGATTAGCAAATTGATTAGCAACGAATTTGCTGAGTTAATTGGTGTTTAGTTGGTTACTTTTGGACCTTGGGCGTAGAATGATTATTTTGCCCCTAGTTTGGGAAAATTGTTGACTTTTAGTTCGGGTGGTCAATTGGACATTGACCGATGATTGTGACGTAGTTTGGGACGTCACGAGTCTGTAGACAGGTGGCACGCCCGATTCCGACATCTGAGGAGGAAGTTATGATGTTCGAAAGGTTGAGGGGGACTCACCCCTAATCCCCCGGGATTAAGGCTAAATCCCGATCCCGTCTAACTTACGCATGACACGTAGGCTAAACTGACGTCCAACCTTCATGTGACACGTAAGTCAGACAAGGGATTCTCGATCCAACCGTACCGAAGCTTTCGGACTTCCCAGAGTGTGCCGACTCTACTGTGGATCGTGCGTGTGATGTCTTCATCTCTCTCGACCAACAGTCCGCGCCGCAACAACCTGGAGGGTATCGAAAACATGAAAAGACTATGAGTGGACAAAAATAAAGTTTAAGTTCAAAAACATTTCATAAAACAATGACATTTATACCCTCTGTTTCAAAACCAATGCATGCATATTAATTTCATGTCATAAAATCATTCATATCAAAAACCATTAACGAAAACTTTGTTTATAAAATCCGCTAGTCTAATGCAGGCCTTAGCCTCAAATCAATCTCAAATCCGGGAACCCAGTCCAAAAACCATTGAAAACCATTTCATCCGGGCCACTGCCCAAAACACCGGAAAACCTTGTTAAAAACCATATCATATTTCCATTTACCGAACCTGCTGGATCTATCCGAGTCTTTAAACTCCCGAGTCTTTAAACTCCGAGTCTTTAAACTCAACAGGCCTACGGGGGAAATATCAATATATCCGAGTCTTTAAACTCCCGAGTCTTTAAACTCAATCCGGGTCTTTAAACCCAATCAGGGCCCGTCCACCGTCAATCATAATCCGAGTCTTTAAACCCAATAACCAGATCTAGTAAATCCAATCCAAAACCATTTAAGAACCATTTTCCATTTCCGAATCCGAATCCGCAATCTCATCGAGATCCCGAATCCAAACCCAGATCTCATATCCATCTCCTTTCCAGATCCGAGTCCGCAACCATCATTCCTTAAGCCGGCATCCGGAATAATCATTCTAAACTCAAACCCGAAATCCACTTCAAGTCCCAAATCGAATCCCGAATCGTAATCCGGAATTCCGATTCAAAAACCCGAAATCACGTTTCTTAAAAATCACTTTTCTGAACTGGGCTTCAAACCCGAAAACACTTTCCAAAATCCTTTTACTTTCTTTGAATTCAAATCGTATTTCAAATCCCGAAATCAAATTATTAAAACCAGGTTCAAATCACAATATCCATCAACTTATCGTAAAACGTGAATTTTCGTAATTTCCTCGAAAACTGTGCAAAACCATAAACCATCACGATCATAAATCAAATCATAGAATCAAGTATAGAAAACATATAAAAACATGTATGCATGCATCAAGAGTTAGAAAGCAAAGTCCACTCACAGACCATTTCGACGTCGCCTCGATACGCGCGCACTTACGCCGTTCCCGGCCATTCCGCTATCCTCGGCTTTCCCGAACCTGTCCAAAGCCCATAACGAGGTTACTAACTACTTCACAAAAGTCCTACTCAAATCCCATAACTTTCCCGAACTTCTAAGCGTACTTTAAACGAAACCCTAAACCTTCGATCCCGCAGAACTAACTCGAAACAACGTCTGATCGTCCCGAAACCTATCCCAAAAGTTTCGTTACAACAATTAGACTCAAAACCATGTTGGAAGGTTCCCCAAAACAGCTGCCACGCTCCTCCACGCACCGCCTAAACTGGTTGCGCGTGGGCCTCACGCGCCTGCACAGGGTTACTGTTCATCGTCTTCTTCGATGGGTCGACCGGTCCGAACCTGCGTTCCCGGTTCTCCGTCGTCCTGCAACCATTTTTGTCCCTTTTTCCATCAATAGCTTTGTCCTCATCCTAGAAATCCATTCCTCTCAACCAAACCTAGCATCACTGCCCATAACTCATCTTCCCAACTCGAAACAGAATTCACCCGAAAACCCCTGTTTCGGTTTCCAGCCACCAGAGCTTCCCCCCGTCACGGCTTCACAACCCGACGACTCCCAGGAACCTACTGAACCTAACTAGACCTTACAGAACCCTCGACTCAGCCCCTAACTTCATGACTTTAACTTTGAATCAAAATGGAAAAACAGAGGAAATAGGGGAACCTTACCTGTCTGTCAGCTGCCGTGAACGCCGCCGTAGCCCAGCCTATCCAACGTCTCCTCTATGCCTTCTGATCACTCCCACACTCCAAATTTGAACGATTTGATCGAACACATCAACACCACCACCTCGATTCTTCTCTGTTTCCCTGAAACTCACACCTCACACTCACAAGTTTTCCTCACGAAATTCTCACTCAAACTCACTCATCAATTCTCACTTAATCTCTACTCACTCTCACCAGGTTACAAAGTCTCATCCTTCCCTGCAATTCGATCGATTTCCCCCCTTACTCTCAGTCTCTATTTCTCTCTAGCACGACTCACACACAGTGCACGTGTCCACCATCCCATGGCCTAAACTCAAAACATCCAATACACACTGCACACTTGTCCTTATCAGATTGCACAATTCCCAATGTGAAAAAAGACCAAAATGCCCCTTGTGAGTCAAAATTACCATTTTACCCTTCGTCGTTCTAGACCCGTATCTCGCTCGTCCGACGTCCGATGAAAACATGACGTCTGTCGTTGAACTCAGGACGACGAGATCTACCTAACGGTCCTAGGTCTACATGTAAAAACCTTGTCGTGTGAAAAGTCAACTTTTCCCCCTATGTTAACCAATTTACGGTAATACCCCCAACCTTCCGAACAGTCATAACTTCCTCCTCGGATGTCGGAATCGGGCGTGCCACCTGTCTACGACTCGTGACGTCCCGAAATACGTCACGGTCATCGATCAACGCCCACTTGACCGCCCGAATTAAAAGTCAACATTTTGCCCAAACTAGGGGCAAAATCGTCATTCTACGCCCAAGGTCCAACAGTAACCAACTAACCCCCGATTAACCCAGCTAATCCGTCACTAATCACTTCCCTAATCCCAACTTCCAAGACGGGTCGTTACAATCTACCCTCCTTAAAAGAATTTCGTCCCCGAAATTCCACAACTCGTACTCCACTACTGAGTCTCCTACCCGGTGGTCAACCTCACGTACAACCACCCTATCGGGATAAATCAACAAAGTCCTAAAGGCACTCATAGATTGTGGGTTCTCTTCAATAACCTCATATCGATCAATTATAGTCACTCATTTCTCATTTCCTTCCGTCATCCTCAACGGAACTCACCATAACACTCGTTACACTAGGCGTCACCAAGTACTGCTCACTAAAATCCAGTAATCCCACGGGATACATCAAATCATCCTCGTCGTTCGGGTTATGCAACGCTCAACTGCCCTTGGTTCACTACAGCCTTACCACTCTGGGTCGTCACACCCGACTAAGACTGATAGGACCCATCCCAATCCCCCCGGGATTACCGTGGAATGTGCGCTGCTCCCGTCCAACAAGGGGTGTCAGACAAGGGATAACCGAGAGTCACTGCCCAAACGGGGCTTCCAGAGTGTGCAAGGATCGGTGGAGGAGGCGTGCAATGTCTCAGTCTCTACTGCAGTCGCATCCGTAGTCAACCTGAAGGGCATTAAAACCAATAAAAGCTGTGAGTGGACAAAAATCTTTTAGTTCATTAAACACATTTATAAGACATTTATGCCCTCCAATAAAAACGTATGCATGCCACGAAAACCAGTGACCAAAACGTTTGTTCAACCAAGCCATTAGGGCCTTAGCCCAAAAAAAACCGTTAACTCAAAACCAAGTGTGGGAACTAAGTCCAAAACTGTGGAATACCACAATCATACATAAACAACCATGTGGGCCACCGCCCAAAACCGTAAACATAAATCCATTTAAATCACATAACCACAAATCCAACCGAAAAGCGATTTCATAGATTCATTAATCCATATTTTACCATTACCATCTCCAGCATTCCAGATGCTCAGCGTCCCAGACGCTAGACGTCCCAGACGTCATATCTCACGGTATAATAAGCTACGCGTGCTGCCCGAGGTCTCTCCGGGTCCATATCTCTGACATCACAGATGTCTGACGTCCCAGACGTCAATCATAGCAATCCTGCTCCTGAGTCACTATACGGTCCCGTAACTCCGTACAATGACCCCTCGCATACAATGCACCGTGACTTCCCCAGTGTCCCAGACATCTGGAGGAGACCATCATATATCCTCGTATCAAGATGGTATATGGAAAACAGTTTTATTAATTTATTTCACAACATTACAATGGGCCCTACCCGAAATTTCCATAAAACTTCACAATTCCATTTAGGGTCCCTGACCCGAAATCACATTTATTAAACATAGGGTCCTAGACCCGAAATCACATTTATCACCCAATTGGGCCTCATGCCCGATTTTATGAACCACTGGGCCCACGGCCCGATTTTGTAAACCACTGGGCCCGTAGCCCGACTTTATAAACCAACTGGGCCCACGGCCCGAATTCGTAAATCAACTGGGCCCCTGGCCCGATAACATAACTCAAATGGGTCTCAGCCCGATTTCGTAAACAACTGGGCCCCTGGCCCGATTTCATAAAGCAACTGGGCCCCCGACCCGATTACGAATGGACTCCAAGTCCGAGGTTTCCAAAACAATTGGGTCTTAAGCCCGAGTTCATCTTTTCAATATCAAAATCGTTTTATCATATTATTCATTAAACCACAAGCACGTAAAACCACAATAAAACTGTTAACCTCGATATACGTGAAATACGGAAAACACCTCGAAATACGTGCAACATACCCGAAATCAATACTCACAATCACCATCATAGAAATCATGTATATAAAACATATAACACATTTAAGCATGCATAGGATTTATAAAACCAAAGTCGACTCACAGACCGTTTAACGATACGCCTCGATACGCGTGCCATAGGCCTTCCCGGGCCACACCACTATCACCGGGACTCCTCATCCTGTCCAAATCACATTAGAGGGTCACTAACCTCTTCATTAACATCCTATTAAAGTCCCGTAATTTTCCCGAATTTTTAACTATTTTTAAACTTGATTTAAAACCTTCGGACGTCCCGAACAATATCGAGACGGGGTCCGATCGTCACGAAACCAATCCCAAAATGTTCGTTACATTAAATAGGACAGAAGTCATGTTGACCTCACCTCGAGATTTGTGCCCACGCGCCTTCACGCGCCTGCTACAGTGCCATCATCCTAACCCGTATGTCTGATAAACGGGTCCAATTAGCCCGCGAGATGACCCGGTTGGTTTCCTATCAATTCAACCTTAATTACATCAATTGATCATTCAGTTAGCTTCTATTTGAGTCCAATTAAAGTTCTATGAAGTCAATTTCATGAACACTCACCTCAAACCAGTCGAATCAAACTCGATTCCTCGAAGAACTGCCGTACAATGTGCATTGATGGAAGATCAGCAATACCCATCGTTTTCCTTCAATTGATCCTTCCAGAAGCATCGTGGGATCCTGAGAAACTGTTTCCCCACATCAATTACATCGTTTGATCACTCAATGATCACGACTCAACCTCGATTTTCTTCCTCTGTTACCAGGCCCGTTCAGAGTGAATTGGGCACCAAATTCCTTCATTCTTTCGATGAAACTGATCGTGGCAATCCCAGAAGACTCAAATTGAACTCAATTTTGATCCTCACGGCCTATAGTTCAAAACCCGACTTTCCCCCCAAAATTCTAAAATCTGAAATTCCAGTCTCCTTCTCTCTGTCGATCTCTCGTGTTTACCCAGTTCAACTCACTCTCAATTCACTAACAATTTCGCACTCTCAGGTTCAGAAATGGAAGAGGAATTAAGGTTGGAAGAAAACTGGATTGTAGGTTGTACACGGCTAAGAGAACAGAGAGGATTAATGGAGGTTTAATGGATATTTAATTAATTAATAATTAATAAAATATCATAATTATGTTTTCCCCAAAACATGGATTCTGGTTTTAAGCCTCAATTTAAGGGATGAGTGACACTTGTCACTCATCCAGGTGTGTTCAGTCACCGGGTACTGTTCATAATAAAATAATATTTTAATCCCGGTTCGTTTGGTTAACCGAGCTCGATCCCGTGACCATAACTTCGTCGTCGAATCTCCGATTTCGGCATGCCGCCTGCCATTGGATACGTATCGACGATACATGCGTAACAGTCCTTGGCCCTTGTCCATCGGACCTCCCCGTCAAAAGTCAACATTTGGCCCCTTTACTACCAAATTACCAAAATGCCCCTCAACTTCCGATCGTCATAACTTCCTCCTCGAATGTCGGAATCGAACATGCCACCTGTCTATGAACTCGTGACGTCCCGAACTACGTCACGGTCATCGGTCAAAGTCAGTTTGACCGTCCGATCAAAAAGTCAACATGTTGCCCACGACCAGGGGCAAAACTGTCATTTTGCACATTTTGTCCGATTCCGCCCTACTAACCACCGATCAACCTCACTAATCAAGATTAGTCACTAATCTAATCCTGGAATTCGGGACGGGTCGTTACAAAGACCATCACTAGGGACCCTGCCAACAAGGCATCTGGCTACTCGTAGCCGCACAATTCCAAACTCAACCCAACTGACCAAAAGTCACCAATCCATCCGATCAACATCCAAACGCCATCCGGCCCAACCGGCCACCATCCATCGGCCTCTTCGGCCTACGTATCTCACTAACTCAACGAGCTACTCTCAGGCCCCTCAGGCCGACCAACCTACTTCTGCTAGCGTATCTCCGACCCTATGGTCCATCCATCAAGTAACACCAATACCAGCGCCAACGCACTAACCATTCCGGCCCTAAGCCGACATACGTCTTACCTCGCACCGCGTATCGAGCGACGCGCACCCTCAATCGCTGTTATCTACCACATCAAACGTACTATCACTATTGTATCCAGGTTGCTGACGGGTTGTTCCGCGTCGAGATATCACATCCACAGTAGCATCACACCACCCAAGTCGACTAACCAACGATTCTGGGAACCAATCCTCGCGCAGAACACTCGAAAGGAAGTAAAAGGATTTTATGAGATTTCGATGGCTAGTGTGATTTGAACCTGATTTTAATGATTTGATTTCGGGATTTGAAATATGATTTGATTTCAAAGGAAGTAAAAGGATTTTAGAGTGTGGTTTCGGGCTTGAAGCCCAGTTCAGAAAAGTGGTTTTAAGAAACGTGATTTCGAGTTTTGAATCGGAATTCCGGATGACGATTCAGGATTCGATTTGGGACTTAGAAGTGGATTCCGGGTTTGGGTTCGGAATGATTATTCCGGATACCGGCTTACGGAATGATGGTTGCGGACTCAGATCTGGAAATGAGGTGGATATGATTCTAGATTTGGCTTCAGAATGACGGCTCTGGATGCCGGAAGGGCTTCGAACCAGTGGTTTCGGATTCGGGTTTGGATATGGATTTAGAAATGGGTTTTAAATGGTTTTGGATTGGATTTGTTGGATATGGTTATTGGGTTTAAAGACCCGGATTATGATTGACGGGGGACGGGCCCGGATTGAGTTTAAAAACTCGGGAGTTTAAAGACTCGGATATATTGATATTTTCCCCCGTAGGCCTGTTAAGTTTAAAGACTCGGATTATATTGAGGTATGGATTGAGTTTAAAGACTCGGATAGATCCAGCAGGTTCGGTGGATGAAAATGTGGTTTCAAATGAGTTTTGGTTTTCACTGAGACTTGAACATGATGGTTTTCGATAATAGTTTTCAATGATTTGGGTTGAGGCCCAGGATTTGAGGAAGAAAAATTGTGTTTGGTTTATTACATGGTTTTATGACATGAACTTGATATGCATGCATTGGTTTTTGAAACGGAGGGTATAAATGTATTGTTTTATGAAGCGTTTTTAAACTTATTCTTTATTTTTGTCAACTCACAGTCTTTTCGTGTTTTCGATACCCTCCAGGTTGTTATGGCGCGGGCTGTCGATCGAGAGAGATGGAGACATCACACGCACGATCCACAGTAGATTCGGCACTCTGGGAAGTCCGGAAGCTTCGGTACGGTTGGTTCGAGAATCCCTTGTCCGACTTACGTGTCACATGGAGGTTGACGTCAGTTTAGCCTTCGTGTCATGCGTAAGTTAGACGGGATCGGGATTTAGCCCTTAATTCCTGGGGATTAGGGGTGGGTCCTGACACATGAGATCGGCATTGTTCTATTTCCACTCAAAATTAATCTGAAATAAAATATTAAAGTCTGTTAAATTATTAAAATAATGAAAATAATGAAAAAGAAAGAAGAAACACATGCCCTGAAAGCCGACCAACATCGATCGAGATCTTTTGGGGATTGGCTCTTGAAATTATCCACCATCATCATGGATTTGGTGTGAATAATTGCACCCATGCCCTGCACCAGTAGCGCGTGCACTTTGGGAGACGATATATGGCTAGTGAAAGAAGTGTTTATATGAGAGTGAGTGAGAGAGAAAGTGATGAGAGGTGTGAGATTAAGCAAAGAGGAGGAGGAAGAAGAATGTTGCAGGTGAGGTTTTAATGTATTTAGAATTTTACCTGACAGAGGGGTTCGTCGTGTAAAGTTTTACTGATCCGTCGAGCTTGTTATAAAATTAAAGTTTGCCTGATAGAAGGGGTTTTCCTCGTTGAGCAAGGTTCACCATCTTTGTGTGCCAAGTTTTTTCCCTCCCGCCTAGACTTTACTCGACGAATTATCGTCACTGGGTAATATTTGTCAACTCTAGATTTTTCCCAGTGAAAAAAACTCATTGTCAATGAAGTTTTTCCCGGCAGATTGTGATGGCTCGCCAGGCAAAGTGTTCCATTTCGTGCGCTAACGTGTGAGTCTTCCAATGAAGATCTTGCCCGGCGCGTCTATTTTTATTCATCAGGAAAAGTTTCTTTTATCGGAGATAAAAACTCCATTGAGCATGATTTGGACGGGCAAGGCATATTTCTTTGTCGTGAACATATATATGCTATAATATTTCCCATACTCGTTCTCATTTTTTGTTTTTTTTTTTTTGCTTTTTTTCCCATTATTATGGTTAACTATATTATAAAGTGTCTCTTATTAGAATGGAATTTTAATACCTACTTCTGGACTTCTAAACTGTTTCCATCGAACAATGAACTAACATAATCTATATAATATGCTACTTCTGGTCTAAATTTCTAGTTTCACATAAATAGCGTTTATGACGTAGTATCAGATACTTTGATATATTATAAATTTTAAATAAGGCTACTGGGGGTAAGCACAGTTTGAATCGATACGAATATCACCTAAATTTAACTTTAAACTGTTAAAAATTTTAATAGTTTGATATTTAAAATTTCAAGACGTAGAATTGAAATTGTTTTAATCCAAACTGTTAGTAGTTTGGTATGGATCGGCTTAGACGGTTTAGACATAAAAATTTCATGTAATTTTTTTACTATAGACTCCTCAATTAATTTTTTGCCCCTAAAATTTCAACATTCTCATCAAGGTGTCATTCATTTACATGAAGATTTCATTCATACACATCAAAAAATTGAATTTTTGAATATTTTAAATTTCAAATATGATTGGTTAAGTTTAAATAGAATTTAAATTTGAAAGTTGTACAAAATATGTAAGGATTGTTCACTTATGATTTTAATGATTTTCAAAATAAAAATAGTTGATAACGAAATAGTTTGAATTTTCAACCGATTTTATATTTATCTCGTTAAATTCAAACCAAAGTACCCATAACAATTTGAACCGGATTTCAACGGATCTATGCATATTTTTAAAGGCTACAATAAAAAGGGATACATTCCAATTTCTTGACAGTTAGAAGAAGAGGTGGGCACGAATCCGTTAAAAACGCTAACTGATCCACTTCAAACTGTTATTTATCCAACAGTTTAGGTTTGACCGGATAAAAGTCAAACGGTTTGAGAATCTAAACCGCTCTGTTAGTAACGATTAGGATTTTGATTTTGATTTTGAAAATCCGTTAAATCCAAACCGGACCGTTAAAGAATATATTAATTTTTATTAATTTTAAATCTCTTATTAATACAAAATAAAAAAAAAATACCCTTATATATGTAGATAAACATATGTATACTTGATAAAAGTATAATAAAAGATTATTAAGTGTTCTATTTGTTTGTTAAATCTTAATATATTGGTAATATATGCGATCCAATTTTCCACAAAATTAATATACAAAATTTTGAGTATTGATTATTATTTTTTGTATCCTTAATTTTTTTTTTAAATATTCTTATTTGTTTTAATATCCTTGCTATTTTTCTAATATACTTACTGTTTTTTTAATATTCTTACTATTTTTTAAATATATTTGCTGTTTTTTAATATAGTTACTTTTTTTTAATATCTTTGCTATTTTTTTAATAGTTGCTGTTTTTTAATGTCTAAGTGATTTCAAACCGTTTCGATTCAAACTAAACCGTTAGTAACAATTTGGGTTTGGATCGAAACGGTTTCATTTATAATTTTGAAAAATTCAAACCGTATCGAACTAACGATTTGAATTTAAATATTATCAATATCCATATCGACTCTCACTGTGTCCACCCCTATTTAAAAACAATAAAATAAAAAGGGAATAGTATTTTTTTAATTAATTGTGTCTGCAGCATAAACCAGTACTTGAGTGCCTCGGCCCACTTGTGAACCAGAAGTACACAGCGTAATGAAAGAAGAATGTCCCAAGATAGAAAAAAAAAGAACGAATCTCCACATGTAACCCAAATACATGCAGATGGATGTCTAACGAGCATGCATGTCTAAATGGATATGGACATGAAACCCATATTATAATATAAATTAAAGTTATCTTTTTAACTATTCCTTAATAATATTTTGATTATTATTTTTTCTTTTTCTTTTGGTGAATAGTAATATTATAATTTTACTCTTATATATTCATTAATTAGTTAAATTATCTTTTTTACTATTCATTAATAGTATTTTAATTATTTTATTGTTATTTTTTCTTTTTCTTTGTTATGAATAACAACATTATAATTTTACCATTACATATTCATTTATCTTTATAATAATAATAATAATAATAGTAATAATAGTAATGATAATCATTTATTATAAATTCTTATTTTTTTCTTTTCTTTGTTATGAATAGTAAAGTTATAAATTTACCCATAGATATTTATTTATCTTTATTATTATTGTTGTTGTTATTATTATTATTATTATTATTATTATTTATTTTATAAATAAATATAAGTAGTTTATTACTCAAATTGGAGATATTATTCTGTGTTCTAAGTCTAATGAAATAGGCTAAGTCATCTTTTCACTAGCTATTAACCAATAGTATTTTTTTACTATTTTGCCCTTATTTTTTCTTTTTCTTTATTATAAACAGTGAAATTACAAATTTTCCCTTACATATTTATTTATCTTTATTAATATCATAATTATTATTATTGTAAATCCTTATTTTTCATTTTCTCTATTATAAATTGTAAAATTATAATTTTATCCTTAGATATTCATTTATCTTTATTGTTTTATTATTTTATTTATTATTATAAATAACTATAATTAGTTTATTATTCAATTTGGGGACGTGCCCTGAGTCTAATGAAGTATTGCTACAATTATTATTACAACAAGTATGAGTCTTACTATTATATTAATATTTTATTTGTTAATTAAAAAATATATTAACATACATCAATTTTTTCCGATTATATGCCTTATATTAGACAACTAAAGTTATATTTTATTTTTTATTTCTCGAAAGGTTTCTATTTTATATTTTATTTCCTAACAAATAAAACAATGTTTTTATGTTTTACATCTTAGAGTCGTTATTTAATAGTCCTTATAATTGTGTATATATATCATGCTTATTGTTAATTATCCAATATTGTTATAATAAATATAAAATCATGTAAATAAATAGATGATGTACTTAAATAAGTAATCATCTTTCCAAGATTTTTCTCATTTTTTAGAATTCCGGTTGATAATCAATTGAACAGTCCTCCAGCAAGTTGCGTGCAAGTCTTGTTAGTGTATATATATACACACACATATATATATATATGTAAACACATGTGTATATAATCAATTATCAGTAAATACACGTCTTGAAAGATTTTTAGAGATTTTTTACTTAAAATGACCCCTTGAATATTGATTTTAGTCTCAAAATGGCACTGAACGAGATTTTGTACCAAGACGCCCCATAAAACCCCATAGTTTCGTTTCAAGTTCCCCTTTTCAATTATATCTACTAGCTTACTGTCAAATTGAAGGGCAAAATGGTTATGTTGGAGTTATGGTGAGCATGAACTTCCTTGTTCCTATCCCAAATCCTAAACATCACCTACGCCTTTTTCGCCTCCGGCCAATTCTGAACATTAGCCCCCTATTCAGAGGCGCCAGATTGAATATGAGAATCGCGGTCTCCTTTTCAAAAAATTATTTATACTACTACCCGACGAAGGTACTAAAAAATTCGTCAGGCTAACGTGTTCGATGAACAGTTACCGAAACCATGTTACCCGTCGAATCTTATATGTTCTTCGTAGGGCTTTTATTTTATTTTTTTTGTAATTTTTTTCAAAATTTGGGCCAACACATGTTCGGTAATATATAAATGATAAAGCATACAAACATGTTCCGTAATGGATATTATGCATTAATAACATTAATTTTTTTACAACTTTCAGTCAGTTTCAGTTTCATTATCCTTTCCCAATCACCCTTTTCATTCGAGATGTGCTCGGTATTTGACTCCTCAAAATCACTTTCAATACGTTCTAATGCCTCAGATCAATAATAATCTGCCATATAATCTAGTATCAACATTTTCGCAATCCCCTTGCACAATGACCCCATTGTTTTGCGTAGACAATTTATCGTCTTGTTCTATGTATATGAACTTAACTCCATTTTGCGTAGACAATTTATCGTCTTGTTCTATCGTCTTGCACTGTACATTTCTTCTCGAAATGGGCTGATGGCAAGCTGCATTAATTCTACATTGAAATTTGGTGAGTTGCCATCTTTCAACTGTGTCATCTAGTAAGATATACACAAAATTGTTAAACTTAGAATTTCTTTTAGAAACATTTAAATAAAATATTTGATTTACATGCTTGAAAAACTAACGTGGAAATAGTTGTTTGTCCATTTCTATCCAATTAGAAGGATACTCGACCTTTATTAACGCTTGGTGCTACTCGTAACTGGTGAACCAATGAGTATGAACCAATGAGTCACGTCCACGTCTCTATTGGTCAACAGCCCCGTGACTGGACCATTTCCAAAAGTTCGTCCTAATTGGCCAACATATTTTCTAATTTCCTAATTTCCTATCACATTTTCTATTTCCTATTTCATAACATATTTTCTAATTTCCTAACATATTTAATTTCCTACCACATTTCCTATTTCTTAATTCATAACACATTTTTCTATTTTCATATTTTCCTAACTAATTTCCTACACAATTTCTTCACAAATTTCGAACATTTTTCAACATATTTTTCACAATTTGTACACATTTTTCACATAGTACACAATTTCTACACATTTTTCACATAAGTACACAATTTCTACACAAAATCTAATTATTTCCAAAATTATATACCAAAATTTAAATTAAGTGGTAAACACACATGCCTTTTTATATTGAGTGAGAGTTGGAGTGGTAAGAATATGAAATGTTGGTGGAGAATTAATTAGTTAGTGAAAGATAGAAGGGTGGCCGAGGGAGGGAGGGGGGTGGGAAGAGAGAGAGAGAGAGTTGTGGGAGAGAGTAAGAAGAATGAGTCGTCTGTGTTAAATATTAATTGAAGTTTTCCCGATAAATCCTTTAACAATTTCACAATTTTCACAGTTTCGGGCACCAACGGGATTTCCTTCCTGCCAAAGAGATGACCCGACGAAGGTGGCTCGTCGGGAAAACTTAGTCAACACTTAAACTTATACCCGATGAATAAATATCAATAACATCGTCATTGTTGTAAAGTCTACCCGACAAGCACTGATTTTTCGTCGGGTAAGCTTCACGATATTTGTGCGCGAACAAGTTCGCTTCCCGCCAGGGCTTGAACCGACGATCCTATCACCTTTGTCAAGTAAAATGGGCTTCAACAACGGGATAGTGTTCGTCGGGCAAAATTTTGTCAGGCGTAAAATATTTTTATATAGTACCTATAGTTTGAGTACTTTTATATAGTTTTTCTTAAGAAAAATAGAAATATTTTAAGGGGTTATTTAATAACTACTATTTCGTTTTTAATTTTTAATTTTAATATGGAAATACTTGCATCACACTCATGTGGTAATATCTTCTCATATCACTATTTCGATTTATCAAATTTTCTTTGTACATAGTCAGAATCGTTCATAGTCTAAATCATCATGTACGCCAAGATCATCTCTATAAAAAAATAGTAAGATTGAAAGTCTTTTAGTCATTCATATATATTAACTAAATAAACGGTTCACCATGACGATCTTAGTGTTTTTCAAAATAATTGATTTATTTGAAATATACGAATGACTAAATGACTTCTAATTTTGTTGATATTTTACGAAGATGATCTTGTCATAATGATTTAACATATGGACAGTTAATTATGATATATATACAAAAAAATATTTAATAAATTAAAATAGTGATATGGTAAGGTATCTCTTCACGGTGAGATGCAAATATTTATCTTTTAATATTTAGTTTTTTGATTGAAATATGTAAAAAGTATTGAAGATGTAGAAGGGATGATTAAAGAAAAGTACGTGGTGGCATGCATGAAGGAAGAAATAAAATAAAAAGAATGATAAAATTCAAAAATCAAAGGTGAAACACAGAAAAATAGGCTTTTATTTTAAAAAAAAATTTCCCCAACATTTGAAGTCGGTAGCTTTTCATTATTAACATCCTCTGTAGCTTCAAGAGTTGTTCTCCCCGGACTCGCTATAAATATGGGGGTATCCTTCTTCAAAGACCAATAACTAACAAACCTGCTTCCTCAAGAAAAACACAAAGTTAGTGTTATTTCGAATAATAATATTTTCATGGAAAATAAGAATTCAGATCCTCTTGTGGTTGGGAGGGTCATTGGAGATGTTGTTGATTACGTCTCCCATACTGTAAAAATGAGTGTCACTTACAACTCCAACAACAAGCTCTGTAATGGCCGTGAGTTGTTTCCTTCTGCAGTCACCATCAAGCCCAAGGTCGAGGTTCATGGTGGTGATTTGAGGTCTTTCTTTACACTGGTACGTATATATCTCAACCTAAGCTCTCTTCTTATTGCAATTTTCATGGCTTCATGCTATTCATACTATTTTTGTAAAAAATAGGGATTTTTAATAACATCGGATCGATTCTTTTCGTGCTCTCCGCAGATCATGACCGATCCAGATGTTCCTGGTCCAAGTGATCCATACTTGAAGGAGCACTTACATTGGTAATTAAAGCCTTCATTTGGAGATCCCGTTGATCAAAAATAGGATTTGAATAATAAGGCCTTGAAAGAGAAATTAAACACAAGCATTTGCCCCTAAAGATAGTGGGTTTGATTTTCTTTTAAGATCCTATCAATATTTAAGTGAGAGTTCATCTCTATGAGATGCAGCGCGCATTAGATTTTTTTGAAATGCTAAATTAATTATATTTAATAATATATTTGATGTGTCAATTAAATTAATAATATTATTTTATTAAATTAAATTATTTAATATTATTTATTATATTAAATATGTCACTAAATATTTATCAATTTAGTGTGTTAAAATTATATTACCCTTTTCAAAATATATAATATACTTACACCCGTCCCAGTAACCTGTGCCCTAGGTATGTAACTAATTTTATGACCCCCAATAATCATGAACATTCACAAATTATTCAATTAACACAAAAAATTACATTTTCGTGTTAGCTCGATATCTATAGACGATAATGAAGAGAGTGAGAGCTACCGGCCATTTCCTTACCATTTTTTGGATAGTTATAAGTTTTCTTGCACATGCATTTATTTAAGAATAATGCTATTTAAACTCTTTAAATTAATTATATTTAATAATTATGTTGATGTGACAAATGAATAATATTATTTAACAAATTAAATTATTTTATATTTATTACATCAACATTAATTACTACATCATTATAATCATTAAATATGATTAATTTAATTTATTTAAATAGCATTACCTGTTAATTAATTAGTTTGGTAATTATGAATACAAAATGTTAATTTTCGCTAACTAATTGACCATCATGTGACAGGGCGGTGAGTGACATTCCTGGCACAACTGACAACTCATTTGGTAGGGTTTTTTCAACGTTTGAATTCTAATATTTAATTGAAATGATTAAAGAATAAAAATTTGATAAAAATCTTTGATGACAGGAAAGGAGATGGTGAAATATGAAACGCCAAAGCCAAATATAGGCATCCACAGGTTCGTGTTTCTTCTGTTCAAGCAGAAAGGGAGGCAGACGGTGATGCCTCCACCTTCAAATGACCACTTCAACACCAGAAAATTTGCAGAAGAAAACGACCTCGAGCTTCCGGTGGCCGCCGTCTTCTTCAATGCCCAGAGGGAAACTGCTGCAAGAAGACGCTAAAACATTCAAAACGCCACCTGCTACCTGCTACCTGCTGTCTGCGCCCTCTTCACTTGTTAATTAACCTAATTAATTAACAAGATGGTTAATTAAAGAAATAGTAATAATGCCTCCTCTTTAGTGTAATGTTATGCTGTTTATCAGTCTATATATGGTTATGCTTGTGTAACTTTTATCTACTTTGCTTTGGATATAGACTAATTATGTGTACAACTTGGTATTTGGATTGGATATTTTTATGTTTTTTTCAACAAAATTGGTTCGAAAATCTCATTTTATCTAATAGACTAAAATTTTCCTAGCTAGTTTACTTTCCGAAGCAGGGAAAAAAAAAACCAAGAAATCTCAAGTTGTGCCATCTCAAACTACACAATATAACTCACTTGATTAAATTATCCATTAATTTAACGATGTTCAAAAGGAGCAACGTATAATTTAAGGGTAAAGTCAAAATTGTAGGTAATTCCGAAAATATTTAGAGTTAAAAGCTTTTTAGGTTCAGTAGGTAGTAGATAGCTAGCCCTAGTAAGTCTTGCCTTCCGATTGATTGCTGTGTGGCTTACCGGTGCATGTACTTGTACAAGGACTACATATATACCCTACATCGGAATTACCCAAGCCAGCTGTGTGTAATTGGTACCCTAATTGGCAGTGTGAAGGCTGAGATATGCGTACTAGTATTTACTAGTTTTAGGTGGTTGATGTCACAGTAATTTTTTATTTTTTTCCAAGTCACGGTTTCTTACCCATAATAGGGTACCCATCCATATTGCCTATTTATCCCCCTAGAGGCATTTGGTTTATGTACCTGAACTACTAAATTTTTTCCAATATATATTATTTCGGGAAAAAATTGGAATCATAGAATGACTCACTTCGGGAAACTTTACTCCATTTGGAATCATGGAGAACTTGCTACATGTACTAATCTCATAATACTACACTTTTTTTTTTTTTAAGAAAGGCACTAATACTAATAATCTAAGAAAATACTAGGAATTAAGGTCATATTTTCCCTAACCCTAAAATGCCCTTGTAAAATTAATTTATTTAAAGATGAATGATTTAATAAAAGAGGGTAAAATAGTAAATAAAAATTAAATTTCTCATAATCCTCAAAATATCATTACTTAACAAATTTATCAAAAAATAAATAACTTAATGAGTGAGGTCAAAATAGTAAAAATAAAAATATATTAATTGAAGAGTAAAAATTTATGTACATATATATAAAGCCCAAATTTAATTTTAATTAAATTTTAAATAAGCTCAAAAAAGTCTTTGACCGAATAAAATGTTAAAGAAAATGCAGTCTGTTGATACCATATCAACCCAGATCCATTAGTCTCAATACCTCTAGGCCCAATACACTTCCACAAAACTCCAGGGTCTAAGCCCACACTAATAAGCAAGCCCTCACTAATAAGCAAGCCCTCACAAGGTTCAGACAACACTGATATGTGGACAGACCTCATCCTTACACATGTCGGCCCCACAATGAATGCTCATTATCCCCAAAAATTAAAATATAGATATCTATAAGAAGTTGAGGTTCCACCCCAAAACCAACTGACAATAGAGGAGTAGCTCAAGATCTTATAAGGCACAAATTGTAGTTGTGTTTTTTTTATGTGTGACATTTTCCTCACATCTCAACAATATCGACGGACATATCGCTAGTCAAATTTACGGATATCTCGCTCCAAATATCGATATCGTTTACGATTAACAAAAATAATGGAAATTTGGTCTAAAAGTTGAAAATTTGGAATGAAACTTTGGGAAAAACTTAAGTACCCAATAATGGTTATATATGACTAATAAAAATTATAAAATGACTTTGATATAATAAATATATGATGAATAATATGATATAATAGAGTTCTGCTATGATAGGACCCATCCCAATCCTACTAGGACCACTCGGGGATGTGTCCCACTCCCGTCTGACAGCGACTCCAAACATGCCAAAAATACCCTTAACCAAACTAAAGTCTTTCGAATTAGATAAATAAAGTAAAAACATATGAATTCAGATTTTAATGCTATCAGACCAGGGATAGTACGAATACAAAATACGAGCACAATGTCAGGTTACAAAATAGTACTCAACCTACCCAAGTGGGTGTACAGGTGCACAACGAATTAATCTAAGCCTCGGCTTCCGAATCCTCCACCTCTAACTCAGTAGCACGGCCTGTAAGGGTCAATTAAAACAATAAAGAGTGAGTGGGCCGAAAATAAACATTTTCCAAAACCAGTTTAATAATATAATAATCAGAAGGTTTTACCCCTCCGTTTTCAAAACTTTCATGCATTGAATCAAATATAAGTAATCATAACCGTACCATAAATCATAGAATCATATAATAACTGAATAGGGAAAACTAACATAATAGTGCACTGTAAAACCAAACCTCGGCACCCCTGATGCCTAATAATGATGTCACGATCCTACGACTAAGCGTGCCACTCAGGGTCTCAAATCCCGAGAAATCCTCTAGGTCCACCCGCGTCCTGTATCCCGGATCGCTACCCGAGGTAAAATCAATATGACTTCCTGAGAGTGAGTAACCTCACGGGGGTTGGCTCTTTTCAGTTAGTGCCCCGTGACTACTCTAAGATCCACCCAGGCCAACAACCCTCCGTAAAGGAGACAATAACAGTAAGGTCGGAAAATACAGCATAATAGTATATAGTTACCTTGCATTACCTGATAATTCCTGAAAACATTCCATATATAATCCAGACGGGTCTCATGCCCAAAACACTATAATATGTAATAAGCATCATAACATAATACCCATAATAGTCCCATCTTAAACATAAAGCGGAATAGTAAAAGCAGTTATGCATGGAATCCTTTAGAAATCAAATAACCCACTCACACACTGTCCTCACTGCTCAACGACCACCTAAACCTGTAAAAACAAGTCCGAGAGTCACTAAAGGACCCCATAAGTTCATCCGTAAAACCCTAGAACAGAACCGGCCCGAAAACGTAACCTGGACATGCTTCCTGAGGATTTAAACCCTATTTTGACCAACTTAACGATCTCTGATCGACACGAAACCACTGTCATTGGATTTGTATCATCGAAACCTTGAAAATGGTACCGGCCCCACCAAAAATACTGTTCACACGCTCCTGGTCAACGTTGTTACAGTACCTGATGACGTCATCTAACAGCTGTCAAGTCTGACATGTCAGACTCTGACAGGTGCCACATGTCAACACAAGATTGGTCCACGTCGCTGACATGTTAGGCTCTGACAGGTGCCACATGTCAACACAAGATTGGTCCACGTCGCTGACATGTCAGGCTCTGACAGGTGCCACATGTCAGCACGACACTGGTCCATGTCACTAACATGTCAGTGACACGTGGCAGTCCCTGATTGGGCCACGTCACTGACATGTCAGCGATGGCTGTGCACTGACATGTGACTGTCGGAAGCTAACTAGGCCACGTGTCTGACAGGTCTGACATGATGACGTCATCATCCTCTACCTCACGATGGGTCGACCCGGACGTCTGCAACCGGGTCGTGCAGACCCGCGATGTAACAACCCGTCCCGAATTCCAGGATTAGATTAGTCACTAATCACGATTAGTGAGGCTAATCGATGATTAGTTAGGCGAAATTGGACGAACGATGCGAAATGACCGTTTTGCCCCTAGCGTGAGTAAAACGTTGACTTTCATTCGGGCGGTCAAATGGACTTTGACCGATGACCGTGACGTAGTTCGTGACGTCACGAGTTCATAGACAGGTGACACGTTCAATTCCGACGTTCGAGGAGGAAGTTATGGCGCTCGGAAGTTTAGGGGCATTTTGGTAATTATGGTTAAAAATGGGCAAATGTTGACTTTTTGACCGAGGGGTCCAATGGCCAAGGGCCGAGGACCATTACGTAGATAAGGACGATACGAATCCATAGACAGGCGGCACGCTGAAATCGGACTTCGAACGGGAGAGTTATAGGTCACGGAAGTTCGATTTCACTATGCACGTATTTCGAGGCGGTGCTGATTTGGCAATATCTGATTGGGCAGATATTTTAGGTGGACCTATGGATGAGTGACAAGTGTCACTCATCCCATTGGCTACATCCCTAAAAAGGTGGATCTACTCAATTAAATAATATTATATGTATTATAATATAATTAATCCATCTATCTTTAAATCCTAACCATCCATTACCAATTAACCTTTTAATCCTCACCCTCAATCTCTCATTTTCCCATCTGATCATCATCTTCATATTTCTTCTTCTTCATTCCCTCCCAAACCCGAATACCACCCATTATCACCATTTCTTCATTTTTTTTCAAACACACAACCCACACCCCACCAACCTTCCACTTGTGAGCCGTGAGTGAGTGTGAGGAAGTGAGGGATGACTGAGGGACTGGGGACGATGGCGGTGGATACGGCGGGAGTAACCCGAGAGCCACGGTTTTGGGTAAAAAATGGTGGTTGAGGTTTTGACGTGTGTTGAACTGGTTGGTCGATCCCATTACCTTCTAGGGAGTGAGACGAGTCCTTAGAGCTTGGATTCGAGAAGAATGGTTGCCGGGAACGAGGAATATCGACGGGGGAAGATCGGGCTTACGGTTCGTCGTCCAACAGGTAATTTCTAACCCCTGTTTTCAATTTCTGGGTTAAGGGATCTATGGGGGAGGATGAGACGAAGAAAATGGGACAAACGGGGAGAGTTTTGGTGGCCGGACGGCGGAGAACTGGCCGGGTCAAGCCGCGGGTCACGGCGACCCGGTTGCAGGTATTCAGGTCGACCCGGCGGGAGGACATGGATGACAAGTGACGTCATCCTGCTGACATCATCATGTCAGGGATGACGTCAGCATTGTCAGGTCTGACAATGTCAGAAAATGGGCCAATAGGAGTGTGACACGTGTCACTGTTAGTGATGACGTCACTGCTGACGTCATCAGGTACTGTAGCAGCGTTGACCAGGAGCGTGGGGGCACGTGTGAATAGTATTTTGAGTGGGCCCAGGGTCATTTTAAAGGTTTCGACGATCCGGATCCAATGGCAGTGGTTTTGGGTCGATCAGAGATCGTTAAGTTGGTCAAATTGAGGTTTTTCACATCGGGAAACGTGTACGGGGCACGTTGACTTTTCCGGGAAAGTTTAGGGTTCTTAATATGGACTTGTATAGGTTAGTAGTAACCTTTGGATATGATTTGGACAGGTCAGGATGACCCGGAGAGGTTGGATTGGCTCAGGAGAGCCTATGGCACGCAAATCGAGGCGGCAGCTCGGACGGTCTGTGAGTGGACCTTATTTTCTAAATTGGTGCATGCATAAATGTTTATTATATGTTTTATTACATGTTTGATGATTCCATGGGTGCATTTGTATGTGGTTACGTATAAGCACGTATTTCGAGGTTTCAGCTTTATACGGTACTTATATGGGTCTGTATCTCTTTATTGATTTAAATGATTTGGTTTTGGATTTCTAAAAGAATAAACTCGGGTATAAGACCCATTTTGTTTGGTCTCAGGCATATGACACTATTTACTACCTTCGGGTCTAAATCGTGGTTGCCACGGGTGCTATGTGCACGGCGATCGACGATACGACGCTCACCTCCGGTTTGGGATGTGTTCCATCCGGAGAGGTCACGATGCACGATTCGTGGTCGAACAGCCTGGGGAGGCTCGACTTCGGAGTGCTGACGGTTCAAGATATCGATCGGTGATGAGTGCACCATGATCTTGTGGTGGTCGCGTCAGTTGATACGTTCACGGCGACATACCAGGATTGAGGGCGGTCCTGGATGGATGGTTGCACACATCACTATGATCGGAGTCGTGACTGACCCTTAGATATCGGGCACGGTGCCCATTGAGTCATATGTTCGGGCACGAGACCCAGTTACTTTACGGTTTATGATTTCGGGTCAGGGACCCTACGTGGATTTACAAGTTCATGACGGTTAATGGGAACCAGCATGAACTCTGGAAAGGTCATTATGGTACATGACGGTTTATGGGAACCGGCATGAACCTTTGTCAGGTCATTCTGGTTCATGACGGTTTATGGGAACCAGCATGAACCCTGGTTAATGGATGTTGTGGATCATGATGGTTCAAAGGAACCGGGCATGAATGTTTATGTTATGTATATATATGTATTCATATACATTCCTTTACTTCTATTATCTCCTCTGGGGAGGGTCGTTGGCCTGGGTGGACCCCGGAGTAGTAACGGAGAGTCTTTATGGTTCTTTCAATCTTGGTTTTGGGCTTAGTTCCCGCATATGATTTCTGGATAAATGGTTTTCGAATGCATGCATGCTTTTTAGTGAAGGGTACAAATGTCTTCTTATGAAATGTTTTTATAAACTCTTGTTTTGTCCACTCACAGCTTTTAATGTTTTGACTGCCCTTCAGGTTGCCATTGGATTTGGACTGTAGCAGAGACCGAGATATCACATACTTCCTCCGGATCCTGGCGTACTCTGATAGCCCGAGAGGGCAAAGGTCGGAAATATCTCTTGTCTGACACTTCGTGTCAGACGGGAGCAGGGTCATTCCGCACTAATCCTGGGGGGATTGGGATGGGTCCTGTTGTCAGGACCCGTCCCAAATATCACCTCGATACCCGGGACGAACCCTGCTCCCGTCTGAAAATCACACTTAAAGTACCAAAATAACCTCAACACAACCCTAAGCATAACTATCAGATAAGGGAGTAAATAAAATACAATCGTAAGTCAGCGCATTGTTTATACAAACAGGCACAAAATCCTACTAGGGCTAATCTCGCAATGGAAGAACGTCGTAAGCTCTATGCCTCGGTTCCTGCCTCAACGTTCACCCCAGCGCTATCACCACGACCTGGAGGGTAAATTAAAAACAAAAAGTGTGAGCGAACTAAAAGAAATAAAAGTTCCAAAAACAGTTTAACATCAAACCAGGGTTAAGAAAAACATAAGATTTTTCCCTCAGTTTTAAAAACATGCATGCCTGACGAAGTATTAGAAAACCACGACATAAAACAGTATAATCAGTATACTAAGATCGTATCATAAACCATATCCATAAATATCAAAGTCCGATCAAACCTGCTAGGTTTATCCGAGTCTTTAAACTCAACCAGGCCTCAAAGGTAATCCGAGTCTTTAAACTCCCGAGTCTTTAAACTCAAAAGGCCTACGGGAGTAATATGACAGGACCGCCCCCGAAAGGGGCATCGATAACCGTGCCCGGTCCTGCTCCCGTCTGGCAAGTCGACTGAAATACCCAAGTTACCCTCAGCACGTGCCAGACCAGGGATAGCCACATGTACTTACTCATGACTCCGCCTCTCGAACAGCCTCGAACAACGCGCCACGACCTGGAGGGTCAATAAAAACCAAAAGGTGTGAGTGGACAAAAATAAATCAGTTTAACAAAACAGTTACAACAATTGTTTTTCCCCTCCGCGTAAAAACGAATGCATGCACACAAGAACCATTTCGCAAACGGTTAAGATTTTCCACATAAGAAAAAATGTGTATCAAATTTCGACATAAGGAAAAACTCGTATGAACCTCAAAATCTTTTTTTTCCTTCCTCAACCATCGGGTCTTAGCCCGAGATCATAAACACCGGGCCTCAGCCCAAAACCACGAATCAAAACCAAATGCACAACATGATCCAAAACCAACAACCATATACCGGGCCACTGCCCAACTCAACTGAAACATCAGAAATCATCAATAAATCACAAGTCAATCATTTTGCTGGATAACAAGTGCGCCCGAGTCTTTAAACTCAAAACCATGCGCATAAACAGGCCTTCCCGGGATATCAACGAGTCTTTAAACTCAGAACATAATCAATAGGCCTCGGGGGTATCACAGTAACCGAGTCTTTAAACTCACGAGTCTTTAAACTCATTAAGGGCCCTCCCCCGTCATCAATTAACCGAGTCTTTAAACTCAAAACGTGCTCCAGCAATAGCACCCGGGTCTTTAAACCCAAAACAGTTTTCAACGGGTCTTTAAACCCCAAAACATTTAACAATCACAACAGCGCGGGATCCATCCCGAAATCACAATTTTCACAATAGGACTTATGGTCCGAATTTCCACATTCAAATCCTCAAATCTTACTTCACAAATCATATTCAAATCATCATTACACACGGGGCATGTACAATCATACGAAATCACTTTATTAGATCCTTTTTCATTCCCGAATTCGAATTCGCAACAATGATTCCGTAAGCCGGCATCCGGAAGCATCATCCCGAACCCAAACCAAGAATCCACCTTAAATTTCCAAAAATCAAAACCTCGTTCGTTAAAATTTATTTTATGCCCCGAGCATCAAGCCCGAAATCACCTTTTTCAAAATCCATTTTAATTCCTTGAAATCACTTCATTTCTCAAATCTCATTATCAAAACATCAAGACCACAATCATAATTACCAAAATCACAATCTAAGAAAAACATACTCAAAACTCACATTTAAAATCCTCAAAATCACAAGTCTCATTTTAATTCCCCAATTCAAACATCAACAGTGATCAAATCACAATAACTCGAAATCTCGTAAAACGTGCAAATCCGGAACTTTCTCGAAAAACGTGTCAAAATCGTAAGTCACACTCGCAAATCATAAACAACCTTCTTAAATCATTTTACACCCATTTCATATTTCTTCCATTAAACCATCATTAAGCATACGAGTGACCATAGTCTCGAAATACGTGGAATTTCACATGTATAGTAAAAATGCATATAAATACGGGAATCGAATACGTATAAATACGAAAATCAAAATCAACCACAACTTATAATCATGATCATAAAATCATAGAAATAATTTATGCATGCATTAAATTTTGAAAGCAACGTCCACTCACACACCAATTTTAAGGCTCGGTTTCGCGCTGTACGCATGCCCGTAATTTCCGATATTTTCCAGAATTTTGAATCCTGTCCGAAAACATACTTTAGTGTCACTAAGGGCTTACATAAAAACATACTACTTTCCCAAAATTTTCCGGGAATTAATCATTAATTACAAATGTAACATAAATCTTCGGACCCTCGGAACCACATCGAAACGGTGTCCGATAAGTTCGAAACCAACGTTAAAATGTTCGTTACATTGTATAGGATAAAAGTCGTGTTGAACTCACCTTGAAAATCGGCCCCACACGCCGTCACGCGCCGCCGCAAGCGGCTGCGCGTGACACACACGCGCCAGCTACAGTAACCCCAACGGTCACCATCTTCACCCGACTCCCTGACATACGGGTCGTCCCACCCGCGTGAGGACCCGATTAGCAGCCCTTCAATTCGACATCATTTGAACGATTTGAGCACACCATTAGCTTCGCAACCTGTCCAATTAGGGATCTGTAACATCCAAAGCAGTCGTCATTACCTCTAACTATCTCGACTTAAACTAAATTTCTCAAACGAGACTCTCGTCTGAATTCACCGTATGACCAAGTAATTCTCCAATTAATTGATAGCATAGCATCGTAGCCTCATGGTATGGATAACTAGGGTTCCAATTTCACAAACTCTTACCCCTAATTGCACGAACACAAGGCTCGATTTCGCGGCCGCCCACTCGTCTGTTCAGAGCTCCAGGGGCCTCGGAGCATTGACTTGTCGATCTGGTTCGACTACATGGAGTCCAAGAAGGCTGAATTGAGCCTTAATTCTTGTTGGGTTGGCCTACATTTTGGATTGGAATTTTGGGATTAGCTTGACCATTGTTTCTGGTTTTCAGAACTCCCACTCACCCAAACCATCCTCTCAACTCTCCTACTCCTCTCTCTCACTCTCACCAGTCCTTTGCCCGTCTCATACCTCCCAGAAGTCGATCAAACTGGCAATAAGTCCACCAACCCGACAATGCTCTGTTTTTCTTTCTTCAGGAGCCTCAGCACGGTTTGCAGTGCTTGCTCCCCACGCCTCACCTCAACCAGCCCTAACCGTGCTCTGCCTTCTGCCTCAGATTCCCCACTAATTGCATAAACAATTAGTCCACGACAGCACCCCAACTCCAACCTCACCCGTGCACACTCAGTTCCTAGCCCATTCTGATTTTCTCACCTCAAAATGCCAACCCGTGCATAAAGAATCCTAATCCCATACCGTACATCAGTTCCAAGCACCCACACTCACACACCAAGGCCACTAACCAGTAAAATAATCTCCCGGACAGACCACCCACGCACGGTGGTTCAGCCCTTGCTTTGCGGTTTCCAA
Source organism: Prinsepia uniflora (assembly GCA_032719365.1). Lineage (NCBI taxonomy): Eukaryota > Viridiplantae > Streptophyta > Magnoliopsida > Rosales > Rosaceae > Prinsepia > Prinsepia uniflora. The sequence goes on along the minus strand of CM064862.1, from coordinate 8,352,820 downwards.
ACAGGCGCCCGCGAAATTACCAATCTGCCCTTGTGCACAAAATTACGAAATTGCCCCTCTACTTCTTAGACCTATAACTTGGTCATCCGATGTCCGTTTCACGCGTGCCGCCTGTCGTTGTACTCGGGGCATCGAGACCTTCCTAACAGTCCTTAGCCCTCGGCCATCGGACCCCCCGATCAAAAAGTCAACATTTACCCATATTACGTCTAAATTACGGAAATGCCCCTGGACTTCCGAACGTCATAACTTCTACCACGAACGTCGGAATCGAACGTGCCACCCGTCTATGAACTCGTGACGACCCAAGCTACGTCACGGTCATCGGGCAAGGTCCATTGACCGCCCGAATAAAAAGTCAACGTTTCACCCACGACTAGGGGCAAAACGGTCATTTTGCCACGTTCGTCCGATTCCACCCAACTAACCAGTGATTAACCCTCATTAATCTTGATTAGTTACTAACCTAATCCCGAATTCCGGGATGGGTCGTTACATAATATCATAAATATCCGAGTCTTTAAACTCAATCCGGGCCCGTCCCCCGTCAATCAGAATCCGGGTCTTTAAACCCAATATCCAGATCCAGCAAATCCAATCCAAAACCAATTTAAAATCAATTCCAAATTCATATCCAAACTCGAATCCGAAATCCCCGGTTCGAAGCCCTTTCGGCGTTCAGAACCGTTATTCCGAACCCAAATCCGGAATTCCACTTTTTAAACTGAAAATCGTGATTACCAAAAATCATATTTCATAATCCATTTATAACCATCAGAAAGCACTTATAATTTGAAATCCCAAAGTATAGCATCAAAATCAGAAATCCCGTTTTTTTCTCGAAAAACGTGCAAAAACCCAAAAATATCTCGAAAAACGTGCAAGCATATCAATCACATACAATCATCATTAACAAGCATAAAAACATACTTAAAATCAAAAAACATAGATAAAAACAGCTAGGCATGGTCGTAAGAAAAGAAAGAGTTCACTCACGAAATCAAAAAATGTCAATCGCGCTCCGTGCGCTCCTCGACCGTCTCAGGCGCCTCCCGTCCTGTCAATAGGCACCAAATAGGGTCACAAATACGTCAAATATGCTACCCTAATTTCCCCAAATTTTTTCGGGAATTTATACGTGAATTAAACTTAGACCCTAAACCGTCCGGATTCCCGAACTATCCCGTAACATCGTCCGATTAACCCGAAAATTGCACCAATGGATTCCTTATGACATTTAGAACAACAACCATGTTGGACATTTGTTCAGAATCTTCCCCACGCGCCCCCACACGCCGCCCAAAGTGGCTGCGCGTGGGCCTCACGCGCCAACTACAGTGCATCGTCTTCCTCGAGTCACCCGGTTCAACTGTGTTGAACCGGCGTGACCGGTTCTCTGCAATTCCGCCATGATTTTACACCATTCCAATCTTATTAGCTACGTCCAATTCCTAGCAATCTATTCCCGTCCTAAAACATGGAAATCAAAGCCTAAAACCTGTCGTCCTCAACCTCGAACAAACCTGCCCGTATGCCCTGTCTTAGCCTCCAGCCACCCAGGCCTTCCCCTGTAACGGCGACCATCCTAGACGACTCCTAGGACCTCCCTGAAGCTTACATCACTCACCAAAACCCTCGACTCTCGCCCAAAGTCCACGACTTTTAAAAACAAGAAAATGGGAAAAACAGGGGAATGGGGTCTCACCTGCGATTCTTCATCCGCCGTCTGCACCGCCGTGTACCACGGGGTCCAACAAGTCCTCTGCAGTCGTCCTAGCCTCCTATTGGCTTGGATTGAGCCACCACATGGCACAACCACCACCACAGTCCCACGGCTCCTCTGTTTTCTCTGAGAATGCGAACCTCCGACCACCGTGTCTCCGTGCACGATTCCACTCCCAGACTCAATCACCACTCCCTCTCTTCTCTCTGTCACTCTCACAACTCACCACAATCTCACCCACACACTGAATCGATCACGGTCTCTCAATTTCTTCACTCTCTGTTTCTGTTTCTCAAAGCCAAAATACACGGTTCAAAAATTAACACTTTGTGGCCGTGTACACTTTAGACACGCCTAGAACCATCCAGCAAAGCCCACGTGTCCAATTTCTCATGGACATCAGCACAAATATCCCACTCCACTTAAGCCACTTGTCCTTATCTGATTGGTCATAGGGGAAAAAGACCAAATTGCCCCTAAGTGTAAAAATTACCATTTTGCCCTCACACTTTCCAGACCCATAACTGTTCCGTCCGACGTCCGATGACAGCGTGCTGCCTGTCATTGTACTCAGGACGTCGAGACCTATCTAACAGTCTTCGGTCTACGTGAAAATCACAAGTCCACTAAAAAGTCAACATTCCCCTCAAATAGTCAAAATTACGGTAACGCCCTCAATCTTCCGAACGTCATAACGTTTTCTCCGATTGTCCGAATCAGACATGCCACCTGTCTACGGACTCGTGACGTCCTCAATTACGTCACGGTCAATGGTCAACACTCATCCAACCTGTAAATCAAAAAGTCAACTTTTGACCTACTAGTCACAAGGGTAAAATCGTCCTTTTATACAAATTTTTTACAAAATTACATTTATACCCTTCCTGAAGGTACGGGTTGTTACACCTGTCACGCGACTTGACCCAGCCACCATTCGTTCATTTCTCAACCATTTAACCCCAAATTTGTCCCTAAATGATTGTCTAACTCCTAGTAAGGGTTCTAGCTACCTAAAAACATAAAAAACGGACTAGATCTGACCTTCTACCTCGATGAACAGTGCCCTCAATTTTGAGTCGCCGTTATCTCTCAGCTCCGGCCACCTCCTGCTAGCCCTTGGCATTGGGTGAGGCCGGGCAAGCGAGGCCCAAATTTTTTAGGTTTGGACCGAGTCGGGCTGGGCTTATTAAATAGTTTTTAAATTTACGTGTCGGGCTTAATGGCATATAAAAGAGCCCACGGGCTTTTATCGGGGCGGGTTTATATTGGGCTTTTCTGGTCGGGCCTATTAAGCCCACTTGGATCAGGCTTACATGGACTTTTGTAATAAACTATGTCTCGAATTTTAAAATTACAAAAAAATATATGCATGAAAAAAAATACTCAAGGGTGCAAAAACGTGGCCTCGTTAAAATAAAATACTCAAGGGTGCAAAAACGTGGCCTCGTTAAAATAAAATACTTAAGGGTGCAAAAACGTTGGGCTTATTGAGTAGGTGGAGGAGTGGTTAGGGTTTGTATTGGGTATTAGGCAGGGCTTTTTAAAATAAATTAGGTGGGCTTGAGACTGGGATTTGAGTTTGAGTTGAAATATTAGTATTAAGAATGGCTTGAGTATTGATTTTCAAATAATAAGTATTTTATATTTTCGGGCTTATGGGCCGGGTTTATTACGGGCGGGTCGAGCTAGGCTTACCAGGCTTTATCGGGCTCGGACCTATCGGGTTTGAACACCATAAGCTTAAACCCAACCCGCTAACTGTAACAACCCGTCCCGAGAGCCGGGATTAAGATAGTGATTAAGGTGTGATTATTGAGGTTAAGCAGTGGGTAGGTGGTCCCGATGGGTCCATGAGCGTAGAATGACGATTTTGCCCCTGGTTCGGGCAAATAGTTGACTTTTGTTGGGAGATCGATTTGAGTGTTGATCGGTGACTAGGACGTAGTTTAGGACGTCACGAATCCATAGGCAAGTGGCACGCCTGATTCCGACATCCGAGGAGGAAGTTGTGATGTTCGGAAGGTCGAGGGCATAACTGTAATTTGGGTAAATTAAGGGGAAAAGTTGACTTTTTGAATAATCGAGTTTTGGTAGGTTGACCTAGGATGGTTAGATAGATTCTGTCGTCCTGAGTTCGATAACAGGCGGCACGTCTTCATCGGACTTACGGGGCGAGAGTTACGGGTCTAGGAAGTTTTGGTTAAATCGTAAATATGAGTTAAAAAGAAGGGTATTTTGGTCATTGTGGTACATTGGGATTTGTGCACAGAGGAAAGGAATGGACGGCTGGGATTAGGCCATGTGGGAGTGTGTGTGGAGTGGATTGTGACATGTGGCATGTGTGTAGAGGATTCTGGTGGAATCCTGTATGTGCGCGGTCCCAATTATTTGGGTGCACCTGTGTGTGCCCGTGTGTTGTTCTTCGACACAGACAGAAACAGAGGGTGAGGAACGAGGAGCAATTGATCGACTCAGTGCAAGGGGGGAGTGAAGAGTGCTTGTGAGAGTGACAGGGAGGAGAGTTTGAGTAGGTGGTCGTGTTTTGGTGGCGACATCGTGCACGACATCACAGAGGTGGCACGGTTGCAGTTTTGGGGAAACAGAGAGGCTGTGATACAAGGGTGGTGACTACGCCGTGTGGTGGCTTAAACCAAGGCTATAGGAGGCCCAAGGGGTAGCAGGGAGTCCCACAACCACCGTGGCAGGCGGCGGTGCTCACGGCGGCGACTGAATCGCAGGGTAAGTCTCTTTACTCTGTTTCCCGTGATTTTTCAAATGCAAAGTCGTGAGGTTGGGCTTAGAGTCGAGAGGAATGGAGGTCAGGGTGAGGTTCAGGAGGGTCCTAGGCGTCGACTAGGATGGTCGCCGTGACGGGGGTGTACACGGCGGAGGTTAGCACGACGGGGGTACCTGTATGCTCTATTTTGTCGTGATGTTCAAACGACTAGTCGTGATGTTTGGGTAAGAATCGACGGTCAAGGTGAGTCGGGTTAGGCTTAGAAGGGTCCTAGGAAGAGGTTGGTGAAGCCACCATGAAGGGGGAATTCGTGGGTGGCCGGAAAGGAAAACAGGGGTTTTGAGTTGTCTGGTTTGAGCTTTAGTCGACGGGCTAGGGACAGAGTCGAGGTTAGGAGTGTTGGGGAATCGATAGGGTAGGCCTAGACGATGAGAATGGTGAAGGAAGGGAAGGAATGGAGACGGGACGGTGGAGAACCGCTCTCGCCGGTTCGAATTACAGACACTGTATCGAACCGGGTTTGTTCGAGGTAGGCGATGCACTGTAGCAGCGCGTGAGGGCCACGCGCAGCCACTTTGGGCGGCGCGTGAGGGCCACGCGCAGCCACTTTGGGCGGCGCGTGGGGGCGCGTGCGGCGGCGTATGGAGAAACGGTCAACATGGTTTTTGGTCTAGGAGTTGTGGTGAGTTCAATGGAGTTGGTTTCGGGTCAATCGGAAGTCGTTTGAATGTAGTTCCGCGAGGGTGAAGGTTAAGGGTCCCGGGTTTTAGGTTTTCGATTCGGGGATTTTTGAGGGAATTTAAGTAAACCTTCGTAGACGTGTTAGTGACGTAATTTGACGGTGATTGACAGGATCGGGATTTCCAGAGGAAGCCGAGGAACGGGCTGGACGTTCGGGACGTGAGTAGGGCTCAGTACTGTGAGTGGACCCTTTCTCTAAACTCGAGCATGCATAACTGTTTTCTATAATTGTTTTATGATCTTGGTTATGATTCTATGTTTATTGAATATGTTTTGGTTGGTTTTACATTGTTGCACATTTTTCGAGAAAATACGGTATTTGGCACGTTTTACGAGAAATGTCGATTTCTGAGGAAAATGTCAGGGTTTTGGGATTTTTAAAGGATAACTAGTTTGATTGTTTACAAAGGGATTTTGCAACATGATTTGGTGATTAAATGATTTGCGGAAAGTGGACTCCGGATTTGGGTTCGGAATGACGGTTCTGGATGCAGGAAGGGCATCGAACCAGTGATTTCGGATTCGGGTTTGGATGTAGATTGGTAAATGGTTTTCTAATGGTTTTGGGATTGGATTTTCTGGATCTTGTTATTGGGTTTAAAGACCCGGATATATGTGACGGGGGACCGGCCGGATTGGGTTTAAAGACCCGGATTGAGTTTAAAGACTCGGGAGTTTAAAGACTCGGATATATATTGATTTCCCCCGTAGGCCTTGAGTTTAAAGACTCGGGAGTTTAAAGACTCGGATATGATAAAGGCCTGGATTGAGTTTAAAGACTCGGGAGTTTAAAGACTCGGATAGGTCCAGCAGGTTCGATCGAGGAAATGAGGATTTGATACGGTTTCTGATACTCATGCTATGGTTTCTTATGATATTTTATAGTGTTTCTGTTTTTATGATGTTTTATAATGATTATTTTACAACTGTGTTCATAACTGTTGGTTATGCATGTGGTTTCAAAACGGAGGGTTAAACTCGGTTTTCATATAAAGTGGTTTTGAACTTTTTGTACTTTCTGGTCCACTCACATCTTCTGTTTTAAATTGCCCTCCAGGTTGTGGAGCTAGCGCGGGGTCTTAACGTCGAGGCAGTGTCCGAGGCATAGAAGTGACGTGAGGGATCCCCGGAATAGTTCAAAGTCTTCCGCGTGCGCGTAGTTTATCGGTTTTTATTTTCCTTGTAATTTCGTGCTATGCTCTGTTAACGATAAGGTTGGAATATTGTGTAATTACTCCTGCGTCTGACTGGGTTGCGTGAGTGTTCCTTAGGTGTTGTGTCGGGGAGTCAGACGGGAGCGGGATTTACCTCGGGTTTCGGGGTGAAACCGGGGTGGGTCCTGACACTAACTCTCGGATAGGGCCTGCCCACGGCCCATAGAGGGTCGAGCTGGGCTTTTATCCATCGGGTTTATCGGGCCCCCATAAGCCCATGGGCTTTTGGGCCAAATGATGAGGGCTACCTCCTGCCTCGAAACTTAGTCCTACGTGCCCGCCTTAATCCCTAGAAGTCATTAGAGTCCATAGAAACTGTAAACAAACGTGGGAATCACAAGTTCCATTTTTGGTTCAAAACGACGGTTTCGGGTTTTGAACGTTCTTACCTCTTCACCATGGTTCCGTCGTGGTTCTGCTTCTCAATGGCGTCGCCTGCTCGTCTTGGTAAGTTCCTCAATCTCTCTCTCTCAGCCGGTCACGGTGGACGGTGCAGGGTGGTCGGGTTTGGGGTGGTGCAGTTACGGTTGTGTTTGTGGGTGTGGTTTAATTAATAGACATGTGTGTGTGTGTGTGTGTGTGTGTGTGTGTGTGTGTGTGTGTGTGTGTGTGTGTGTGTGTGTGTGTGTGTGTGTGTGTGTGTGTGTGTGTGTGTGTGTGTGTGTGTGTGTGTGTGTGTGTTTAATGGGTGATGACCGAATGAGGGAAGGAGAGAGAGTGAATTCTCTTTAAATAATAGGCAATCACATGCATCCAAGTGAAACCCTAATAGAGGGATGAGTGACACTTGTCGCTCATCCAAGTGTCTTTTATTAATTTTTCAACAAATCTGGTATTATTTTAATCGCACAGTTTTTGAGGCGTAAAATTGCCCTATTTCGCTCTCGAGACCATAACTCTCTCGTACAAAGTCCGATTTCGACGTGTCGCCTGTCTACGGACTCGTGACGTCCCGATCTACGTCACAGTTATGGTTCAAAGTCCAAAATAGTTCCCAAGTCAAAATTCAACTTTTTCCCCACTAAGGGCAAAATGGTCAATTCACAATAAAATAATATTTACAAAAGTTCGGGTCGTTACATGCTAATTACTAATAATATAAAATTTTAAACAAAAACATAAATTGAAGTGAATTACTATATTTGAATGTTAATATAGTTGAAAACATAAAAATAAGCATAATAATGGAGTTTACATTTACATAATAAGTTAGAAAATCGTGGAGTTTGCATTTACATTATAATTTAGAAAATTGGACATTAATTAGTGAAAATTGGACGTAAAACGAATTCTTATTAATCATATGTTCATCGCATGTTTTTCTAAAATTCATTAATATTCAAATTAAACATTCAACATAATTTTGCTTCAATTCAACATAATTTGCTTCAAATTAACCATCTCTACTCTACGAATTCTTTCATTCAACATAATTTGCTTCTAACATCCATTAATATTCAAATTAACCTTATATTTATATTCCCAAATTTTTTTTATATCAAATACTAATTTAAATATAAAATATATTATATTGGATATTCAGAAATATACACATATGATATCCAATTAACCTAAAAGTTATACCATTAAACTCAAAATAAAAAAATAAAAAATATTTCATGTTGAACGAAAGGCGAATGGACCCCGCATGCGCTACCACGCGCCGATAACGACCTCTGAGCGTGGTGGCCACGCGCCTGCACATGTTGTCTTCTTCCTCGATTCAGGTTTGCAATTCGGGTTTTCGGACCCAACAACATGACCCGTTTCAAAATAAATGATTTTACGTCTAACTTTTATGAATTAACACCCTATCTCGATCGTTTTAATCCCATAGACCCATAAAGAGATCTATGGGCTTAAAACAAAAAAAAAAGGAAAATTTTCAATCAATTTCTTTCACCCCATCCTTATGTGTCGCGCGCTTGAAATCCCGATATATTGACGATTTTATTGATATTTTCATCATTGATTGTCACACATTGGAAGAATAAATTTAATGCCAACATCACACACATACAAGTTAAGCATTTTACTATTTACATCTACTTACGAATGACTAGTCACCACTTACTCCTTACACAGACCGACCACTAACTTAGACGTCGGAGTACTCTTAGATTGGTACCACACCGATGCTTTCTTCTGACCGACCGACCATCTACCTTATTTTTGCAGGTCTGTTCAAAAACACGTGCCTGAATAGGATTCGCACTCTAAGTTGGCACATTTTGTGCATCAACACAATCTAATATGTTAAAAAGATAAAAAGGTCGAATATATGATAAAATAAAAAGATATAATTATTTAATTATTGTAATATTTTTGGATTTATAAAGTATTCAACATTATTTAATTCTTTGTTATTGGTTTTTGGTTATCATCCTATTCCAAATTCAAACCGTTAAAATCTTAACAATTTGATACATCTCAAAATTTTAAAAATAGAGCTGAAACCATTCCTATCCAAATTGTTAGCAACGGTTTGACTTGGATTGATTTGAACTGTTTAGACATGAAATTTTTATATAATTTGTTCATTAAATAGACTCCTTCAAATTTGTTTTTTCTTCCAAAATTCCATCATTTCTCATCAAGATTTCATTTATTTATATCAATATTTCATTTTTTTCGCATAAATATTTCATTCATACATATCAACAAATTAAAATTTTCAACATTTTGAACTTCCAAATATGACGGTGTATGTTTAAATCTAATTTAAATTCGAAAGTAATACAAAATAAGTAAAGAACAAGTGAGGTAAAATATGTAATGAACACTAACATTAAAATATTATATAATGAAAAATGCCAGCTAACAAATATAAATAAATAAGAATCTTTATATATGGTTCGGTTTCGAATTCAACAAATTTCAAATGAAAATCCAAAATATTACTAGTGGAACAGTGTAGAATTTTAAACAATTTGACTATATTTTTTGATCAAATACAAATTAAAATGCCCATAACAATTAGAATCAAAACAATTTTTTATTTAAATATATTAATGCTTATCCCTAATGCCTGATTTGGTTGTTTTTTTTTCCACACACCATAATTGCACTACCAGCATATATTTATATTGATTTTCATTTCTATCCGTTTTCAAAATTTCAAAATTTGAAATTGTAACCAAATTTTATCCATTAAAAATTAAAAATTAATATATATTTATATAATAAATTTAAATGCGTTTAAAATAACAAAATAAAAATATCAAAAGCACATGTTTGTCAATTTGTAGTTAATTATGTACGCGCGTATAAAATTACTTTAATTATCTACATATAAAAATTATTTACAATTAATGTAAGATATTATATATATATATATATAAATATATATTATATTTCTGAGAATTTTGAATAGGGTCTAACTTCTTAATAGTGGAAGCAGTAAAAGAAGAGGGAAAAAATATCTTCTTTTTTTTAAATTTATTGTCCGGAGATAAAAGCTGCAGCGTAAAACGAGTACTTGAGTGTCACTTCTGTGAACCAAAAAGTACAAATATACGTAATGACACGTAATGACAGAAGCATCTCTCCATCAATTCAACATGCATCAGCAAGCTAATGACTAATGACCATGCACATCCACATGGATATGGATCGATCCACATGAAATCATACACACATATATATACACACACGTGTCTTGGAGAATATATAAATGATCAACACAAGAATTATTGAAGTCATTCGTGATGATTCGATTTCCCGTCATTTTTTGCAATTTCTGACGATTTCTATAAGGAAGATATATAATAATAAATTTAGCATTTTAATTGCCGATTACGAATTGGATATTCAGATATTTCGTGTGAGTACAAATACAATATAACGCCGGCCACATAATTTGATAATTGATATATAACAAATTCAAAATTCGACAATGCCACTATCAACTAGATTTTTTGAACCGCAAGAGTGTACGTGTTTCCATAAGCATATTATTAATAAGAAATATAGGAAAAACCTGATATTAAATTAACTTTAAATTAATGAAAATAAAAATAATAAATATATAGCATCATGATCACGGGGAGGGTATCAGTTCCGCCTGTGGCATTCTTATCCGTCTGGAATTCTTCATCGATGATCATCATCACTTTGAACGATCACCAGAATAGGGCCAGCACGCAAGAAAAAGCAGCTGGTGCCTAGATATTTTTTTTTATCAAAAAAATAAAATAAAAGAGGCGGTGGACACCCCCTCAATATCATACCACGTGTCCCGAAAGTAAATCTAGGGACTAGGGTTGTATCAATTCCAGAAATCCCTAGAGTAGTTTTCGAATTTTCATTGGTGAAAAATGACAGTACGAACGCTGCTTCCCAATGTCGAGAAGAAAGAGGGACCCATCTCCCTTCCCGTTCTGGGAAGGTTGAGACTTTATCAACTCATCACTCATGCATGGCAGAACATCAATCAAGAACATCAGTCAAGATGAGTGGTGAGAGATCAAGCATGTGTTCCCCTTTTTGTCAACTAGTACAACTGAACAAGAGAATTATTCGAACAACAATCTGCGATGCAGTTGATGATCTTTGAATTTGTTACCTATAAATAGTTAGAGCTAGATTGGAGTCCTACATCCGTGTTTGATTTGAATTATCATTTATGCCTTGTAAATAATTAAATAATAATTCAAAGAAAATTAAATCTGAAAATGCCCTCATTGCTAGACCAATACCGACCTACTGTGATTGACGTATTGGTGTTTTTGGTCATAAAAAATATTTCTATCTGAGCTTGAGCTTTCGACTTGGATTGTATTAATTCCTCACTAGTTTGGGTGCAGTAGAAGTAGCTTCTGCTAGGTGTGAGGGCATTAATAATTTTTATGTGCCCCATTATTGAACATTACACACATTTTTTTATTTTATTTAAGAAATTGCACAGCCATCCGTGTCAATATGTTTGACAATGAATACTATTGATGCACAAAATATACCAAATTAGGGAACGAATACTGTTCTGTCACGTGCCCTCGAATATATCTATAAAAGAAAGGAGTTGATTGGTCGGTCAGAGTGTAGGTACCGATGTAGTACCAGCCCAAGGGTACTCCGACGTTCAAGTTAGTGGTCGGTTTAAGAAGTAAGGGGTGTCGTGAATAGTATACGGTAGAGTAATAGTGAATAGTAAAAAGTGTCGTACATTTTCATGACAAATGGACTCATTTTATATGAGTGTGATATGTGTAATAAATATATATTCTTCCGATGTATGACAAATATCATTTATTGTGGGACCGACACGTGGAAAGTATGGGATGTCCACGTGTGGGTGTTGGTCAGGGCCTACTAGGGATTTGCGTGTTTGAGTAGGCCTGGGCCCTTGGGCTTGCGGAGGTGCATTGGGCAGAGATACTGGGCATCCGGGTCGATCTGGGCCGACGTAGTATTGTCAGAGGGCTGTGCCTCCTAGTCCTGATAGAAAGGTTGGGGCTCCTAGTGGATCTAGGCATTCGAGTCGGTCTGGGCCGATATGGTATCAACAAACACAAACATCTAATATCTAATAGACTAGGAGAATATGCAAAAGGATACGCATCGTCACTTCGTTAAAAGTTGTCAAAATATTTTTAAGAAGCTAATTTTAGCACTCTACAAATTACTTATTGCACTCTATTCTTTTATTTTAATGTTTTCTCATTTTTTCACCAATGAAATTTCCAAACTTACCCTTATTCATTTGGATTTAATATATTTTATTTGTATTTATTTTATTTATACAAAACATTTGGACTTATTTTTTTTCTTGAAAAACCCTACTTTCATGATATCTCTCCTGCTCAATATTTTCACAATTATGAGTACTATATGTTTCTGTCATTAAAATATAATGGTAATTCTAGGTTGCTTGAATTATATGTATACTCTACTGTATATACAATATGAAGAAAGACACATATGTGCAACAAATAGTAGTGATCAGTGATGAATTATAGTTCGGTTATTAAATTATTGTAAAATTTTAAATATTTATAAAATAAAGTAGATTGAGAGATAAGTTAAAATATAACAAGTAATTTGTGAAGTTCCAAATCAGTTTGCTATTTTTATCATATTAATCCGCAAAACATGTATTTGTGTCCTTTAATTTTTCTAATTTTTTTATTGTATAAGGTCAAAGAAGTTGTGTTTGTGTTTCTAGCACAACTTACACTGGCCAACATACGGATGCCTTAGAGTTCTTTCTGACCAGATCAAAAGAAACAAAACAATGGGGTTAAGGTTGAATTGTGGAATAGGCTGTACAATAAAAAATGATTCGATATATAAATTAATTTAATCAAGAAAATAAATTATTAGAATATTAGTATGAGTATCGTGAATTACCTCGTAAATGGATTTAGCTCCTCCATTTATGAAGAAAGCTCATAAAGTTAAGAAGCACTTTGATTAGTTGACAAGTGCGTAAATAATAAATAATTATTTTAATAAAACCTATTATTTATTAATTCAATTTTAACAATAAAAATTATCAAAGAGAATATTATTTATCATATGCCCATATTTAATTAAATAATATATTTAATAGATAAATATATTATTTAATATACAAAATTTATACGCCATCAATGTGATTCTCAAGAGTTATTTGGAATTGAACAAATTACGGGCCAGGCCACATGACAGCTACAATTTTTAGTGATTTTTGGTTTGATAAATGCTTCCATATTATTTAGCAATTCAAAGAATTCTAAATAATGTACGTAGTTTCATCTGGCCCGTGTAAATCATTTTGAAGTAAGACACATTCTTCACTATTCCTCACACCGATATTGGAATCTCGTTAGGGCTAGGATACGACACCAAATTAGAGTAGGAAGCTTCGAATTTTGTGCTCAGCTCCGTGTTGATTTATGAAGCCTGCTTGGGCTTATAGCTAAATCTTATTAAAAGAAGCACCTTACTTGGTGTCATTGAGAATTTATCAAATATAAAAATAAAATAAAAATTTACTACTCAATAGAATTATGCAACAAAAAAAAAATTAGACAGATAATATATTTTATCCAAGGATGAAAATATCGATATCGACGGATATATCGCTCGCCGAATTTACGGATATCTCGCCCCAAATATCGATATCGATAACGATATCATTTACGGCCAACAAAAATGACGGAAATTCGGTCTAAAATTTGGAAATTTGGAATGGAACTTTGGGAAAAACTTAAGTACCCAATGATAGTTATATAGGACTAATAAAAACTATAAAATGACTTTGATATAATAATTACATGATTAATTATATGATACAATAAGGTTCTGATGATGACTAATAATATAAAATTTAAACATAAACATAAGTTGAAGTGAATTACTATAATTGAATGTTAATATAATTAAAAATATAACAATAAGCATAAAAAAATTTCAATGGAAGAAAAATTATAAAATGAGTAAATATATTTAAAATTGGAAAAAAAATGATAAAAAAATAGAGTCAATCTTTGTTCAAAAATTGAAAAGAATTGATATATTTAAAATTGAAAAAAAAATGACAAAAAAAGTTGAAAAAATGGAAAAAAACGAAAAAAAAAAATTAAACAGCAATTGCATTGCGCCTGGAGTGGGTTGAACCCAGGACCTCAACTCCTGAGGGCAAAACCCAAACCAACTCAGCTGACCAAATTTAATTGAAATTATAAGCACCGTATAATATATAAAGGATACAAACGTACACTCTTAACAGTCATCCCCTTCCTCCCGCGGGTCTGCGATTCGGGTCTTTGCGACCCGGCGGTATGACCCGACTGGAAATCACTTGTTTTACGTCCGGATTTCATAAAATTTTCTTCTATCTCGATCGTTTTAATCAAATAATGAGATCTATGGGCTTAAAACGAAACAAAATATCGAAATTTCGCTCAATTTCTCCCCCCTCTTATGTGCCGCCGGCCGGAAATCACGATATATCGGGATATATTGACGATTTCGACGATACTTACTTCCATGATTTTATCTCATAAATAATTTTCATCTCATTTATACTTTCTCCTCCCTCGTTCTTGAGAATTTTTTTGGAGATTGATAAGAATTTAGATTTCACCTTGAACGACTTTTGGGTCTTCAAAGTAGTGTGATGATTTTGATCAAAGTGGTCAGTGGTGGCACTGATCCATGATGCTGTGAATTTCTTGTAAATAAAAAAAAATTCTAAAATCACAAATAGTTGGGGTTAAAATCACCCAATATAGCAGAGTCCACACAAGCTCTCAATTGTGACTCCCCTATTACAAACTAACTCCAAAAGAAACTATTAACATCTAAGATAAGGTCTAAAGGGCTCTTTCGTACTTTAGTTTCCTCAACAATTGTTTTAGGATAGGATTACTTAGAACTCCAGAAGAAATAGGGTTAGAAGTGCCCTAAAGGGTTTCATGTGCGACCGTGGGGTCACCACGCGCCGCCACATGTTGGCGGACACTGCCACATGCTACCATGCACAACCACACGCTAGCAGGCGTCCTCACTCGCTCTCACACGCCTCCCCTACGCACGTGTCACGTACTATAATATTCCCTATGGATATTCCCTACAGAATATTCTGTCAGTGTTCTGTTAAGTCTGAGAGAATCTTATAAAAAAATCAGAATATTCCATTAGATTTTAACGGCGTCAAGTGCCCTCATGCCTAAAGGCAATTTGATAAATTCATAAACTTTGAATTTTATTTTTTATTATTATTAACGAAACGAGTTGTAACATTGAAAATGTAATCAAATCAGAATGTACTCTGTTTCGAAGAAACTTTATAACCACTCTATCGACAATACCCAATCAAACTAAGGATGGGCATATATACCATGAGTGTAAGCACCCATGGGTATTGTTTAAATAAGAAGAAATTTAAATGCGCAGAAATTTACTCATCATCTGATAGGTAGGGTAAGGGTAATATTCATAAAGTTAAAAACACATTCATTATTCATATTTCAAATTAGCTTATATAATTACTAAATTTGACAATAACATTTATGTTTAAGTTGTTATTCATGAATATAATTAAATCGCACAAACGTTATAATTATTTTGTTTTAAATTTATAAGATTTGAACTTGTAATTTGTAATACGTGAACTTTTTATTTTGTAATATATTTTTTTTAATTTTATGCATTTGCTATGAAACTAATTTTATTTTTAAGAATTTTGAGAAAATGTGTTTATTTACTTACTATGGAAAAGAAAGTAATGAAAACTTAAAATAAAAAAATAATGCAGGCACTGAAAATAGTAAAAGAATCATCAGTAGCCGTTGCTCATTAGGTAGGATATCGGTAAATACCCATTAAAATAAAAAATTGGATTTATACATAAGTATATAATTCTTATCTGTATTCTTATTGGATATGATCATACGGCCCATAGTCCCATACCCTTGAGAAAACGTTTGACCAACCTTAGAGCAAACAAAAACGCGTGAGTCCAGAAGCATCCATATGATTCCTGGGCCTCTCCACCCCACTTCTAACCTTGGTGCTGGGTTTGTTGTCCCTCCTTGCCTTGTGCAAGGTTATTCGGCCGGGTTGGTGGTCGTGTTGGCTTTCCATATATAATGATTTTGTTTAAACAGATGTTTAATGTAACCTTGTATTAATTGTTATGTTTCGTGAAACTAATTTTATTACGAATTTTTTAACTATATTGGAACTTGAACCAAAAATAGAAGAGATTATTACTGTAGGTAACTATTGGAGCATAGAGATTTAACTTCTCTTATTGTGGTTGCCTATAGACGCCATTTTGTTTTAGCTTGTTTTCTTTTTTGCATAAAAATAAACCATGATACACGAACTACTACCTTAATTATGACCTCGTCTCTCATGACTCTCCTTGTGTACCTAATGGTAATAAACCGAAGCGCCACACTTGATCTGCAAGCAAAGAAAGATGATCACTAGTGTGTTTAGTCATATATGATTCATATAGTGCTTATATCATATTGAATTGAATTGAAAAATTTATAAAATTATTGTAAAATATTAAGTAAATGGTTTTCAATTTTGGTAGAAAATTAAAAGTTAATTATTAATTTGTTTTTAATTTTGCAATCAAATCATTCCATATATCTGTCCATTTCTCGAAATCACCTAATCCCATTATGCACAATGTCTATGACCCATGATCCATTTGGGAGAAAAAGTAAAGCCAATATGACCCATGATCCATTTGGGAGAAAAAGTAAAGCCAATAAGAAAGAAAGAAAGAAAGAAAGAAAGAAAGAGCGTGTTGATTTTTGGTGAAGTCAATCCTTCAACCAGCCGTGTCTTGTTAGTTGGCACCAAAGCTCTATTGTTTGACATGGCAGTTAATTGCAAATGAAATCAACAATCGTCAAGGCAATAATGAAGATTTAGAATTAACATAGCAGTTAGGTTTTTAATTTCAAACAATAAATAGCAAAGGGCTTAGACATCTAAGCCCTCTCTTTGAAATTACAGACTCTGGTTGGTAATCTCCCATTCAAATCTCAACGTCTTAAAACTGCCATATATATGCACAGAGAGAGAGAGAGAGAGAGAGAGAGAGAGAGACTGCGATGAGGTCAAGGTCCACTCGGCAGCCAGTGTTTCTGTATATATGAATGGAATTTCAACCAGCTTGACTGCTAACGCATGTATATATATATATATATGTATGTATATGTATATGCGTGCACTTCAATTATTAATTCCAATACCCTTTAACTTGTATGTTTATTTGTGGAAATTAATTAATAAAAACTAAAAAAAAATTGCTCAGAAAGATATTACAATTTGTTTATTGAGTAATTATTAATTTAAAAGTACTGAAACAACAGTGATTCAAATTCAATTCTTAGAAATTTCAAAAGTATTAATTCGTTGATAATTTAAAAGTGCTGAAATAACAGCTATTTATTTATAAATTACTTCAAAAAATTCTAGGTGTGATGCAATATTTACAGTAATGAAGTGTGACTGAGTAGCAATATGAAATTTACGTGACATCCAAATTTCCTTCGTAATAAATGAGTAAAATGAATTTTACACTTTTTAATTCATTTTATTTTTGCCCATTCTTCTTCTTTTTCATTGAATTAACTTTAAGACTTAAAAAAAGAAGAAAAAAAAAAAGAAGCAAAGAACTTAGTAGGAAGATCACACCTCCTAAGTAGAAAACTATCACGGGAAGTTTTTTTCTTGCAAGTTGGTCGCGAAAAGTACTTTTAAAAGCAACTCTACATGCAAAAGAGCATGAAAACAATATATCACGTTGCTCACAATAAATTATTTATAGATAGATAAGGATTAAATTCAAGATATTATAGGGAATCATAGGTTGATTTCTCGTGAAATCATGCCACGGGCAATTTAAATGGAATGTCGTGATGATGAATTGCTTTTTCGTTAATCATACTGAAATTGATCTCATATGAGTGATTCCAATATGATTCATACCCACGATAACTAAAAAATAGTGATAATATATATACCATATACAAAAAAATGTTAGTAACATTGGAAATGCTACATCACCACATGCCCAATCCTAATAATGACAATGGTTTGTTAAATTTGTAAATGCTGGTATATGAGAGTAAAAGCTAGTATATAAAGGGATAAAAAAAGAAAATTCCTATATTCAAAAAAAAAAAAAAACTAAACCATTTGAAAAAGAGTGATAATTAGCAGAGAATGAAAGCAGGTAGTGCTAGGGTGGAAAAGAGTTATGCATATTCATCTCCTGAAAATCCGCTTCGCATATCTTGTTGTCGGCAAGCTTTATAACTTTCTGCATTTCACTAATGAAACTCACTTACCTAAAAAAAATTCCCCCCTTTTGCAAACAATATTACATGTAATAGGACATGTACGTGATACTCATTTCCCTTTTGTACTATAGCTAATATCACATTCTCTTCTAAGCAACGTGCAACATGCAATAGGACAATAGTTATTTTTTAATGGTGAAAATATATGGAATGTCTTATAACTAGTTCCGAAATCCTGAATGATGAAAACAGGTACATAGTAGTATTATTATAAATTGATTGCATCATAGTAAAGGACAAAGTAAGCAAATTCTTCCGCGTATAATTTTGAATTTTTAATTGTGACAATTGTTATAACGTACTAGGCAAGAAGCCCACCTAAGCACTCGGGCTATATCAAGTTTGAGACGTGTATCATGTAAGTTTATATAATACATACTTTCCAGGTTTCATATATAATATATATACAGTAACATTCTAAAATAAGCTGTGATTCATATTACAAAATTCGATTCATTCTACAAAATAATATGGTAATCTAACGGTTTATATTTTGTACTTCATTATTTAAAGATCATTCTTACAAAAATTCATTCAATTCATAAATCATTTAGTCATTCGACTATTAGCAAGAACATTTCTTATGTTATCCGGCATAATGAGTTTGTTTATATATGTATTTAGTATATTATGTTATATAGCAAGATAATTATCTAAATGGATAAATTTTTTGTGGAATTGACCTTTGAATAATGAATGGTTAGATTGTGATATTATTTTGTATAGTGAATCTAATTAAGTGGTTAATTTCGCATTATGAAACCAACCCGATAATTCTAGTGGGATCGAGGGAGAAATGAAGAAAAATGATTAATGAATTTAAAATTAGTTAGTGCATATAGTCATTCTAAAAGCTTTCAAGTACTACATCTACTTATTTTAAATAATTACCTCATGGTAACCTGTAATCTTGTAATTAACATAATTAGTAGGACTAGTACATATGAAAGAGAAGTCATAGAGAAATCCAAACCTGAAGTGTCTGAGACGTATATAGTGGAAGTTAAACGACATTAGGCATAATTAATAATTTATTTATTACTTAGTATTATTAATCCACAAGCCCACCTCAATTTGCATCTTCAATGACAGTTTTGCTTGTCTTAGAATAATTTTCGTCTTCTTTTAGGTATTGACCAAATGCTACTACCTTTTTCCTTCCGCTATTTGAGGTCATCTATGAGAAATGTGTGCACACGGGTCAAATTCCATCATATTCTCATTATTAAAATTAAAAAAATAATGAAGAGAAAATGGATGTAATCAAATATAATTAAGTTATTATATATATGGTACTAATTATTATTAGAGAAATGCATCTAATTAAAATGCACCACATTGAATATGCTTCAAGCACAAAAATTTTGCTTTGTACTTAGACCTCACAAAGTAAGAGAGGAAAAATCATGAACTTGAAAAGCAACTCAACGACAATAAATAAGATGCCATAAATTATTCGTTTCGATTCAATTATGATAATTTGTTTAGAGGTGGAATCTAATTCTCATAATCTGACATCCTTGGTGCAAGATGTTCCTTCTGAGGTGCTTGTCAAGAGCATAGTGTGCTTAATATTCTTGCTTAATTTGAAGGCTCGGTTTGAGTCTATTTCTTTTAGATTTATTTTGCGTTTTTGTAACAAGGTTGCATATTTAGTAGCCTCGTTTTTAGAAGGGTTGGAGGTAAACATTGTTGGGAGCATCTTGAACCAGAGTGGCTTTTCGACTCTTTGGTAGCTGATGTACAATTTATTTATAATTCAATCTATCTCTTTTGGCAAAAAAAAAAAAATAACGATAAATTAACCATTCATTTTATAGGTTATTCATTATAATTTATATATATATTCTATAGATATTCATTGAAATAAAAAAATGATTTGCTCATTTAATTATTTACCCGAATATATGTATCGGAAACACTTATAATTAATTAGTATCAAAATTTAAATGAGTAAGGCTAGGGAACTCTATATGCATATACTGCTTGTACACACAATCAGAGACTATTCTAGGATTCTCTTCCTTTTAGACGAGTCTCAATTTTGCATGTCATTATCTCTAACCCCACCATTAGCAATCTCTCTCTCCCTAAACCAAACAAAGGCCAAAGGTGGAAAAGCAAGAAAAGGAGAGGAAAAAAAAGATCCAAAAAAGACAAACCAAACCACAATATTTCATAATTAAACCAACCCTATAAGTGAAGCTTTCCCACAAAAGGTCTGGATAAATCCTCTGAGGAGAGAATTCATCAAGGCCTTCTCTCTCTCTCTCTCTCTCTCTCTCTCTCTCTCTCTCAATGGGTTTATGGAACCATCATGTGGAAGACCAAGCTTTGTGCTTTCAGAAAGCACCTCCTTTTATTGAATGGCTCAAGCCATCCCCATCTTTTTCTTCATCATCATCACCATTTTCTGATGATCAGAACATGAATCCAACTATGCAATGCTTGCCTCTTTTAAGCCGGTTTACGGGAACGAAGCCGGTGAAGATGGAAGATGACGTTGGGGTGCATAAAGGAGTGAAAGAAGAGGAGCAGATGGAGAAAATTACAGTGGCCTTGCATATTGGACTGCCTAATAATACTAGCGACGGTGATGATGAGATGAAGAAAACGAAGGATTTCGATGTTAAGGAAGAAGAACAGGTGAGGATGCCATCGACCAAGATGATGAAGAGCTTTCATAGGTTTTGTTTTAATGAAGGTCAAAGTAGGTTTTGGATACCGACGCCTGCACAGATTCTGGTTGGGCCGATGCAGTTTGCTTGCTCCATTTGTGGCAAGACCTTCAATAGGTACAACAACATGCAGGTTAGTTCATCCTATATATCTTATCATCCTCTTTTCTTAATTACCTTTTTTTTGGGGTCAAATATTTTCTTAATTATCTTCGTCGATCTTTTTTTTTGTGGGTGCGGAAGTGGTTGTAAATTATCTTAAATATTAAATTACACCTACAGTAATTTAGCTACAAATTACTATTTGGAAAAATAAAGCAAAGTGAGTAACAAGAGAAGTGAAAAAGAAATAGAATTATGTAGCTACTGAGTTTTCGATGTAATATATACCTCGTAAACGCATAATCGATTATATCGTTTAAATTAATTAGTGATTATATCGTCTAAATTAATTAATTATACTATGTAATTTTAATACCTTACCATATAATTACTTAATATATAGCGTGTTATTACGAGGCATATATCTGACATCACGAAAATATATATACAGATGGATTTGCTAATTAATTCACAATACTTCATGTATTTTGAGTTTTTGGGGCTCTCCTTCCACCCCGGCCCTAAACTTAATGATTGGAGAAAGCTTGTTGTATACTAATTTTTGAAGGCCAGATGTTGAATATTCACTATATATGAATATGATCATAGGAAAATAGACATTCCATTAAACCAGAAGAAATTAAGGATTGCCAATGTTGCTATAGAATGGATATATATATATACAGATGTGCATTTTTCTATAGTCTACATGCTTCTATAATAATGAGAGGTTCAAAACTTTTTTTCCAAATCTAATATTAATAGTATAGGCTTGTAATTATTTTTTATAAACGGTTTAATCACTGTTATTTACAGGGGAGGAAGAGGAGATTTTACCAACCGTCCAATCAATGTTACCTATAGCGGGGGGTGGGGAGTGCCAATAATTGGGGCTTGAAGGCTACAATACGCTATCCATAATGAATAAATAGCAAACAACAAAGTACCTTTAATAAAAAAAAATTAGAAAAGTTTTTGAAAAGTTAGTGGATAGATTATCGAGATATATATATATGTAGAACTAGTTTCAAACCTTTCATATTGGCTTGAAAAATAATCAATTAATCTCATATATATAATCAGTAGCATGCAAGATTGCAAGGCGTTATCGATTTTACCTAAATTTAATTAATCTGTTGTTGAGATAGATCATAATTGATAAATATCATCAATCATATGACAAAGCTTGTTTTATTTTTTCTCCTTTTTGTTTATAAATTCTTCATAAGCAGTAGCTGGTCCTTATTTTTCACATTTTTCCAGAGGTTATTTTTCACATGATTGTAAAATTCTTCCTATGCCATTTTTTTGGAATATTATGGAATAGTAATCTAGCTACCATATATAGATGGGTGGAAACTAGTAATACCATCCAACGTTAACCAGCCATAATTATATTGAACTATTATATTGGACATTATTTATTGATGAAAATTATAATCAATCACATTGTAAAGCATATTTCAGATAAAAAAGACCATCTTCTTTATCCGTTAATAATTATCCGGAATCACCTTATTGATACATACCCAAATAGCTAACATTAATTAATAAAATAATTTGTATTCAAATAACATTATTTTGTCGGAAATCTTGATTTTTGCAATTTGGGTCTGTTACAGATGCACATGTGGGGCCACGGATCAGAGTTTAGAAAAGGGCCAGACTCACTAAAAGGATCACAACCAGCAGCAATGCTGAGGCTGCCATGCTACTGCTGCGCCCAAGGCTGCAAGAACAACATCAACCACCCAAGAGCCAAGCCACTCAAAGACTTCAGAACTCTCCAAACTCACTACAAACGAAAGCATGGAGCAAAGCCCTTCATGTGTAGAAAATGTGCCAAAACATTTGCAGTCAAAGGAGATTGGAGAACCCACGAAAAGAACTGTGGCAAGTTGTGGTATTGCACTTGTGGGTCTGATTTCAAACACAAGAGGTCACTCAAGGATCACATTAGGTCCTTTGGAAAAGGCCACTCTCCTCACCCTTCTCTTGAGGGTTTTCACGAGGAAGAGATTGAGAAGGAATGCATCACCACCGGTTCCGAAGATGACTGAGATCAAGTTTTTATCAAAACTAGTCAAAATAGTAATTTAGTTGCCTTTAAAGGGTACGTGAATTAACTTTTGCTAGTTTTGATAAAAACTTGAAGATGGAATTTACGCACAGCGTAGTTTTCTTTCGTATTCAGGGTTTTCGAAAAGTAGAGGATGAAGTTGGTAGGGTATGTATGATATCCAAGCTTGTGCTCAGTAACAAAAAATTCTCGGCAGGTTTTTGAGGCATGCATACACAAAGGGAGCGGTTTGCTACGGAGCACATGCTATGAGATGGGGGTCATCTATGACGACTATGAGTACTTAATTAATAATTCTAGACAGTTAATTTGGTTCATTAATTATGTTTAGTGTTTTAAATTAATTATGAATAAATTGGACATTAGTTGCCTGAAGTGATGAAGCAGATGAATTTTCTTCTCCTATATATGATGGATCCTATCTCAATCAGCACAATGGAGAAAATTGATCAGCTTCATTACCAACTGGTAATCTTTACATGATTATTAATTAATGTTGCATTATCAAATATTGGAAATGTTGTAATTAATTTATATATATCTCTCTCTCTCTAACTGAATTTAAGTCTTAATAACTTTTCATGCAAAAGAAAAAAATCATTGATTTTTCTATTACATGTCTATGTGATGATGCTAGTTTCTACATCCTTTATCTTAAAATTAAGGGTTATTTACACATAAAAATTTAAATATAAGGGATTATACATAAGGATTTTGAAAATTGAGGGAGTGTTTGCATAATTGTTGAAACTTAAGGGGTATTTGTGTAAATATGAGAAACTTCAGGGGTGTATGTGTAAATAATCCTAAAATTAACTGTATAGTATTTTCATTAATTGATTATTATATCCATTATTTCACTAAGTAGTACTGGACATGACACACAGTACTACTGTGAGTCCAATATGGAGGCCTTGCCGATTCATACATGAAGGTCATTATAACATGCACATCAACTAGCTAGAGAATGATTGGGTATTGATTATTACTTGAGATGGATATATAAAAGATTAAAAAAAAACTGATCTTGTCTTGAGTATTTTCATCCTTTAGTTATAAAATTTATTCAAATCCAAGGAAAAAAAAAAGAAAAAAAATTAAGTGTGAAAAAGAAGTTTGGGCAAAGACTTTCTTGTTTTTTATTTTCATAACTAAGGCAGAGAGAAATTTAGAAAGAGAGATGGAGAGAGAAGGGCGCTCAAAGGGGTTGAAATTTGGTTTCTTTTGAGGCAGGCTTGACTAAGTAAAAAAGGGAAGAGGGAGAGAATGTGAAATTGTGTTTGATTTTTGAAGATGATTCGGGTCCTCCATCATGCTTTGTCGGGTGAGGGAAAGAGAGCTGAGGGGAAAAGAACAACCACTCCCTTTTGTTCGCACACAAACGCTCTCACTAAATTATATATATTACCTATCTCTAATCCTTTTCACATTCAACTTTGATTGCATATATTGAACCACTTCCATTTGTCCTTAGATCATCCTTCCTAGTTTTTTTAGTAATTAATTAGTGGCATAATATTGTTAAATAATATTATGCATGTGTCTCAATATAATTAAATAAAATAAGACAATACTAACTTCAGGCACATACTAATGCATAGGGTAGAGATGTGCTCCCGCTCACTCGAAATTGATGAGTAAAAAAATATTATGTAATGCTAGTTTATATAGTTTATTTTATTAGTTTATTCCACACAACAAGAGGGGTGATGAATTGAAGATCATAAGACATTTTATCTACATAAAAGATGAGTTTAAAGCAAATTAAGTATTTTGGATTATTATTGTTTGTTATTTTGTTGCACAAAGTATGTATTTTTGCTAGATATATTTTTTAATCAATAAAATTCACCTAATACATTTGAAATTTGATAATAAAAATATTCACTTTAAAATTTAGCCCCATTCCATTTTTTATTCGTGGATTCGTGCTTCCTTACATCTTATTTTTAAATGAACTTTCTCGTTTCATCTCTTTGATTTACAAAACTTTCCATATACATGTTTCATAATCGTAACCATACATTCTAAATCATCATTCCAAAATCATCTTATTCACAAAGTTAATAAGATTAATCGATGTCATTTAATCACTTGTATATATTAGATAAATCAATGATTTTTGTATATATTAATTTGGTTCACATTTTTCATAAATGATCTTGAAACGATGATTATGAATGGAAGGGTTCTGTAAATATAAGCACAATTTAATAAACGAAAAAAGAGAGAAGGTTCCACCAGGTGGAATACATGCAAGTATTGGCTAATAAAATAAGAATTAATACTACTTGCATCCCACCCTAATAGAACCTCTTTCTTTCGCCTTTTAAAGGTCATAGGCACTCCATATGTAAGAATAAAGATTCTCATAAGGTACCATCAAATTAATATATTGATACGTACATACATACGAATAGCTAAATAATTTTGAAATGATCGATGTTTAGAAGTTAAATGATTCAAATTGTGATGTGCCTATAATTCAATAAATGAAAAGAATAGTGAAAAAACAGTAGAATAATATATATATATATATATATATATATATATGCAGCATTGTCTAATTAAAGGGCACTAGCGCTACTAGCAAGTTGCTTGATTTCCTGGTAAAGAAAAATTGATTTTCATTTGCTTATCAATATATATCACCATTTCGGTCTTCATTTTCCAAAAAAAATAAAAAAAAACCAGTTGTTAAAGCTAAAACAGTTTAATTTTCAATATATATAAAAGAAGATTTTATTAGAGGTGTGGATATTGGCCGGGTCGCCGTTAAGGGTGACAATTTTTGACACAATCCGATATACGACTCGAAATCCGCACGAAATTTACCCGGGTCAACCCGCACGATCAAAATTTCGGATCATTTTCGGGTCAACCCGTTATGACCTATTTATTAAACGGGTGGATTTCGGGTCAACCTGTTAATCCGTATAATGACATGTTAACCCGTTTAATAAATGGATAGATTTCGGATTAACAGGTTAACCCGTATATTGGCTTATATATTAACCCATTTAATAAACGTGTCATTACTAACCCATATATCTACCAATTTACCTACCTAAATATCTATTACATCTTATAATTTAAATAGGTTAAATATCTTAAACGGGTTAAACAGGTTAAACGGGTCAAACGGGTCAAACGGGTCAAACGAGTCAAACGGGTCATAGGTTAATTAGGTTTTAAGTATGACCTGTTTATTAAATGGGTTAAACGGATTATACGGATTACACGGGTCACTAACAAGTCGGGTTTGGGTTGGACATTCTTGACACGATTATTAAATGGGTCGGATTCGAGTTGGGCATAAATGGGTAAAACAGAATTCATGACACGACACGAACCCGACACAACACGACACGACACGACCTATTGCCACCCCTGGTCCCCGCTAATGTAGTTCTTTCCTTTGCAGGCTCGACCTCATCAGCATGCAGCCTATACGAAACTTTGATTTGTATTGAAGTAAATTGCTTGAATACAAAAATACTAATTTATACAGGAAACACAATCTATTCTAGATAAGAAAACCTAATTATATCCACAAATTGATACATTCCTGCAATCTTTCCAAGTCACAATATAATAAAATCGTTTACTATTTTGTTTCTTTTAACATTCTCCCTCAATTTGGAGTGTGTACATCAATAACACTCTACTTGCGAAGATGTGTATGAAATATAGGTGCCTTTAGAGGCTCCATGAACATGTCAACAATTTTTCTCCTAGTGGGTACATATGTAGTTTGAATTTCTTTTCTCTGGATCCTTTCACGAACTGTATCACAGTCCAATTCAATGTGTTTCGTTCTCTCATGATAGATAGGTTTCGCTACAATGTGTAGTGCAGCTTGATTATCACAGAATAAGCTTTCTGGGTTTGGATGAGCTATGCATAGGTCTCTCAACAAGTATCTTAGCCATGTCATTTTACAAGTGGCTGCAGCCATGGACTAATACTCTACTTCAGCAGATGATCTTGCCACTGTATATTGCCTTTTTCTTTTCCATGATATAAGAAATTTCCCAAGAATCATGCAATAACCTGTTACAGATCGCCAGGTAATGGGAAACTTAGCTCAATCTGCATCACAAAACCTTATCACTTTGAGTTGATTTTAGAGGAAAACAGTAAGTCAATTTTAGAGGAAAACAATAAACCTTGTCCTAAGGCCTGTTTAAGGTAGTGAAGAAGGCCAGAAGCAGTTTGGACCCTTGCATGAATTAGTTAAAAGTATTTACTACAAAAGTAATTTTAGGCCTAGTGATTATGAGATATATGAGCTTCCTAACTAGTCTCAGAATCATGTAGGATCTTTAAGTGTTACATTTCCTGTGGAATAAAATGAGTATGGTTCCATAGGAGCCTTAGCATACTTAGCTCCAAGTAGACATGCACTGTCTAATATATCCAATGTATATTTTGTTGACTAATGAAAATTCCCTCTTAGAGTGAGCAACCTTAATGCCATAGAAATATTTTATTGGCCCTAAATCCTTAATTAGGAAGCATTTGCTGAGTAAACCCTTGAGAGTCCAAATTTCTTCTTCATTGTTCCCTGTGATGACCATGTCACCTACATACAGTAATGCCACAGTAATGGAATTGCCTCAAACATGGGTAAATAACGAGTAATTTGCCCTTAATTTTTTAAACCCAATGTCTTGAACTATATTGGAAAAATGTCTAAACCAACTGTGGGACGCCTGTTTAAGTCCACATAAAGACTTGTGGAGTCGAAAAAACAACTTTCTCCTTATGTTGAAGAAAACTAGGTAGCGGCATCATATAAACTTCCCCATAGAGTTCCCTATGTAGAAAAGCATTTTGTATATCTATTTGATGCAGAGGCGAACTCCCGAACAACAGCAACAACCAAAGAGAGTACAAACAATGATTGATTTGAAAACAGGTGCAAAAGTCTATTTGTAGTCAATAATCCCTTTGCCACAAACTGATGTTATAACACTCAATCCAGCCATCAGAGTGATATTTGAGCTTGGAAACCCATTTGCAGCCTATGAGGCGATGACCAGGGGATAGAAAAATCATGTGTAACGATCCGTCCCGAATTCCTAAATTAGATTAGTGACTAATCACGATTAGTGAGGCTAATCGGTGATTAGTTGGGCGAAATCGAACGAACGATGCAAAATGACCGTTTTGCCCCTAGTCGTGGCAAAACGTTGACTTTTCGTTCGGACGGTCAAATGAACTTTGACCGATGACCGTGACGTATTTCATGACGTCACGAGTTCATAGACAAGTGGCACGTTCAATTCCGACGTTCGAGGAGAAAGTTATGACGTTCAGAAGTTTAGGGGTATTTTGGTAATTTTGGTAAAAAAAAGGAGGCAAAAGTTGACTTTTTGACCGAGATATCCGATGGCCGAGAGCCGAGGACCGTTACGTAGATCGGGACGATACGAATCCATAGACAGGCGGCACGCTGAAATCGGACTTCGAACGGGAAAGTTATAGGTCACGGAAGTTCGATTTCACTATGCACGTACTTCGAGGCGGGGCTGAGTTGGCAAATTCTGATTGGCCAGATATTTTGAGTGGATCCCATGGATGAGTGACAAGTGTCACTCATCCCATTGGCTAAATCCCTTAATTTGTGGATCTAAGTAATTAAATATTATTATTTTAATTAGTTTATAATTAATCCAATTAACTCATCTCTAATCCTTGCCATCCATTCCATCCCTCAATCAATCCACACCACTCATCTCATCTAATCTATCTCACTTCTCTCATTAGCCATTAAACATCATCATCTTCATCAAACTTCATTTCTCCATTTTCCTCACAAAATCCGAAACCATCAATAACTCCATTTTCTTCATTTTCTTCAAAACACACAACACCACCACAAACCTCCATCTAGTGTGACTGTAAGAGTGTTGTGAGGATGACTAAGGGACTGAGGACAACGGCTGAGGACGGTGGCTCACGGTGGTGGACGGCGGAGCTCGAACCCATGAGGTGAAAATATTTGAAATTTTGAATTTGAGTTTTAATGGTTTTTACTCGATTTCGTTTATTGGGTTATGTTTCTGGAAACTCTAGGAGAAGTTTAGGATTGTTTTTGAAGCTTGGGATGGCCGGAAATGGCCGTGAACGGCGGGGGAAATTCCGGCCACCATGGCCAGATTTAATGGGCACGGTTTTGGGTGTTTAATTCGGTTTTAATTAGCTAGGAAGATAGGAAATAGGATTAGGATTATATTATGATCAAAATGGGATGAAATGGACCTTGAATCGGTCCAAAAGCCGGAGAAAACCGACGGATGAACAGTGCTGTGAATAGTAAGGTGGAGGTTGAAGACGATGAACAGTGTTTTCGACCTTCTAGGGGCGCGTGAGCCATAATTTGGGGAAGTGTTCAACACGGGAAATCTTTTATTCGATGTAACGAACATTTTGGGACTGGTTTCGTGTCAATCGGACATCGTTTCAATAGGTTTCGGGGTGTCGGAAGGTTTAGGATCGGCTTAAAAATAGTTAAAAGTTCGGGAAAATTAAGGGGCTTTGATGGGAGGTTAATTAAGTAGTTAGTAACCTTCTATTAAAATTTGGACAGGTTTAGGAGTCCCGGTGATAGCGATCGGCTCGGGAGAGCCTATGGCACGCAAATCGAGGCGGCAGCTCGGACGGTCTGTGAGTGGACCTTGATTTCTAAACTGTGATGCATGCATAAATGTTTTCTATGGATTATGATTGTGATTTCATGGTGTTGATTTGGATTGTTTTGAATTATATGTTTTCACGCAATTCGAGATGATTTACGTGTTTGCACGTAAATCGAGGTTTCCGGTTTTACTCTGATTTTTCGTACTTATGGTTTTAGTTATGATTTCATGAAATGATTTTGGATTTGAAAAGGTAACTCTCGGACTTGAGTTCCATTTGATTTACGAAATCGGGCCGGAGGTCCAGTTGGTTTACGATTCGGATCGGAGGTCTAGTTTCTATGTGGATTCGGGCCTAGGGCCCAACTATGTGTTACAAATGGTTTTTATGGTTCATAACGGTTTATGGGAACCGGCATGAACCCCTGGAATGGATTTACGGGTCATGACGGTTTATGGGAACTGACATGAACCCATGAAAGGTTTTATGGTTCATGACGGCTTATGAGGGGCCGGGCATGAATCCTGGAAAAGTTTAAAGAATGATTTCAAAAGGTTTTTCATATTCCATCCTTTATATATGATTGTCTCCTCCGGGGAGGGTCGTTGGCCTGGGTGGACCCTGGAGTAGTCACGGAGCACTGACTGAGTGGAGTCGCCCCCCAGTTTTGTTCCTTACTCTCAGGATGGGCATGGTTCGTTACCTCCAGGGAGGGTCATTGATCTACGGACATTGACCTGGGTGGACCCTGGAGAGACTTGGGTTTGAGACCCCGATTAGCACGCTCGTAGCTCTATTTCACTGTGACAGGTTCTGGATATGAATATAATGGATAAACATGATTTCAATTGGTTTGGGAAATTGTAAATTGTGTTTATAATGATAAATGGATTTGGGCTGAGATCCCACGTCTGTTTACTATACTATGGTTTTCTGTAAATGGTTTTGGGCAGGAGCCTGGGTGACTTGTATTTACAGAATTTGGGGCTGAGACCCTAAATATAGATGTTTTAACATATATGATTGGATAAATGGTTTTACTATGCATGCATGCTTTTTAGTGAAGGGTATAAAGGTCTTTTATGGAAATGTTTTTATAAACTCTTTATTTTTGTCCACTCACAGTCTTTCTGTTTTTAATACCCTTCAGGTTGACAGCGGATGTGGACTGTGGCAGAGATCGAGATATCACATGCCTTCTCCTGATCCTTGCGTACTCTGATAGCCCGGGAGGGCAAAGGTCGGAACTATCCCTTGTCTGACACTCCGTGTCAGACGGGAGCAGGGTCATCCCGCGTTAATCCCGGGGGGATTGGGATGAGTCCTGTCACCATGGACCAGCTGCCATTGTTTTCAAGGGCCTGAAGTTCAAAGGCCGTGATAGCAATCCATTTGGGATCTCGACTGTATTAGGTGTAGGTCTCAATCTTAACAAGAGATGAAATTTGATGCACAAAATGTTTATGAGCAGTGGAAAGATAAGAATAGGAAACAAACATATGTAGGGGATGCAATAAAGCAATTAAAATATTTAACGATGCATGCAAAATAGTTATAAAATATTAGTTTACTCACAAACTGTCCACGTAGGTGAATTTTGCGTTGTACGCTCCTCCGTAAATTTAAAAAATTGTACCACCTGTCGAATATCACCACTAAAGGTCACTATTGTCCCAAATAATCTTACATTTAAGTCCCCTAATTTGTCAGGATTAAATACGAATTAAAAATCTAAACATAACACTTCGGACACCCGAACTATATCGAAACGATATCTGATTGACTCGAAACATGCACTAAAATGTTTGTAACAACGAAATCATTGGAAAACGTGTTGGTTCAATCTTAGGCTTTCCCGTGCCCTAAACTTGTCAATTCTTGGTTCAAACTGATCGCAGAGACTTAACTGAGATGTTTTTGAGCTTGGTTTCGAGCTACGAGGCCTAGAACCAAAACTTCAATTTCAAAAACTTCATGGGCCAAGCAATTTTTTGTCTTTCGGTTTTTTCTTCTGGGTTTCTCGGGTTGTTCTTCCTTCCCTCTGTTCTTTCCTCCCTCTTCTTCTTTATCTTCTCTATTTCTCTCTGGCTTTATTCTTTTCTCCCTTCCTTTGATTTGTTCACGGTTTAAAGTTTGTAAAAACACCCAAAATAACACACATAAAACACCACTGCTATACACAAGGCTGGTGCACCATTTTCAAGGAGATAAGGACACTTGTCACTATCTCCTGAAATCAACCAAAATATCTCCTTGTGAGATTACTAATATACCCTTAATATCAAAATTACAAAAATGCCCCTAGACCTTTTAGACCCGTAACAAACTTACATGATCACCAATTTTTATGTGACATCTGTCTACGGACTCAAGACGCTGAGATTTACGTAACGGTACTCATAGAAAATCCAAAAAGTTTTTAGAGGCAAAAAGTTAACTTTTGATCCCTAAGGAAAAAAACGTCAATTCGCTTTTTAAATTTTCGAAATTACATTTTTCAAGTTTCCGGGTCATTACAAGTTTCCTATGCCATTTGAATCTGATATGTCCTCCTCCTCAGTTCACATAGAATTATTAAAATTATAGGCTTATTCAAGATATTCCATGTGGCAGGTCAAGTGCTATATGAACAACTGTTATCTGGACTTGAGCATTGCCACAATAATTGTGTCTTGCACTATGATATTAAGGGTTTCGTTATGCTAATCAACAATGAAGGAATTTTAAAAGTAGCTGATTTTGGATTGGCTACATTTTTTTATCCTAAGCTGAAGCAACCCATAACTAGTCGAGATGTTACCCTCTAGTACCGCCCGCCTGAACTTCTTCTTGGGGCCACTTCTGGGCGGTTACCGGAACAAAGCTTTATGTTGAAGGTAGCAGAATCTCAGTGAAAGTAAGCAAGGCCTCCAATCGTTGCAGACCAAGAAACTTTTCCTCTCTCAGGTACCTCAGAGAAAGTGTAAGCTGCATCATCTATACTTCTTCATTTTGCATACATGTTGATAAGAGAATTCATAGCAAAAGCATAAGACATGAACACATATTCCAGAGACCTTGAAGCACAAATCACACTGAAATAGAAAAAATATGCCCTTAAATTTTAGTTGTTAGTGAGTTTTTTTAACAGATGGACTAAATTAACTATTTTTGTAAAGTACATGGACCAAAAAACCCAACGTTAAACTTTAGGGATGATCTCAAACATTTGGGTTAAGTTGAGGAATCATTACTCCAATTTTTCCTTAGTATCAAACTCCACACTTGAAATTGGTATACTCTAGTAATTTTTGGAGTTTGGAGAGCTCGCATTTGAATTTGGATCACAATATTCGAATTTTGGTTCCTTGTGATATTTAAAGTCGAGCTATTTTGAATTTTGAGATCTATCTACAACATTTAGAAAACAGTTTAAGGAATGAAGTAGCATACATATTAAAATTTTGATATTTCAAACAAAATTTCTAATCACTATCACTATACCAAAACAGGCCTTTTAGGGTGAGTAATGTACGCCCTAAAAGGGTTTTTATGGCGCGCGCCTTAAAAGGTCATGCCGTAAAAGTCCTATCTTATTCAAGGCACATATTATACGCCATAAATGCTGATATTTAAGGTGTGTGGTGTACCTCCTAAATACTATATTTAAGGCGCGATGTACACATCCTAAATACTCATATTTAAGGCGCATATTGCACGCCGTAAAAACAATTCTGTTTAAGGCACACATCGCACGCTGTAAAAAAAATTCCCACTAAATATTTAAGGCATGCAATGCACGCTTTAAAAGGGTTTCATATAACATATGAAGGCGCACATTGTACGCCTTGAAAACTTTAGCGCCATCTATTCAAGTAAATTTCTTTTTTCTTTTTACATTCAATCAATAATTCTTTTAAATTTCTATTTGCAAACTCAATACCTATTACATATATTGTGTATTAGATTCAATAAGAAAGAAAGAACCAATTTACAAGTGGGTATTCAATAGAAAAGAAAATATACCAAAACTCAAAGAGAACAATTGATAGATAGCAATTTGGCAAATAAAATTTGCATAAATTATACTTATCACACCATCTCAACGTACATTTATCCAAATTTTCAAAACCCACAAAGATCCATAACAAAAATTATTCTAATAAACATTGAAGATGGTTTAAAAGAAAATACAAATTTTTTTCATAAATATATACCAAGTCACTAGTTGCAAGTTCTTCCTCTTAATCCATCATGCGTATTCTCCATCAGCTTCCCTGTTTCGTACAAAATCATTGGGTTTATTGCTTAGGTTTTACACTTGTGGGTCTTAACCGGTTATGGAACTAATGTAAAAATAACTCAGGATTAAAAAAAAAAATAATAATAAACTAATGAAAAACTTACCATCATCAAAATGTGACTCCTAATATTTTTCAAACTTTGTAACAACTAAAAAAACCTAAGGCCTGGTAAGTCCTGTCAGAATACGTACCAGTCTTTGTTGTTCATGTCAGAATACTAAGGCCTGGTAAGTCCTGTCTCAAGTGAATGAGATGAGCACATTGTGCCTTGAGAGTAGCCTGCTGAATTTTGATGCACGTATACTTCCCAAAAAAAAAAATCTAAGGAAATATGGGATATGTTAATTGTTATTTGTTATGGTTAAGATATGGGGATACAGTATTGGATAAGTCGGGGGATGCATTCTGTATATGTTTAGGATAAGGCCAATGATACAGTCAAAGAGTATAATTGGAAGAAAATTTTGGAGTTTTTTTAGTTGTTACAAAGTTTGAAAAATATTAGGAGTCACATTTTGATGATGGTAAGTTTTTCATTAGTTTATTATTATTATTATTTTTTAATCCTGAGTTACTTTTACATTAGTTCCATAACCGGTTAAGACTCACAAGTGTAAAACCTAAGCAATAAACTCAAAGATTATTAAATTATTATATAGGTTTTTCATTAGTTGTTATACCAAATAACGATATATTTGTCTGAGCATTAAACTTGTCTTATGTGAAGAAGCTTTTTTCTCATAAATTTTTGACAAAGATGGCAGTTAGAGAAGCTGCAAAAATTTACAACAAAATTATGGAAAATGACCTTTATAAACTGATCAGAGTATTTACCTCCATGTCTTCAATAGGCCAGGCAACCAAAATGAATATTGATTGTACAAACAGCCAGCAAGACGATCAGATCGCAAACTTCATCAAACTGTTCCAATCTGCATAAACCATCAGCCTTTCATGGTTACTATAAAAAGTGATACACAAATTTAATTCAAAACTAATATTTAGTTCCATGGATGAACATCACAGATAAATTGTAAAGCATCAAGTTCCCTTACTGGGCTTTTAAGTGAGCTTCCTTCTCCTCTAAATCAGCAAGATCCGATCTAAGTGATTCTAGTTTAGCAGCATTAAGCACAACCTGCAAATAAAAAAGATTATATTGATTTAGGACAAAACAGCAGATAACAAACAGATTCTATTGGTTAGGACATGGAAGTTTCAAATTTCATAATACTCAATTGCGGAATGGCATGACAAACTGGATCAACCTTTTCCTCATCATCTGTGTTAGACCCCCATGGCAGTCCCCGCATACTAAAGAAGTTCAACTTCAACATGTACGTCTTGGTTCTTAATTTTCTCCAGGATGGGCTATGGGACCTATGCTACACCAGATTAAACAATCTAAATTAAAATCAACATTTTGATACGGAATCCTAGAAAAGATCGATTGAGACTCTCTCTCCAGTCCCATGAGGGTTAAATAAACCCTTTGATTTTGTTTAATAATTTTTTTCCAAAGAGAAGTACCTCCAGTAAGTATCAGTTGTTGGCTGGGCAGGAGATGAAGCTAAGTCTTGAAGAGACCCAATACTGGATCCGGATGCTTTAAAATGATCTAGGACCAAGACGATCATCCATGAAATTTACTTACACTTATAGAAGAAGGTACAAACCCATTTTTATAACGTCAATGAGATAAAATTCATCATCGACATATACAGGATTAAAAGCCATAAATTAGCATGCTATATGACACGAACAATCCCAATCCCAATCCCCCAGTGATTAACGCGGGATGTGCCATGCTCCCGTTTAACCCACCTGCCACACGAGGTAACACGAATGCCAGACAAGGGATAATCCGAAATCCTGAGCCCAATTGGCTCCTAGAGTGCGCTAGGATTAGCCGAGGAATGTGAGGTATCGGTCTCTGCTACAGCCCGCAACCGCTATCAACCTGAAGGATATTAAAAACCATTAAAAGACTGCGAGTGGACGAAAATAAATAATTTAATAAAATTCATTTCACAAAAGACATTTATGTCATTCACGTAAAACTACACATGCATATAAAAATCAGTTCATTCAAATATAATAAAACGTTTATAAAACCCAATTCATTTCTTTTTTCTCAAATCATTAGGGTCTTAGCCCAAAACCATAAAATCAAAACCAAGTGTGGTAACTCAACCCAAAACCGTAAAACACCGAAATCCGTAAATCCAAATCCAAGTGGGCCACTGCCCAAATCCATAAACACAAATACATAAACACAGAAATATCATTTCATAAATCCAATAATTCATGTTTACCAAATACTCATTCTCGGCATCCCAGATACCTAGCGTCCCAGACGCTTGACGTCTCAAACGTCATATCTCACGGTCTAAGCAACGCGTGCTGCCCGAGGTCTCTCCAAGTCAATCTCTGACATTCCAAATGTTTAACGTCTCAGACGTCTAATCATAGCAATCCTACTCCTGAGTCACTATATGATTTGGTTGCTCCGTGCAATGACCTCTCGCAGGCAATGTGCCGTGACTTCCCAGTGCCCCAGACATCTGAAGGAGACCATCAACATATCCTCATCTAAGGATAGTATATGGGAAACATCAGTTTAAAATCTGTTTCAAAACATCTCAAAGTCTTTTAAAGGGGCCATGCCCGAAATTTCCATAAAATCATCGTAAATCCATAAATCCAATATCCATAAATAGGTTCCCAACCCGAAATCAAATTTATAAAACACAATTGGGCCTCATGTTCGATTTCGTAAACCAACTGGGTCTCCGCACGATATCTCATTAAATCAAATGGACTCCAAGTCCGACAATTTCCAAACCAAATGGGTCTCATGCCCAATTTCATCTTTCCAAATCTCATTTCATTAATCACAAATGAGACTCATACCTGAATTCTCATTAACTGGGCCCCTGCCCGAACTCATTGAAAACCAGCACGTATAACACATTATAAAACCATAAATCTTGAAATACGTGCAAATACGTGAACGCCAAATATCACAATCATAGTCATCACAAAACACATATATAAAGCATATAAAACAGTTATGCATGCGTCATATTTAGAAGAAAAAAAAGTCCACTCACAGACCGTCCTAAATGCCGTCTCAATATGCGTGTCATAAACCTTCCCAAGGCTAATCACCATTACCGGAACCTCTAGACCTGTCCAAACCATACCCGAAGGTCACTAACCACTTCAATTAACCTCACATTAAATCCCCCTAATTTTCTAGAATTTTTAAACTTATTTAAAATAAACCCTAAACCTTCGGACATCCAAAACTACCCCAAAACTGTGTCTGATCGACTCGAAACCTGTCTCAAAATGTTCGTTGCATCGAAAAGATAAAATTACATGTTGACTACATCTCCCAAATCTTCCCCACGCGCCCCCACTCACCGCCGCAAGCGGCTGCGCGTGAATCCTACGCGCCTGCACAGTGTCATCCTTGTCCTCGCATCGAACCCGGTTCAGACCGGTTCTCTGGTTTCCGGTTTGACCAGACCGGTGAGGCCGGTTCTCGGCCAATTCTAGCCCAAATTTGATCCCATTGATCCCTAAACCTTCGTCTAACCATTTCCAAACGATATACCATCCCAAAAACTGAAGAAAAGCACGTAAGATTACCTTCCCAATCGAAGATCAAACCGGCCAACTTTCTTCCGTCCAATTCTCACGATCCCGGCCACCTCTGAACACGATTCCACGTCCCACGACTTCGTCTCACCTCCAGGGACCTTATACAAACCACCAAAACCTTCAGCAACCATCGAAACGAAAACCACCATTTTGAATTTAAAACAGGGCTTTCAGGTTTAGGCTTACCTCCACTGTCGTTGCATCGCCGTGGCCACCACCACGGTCGACTCGACCTCAGGAACATCATCCGACCCTCCAAAACGTTCAACAACCATCAACACCCATACTTTCATTTTTTGAACCCAAAAACAGAGTTTGGGTTTTACCTTCAAACTTCCACCACCATCCACAACGGTCGACACCGTTGCCACCATCATCATCATCATCTGCCCTCACTCTCCAACTTTCGTTCACGGCCTAATAGAAAAGGATGATGATTTAAGGGTGTTGTGTAGAAATGGGTACACGGGTTATGGGTTTTCCACGGGTTCAGGAACAATGAAGAAGATGATCCAATTAGATGAGGATAAGAACCCCAATTAATTGGGTTCTGGGCCTATCAGATGGGTGACACTTATCACTCATCTAGTGGGTCCTTCCAGAAAGTTCTCAAATCAAATCATGCCATGTGCCAGTTTCTTGGTTTGCGTGCAATAGTGTTGTACGTCTACGAACCCCAATTAATTCGACGTGCCGCATCTCTACGGACTCGTAATGTCTCGATCTACATCACGGTCATCGGTCAAAGTCCATTTGATCGCTGGAGTCAAAAGTCAACTTTTCGCCCAATTTCTAGGGGCAAAATCGTCATTTCGCACATTCCGTCCGAAATCTCTTGACTAATCCCTGATTAGTGGGACTAATCCACGATTACTCACTAATCTAATCCCGAAATTCGGGACGTGTCGTTACATTATAACCCACTCTATCAACCGCAGCATCATATTCTATTGCAAAATGGAGAGATAAACACTTATTTTTTGTCAATTGATTTCATGAAATATCATTGATCCCAAGATACACTTATGACACAAAATTCCACTAGGCATTAGCTGTCCTAAAATAAAAATTTTATATCTCAATTGAAGACATTGTACGGAGAGAATCACACAGACAGTGGTATCCCGTGGTCCACATCGTACATGTCCTTTTTCTCCCGTGGTTCATACTATGCAAATGCTCCCCGTGCCTTGCTAGTACAACAATGCAACCGTTCCACATCACCTTTGTGTGTAAACCGTCTCTATCAACCAGGTGGCACATTATTTAGATGGTTAGTAATTCAGTTAGTGTTAGTTAGTAGATTAGCACAAGTTTAGGCATCTTTCTTAGGCACTAAGCAACGACTGATACATGATGAGTATATAACTCAGTGCTATAAAGTGTACGATTACATTGTTGTGAAAATACATTCTTGATTTGTTTGTTCAATCTCTCTCTCTCTCTCTCTCTCTCTCTCTCTCTCTCTCTCTCTCTCTCTCTCTCTCTCTCTCTCGAGCCTCTTCATCTTCTTCCCAAAACCCTCTTTTCATCTTCTCTATGCAAAACCAAATCCAAGAACAATAAACCTAAGATGGTATCTGAGCTAGTCTTATGATCAATGGTTAGCCCCATTCACAAGTGATTCTAGCCTTTTTGCTTCCGCTCCTCTTCTCAAGAAAACCACAAGAAACCTTTTCTCCTTTCTGTTCAAAGATCCAATCGTCGTTTTAAAGATCCATCATGGTTACAGTTAATCAACTACAAATCCTTCAATCACCCAATTTCTTCACTCATTCCAACGACTGGGAATGCAATGACAGTAAAGGTTGATGGCCACAACTTCATTACTTGGAACTTTCATATGGAACTCCTATTCAGTGTAAACAGTGTCACTGGTTTCATTGATGGCACAAGACCTTGTCCTCCACAATTTCCCTTTGATTCAACTATAGAGACTTCTTCCTCTGATGCATTTCTGGAATGGAAAATGCATGATCAGGCAATGATGCAACTCATCACAGCAACACTCTCTTCTTCTGCAATTTCATGTGTGATCGGGTGTAAGAGTGCTAAGGAAATGTGGACAAATTTAAAGGAGAGGTCTGCCTTTTCTACTAAGTCCTCCATCTTTCAATTAAAGACTGATCTGCAAAATATAAAGAATGGTTCAGAAAACATGACTCAGTATCTACAAAGAATCAAAGATGCATAAGACCTTCTAGTTTCATGTAATGTTCACTTCGGGGATGATGATGTTGTCATACTTGCAATAAGAGGCTTGCCTGCAGAATATAACACTTTTAGATGTGTAATTCGTGGAGGGAGAGTTCTATCAATCTGAAAGATTTCAGGTCACAACTCTTGGTTGAGGAACCAGTAATAGTGCAAACCTCCATGCAATCCTCCTTTCTGACTACACTGTCAGCTACCAAGAATGGTGATTTAGTTAATTCTCATCTAGTTTTGACAATGAAGTCTCAAACACCTTTGATATGGGCAACTTCAATGGCGGTGTACTGTCTAGCAATGCTGCAGCTAACAACAATTCCAGGGATTTTCAACATGTTCCTGAGAATTCCTAATACTTTGGATATAATGGAGGTTATAATCAGAGTAATGGTTATAACAATAACAGTTTCAACTAAGGGAGTAGAAGAAATGGTAATAGGAACAAGAACAAAGGCAGATGGAATAACACCTATGGGGGAAACTCTAGAAACTGGAACAATGGAAATTGAAACAATGGTAGGGGGACCAAAAACTCATCTGCTTCATCTGCTTCTGGAATTCTTGGTGCACGAACTCAGAATGGCTTTCAGCAAACTCCAACTTGTCAAATCTGTGGAAAGAGAGGACACACAGCATCCGACTGCTACTATAGACACTAGAATTAGTCTGCACGAGTCAATGATCCATGTCAAATCTACTGGAAGACTGGTCACTCAGCTGTCAATTGTTATCAAAGGGAAAATTACTCCTATCAAGGGTCTTCTCCTCTAAGAAATCTTATTGCCATGAGTGCATAGGTTCCCTCTAGTCAACAACAAGGATACTGGATTGCAGATACTGGGGCAACAGCTCACATAACCTCTGATCTATCTCAGATTCACAGGCTAAGTCTTTCCAATTTTGAAGAAGTCATTACAACTACTGGAGGCTCAGGTTTGAGAGTTGCTCATATTGGTTCCTCAAGTCTTGAAACATCTAATCCTTCATCTCACAGTTTTACTTTTATAGAAGTTCTTCATGTTCCCCATATTACAACCAACCT
Organism: Prinsepia uniflora; assembly: GCA_032719365.1. Lineage (NCBI taxonomy): Eukaryota > Viridiplantae > Streptophyta > Magnoliopsida > Rosales > Rosaceae > Prinsepia > Prinsepia uniflora. The sequence goes on along the minus strand of CM064862.1, from coordinate 8,311,882 downwards.
CTTATCTGTCAATAAACTATGCACAGATAATCTGTGTACCTTTTTTGTGATGAATCTTCCTTTTTAATTCAGGACAGACTCATAGAGACAGTACTCTTCCAGGGACTGAGTAAAGATGGCATGTATCCCCTTCCTTTCTATCATCTCCTAAATCAAGTTCTTGTTGTCACACAGAATCAACCTCAAATTGCTCTTCTAGGTAAACACACAAACTGTCAACTTTGGCATAGGAGGCTGGGACATCCCTCAAATCAGATAGTTTCTACTGCTCTTTACAAAGCTAACATCACAGCCTCGAAATATATCTCCTCCACCATTTGTGAGTCATGCTTAAAAGGCAAACTGTCAAAACAAACCTTTTCTATTTCCAGTTCAAAGTCTTCTATTCCCTTTCAAATTGTGCATTCTGATGTATAAGGACCTTCTCCCAATGTGTCTTATGAGGGTTTCAAGTATTATGTCAATCTTGTAGATGAATGTACACGTTATAATTGGATATTTCCAATGAAGAATAAATATGAAGTTCAGACTATCTTTGAGCATTTATATTCTTACATTCCAAATCAGTTTTCTGTTTCAATTAAGACACTTCAAAGTGATGGTGGGGGAGATATATCAGTAAGAGTTTTCAGTCTTTCCTCTCTCTCAAGGGCATTGTACACCACAGATCATGTCCAAATAATCTTGAGCAAAATGGTTTGGCTGAAAGGAAGCATAGGCACATCCTTGAAATAGCTTTTACTCTTCTTCAAATTGCCTCCTTGCCACCCATCTTTTGGTTCTATGCCTGTGCTACAGCTGTCTACCTCGTCAATCGAATGCCTTGCTCTTTACTTAACATGAAATCTCCCTATGAAGCCTTGTTTTCTAAGCCACATGTTATCACACATCTCAAGGTTTTCGGGTGTGCTTGGTTTTCTCTCTTAAGACCATATAATTCAACCAAACTTCAACCTAAAACCAGGAAGTGTATCTGTCAGGACCCACCCCTAATCCCCCGGGGGCTAAATCCCGATCCCGTCTAACTTACGCATGACACGAAGGCTAAACTGACGTCCAACCTTCATGTGACACGTAAGTCGGATAAGGGATTCTCGATTTGACCGTCCAAAAACTTCCGAACTTCCCAGAGTGCGCAAAGTCTACTGTGGATCGTACGTATGATGTCTCCGCCTCTCTCGACTAACAGCCTGCACCGCAACAACCTAGAGGGTATCAAAAACACGAAAAGACTGTGAGTGGACAAAAATAAAGTTTAAGTTTAAAAACATTTCATAAAACAATGACATTTATACCCTCCGTTTCAAAACCAATGCATGCATATTAATTTCATGTCATAAAACCATGTACGAAAACCAAACACATTTTCCTTTTTTCTCAAACCTCGGGCCTCAGCCCAAAACCATCGAAAACCATTATAACCAACGAAAACCATCCTTGAAAACCGTCATCATTCATCATAGAGAAAACCAAAACATATTGAACCATATTTCCAACCATCGAACCTGCTGGATCTATCTGAATCTTTAAACTTCCGAGTCTTTAAACTCAATCCAGACCTCAATATAGTCCGAGTCTTTAAACTCCCGAGTCTTTAAACTCAACAGGCCTATGGGGGAAAAAATATCAATATCCGAGTTTTTAAACTCTCGAGTCTTTATGTCAGGACCCACCCCGGTTTCACCCCGAAACCCGAGGTAAATCCTGCTCCCGTCTGACTCCCCGACACAACACCCAAATAAAACTCACTCAAACTCAGTCAGACGCAGGAGTAATTAACCCAAATTATCCCGAAGTTAAAGTTTACAGAGCATAGTACGAAAAACCGATGATAATTACACGCACGCGGAAAACTTTAAACCACTCCGGAATCCCTCTCGTCACTTCTATGCCTCGGACACTGCATCGACGTCAAGACCCCACGCTCGCTCCACAACCTGGAGGGCAAGTTAAAAACAGAAGACGTGAGTGGACCATAAAAAGAAAAGGTCTAAAACCATTTATCAGCAAACCGAGTTTTAACCCTCCGTTTTGAAAACCACATGCATAACCCAGTTATCAAACCAAATTACCATAAACCACATCATAAGAAACAGAAACACTATAAAAATAGTTAGAAAAACCACAACATATGAATCATAAAACTGTATCAGAAACCATAAACATCAAGTCACCATTTTCCGATCAAACCTGCTGGACCTATCCGAGTCTTTAAACTCCCGAGTCTTTAAACTCAATCCAAGCCTTAATCATATCCGAGTCTTTAAACTCTCGAGTCTTTAAACTCAAGGCCTACGGGGGAAAATCAATATATCCGAGTCTTTAAACTCAATCCGGGCCCGTCCCCCGCCAAATATATCCGGGTCTTTAAACCCAATAACCAGATCCAGCAAATCCAATCAAAACCATTGGAAAACCATTTCCGTATTCTCATCCAAACCCGAATCCGAAATCATCGGTCTGATGCCCTTCTAGCATCCTGAACCGTCATTCCGAACCCAAATCCGGAATCCACTTTTCCACTTGGAAACCAACCCTTTTCCGAAATCCGTTTCTAAAACCGAAAACCTTTAATCATCGAAATCATGTTCCAAAATCCCTTTATAATCATTTAAAACCACTTACCATTTGAAATCCCAAAACCATAGCATCAATTTCAGAAACCAACCATTCCTCGTAAAACGTGCTAAAAACCGATTTCCTCGAAAAACATGTAAGAATGTAAAACCAACCGAAACATGTTCGATAAACATTCGATAAACATAGAATTATGATTAAAACCACGAAACAATTATAGAAAACAGTTATGCATGCTCGTGTTTAAAGAAAGGGTCCACTCACAGTACTGAGCCCTACTCGCGTCCTGAACGTCCTGTACGTTCCTCAGCTTCCTCTGGAAATCCCGATCTTGTCAATCACCGTCAAAATACATCACTAATACGTCTACAAAAGTTCACCTAAATTCCCTCAAAATTCCCCGAATCGAAAACGTAAAACCCGGGACCCTATACCTTCACCCTCGCAGAACTAAACTCAAACGACGTCCGCACAACCCGAAACCACTTCCATTGAACTCACCATAACTCCTAGACCAAAAAACCTGTTGACCGTTTTCCCCATTGCCGCCGCATGCGCCCCAACGCGCCGCCCAAAGTGGCTGCGCGTGGCCCTCATGCGCTGCTACAGTGCACCGTCTTCCTCGATCGAACCCGGTTCAGCACAGTGGTCTGCAACTCAGACCGGCGAGACCCAATCTCCGCGGTCCGGCCACCAATCTCCTCCCTTCCTTCACCCACAGCTTCGTCCAAATCCAATCTATCCATTCCCCAACTCATCTAACCTCGACACTGTCCCTAGTTCGTCGACTGAAGCTCGAAACCAGAAGGCCTAATAGCCCCTGTTTCACGATTCAGTCATTCCGGTCACCCCCCGTCATGGTGGCAACACCAGACGGTTCCTAGGACTCTTCTAAGTCTAACCCGACTCACCTTGACCGTCGACTCCTGCCCAAACGTCACGACTCTCCGTTTGAACCCACGGCCAAAACAGAGCACCAGAACACCCCTGTCGTGCCATCCTCCGCCTTGTACCTCCCCGAATCGGCAACCTACCCAATAGAATCCCAGACCTCCACTGAGTCCCCTAGACCTGCTTATGAACCTCGATTCGACCTCTAGACTTACGACTCTCGACTTGAAACTCAACGGCTAAACAGAGCAAGTAGAAGAGGATGAGAAATTACCTGTCCTCCGATTGCCGCCGCGAGCTCAGTCGTGAGGCAGTAGCTCCTCCTGTCTTCCTCCGTCCTCTGAGCCCGTCCGCTGACCTCGAGTGATCGATCACGGCTGCACCACCATCCAACTCTCTATTTTCCTCCCTGAGTTTCCCCCCGATTTTCCCGTAGCCCACAGCTCTCACACATACACACCCGCTGCACCTCTCAACCAACTCACCAGCTTCCCTTCGATCTCCCGTCCCTCACTCACTCGCCAGAACTCATCAACCACCACAATCAGGCTTCAATTTTTCCTCACCGCCTCACCCTGTTTCTGTTTCCTTCTGCGTACCATCACGAACACGGGCACGGTTGCACCCCAAGTATTTGGGCCGTGTATGCACATGATTCTCCCAGAACCCTCTACACACCTGCCACATGTCACCAATCTCTCAACTCCACTCCCACCTGGTTCAATCTCAGCCTTCCATCTTCTTCTCTCTGCACAAATCCCAATGTGCAGAAAGACCAAATTATCCTTCTTTTTAACTCATATTTACGGTTTTGCCACTGCCTTTCTAGACCCGTATCTCACACCTCGTAAGTCCGATGAATACGTGCCGCCTGTCATCGAACTCAGGACGACGAGAGCTACCTTACCACCCGAACTAAAAGTCAACATTTTTGCCCGAACCAAGGGCAAAATCGTCATTCTACGCTCACGGACCTATCAGGACCACCTACCACCGATTTAGCTCACTAATCCCGACTTAATCACTGTACTAATCCCGACTCTCGGGACAGGTTGTTACACTTTAAACTCAATCCGGGTCTTTAAACCCAATCCCGGCCCGTCCCCCGTCAATCATAATCCGGGTCTTTAAACCCAATAACCAGATCCAGCAAATCCAATCCAAAACCATTTGAAAAACCTTTTTCCATTTCCGAATTCGAATCCGAAATCTCATCAGGATCCCGAATCCAAACCCAGAACTCATATCCATCTCCTTTCCAGATCCGAGTCTGCAACCATCATTCTGTAAGCCGGCATCCGGAATAACCATTCTGAACCTAAACCCGAAATCTACTTTCAAGTCCCGAATCGAATTCCGAATCGTCATCCGGAATTCCGATTCCAAAACCCGAAATCACGTTTCTTAAAATCACTTTTCTGAACTGGGCTTCAAACCCGAAAACACTTTCCAAAATCCTTTTACTTTCTTTGAAATCAAATCGTATTTCAAATCCCGAAATCAAACCATTAAAACCAGGTTCAAATCACAATATCCGTCAAATCTCGTAAAACGTGAAATATCGTAATTTCCTCGAAAAACGTGCACAAACCGTAAACCATCACAATCATAAATCAAATCATAGAATCAAGTATTGAGAACATATAAAAACATATATGCATGCATCAAGAGTTAGAAAGCAAAGTCCACTCACAGACCATTCCGACGTCGTCTCGATACGCGAGCACTTACGCCATCCCCGGCCATTCAGCTGTCCTCGGCTTTCCCGAACCTGTCCAAAGACCATAACGAGGTTACTAACAACTTCACAAAAGTCCTACTCAAATACCATAACTTTCCCGAACTTCTAAGCATACTTTAAACGGGACCCTAGACCTTCGATCCGGCAGAACTAACCCGAAACAACGTCCGATAGTCCCGAAACCTATCCCAATAGATTCGTTACAATGATTAGACCAAAAACCTAGTTGATCACTTCCCCGGAAACCACCGCACGCGCCCCCACGCGTCGCCCAAAGTGGCTGCGCGTGGGCCTCACGCGCCTGCACAGTAACCACTGTTCATCGTCTTCCTCAGCTGTTCGACCGGTCTGAACCGGCGAGGGCGGTTCTTCGCCATTCCTCCACCAATTTCATCACTTTTCATTCCTTTAGTTTTGTCCTGACCTATTTAATTGATTCCCCAAATCAATTCGTGAAAACACGGCCTCAATCTCCTCGTCCAAGCTTCGAAGAAAACTCAGAAAATCTGAGTTTCTGTCTCCGGCCACCCACGGCCACCACGAAGCTCCAGGTTACACCCTAAGGTCCTTCTAACCTTCCTAGAACTATTAGAAACCTTAGGAAACCTCGACAATCACCCAATCCTCACCTCCCAAGCTTAACACAGCAACCGTCCAAATCCCTTGTTCTTGCTCTCGACCCACTGTGTAATCCCCCGTCACGGTGTCGACCTCTACAACTCCCTAGGAACGTACTGAACTCACTAGGACTCACCAAAAACCTCGACTCGTACTCAAACTCCACGTCTTACCTCTTGAATCAAAACGGAAAAACGGGGAAAACAGAGAAACCTCACCTGTTTGTGCACTGTCGTGAACGCCGCCGTGTCCTAGCCCGTCCAACGCCTCGTCCCTGTCATCTGATCTCTCCCACACCCTGAATTTGAATGGTTTGCTCAAGCACAGCAACACCAACACCTCGATTCTTCTCTGTTTTCCTGAGAACTCACCCTCTCCTCACACAGCAACACTCGACTCTCAATCTGCTCAACTCAATCCTTACACTCTCAACCTCCCTCTGATCACACTCACACACTTACAAGGGTCACACCTCCTTGCAATTGATCGATTCCTCCCTCTCTGCCCAGTTTCTGTTTTTCCCTCTTCGAACAAACACGATGCACACACACACAAAAATAATTGCACCGTGCACCCTAGAAGCCACTACACACAGCCCATGTGTCCACCATCCCATGGTCCCCTCTCAAAATATCCAATCCCTCCTGTACACTTATCCCAATCTGATTGCGCGCATTCCAAGGCACAAAAAGACCAAAATACCCTTGTGATGTCCAAATTACGATTTTGCCCTTCGCCGTTCTAGACCCCTATCTCGCCCGTACAATGTCCGATGAATGCGTGCCGCCTGTCGTTGAACTCAGGACGACGAGATCTACCTAACGGTCCTCGGTCTACGTGTAAAAACCTTATCATATGGAAAGTCAACTTTTCCCCCTTCTTTAATTAAATTACGGTAATGCCCCCAACCTTCCGAACATCATAACTTCCTCCTCGAATGTCGGAATCGGGCGGGCCACCTGTCTACGGACTCATGACATCTCGAACTACGTCACGGTCATCGGTCAATGTCCAATTGACCGCTCGAACTAACAGTTAACATTTTTCCCAACTAGGGGCAAAATCGTCATTCTACGTCCAAGGTCCAAAAGTACCCAACTAACCACCGATTAACTCAGCTAATCCGTCGCTAATCACTTCACTAATCCCGACTCCCGGGACGGGTCGTTACAGTATCTTTTTAGGCTATGCTGATAAGTATAAAGGGTTTGTTTGTCATGATGTTTTGTTTCACAAGAACTTTGTATGCAGACATGTTCTCTTTGATGAACTTCAGTTTCCCTATCCCATATTGTGTAACCAATCCTCTTGTGTTCCATCTGTCTCTACATTTGTCACACCTGCTCCACAAACCTCTGAACTGTTTAGTTCAATTCCCTAATTTACTTCCCAAATCTCAGGTTCATTGCAACAACCTATGCATTATGATCCCCTTCCAACAGACATATCAGATCACCATTCTCCTCATCCTATAGATGTTTTGGAATCATCAGTGTCCCATTTTTCATCTCATGGTTCAGATACCTCTACTCCCCCTCTCCTGCACCAGATCCTGATTTTCCTCCATCTGCTCTCACTTCTCTGTCACAGATATTGGTCTTTCCTCTGATCATCCTTACACTGTAACAGATGATGATTTTCACCCTCAGCTCCTAGAAGTAGATCTTCCTATTACTGGGATCAACATGCACCCTATGTAGAAACGTTCCAAATATGGTATTATCAAAAACAAGGTTTTCCTATCCAAACATGTTCTTTCCCCAGCGGTTGATCTAGCTCAGATTGAGCCCACCTCTTTTAAATCTGCTCTCTTCTCTCCAATTTGGCAACAGGCCATGGAAGATGAAATGACCTCTCTATACAGTCAGGTTACTTGGACTTTGGTTCCTCTTGCTCCATCTAAGAACCTTGTAGGTTGCAAATGGGTTTATAGAATCAAGAGGAACTCTGATGGTACAATTGCAAGACACAAAGCATGACTTGTTGCCAAGGGTTTTAGCCAGGAAGAGGGCCTGGATTATGGTGAAAATTTTAGTCCAGTTGTGAAAACCACCACAGTTCGTTTAGTTCTTGCTTTAGCTGCACATTTCCATTGGCCTCTCAAACAGCTCGATGTCAAGAATTCATTTTTACATGGTGAGCTCAAAGAAGTAGTCTATATGAGCCAGCCCCCTGGTTTTGAAGATTCTCACCATCCTGATTATGTGTGTAAGCTTCAGAAGTCCCTCTATGGTCTCAAGCAGGCACCACGGGCCTGGAATGAGAAGTTCACCAGCTTCCTTCCCGAGCTTGGTTTTCAAACAAATTGGTCTAACTCCTCTCTCTTTGTGCAACATACTTTTTCATCTGTAGTGATCCTCCTCCTCTATGTTGATGATATCATTCTCACTGGCAGTAGCGTATATACTATTTCAGAGGTAATCACTTCCCTTACTGCTAAGTTTGATACGAAGGACCTTGGAGACCTGTATTATTTCCTTGGCCTAGAGATCACCTATACCTCTACTGGTTTTTTTGTGTCCCAATCCAAGTATGTTTGTGACTTGCTGGACAAAACATCCATGCTAGACAGTAAAATGGTTGAGACTCCTAGTGTCCATGGCTCTCGACTCAAGAAAGAAGATGGTCCTATCTATGCCAATCCTACAAACTATCGCAGCATTGTAGGAGCCTTGCAGTATCTTACTTTCACCATACCCAATATTGTTTGCTCAGTTAACCAAGTGTGCCAGTACATGCATTCACCTATTGAATCTCATTTTATGGCTGTTAAACGTATCCTTCGTTTCCTCAAAGGAACACCATCTCATGGGATCACTTTAACCCTTGGCTCATTGGACCTGATCGCCTATGCAGATGCTGATTGGGCTGGGGATCCAAGTGATAGCCGTTCTTCTACTGGTATGGTTGTCTACCTAGGCAACAATCCCATCTCCTATATGTCCAAGAAGCAGACCACAGTCTCCCGTTCGAGCATTGAGTTTGAATATAGAGCGCTTGCCATTACTACAGCTGATGTTGCTTGGATCAGGCAGTTGATGTGTGCTCTCCACCTTCCTTTATTGGAACCCTCTTTGATCTTCTGTGACAGCAATTCTGCGACGAGTTTGTGTGCCAATCCTATCTTTCATTCCTGTGCTAAGCACATCAAAATCGATTATAACTTTGAGAGGGAGAGAGTGGTTTGTGGTGATCTGGATGTCCAGCATGTGTCCTCCTGTGATCAAGTTGCCGATATCTTCACCAAGGCTTTGGTAGAAGACTTGTTCTATTAGCACACATCCAATCTAATGCTCATTGCCTCTCCCAGATCAGCTTGAGGGAGTATGTACAGAGCGAATCACACAGACAGTGGTATCCCGTGGTCCACATCTTACAGGTCCCTTTTCTCCCGTGGTCCATACTATGCAGATGCTCCTCATGCCTTGCTGGTACAACAATGCAACCGTTCCACATCACCTTTGTGTGTAAACCATCTCTATTAACTAGCTGGCACATTAGTTAGATGTAATGACCCGTCCCGAATATCGGGATTGAATATTAATTAATTATGATTTAGAATGACTAATCGGGGAGTTGAATGAAATCGGACGAAACGTACAAAATGACCGTTTTGCCCCTAGCGTGGGCAAAATGTTGACTTTTAGTTCGGGCGGTCAAACGAACTTTGACCAATGACTGTGACGTAGTTTGGGATGTCACGAGTTCATAGACAGGTGACACGTTCGATTCCGACATTCGAGGTGAAAGTTATGACGTTCGGAAGCCCAAGGGCATTTTCGTAATATGGTCGTATTAGGGGGCCAAATGTTGACTTTTTGATCGGGAGGTCCAATGGACGAGGGCCATGGACCGTTACGTAGGTCTTGTTGATACGAATCCAACGACAGGCGGCACGTCGAAAACAGAGTTCGGGTGACCAAGTTACGGGTCACGGATGTCTAGGGGCAAAATGGTAATTTGTCGAACGAAGGGCAAAATGGTCTTTTGACCTTGATTCTTGCTACCAGATTGTGACATCTGTCACTTTGTCATCTCATTTGCCCCAGCTATAACATAGAAACGGGAATCATGGAAAACACAATGATATACACTTTTGACATTTCTCCCTAAATCATGGCTTAACTCAACATTTTGTCCAATTGTCCAAATTAAACCGTTTCAACCCACTGTCTCTCGTCATTGTGCAATTGGGAGACTGAGGAAGCCGAATTGAGAGAGAGAGACTCGAGTGACAGTGAGGCCTCTGGGAGAATTTTGGTTCGAAAATTCAGAAAATTTGGGGGACTTTCGAATTCGAGATTGTGAGCCGTGAGGATCGAAATTGAGGATTCAATTCGACTCCTGAGATCAAAACGAACCTTCCTGCAACAAAACCGAAGAGAAACCGTGTCGAATTGGGGAAGAACTGAGCTTCCATGGCAGCCTAAAAATCGAGCTTGGGTTCAACGGGTTAGAGGTAAGGATTCATCAAATTGATCTTGGAAAAACATTCAATACACTCTCACGATGCTTACTCTATGAATTAATTTGAAAATCAGGGACGGAATCGGTGAACCCGAATTGGAAACCCGTCAAAGATCGATCGAGAGTCGTGAGGATTTAGACCATGATTCGAGTAATTGAACTTGCAGAACTTAATTAGAGTTGGATTAGAAGGGATCAGTGGAAAGAACGGATCGATTTGAGGTCGAATTGGGTGAGATTCAACCGGGTTCTATCGCGGGTTTTTCAACCCGTTTACCAGACAAACGGGTGAAGAAGGAGCACTGTAGCAGCACTGTAGCTGGCGCGTGGGTTTCACGCGCAGCCACTCACGGCGGCGCGTGAGGGCGCGTCCGGCCTAGTCTCAAGGTGAGGTCAACATGACTTTTGATCCTCTCTGTGTAACGAACATTTTAACATTGATTTCGAGGAAATCGGATATTGTTTTGTTAATGTTCCGCGTATCCGAAGTTTTGTTTTACGTTTAAAATACGTATTTAAATTCCGGAAAAATTGGGGAAAAATTATATGATGTATTTTGAGATGTTAGTAACCCTTTATAATGATTTTGGACAGGAGTTGTGATTTTCAGATTTTACGGAAAAACGTGCAGCCCGGAAACGAACCGTTTTGAACGGTGTGTGTGAGTGGACTTTGTTTTCTAACCGTGATGCATGCATATATGATTTAAATGCCTTATTATATGATTTTATATGCTTGGGCATGATTTATGTTTTAATCCGGTAATTTCTTGGTTTTATGATTATTATATTATTATTTTTGGGCAATTTTTGAGAAATTATGAAATTTGGTGAAAATGATGTTTGGACTTGGTTTATGAGTCCGGGATTGAAATTGATTGAAAATAATGTGTGGACTCGGATTATGAGTCATGGATTGAAAATGATGTTGTAACTCGAGAATGAGTCAAGGATTTCGTGAATTTACGTGAAAATGGCAACGGAGGTTGCAATGCATGGATTTGCGTGAAAATGATATGTTGGACTTGAGAACCCAAGTGAATAGTGATTTTTGACTCGGATTTGGAGTCACTTGTGAAATTGTGAAATTAATGATTTATTGGGATTTTATGATTATTTTAATCAGTTTTTCGGGCACGTTTTACGAGGAACGTGCAAATGATGTTTTGGGCTAGGCCCGGAGTCTAAATGATTTCTAAAATGATGTTTTGACTTAGTTGGTAAGTCAATTATGATTTCTGGATTATTTTATTGTTTTAAAAGGTGATTTTAAAGAAATACGTGTAAATGGTATTTTGGGCTTTGAGACCCAGTCGGGGATGATCTTGACTTTGTATAGGGTCAAGATTTGATTGAAATGTTTTGGGATGTAATTCCCGAGATGGTTTATATTGTGATTGTGATATTCCCAGACGGTCGGAGCTTGGGGGGGATTTCCCAGACGACCGGAGCTTGGGGGATGTGATTGTAGGATCCGGAGTTGATCGTATGGTAGTCAGCTTCTCGGATTAGACTGAGCCTGGATGTACCACTCGGAGGTGTCTAAGCCTGGGGATGTGTTCGCCCAAAGGTGACTGAGCCCGAGGGGGTTGAGCCCAGAGGTGTCTGTTCCCGAGAGAGTGACTGGATATTGGCCTACGCGTAGTGCAGCACTTGTGAGTAATGCAGTTTGATTGATTGTGCACTTGTGAGTAGTGCAGTTTGATTGATTGTGCACTTGTGAGTAGTGCAGATGTGATTTGTGATATTTTATGCACTTGTGAGTAGTGTGGATTGATTGGATTGATATATTTCTGGTGCACTGGTGATTAGTGCTGATTGATGTTGTTGTGATGACGTACTGATATTGAGTACCGGTTTTTGGTCTTTGTGGCCAGTGATTATGTTTTCACATGTGTTGGCCTAAGAGCCGGGATTTGATGTTTATAACATGAACTGATTTGGTGAACATGAGTTTTATGGACCATGGGAAAATATGTTTTGATTTTATCGGTCCACTGTTCATACTTGAATGATTTCATACTTGAATGATTTCATACTATTACTCCTGTTTTACGATATGCATGCAAGTTTGTGAAAACTGGAGGGTAAGAATGTATTTTGATAAATATTTTTATAAGAGGTCATTTTTGTCCACTCACACCTTTTCTGTTTTGTGACCCTCCAGGCCGTGGTACGACGTTCGGGACTGATCGTGAGGCAGTGGCAGAAGCAGAAATCCGCGCAAACATCCCTTGTCTGGCAAGCACTGAAGGGTAGTTTCGGACCTTTAGTTGACTTGTCAGACGGGAGCAGGACCGGGCACGGTTTTTGACGTCCAGTTGGGACGGGTCCTGTCTAAGTGGTATCAGAGCATTTGGTTCTTGATTTCTGTTGATACGTCATGCCTCCGAGTCGTGCGTCCCGTACACGGTCTGAAGATGGGAGGGACGAGAGTAGTGTTAGTAAATGCCCAGATATTGAGCGAGCTCGACGGTTAGGAGTCACTGTGTTTCGTGGTGATTCGGGACCGGATGGTGCCGAATATTGGCTTACTCGATTGGAAAGGATTTTTGAGGTTATGATATGTCCCCTGGAGGACATGGTGCCTTTAGCCACTTTTCTTCTGGATGACTATGCTTACAGGTGGTGGCATAGTTTACAGTTGACTGGCTGAGATGCCCGTACCTTGGCATGGGATGCATTCCGAGAGCGATTTTTGGATCAGTTTTATCCTCGCTCATTTCGGAACGCTAAGGAGGTTGAGTTTCTCCAATTACAGCAAGGGAATCTGTCAGTGGTTGATTATGAACAACAATTTTTGCACTTATCTAGTTTCGCTCCTCTGTATGTGGCTACTGAGGAGGATAAGTGTCGAAGGTTTGAGCAGGGGTTGAGGAATGAGTTACGAGGTGCTGTAACTGTTGGCTCGTATTCTCCACAACGCAGGATTCTCTTCTTCGACCTGGGCAAGAATCGATCTGCAAAAATCAAAAGAGGAAGATCAAATTGAAGACACCCAAACTCATTATCCAATTTGAAAAATTGTGAGACCCAAAAATAAACAATGTAATTCTCTTCCGTGGAAAACAAAACAATTATTTGAAACCAAACCAGCACCTATAAACCACGAAACATTCAAACACCAACGAAGTCGTCATCAAAATTTTAAAACAAATGAATTACCAGAAAGTAAACTCTCACTTAATCAACATGAGCAAAGTAATTTAACAAATGATGAAAGACCCAAACAACTGGAATGACCAAGACCCTTTTTTTAATTCCCACAACCTTCATTATTATCTATCCCCTTTCTCATATCATTCACTTATTCAAAATCAAATTTAAATTACAACAAATATCAAAAGTAATTGTCAAAAAAAAATGTTCTGGTTCATAGGACCATTAGATTGAACACACAAACTCATTATCCAATTTCAAAAATTATCAAACGCCCAAACATGAACAAAGTAATTTCCAAAAAAGAAAAAAAGTATCAAGTATTTGAAATCAAGGCAGCAGTCAGAAAACCATCAAGCATTCAAACAGCATGGAAGTCATCATAAAAATTTGAAAGCAAATAAATTATATCTGAAAAATGAACCATCTTTTAATCAACATCAAGTATTTGCAGAACCATACGAAAACCAAGAGCCTAAATCAAACATCAACAAACTCAATATCCAATTTAACGAAATTCTGGCACACCCAAATATCTAGAAACTAATTTTCCATATGACAACATACAAAATTGAGAAACCAAAAAAAGGTCGTCACTATGTCGGCCAAAGACGAAACAAAACAAATTTCACATATAGAAGTTCAAACCAAAATCTGATGAATGGAACAAAAGAGTAGCACATAGCCGAGAAACCCTTAATTAATTGTAAATAGGAGAGAAGCTGTGAAACGACTCAATGAGAGAAGAAAATTACCTTAGAGAAGCATATATATCAATTTGTTTATACAGTCTACGGGAGAAAAACAAAAAAAGCCCTAAGTCAATGTCAATAAAAAATCTGAATGTGCGATAATAAAATAGTGAAAAACAAGATGATGAACAATCGAATGAGAATATAAAACAACAATTGGAAGGCATTAATTGAGAAGAGGAAAAAAAAACGGACATTCAACTAAAAGAACTAAAGAAGCATAAAATAGGAGAGAAATGGAATAGGTGGAAATCAGATTTTCGGGTTAGGGATGAAAAAGGGCTGATCTGTCACTACAAGAAAAAATATTTTACCTCATGAATACAAATTCGTCGAGTAACATTAAAATTCGTCGAGTAACAAGCTGTCAGCTAATAGTCGTCGGACTATAGGTTTTCCTGACGAATTAAGATAGATTCGTCGGGCAAAATCATATCACCGAAAAACGACGCGAGATTCGTCAAGCAAGGTCAGTTTTTTTTGCGCCTATGGCGCGATAGTCGTCGGGTATTCCCTCCATTAGGGAAAATTATGTCGGGTAAGTGAACTTTTCTTGTAGTGTGTTGAATTTGTGCTCGCGAAGGAAGAAAAAGAAGAAGAAAAATCTATAGAAAACGCAGATGGAGGAGGCAGATGAAGTGTGTAACGGAAGACGGAGGAGACAGATGAACAATTGCGAAGAAAGAAGAAGAATACCCAGTGGAGAAGGAAAAATATGAGGAAAATCCACAACCCATGGGCAAAATCATCAATTTCAATCTCCAAGGCATCTATGAAAATGCACTGTTAGTAGAATAGTGCCACAACCCACGCCCTTTAGTATATAGTAAATAAAGTGCGAGGGAATTGAAAGTTTTGAGATTCCAAATCTAAAAAATTTCTTTTGTTTTAAGGGCATGCAAAAGCGCGCCTTAAAATGTCATTTTTTTAAAGGCAGGTAGCATTGCACGCCTTAAAACCCATCTTTTTAGGGCACACATTTAAAGAGCGCCGTGACTATTTATAAAAAAGGCACACATATAATATGCACCCTAAGTAATATAAGAATATCCTCTTTTAGGACGTGCAAAAATGCATACCCTAAAAATTACCCTTTAAGGGAACACATATAATATGCGCCCTAAGTAGTATAAGAATATCCTCTTTTAGGCGTGCATATAATATGCGCCCTAAGTAGTATAAGAATTATCCTCTTTTAGGGCGTGCAAAAATGCATGCAATAAAAATTACCCTTTAAGGGCACATATTTTTTTCAAGCCCTAAAAGCACCGTTTTGGTGTTGTGTATGTATTACAGGTAATACTAACCACAATAATATTTGCACAAGTAGAATGTCCATTAGCAAGGAAAACCCAGAACGTTGTACAACCTCGATAACATATCTAGTGCTATCTAAGTTGGCCTCTGCCTTTACAAGGAAAAAAATTATTTATTTATTAGTCTTTGGCATCATTAATATTTATTTAAAACTCACCAAACCATATTTTTGAAACTTTCATCCCTAACCACAAAGTGAGTCCACGAGATTCGAGACCTAAAACAAAATTTTAAAAGTGCCCCCATCTTATATTTAGACACAAAAAAAAAAAATTATTTATATATTTATAAATTTTAATTTGTTTTTCATCTTTCCAATAAACTCATAAAAAATTTCTAAATTTTTTTATTTCAATAGTCATACGCACATAGAAAATATAGTTGCATTGTAATACCTTATCAATACTTTTCAAGAATATGGGCCAATTTATTAATAAAATATAAAATCTAAAGTCTTCTAAATCAATTCAAATATTTTTTTTCCAAAAATTTAAACATTTTTTAATTTTTTTTCTCATTAAATTAAGATTATTTTAAAAAATTGTGCTCTCCTGGTCTGTGGGTCCAAGGCAGTTGCCTTGGTTGGCCTAGGCTAACAAAGACTTTACCTAACCACCATAATAAATATTCAAAAACCCTAAAGTTTTTAATCCATATTTAATTAGTAACTTTTTTCTTCTACTTTATGAAAACATTACTC
The DNA here is from genome assembly GCA_032719365.1 of Prinsepia uniflora. Taxonomy (NCBI): domain Eukaryota; kingdom Viridiplantae; phylum Streptophyta; class Magnoliopsida; order Rosales; family Rosaceae; genus Prinsepia; species Prinsepia uniflora. The sequence goes on along the minus strand of CM064862.1, from coordinate 8,295,661 downwards.
CCACTTAAAAAAAAAATTTCGTTTTTTCATTTTTTTTTTCATTTTAAGAAGTAGTACTGTCACTGCAAGAAAATTTTCAAGACCCAACTGAATTGTTCCTAACGGACCCAAATTCGTAGTTAAAATGAGTGTTACTTGACGACGACTAAAATACCGTCGGCTAACTTAATGACGAGAAGAAAAAAACTTCGCCCACTAAAAGTTTCAATATTACCCGACGACAAAATCATGCTCATCGAGTAACATGAAAAACCCGACGAATTCATTGTTTTCTATTTGTCGGGTAACGTAAACGTTGATCGATGTTACCCAACAGTCAAGACTCGTCAAGTATGGTATTAGCGGGAAGGAAATTATTTTGGGCCCAAGATTTTGCATTTACTCGACGACTTATTAAACTTAGCCCAACAAATACCTTCATCGAGCAAAAGTATATAAGCATTAAACATAGTCGATCTATTCTTCTTCCTCCCCACCTGTTTTTTTCTGCTTCAACAGCGCTCTCTCTCTCTCTCTCTCTCTCTCTCTCTCTCGCTCTCTCTCTCTCTCTCTCTCTCTCTCTCTCTCTCTCTCTCTCTCTCTCTCTCTCTCTCTCTCTCTCTCTCTCTCTCTCTCTCTCTCTCTCTCTTTCTATCTCTCTTTCTCTCTTTCTTTCTCTCTCTTTCTTTCTTTCTCTCTCTCTCTCTCAAATTTTCTCTTCATTAATCCACCAACATTAATTCATCTCCTCATCACTTCATCCCTCATAAATACAAAAAGGTATATATTTAAGTTTGATATATAATTCAGGAGATTTTGAAATTGTTGTTTATTGTTATAAATATGTTGAAAGTTTTGGTTATTTGTATAAAAATAGTGTAGAAAATTAGAAGATTTATTAGGAAAATATGTTATGAATTAAGAAATATAAATTGTGATAGAAAATTAAAAAATTAGAAAATATGTTAGGATATTAGAAAATATGTTAGGATATTAGAAAATATGTTAGAAAATTAAGAAACTAGAGAATATGTTAGGAAATTAGAAAATTAGAAAATTATAAAAATATATTAAGAAATTAGGAAAATAGAAAAATAGAAAATATGTTAGGAAATTAGGAAAATAAAAAATATATTCAGAAACTAAGAAATTAGAAAATATGTTAGGAAATTGAAAATTAGGAAAATATATTTGGCAAATAGAAAATTGTTGGTAAACTTTCTTTTTTCATATATTTTGATGGCGTGAAATGTGTTTATATTTCATAACAGTTTATGGGAAGTTAATCGGATTGATTAACTTCGTATAATTAAATTTAAGAAACAACTTTAGACCCGCTTGAGAGTCAGTAAATCGAGTTGATTGACTGACTCTTGAACTGTCCATTTATTCGGACAATTTGGGAGTGTGCAACTATGTACTGTATAGTTGTGGTCTATGAGGTCAGGTTTTGGTTGTGGAAAATTCGGTCTGTTTGCATCCTACAATGTTCTCCGAATACGTACTAGATTTTTTTTTTTGTAATATCTACGTCGCGCATTTGGGGAACTGTAAGGATATGCTGCCGAATTTTCCACTGATCGGAACTTTAGCTCGTAGATTGCGAACCGAATAGTACAGAATGTGCACTCTCAAATGGGATAGGGCCAAAAAACCGGAGTAATAAGGAGACAAGCGGCTTTTGATATTCACTTGTCGGGCCATTAGGCGACAATGTTAACCCAATTACTTACATTGACTATATTTTGTACCGATAGGTATAATGGATAGAAGCTGGATGCAATTGTTTAATAGATATGCGGTTCAGTATATGGATGAGATATACTGATAACGTGTAATGTAATAAATGCAGTGGGATGCCGTTGATGAGAGATATATAGTTTGTTTGTACCGTAAATGTAATAACTGCAGTGGGATGCCGTTGAATGAGGACCAATATCATTTGGATCGAAATAGGAGCGTACAAAACTACACTAGTTGGATATATCACGACGAATAAATATTTACTGAATCGACATCTTCAATTCTTAGGCCTTATCGGGAAGAAAGTACTTTGAATGAGCAATGTGATAATGTTCATGTCCTTGAGATATTAACAGATATTTTTCCTCCCGCATCCGATGATATAGATGGTGAAGCACCCACGTTTTAACCCGAAGATTTTGAACTCCATTACGAGAGATCATTGAAAGAAGCTCAGCGTGAATTGTACTCGGGTTGTAAGATTTTTTCGGTTCTAGAGGCAGTTGTGGAGTTGATGCACATGAAAATTGAGTATAATCAAACAAACAAGCATTTTGATCACATGATGGATATCATCATTCGAATGCTCCCGGAAGAAAATCGTCTCCCTAAAGATCATTATAACTCGAAGAAGTTGTTGAAGGGTCTCGGTTTAGGGTATATCAAAAATTCATGCATGCAAGAACAATTGTGCATTATTTTACGGTGAATCGAGTAACTTGATAAATTTCCTGTGTAATGAGCCTAGGTTTCGAAAAAAAAAAGATTCCGAACAAGGTGCTACGTTATTTTCCACTGAAACCAAGACTACAGTGATTCTATATGTCGTCTCACACAGCGCATGATATGCGGTGGCACAAAGATGAGCTCATAGATGATGATACACTGAGGCATTTGGCTGATGGGAGGCTTGGAAGGAATTCGATAAGATGTATCTCGATTTCATTGCGGAGCCAAGAAATGTCAGATTATGCTTGCTACTGATGATTTTAATCCTTTAAGGAGTTTTGCAAAGCCGTATAGTACATGGCCAGTGGTTATGGTTCCCGTATAACCTACCTCCTTAGACATGCATGAAGAAAGAGTTCACAATCCTCAGTACTTTGATACCCGGCCTTAAATCCCCAAATAATTTCATCAATATTTATTTACGGCCATTAATTGATGAGCTCGTAGGTATGTGGGAAAATGGTGTACGGACGTACGGCAAATTTAGTGGAAAAATATTCACTCTACGAGCAGCAGTAATGTGGACAATTAATAATTTTTTCGGCTTACGACATGTTGGCAGGGTGGAGCACCAAGAGTTATCTTGTGTGTCCTATATGTGGTCTAGACACAACGTCGTGTTGGCATGCATCGAAGGTATGTTACTTAGGTTCAAGAAGGTTTTTGCCCTGAGATCACTAATTACGTATGCAGTCAGAATCATTTGATGGTAAATCAGAGTTACGGGGTCAGCCCCGAGAAAGATCCAGTGATGGCATATTGTCTAAATTGAACAGTATACATGAATTCTTCACATGAGGTTTGAAAGCTCCTGAAAAAAAAAATTGGACGGAAAAAAACATATTCTTCAAGTTGTCATATTGGTCGAAATTGAAAATCAGACACATCACAGATTCTATGCACATTGAGAAGAATGTTGCTAAGAGTGTTGTGGGAATTACTTTACCCACTGAAGGCAAGTCAAAAGACAAAAAAAAAGACTCGGTTACGTATGCATGAAATGGGGATTCGCCCAAATTTGTGACTGAAAGTCGTCAATGGAAAATACGTCATGGCTTATCCAAGTATACATTTACCCTGAAAAATAAGAAATTTTTTTCAAAGTGGTTGCAAGGTGTGAAGTTTCCCAATGGGTATACCGGTAATATATCCTGAAATGTTAGCACAGACAGTGACACCTTATTTGGTATGAAGAGTAATGATTATCATGTCTTGCTACAATGGCTCATGCCAATTGTCATTCGGTCGTACTTGGTGTAACGACCCGTCCCGAATTCCGGGATTAGTTTAGTGACTAATCTTGATTAGCGAGGTTGAACGGTGGTTAGTAGGGCGGAATCGGACAAAATGTGCAAAATGATCGTTTTGCCCCTGGTCGTGGGCAAAATGTTGACTTTTTGTTCGGTGCGGTCAAATGGACTTTGACCGATGACCGTGACGTAGTTCAGGACGTCACGAGTTCATAGACAGGCGGCACGTTCGATTCCGACTTTCGTAGAGAAAGTTATGGTGTTCGGAAGTTGAGGGGTATTTTGGTAATTTGGCTTATTAGGGGCCAAATGTTGACTTTTTGATCGGGAGGTCCGATGGGCGAGGTCCAAGGACCGTTCGTAGGTATCGTCGATACGAATCCAACGACAGGCGGCATGCCGAAATCGGAGATCCGACGACGACGTTATGGTCAAGGATACGAACTAACGAACCGAGGCCGGGATTAAAATAATAATATAATAATGAATAGTGACCGTTGACTGTGCACATCCGGATGAGTGACAAGTGTCACCCATCCCTTATTTCCAGCTCCATGTTTCCCTCCCAACACCATCATTACAACATCATCATTCCTTATCCACCATTATCCTCCTTTTCCTTTGTTTTTCTTTCAAACCGTGCATGATTTAGGGAGAGTATGAACTGGGAGAATTGGCTCCCTTCTTCTGCTGTTCTTGTGAGAAAATGGGAGACTATGATGATTGAATTAACGGGGAAACACGAGGGGTTGTGAGGGTGTCGAATTTTGGATTTTGGATTTCGGGAAAATTGGGGGGAAAATTCGAATACTGGGAATTGGGCTGTGATGATCGAATTGGAGGTTACAGACATCTTACTGAGGTTGTGACGAGTCGATCCACGTCAAAAATGAGAAGGATTGATGCCGTTTTGGCTCCGATCGAGCTTGGTGACAGAGGAAGAAATCGAGGCTGAGTCGTGGAGTTTGGGGCTGTGATTGACTCAATTGTTGTGGGGAAATGATTTCTCATGATCCCACGATGCTTCTGGGATCATCAATTGAAGGAAACCGATCGAGATTGACAGAACTCCATTGTTGAACAGTGACGGTGCTCGAACTTGAGTCGTGACGTTTGAGCACAGGTTTGGTGCAATTGATGTGGGGGAATTGTTCCTCATGGTCCATTGATGCTTCTGGAATCATCAATTGGATGAAACCTGCATCAATTGAGTGAGTTCCATGATTGCACAGTAACTGGGTGTTCTTCGTGGATCATCATCGAATCGTGGGAATCTGGGTAAGGATTTGTGTAATTGAGTTTACAGACTTGTAATTGGACTTAAAACGAAACTAATGGAATGATCAATTGAAGGAATTAGGATCGAATTGACAGGATTGGAACCGGGTTGTGTCGCGGGTGAATTGGACCCGTTTACCAGACAAACGGGTTGGGCTGGTGACACTGTAGCAGGCGCGTGAGTTTCACGCGCAGCCACTCACGGCGGCGCGTGGCGGCGCGTGGACACGAATCTCGAGGTGAGGTCAACATGACTTCTGTCCCATTTAATGTAACTGACATTTTGGAATTGGTTTCGTGTCGATCGGACACCGTCTCGATATTGTTCGGGATGTCCGAAGGTTTTAAATTAAGTTTAAAAATAAGTAAAAATTAGGGAAAATTACGGGACTTTGATAGGATGTTAGTCGAATCCTGAATCGTCACCCAGAAATTCGATTCCAAATCCCGAAATCTCATCACATGTACCAAGACACACCAAAACCAATTACCCGTTTGATACCTCCAATTGACTTCATAGAGAAGCCAATCCGACCTCCACACGTCTAAGGTTGACAAAATTCGACTACATCGAAAACCTATTCACCTGAGTAGAATACCGTACGGGCCCCACTTCGAAAAGAAGTTCAATTCCGTCATTACGACTCACATACCCAAGTTCGTATCGATCCTTGTCATTCCACCTAGGAAAACCCAAGGATGATCCAAAATAATGACACCAATACTCATCCTACGTGGATGCAACAAAACTCACTGCACTCACCACGCCATGTACCCCAACATCATCTGCCACCAACCAGAAAATGAAACATCTCGTTTACCTAATTTCGAACACGTAGTTCCTCCTAAGGACCTCACAACACACACGGGCTCACCAACCAATACACGCTCAACGTACTGGTAACTACAGTCAACGTCTGCCAGGGCAGAAAGCAAGAAGTCAACCCCAATGACTTCGGAATACCAATCACCAAAAACGAGCACCACTCTCGTTCCCCAATCACAACTCTCCTCGACACTAAGGTTCCAACCATGTTGGAAACAGACATGCTCCCAACAAGACGTCAAGTCCAACCACTAGACTTCCTACCTCCTCAATTCACTTGGACAACCCCGTGTCCACAATCAATCCGTTATTGTTCCGTTCGCACATCCCGACCTTTACCGGTTCGACACTCGGTTTCCCAAGTTCTCAATTACAAATTCCTACCTTTATACCACTAATGGTTTTCCTCGTCTTTTCCAGTTTTAATCATTTCCACGTACATTTTAGGGATATTTAAAAACATAAAATCGCACAAATTTTGGAGTTGCCAACAACTCCCCCAAATCCACCAATTATCATGACGTAGGGGACGTCATCCCAAGATTACTCAAGTCTCAATTATACCCTTTTTAATCCACTCCTTACTGGTTATCTCACCACTATTGGAACTTATCCCAACACAGCACAATCTTAACTGGATCCCATCCAGTCCATCCCTCAACCACTACCGAATCTCAAAGACCGAACATATGTTCATCATGACGGAGTCACACCCCAATTTGTGGCTCATCGTCAACACCATTACCGACACTAGCACCGTCCTGTCAAACAGACATCAATTGAAGGAAACCGATCGAGAAGGAACTGGGATTTGGACAGTATTGGGAGTCCAATCATCTCCTCCATCGATCCTTGCGCACTCTGGATGCCCACAAACCCATTGATGTAATGGACCCCACTTGTCAAATCATCTAACCAGGAAAAACTTGTCTGCACTCTACGTACCACTAATACTCAAAACGCAACGACTACATTCGACCCCGTCGAATGACTGAAACTACTTGTTTCGAATTTGACCCCACTTGTCAAATCAACCCTCTCGTTGACGCAACAACTCGACGGTTCCTTTCCCACTCCCACTAGGAGTCAGCTGACCCCACTCAACAATTTATGTTGACACATCCTGACAAACTGTCACCACACAGTTGTTGTCAGTCGAAAACTGACACTAGACTCACTCGTGGAATGATCAACTGAAGGAATTAGGATCGAATTGACAGGATTGGAACCGGGTTGTGTCGCGGGTGAATTGAACCCGTTTACCAGACAAACGGGTTGGGCTGGTGACACTGTAGCAGGCGCGTGAGTTTCACGCGCAGCCACTCACGGCGGCGCGTGGCGGCGCGTGGACACGAATCTCGAGGTGAGGTCAACATGACTTCTGTCCCATTTAATGTAACGGACATTTTGGAATTGGTTTCGTGTCGATCGGACACCGTCTCGATATTTTTAAGGAGGGAAGTACGTTGAGTTTAGATCGGTTGGAATTTCGAGGACGAAATTTATTAAGGAGGGAAGATTGTAACGACCCGTCCCGAATTCCGGGATTAGTTTAGTGACTAATCTTGATTAGCAAGGTTGAACGGTGGTTAGTAGGGCGGAATCGGACAAAATGTGCAAAATGACCGTTTTGCCCCTGGTCGTGGGCAAAATGTTGACTTTTTGTTCGGGCGGTCAAATGGACTTTGACCGATGACCGTGACGTAGTTCGGGACATCACGAGTTCATAGATAGGCGGCACGTTCGATTCCGACTTTCGTAGAGAAAGTTATGGTGTTCGGAAGTTGAGGGGTATTTTGGTAATTTGGCTTATTAGGGGCCAAATGTTGACTTTTTGATCGGGAGGTCCGATAGGCGAGGTCCAAGGACCGTTACGTAGGTATCGTCGATACGAATCCAACGACAGGCGGCATGCCGAAATCGGAGATCCGACGACGACGTTATGGTCAAGGAAACGAACTAACGAACCGAGGTCGGGATTAAAATAATAATATAATAATGAATAGTGACCGTTGACTGTGCACATCCGGATGAGTGACAAGTGTCACCCATCCCTTGTTTCCAGCTCCATGTTTCCCTCCCAACACCATCATTACAACATCATCATTCCTTATCCACCATTATCCTTCCTTTTCCTTTGTTTTTCTTTCAAACCGTGCATGATTTAGGGAGAGTATGAACTGGGAGAATTGGCTCCCTTCTTCTGCTGCTCTTGTGAGAAAATGGGAGACTATGATGATTGAATTAACGGGGAAACACGAGGGGTTGTGAGGGTGTCGAATTTTGGATTTTGGATTTCGGGAAAATTGGGGGGAAAATTCGAATACTGGGAATTGGGCTGTGATGATCGAATTGGAGGTTACAAACATCTTACTGAGGTTGTGACGAGTCGATCCACGTCAAAAACGAGAAGGATTGATGCCGTTTTGGCTCCGATCGAGCTTGGTGACAGAGGAAGAAATCGAGGCTGAGTCGTGGAGTTTGGGGCTGTGATTGATTCAATTGTTGTGGGGAAATGATTTCTCATGATCCCACGATGCTTCTGGGATCATCAATTGAAGGAAACCGATCGAGATTGACAGAACTCCATTTTTGAACAATGACGGTGCTCGAACTTGAGTCGTGACGTTTGAGCACAGGTTTGGTGCAATTGATGTGGGGGAATTGTTCCTCATGGTCCATTGATGCTTCTGGAATCATCAATTGGATGAAACCTGCATCAATTGAGGGAGTTCCATGATTGCACAGTAACCGGGTGTTCTTCGTGGATCATCATCGAATCGTGGGAATCTGGGTAAGGATTTGTGTAATTGAGTTTACAGACTTGTAATTGGACTTAAAACGAAACTAATGGAATGATCAATTGAAGGAATTAGGATCGAATTGACAGGATTGGAACCGGGTTGTGTCGCGGGTGAATTGGACCCGTTTACCAGACAAACGGGTTGGGCTGGTGACACTGTAGCAGGCGCGTGAGTTTCACGCGCAGCCACTCACGGCGGCGCGTGGCGGCGCGTGGACACGAATCTCGAGGTGAGGTCAACATGACTTCTGTCCCATTTAATGTAACGGACATTTTGGAATTGGTTTCGTGTCGATCGGACACCGTCTCGATATTGTTCGGGATGTCCGAAGGTTTTAAATTAAGTTTAAAAATAAGTAAAAATTCGGGAAAATTACGGGACTTTGATAGGATGTTAATGATGAGGTTAGTAACCCTCTAATGTGATTTGGACAGGATTGGGAGTCCCGGTGATAGTTGTGTGGCCCGGGAGGGCCGGTGGCACGCGTATCGAGGCACACGGTTAAAACGGTCTGTGAGTGGACTTTGGTTTTATAAATCCTATGCATGCTTAAATGTGTTATATGGTTTATATACATGATTTCTATGATGGTATTTGTGAGTATTGATTTTGGGTATGTTGCACGTATTTCGAGGTGTTTTCCGTATTTCACGTGTATCGGGATTAACGGTTTATTTGTGGTTTTGCATGCTTGTGGTTAAATAAATATTATGATAAAATGGTTTTATATTGGAAAGATGAACTCGGGCTTGAGGCCCACTTGTTTTGGAAATTTCGGACTTGGAGTCCATTTGAGAATCGGGCCGGGGGCCCAGTTGGTTAATGAAATCGGGCCAGGGGCCCAGTTGGTATAAAATCGGGCCGAGACCCATTTGAGTTATGTTATCGGGCATGGGGCCCAGTTGGATTAAAATGATGATTTCGGGTCAGGGGCCCTATATTTAATAAATGTGGTTTCGGGTCAGGGACCCTAAATGGAAATGTGTTGTTTTATGGAAAATTCGGGCAGGGCCCATTGTGATGTTGTGAAATGAGTTAATAAAACTATTTTTCCATATACCATCTGTACACATGGATATATGATGGTCTCCTCCAGATGTCTGGGACACTGGGGAAGTCACGGTGCATTGCCTGTGAAGGGTCACCATACGGAGCAGCCGGACCGTATGATGACTCAGGAGCAGGATTGCTATGATTGACGTCTGGGACGTCAGACATCAGGGATGTCGGATATATGGACCCGGAGAGACCCCGGGCAGCACGCGTAGCTTGTGAAACCGTGAGACATGACGTCAGGGACGTCTAGCATCAGGGATGCTGGTGATGGTAATGGTAAAATACGAATTAATGAAATGGCTTTCCGGGTGGATTTATGATTGTGTGATTTTAATGAATTAATGTTCATTTATGGTAGTGGGTGGTGACCCACATGGTCGTATATGTATGGTGGTGGTATTCCACGGTTTTGGGCTGAGTTCCCACACTTGGTTTTTGGTTAACGGTTTTTTGGGCTAAGGCCCTAAGGGCTCGGTTGAGCAAACGTTTTGGTTACTGGTTTTTGTGGCATGCATACGTTTTTATTGGAGGGCATAAATGTCTTATAAATGTATTTGATGAACTTACTGGTTTTTGTCCACTCACAGCTTTTGGTTTTAATGCCCTTCAGGTTGATCACGGATGCGATTGCAGCAGAGGCTGGGACATTGCACATCTCCTCCATCGATCCTTGCGCACTCTGGATGCCCTGTTTGGGCAGTGGCTCTTGGTCATCCTTTGTCTGACACCCCTTGTTGGACGGGAGCAGGGCACATTCCATGGTAATCCCGGGGGGATTGGGATGGGTCCTGTCACTTGGAGCTTGGCGTTGTTGAGACTCTAGATTATTTGTCTCAATTTTTCCACATATTATGTGCCAGATTGTTGGTAAAGGTGGAACTTGAAGCAATAAATGAGGATATTGTTTAGATCATGTGTCGGCTAGAGGACCCAGTGCACTATCGTTGGATGCACCTTCTAATGATATAATGGATGCACCTTCTAAGCAATAAATTAGGATATTGTTTGATATAATGGTGCACCTTCTAATACATTTTCTAGACGAGGTAATGCTAGCGGACCCAGTGCACTATCGTTGGATGCACCCCCATCGAGAGGTATGAATAATTCATATTTTTTTTCTACTATTTCCTTCTTGTTTTTCACAATTGTGATTCATAATGCATATTTTATTGCAGGATGTTAGGTACATATAAACGGTATGTCCGCAAGAAGATACGTTCTGAAGGCTCTATAACGAAGGCGTACATTGCAAATGAGTCGCTCACTTTTTTGTGCAATTTACCTTCAAAATGTAGAGATTTCCTTCAACAAGGTCTCGCGTAACGACGACGATGGTCAATGTCTTGAGACCCTATAAGTATTTGCCCAACATGCACGACCTTTCGACAATGGTCCAGTCTTAGAGTCGTTCACCAATCAGGACATGGACGTGGCTCATTGGTTCATACTAAATAACTGTGACAAAGTATGACCTTTTCACGAGCAGCACCAAGAATTGATGAAAGCCGAGTACCTGTCTAAGTGGACAGAAATAGACAGACAAATATTCCCACGTTGGTTTTCCATGCATGTAAGTGAAATCTTATATTTATAAGTTCCTAAAAGAAATTACATACTTCACCACTTTTTGTACATCTTACCAGATGGCTGAGCTGAAAGATGACAACTCGCTCAATTTCAATGTAGAATTAATGCAACTCGTCATCGGCCCATTTCGAGGAGAAATGTACATCGGTTGTCACGTAAATGGAGTTAAGTTTGTATGCACAGAACAAGATGATAAATTTTCTATGAATAACAGCAGGGTCTTTGTGTCAGGTGAAGAGGAAAATGATGATACTGGATTCTATGGAAAATTGTTAAGTGTGATTAAAGTTTCATACGCAGACTGCAAGACAGTCATCATGTTCAAATGTCATTATTTTGATACGAACCATAATCTCCCAAGCTGGGTTATTAAAGATCATTTATGGACCTCTATCAACACAAACACTCGGTGATTTAAGAGTGATCTATACATCTTTGCTAGTATGGCAAAATAAGTTTTTTTATGTGGATGATCCAAAAGCCGGTGCTGGTCGGAGAGTTTGTGAGATGGTCAATCACAAAATTATTTGGGATTTGGAGGATCGTTATCATGAAGAAGAGAGAGAAGCAGATGACGACCAAATTGTGTACCAGGTGGACTCCTCTGTATCCACCCTACACGTAGATGGAGGTTGGACCAACAATGTAATCCCACCAATTGTGATTGATGAAATTTTCATTGATCTTGGGACATTAAAACGAATTGAAAGTGATTCTAAGGAGTCAACCAGGGAACACACCTCAGATGACGAGGGCGATTAGGTGGGTGATAGTGACACTGAAATCGATTGATTATTTGTAAGACAAAAAAACTCAATTATTAATGTATAAGATTCATTACAAATCCAAATAATTCAGAAAAGAAAAATTACATAACTCAAACAAATTACCACAATTAAATCAATGTTACTCGACAAATTTTTATAAGAATACTCGTCGGTAACATAAAATAATAATTTAGGATTTAGGGTAAATAAAATTTGGTGGCTCTTCTTTGAATAAGTTACCCGAAAAAAAAATTTAGAGAATTCGTCGGGTAATATTAAAAAATAATTTAGGCATTAGGGGTTAGGGTAAAATAGTTTGGTGGCTAATCTTTGAATTTGTTACCCAACGAATAGTTTCACAAGATTCATCGGGTAATATTAAAAAATAATTTAGGGTTTAGGGCAAAGTAGTTCGGTGGCTCTTCTCCGAATATGTTACCTGACGAATTTATATGATTATTCGTCGGGTAACGTGTGTACTAAAGTTTCAAACAAAACACTATTTTTTCAAATTGGAAGACTTTCCACTGATAATTCGACCGATTCAACTGTCCATATGTATTGTACATACTTGTAGACCGTCTACGCAAAAAATTAGAATATTTTGAATTCCCGAACTTGGGTAACGGTGTGTAACGGACCAACAGTTACAAAACGTTATATGATGATCAGACAGCTTAATCTTCTCGAAACATCGAGAAATTTGACGGGCGGATTTCAGAAACTCAACGGCTCAAAATGAACGGTCGGATTATGTACTATAATCGTTCGAAACTCAAACGGGTAGCATTATGCAAATATGTTTAAACTCTTATTGAAAAGTTTCAAAGTGTTTGATGAAATTGGTGCTTTTACAAATTTGAATAATTTTTTTCGATAGTTTAACCGATCCAATTGTCCACATTTATTATATATACGCGTAGATTGTCGAAGAAAAAAATTAGAAGATTTCGAATTCCCGAGGCTAGGGAACGAGGTGTAACGGATCGACGGTTACAAAGCGTTCTACTAAAATTGGACGACTTAAACTCCTTGAAACTTAATGAGTTTTGTATGGTGGATTTCAAGCACTTAACGACACAAAATGAACAGTCGGACATTGTAAATGCATCCATTAAATCTGTTTACAATGTTAGCCCAAAAATTTCAAGAATATTTTTCGGGTAACCTTTCAAACCTTTTTGGGAAATAATTCTAAGTAACAATAACTAATCCTGGTAAAATATTTTTTCAGGTTAGTTCCACATTCGTTGGGTTGAGTTACGTTGTCGTCAGATAATATTGAAAACCTTTTTGGAAAGTTTCCAAGTAAAACAATCATTATTGGTAGTAAAAAAGCTCGGCGGGTGAGGTTGAAATGTCGTCGGGTAACGTCAAATGCCGACGGGTAACATTTATGATTAACCCGCAAAAACTTACCGCCCAAAATTTTCGCGAAAATTTGGACGATAAATTCAAATTTTCATGAAAATTTGGATGATAAATTCAAATTTTTGTGAAATTTTAATTTGATGAAAACGCTTAGGGTAACGAGTGAACGACTATACTCTTCTGCTTATGCAATGTCGCTTCAATTTTACTGCCAATGTTACCAGATGAATCATTAATACCAAACCCGACAGGGGATTCGTCGGACAACGTTCTTCGATGTTTAAAACCAGAGACGGTCTTCTTCTTCCTTCTCTCTTCTTCAAAAAATCTGAAACAAACCCTTAAAAAAAAAACCTCGCCTTGCCTCGCTGCGACTCTCCCTGCCTCCCTCGCATCTCTCTCCCTCTTTCACTTCCTCTTTCGCAGCTCTCTCACTACCTCTCTCATAGTTGTCTCCCTCGTCGTCTCCACAGCTGTCGCAGACCAAGAAAAAAAAAAACCCTTCTCTCAACCTCTCTCACTGTCTCTTTCACCTCACACACCTTCTCCCTTCATTGCCACTATAACCACCTTCTGTATCTCTCCCTCAAATTGTCTCAATAATGTATTTCCATTTATTGTTGATTTTTGTTAGAATTTTAGTTTTGAATATTATGGATTAATTGTTCTTCATTTTAGGTTGGAATTTTGATTTTGAATTTCATGGATTATGTATTGTTTAGCATGGATTAATTGTTCTTGATTTTTGGTTGGAATTTTGGTTTTGAATTTCATGATGTAATGACCCGTCCCGAGTATCGGGATTGAATATTAATTAATTATGGTTTAGAATGACTAATCGGGGATTAGTTGAGTGAAATCGGACGAATTGTGCAAAATGACCGTTTTGCCCCTAGCGTGGGCAAAATGTTGACTTTTAGTTCGGGCGGTCAAATGGACTTTGACCGATGACTGTGATGTAGTTCGGGACGTCACGAGTTCATAGACAGGTGGCACGTTCGATTCCGACATTCGAGGTGAAAGTTATGGCATTCGGAAGTTGAGGGGTATTTTGGTAATTTGGCATATTAGGGGCCAAATGTTGACTTTTTGTACGGGAGGTCCGATGGACGAGGGCCAAGGACCGTTACGTAGGTCTAGTCGATACGAATCCAACGACAGGCGGTATGCCAAAATCGGAGATTCGACGACGAAGTTATGGTCACGGGAACAGACTCGATTAACCGAACGGACCGGGATTAAAATAATATTTTAATATGAACAGTACCCGATGACTGAACACACTTGGATGAGTGACAAGTGTCACTCATCCCCTAAATTCAGGCATGAAACCAGATCCCATGTTTTGGGGAAAACATAATTATTATGTTTTATTAATTAATTAAACTAAATTATTCTTTTAATTTCCATTAATCCTCTCTAATGTCTTAACCGTGTACAACCAAAAACACAATTCATTCCACCCTTAATCTCCTCTCCATCAGCTGAACTTGAGAGTGCAAATTGGAGAGAATTCAGAGACGGAATTAGTGAGGGAAACACGAGGGATTGAGGGAAACTGTGGAACTGGAATTCGGGTTTTAGAAAATTTGGGGGGAAAATCGAATTGGAAGAATTGAGCCTTATTGATCGAAATTGGGTTCAGTTTTAGTCTTCTGGGATTGCCACGATCAGTTTCATCGAAGGAACGAAGGTAATTGAGGTTCATTTGAGGTAGAACAGAAGCACTGTAGTTGCAGAAATTCGAGCTTGAGTCGTGGAGTTTGAGCCTCGAATTGATGCAATTGAGTTGGGGAAAATGTTTAACGGAGTCTGTTGAAGCTTCTTGATGAATCAATTGAAGGAAATCGTGTGACTTTGAAAGACTTCGAATGATGAACAGGGTTCGAATGTTCTTCAAATAATCGTCTGTGATCGTGATGTTAGAGGTAAGATTGTTTGTAATTGAGTCCACAGATCTCTAATTGAACTTAATTCGAAACTAATTGAATGTCCAATTTTTGAAATTGGTGTCGAATTGATAGGATTGGAACCGGGTCGCCTCGCGGGTTAAATGACCCGTTTTACAGACAAACGGGTATGAACGACGACACTGTAGCTGGCGCGTGGGTTTCATGTGCAGCCACTCACGGTGGCGCGTGAGGGCGCGTCCGGCCTAGTCTCAAGGTGAGGTCAACATGACTTTTGATCCTCTCAGTGTAACAAACATTTTAACGTTGGTTTCGAGGAAATCGGATATTGTTTCAATAATATTCCGCGTATCCGAAGTTTTGTTTTACGAGTTAAATACGTATTTAAATTCCGGAAAAATTGGGGAAAATTATATGAAGTATTTTGACATGTTAGTAACCCTCTATAATGATTTTGGACAGGAGTTGTGATTTCCAGAATTTACGGAAAAACGTGCAGCTCGGAAACGAACCGTTTTGGATGGTGTGTGTGAGTGGACTTTGTTTTCTAACCGTGATGCATGCGTATATGATTTTAAATGCCTTATTATGTGATTTTATATGCTTTGGCATATTGACGTTTCAATCCGGTAATTTCTCGGTTTTATGATTATTATATTATTATTTTGGGCACGATTTTCGAGAAATTACGAAATTTGGTGAAAATGATGTTTGGACTTGGTTTATGAGTCAGGGATTAAAATTGATTGAAAATAATGGTTGGACTCGGATTATTGAGTCATGGATTGAAAAATGATGTGTTGACTCGGGAATAAGTCAAGGGTCGATTTTGTGGATTTACGTGAAAATGGCAACGGAGGTTGCAACGCATGGATTTGCGTGATAATGTTATTTTGGGCATGAGAACCCAAGTGAATAGTGATTTTGACTTGGATTTGGAGTCACTTGTGAAATTGTGAAATTAATGATTATTTTAATCAGTCTTTCGGGCACGTTTTACGAGGAACGTGCAAATGATGTTTTGGGCTAGGCCCGGAGTCTAAATGATTTCTAAAATGATGTTTTGAATTAGTTGGTAAGTCAATGATGACTTCTGGATTATTTTATTGTTTTAAAAGGTGATTTTAAAGAAGTACGTGCAAATGGTATTTTGGGCTTGAGACCTAGTCGGAAATGATCTTGACTTTGTATGAAGACAAGATTTGATTGAAATGTTTTGGGATGTAATTTCCGAGATGGTTTTCATTGTGATTGTGATATTCCCAGACGGTCGGAGCTTGGGGGGGGGGGGAGGGGGGGGGGGGATTACCCAGAAGACCGGGGCTTGGGGGATGTGATTGTAGGATCAGGAGTCGATCCTATGGTAGTCAGCTTCTCGGATGAGACTGAGCCTGGATGTACCACTCGGATGGGTCTGAGCCTGGGGATGTGTTCGCCCAGAGGTGACTGAGCCCGAGGGGGTTGAGCCCAGAGGTGTCTGTTCCCGAGAGAGTGGCTGGATATTGGCCTACGTGTAGTGCAACACTTGTGAGTAGTGCAGATGTGATTGTGTGATATTTTGTGCACTTGTGAGAAGTGCGGATTGATTGGATTGATTGATTAACTGTGCACTTGTGAATAGTGCCTATTGATGATTGCTTGTGATGACGTACTGGTATTGAGTACAGGTTTTTGGTCTTTATGGCCAGTGATTATGTTTTCACATGTTTTGGCCTGAGAGCCGGGATTTGATGTTTTATAACATGAACTGATTTGATGAACATGAGTTTTTATGGACCATGGGATAACGTATTTTGATTTTATCGGTCCACTGTTCATACATGAATGATTTCATACTATTACTCATGTTTTACGATATGCATGCAAGTTTGTGAAAACTGGAGGGTAAGAATGTATTTTGGTAAATGTTTTTATAAGAGGTCATTTTTGTTCACTCACACCTTTTCTGTTTTGTGACCCTCCAGGCCGTGGTACGACGTTCGGGACTAATCGTGAGGCAGTGGCAGCAGCAGAAATCCGCACAAACATCCCTTGTCTGGCAAGCACTGAAGGGTAGTTTCGGACCTTTAGTTGACTTGTCAGACGGGAGCAGGACCGAGCACGATTTTTGACGTCCAGTTGGGACGGGTCCTGTCACATGATATATATATATATATATATATATATTAGTTAGCATGGATTATTGTTCTTGATTTTAGGTTGGAATTTTGGTTAGCATAGATTATATGTTGTTTATCATTGAATTCATGAATTATGGTTATGGGTGATTATTTTTTATTATTATTGATTATTGACTATTATTAAGTAGTATTGTTTATTAATGATTTTTATTGATTTTTGATTTGTTTTTTATTATTAATTATTGATTATTTTTAATGATTTTTATTATTATTATTATTCATTATTATTTATTATTTATTATTATTATTCATTATTAATTATTTTTATTGATTTTTGATTATTAATTATTGATTATTTTTTGTTATTGATTATTAATCATTTTTATTGAATTTTTATTATTTTTAATTATTATTATTGGTTATTAATTATTATTAATTATTTTTATTGATTTTTTATTTTTTATTATTAATTATTGATTATTTTTTTATTATTATTTATAGATTTTTTATTAATTTTTTATTATTAATTATTAATTATTTTTATTTTTATTATTTTTATTATTCTTGGTTATTATTGATTATTAATTTTTTTTTTTTAATTTTTTATTATTAATTATTGATGTCGACATTCACATTGATTACTTCACGGGCTCGCCCTCGCACTTCACCGGGGTCGATTCAGCAACAGGCGAATGTTGCTAGTTCGTCGGCCTCGAACACACCGAGGGACGATGTCGTCTCGACACCGGTACCGGACATGCTGATCTCGCCTCCTACCCCTCCACTAGCATCTGCCACACTGGTAGTCTCGTAGATCCTGACCTTCCCCGTCCAGGATTATGTACGACCTAGCGCTCGGTCTACTTGTCGGCAACATTCGAAGAAACGGGGGCAACATCGTGTTGATCTCGAGCATGTGGAGTAGCAGGTCGATGGGGATATCCCGAAAGTAGCTGGAACGATCCCTAAGGGTGAGTTAGTCAATAAGTGTTTTTATAAGATATTTTATTTCGAATTTTGTTCATTTTTATTACTAATATTTACCCAATTTGTAGGGAGATCCACCAGAGTGGGTGGGATCAACTGGGGGAGGTCATCCCAACGGATTTGCCGGTCGATGAGCGCCAAGATCAAGATTGTTTTCGTCTATCGGCTCGGCGTCAAGCACCTGCAAGGTCCACAGCTTGATGGTCCATGACATAGGTGACATTCTGCACACTCATTGTCTCATGATGGATGATAGATTTCAGGATCAAGCCGAAGATCACCTCACCTTCCCTTGGGGTGCCTTGTCTGTAAGTATTTTTAATTATTTTAATGATTTTAATTATCTTTCATATTGTTTAATGATTTTACTAATTTTTATTAATTGTACATTGCAGGTCAATTTCCAGTATGTTACTGGGAATGCGAAACTCATGAAATACATGAGGCAGAACTGGCAATTGCCGTACACTGAATGGAAGTACGAGCTCAAGATTTGGTGGAAAGGTTGGCCGACCCCGAAGGAAGCTCGTACCAATCCTCTAGAGGAGTTGGACGGTCCTCAGAGGGTCGGGTAGGAGTGGCTTTGTGACCACTTCGTCACGCTCGAATGGATTGTAAGTTCTTTTTCTTAATTTGTTATATTTTTTAATTACTGAATTTAATTAAATTTATTAATGAATAGAAAAAATCAGAAGCCAACAAGCGTAATCGGGGAAAGAAGACGTTGAACCACCACAGGGGGTTGCGTTCATTGGCGGCCAGGCACGAGGACCATTCCAACGCCGGGTCACTATTCCCAAAGGTGAATGCCTAGGGACAAGTGTATGCTGGCCGGGGGAACCTTCATGCTGATGCTATTCATGTAAGTCTAAATTGTTATTTTAATTTTTTAATTATTTATTTATTTTCTTAAAAAAATAATAATTGTGTTATGATTTTGTAGACGGGAATACTGGCAGACGTCCAACAAACCTAGGAGCAGCTGGCCCAGCAGCAGCCAGACACTCACTTGGAACAGCAATTGCCAAATCCAGAGCATTTGAGAGCGATCTTGATCGGGGTGTCGGCAAAGGACTGGAGCGAGACATCTCGACCGGCTCTGATGCTTCTTCTAGGGGCATCATTCCTAAGGACTACTCGAACTTAAGACGCAATTATATCAAGCTTCGGATCGAAATCGCCGAGTTGTGGGCCCAAAACGAGATACTTGAGGCCTAAAATGCCTTGATCAGGGCTTAGCTAGAGATAGTCTTTCAACACATGGGAGTTCGTCCACCCAATGAGCAAGCTCCGCCTGAACAGCCTGGCACGTCTAAGCAGCCTCACCCGCTCTTCCTAGCCCTGCGTGTTTTATATTTTGTTGTAAATATGTTCAAAATAATATTTTAAATTTTATAAATATATATTTCCTAATTCCTAATTTGAATTTGATTTCATTTTCATATTTAATAATAATTTCACTAATTAAATAATATAAAAAATAACTCATACTCGACTAATAATATTTATGTTACCCAACGAACATCTTCTTTCGGTGGATATCCACCGAAGTATTTTCATTACTGTTCAAACCTAGACCCAACAAAGGTAGTAACCCGACGACATTCATGGTTCGGTGGATATCCACCAAAATATTTTTATTACTATGCAAAACTATACCCGACGAATGTGTCACTGTAACCCACAACATTCATGATTCGGTGGATACCCACCGAACTTGTCTAAGTGTTGTCTCGATGCATTCTATAATGTAACCCGACGGATACTCCACTTCAATGAATGGCTACCGAACTAACGATGGCCCGACCAACCCCAATTATTCGTCGGGCGTGGTCTGTTGACCAATCATTACCCGATGAATGTTCACTGACGATCGTTGCTTCGAGTTATATCACTGTTACCCAACGATGTTTTGAAATTCGTCGTTAAAACGTCTGACCTGATGGCGGTGACCCAGCGGCTCGCTGCCCGACGATGGCTCATTGGGTTTGATGTTTACCTGACGAGTCCCTAATGTTACCTGACATGCGTTTTTCGATGAGTAAAACCGTATTTCTTATAGTGTGTAAAGAAAATCCAACTTAAAAGCGAAAAAATTTCAAAAATACTTTTAAACTTCAAATTTGAAAAACCATTATTGTTCGTGCGAGATTTCACCCCGCACTTGGGCCGGGCCTAAGTCCAATACGAAGCCCATAATGCAATGGAAACCCTAATCTTTGCCTATTTAAAGACTGCATCCCCCTCATTTGTAAAAAATCTCATCCACCTCCCACACATGTGAAGAAATCCTCTTTACATACTCTCTCAATGGCTCAAGGCCACGAATATGTAAACATTATTATTATCAATAATACTATCTCGGAAAGTTTGTCCCGTGGACGTAACCTGATTCGGCTGAACCACGTACATATCAGTGTCTTAATATTCATGCGTTGTCTTCTCGGTCTCCCACACAAAAATGGCACCAATGAGACCGAGAAGACAACGCATGAATATTAAGACACCGATATGTACGTGGTTCACCCGAATCAGGCTACGTCCATGGGACAAAATTTCCGAGATAGTATTATTGATAATAATAATGTTTACATATTCGTGGTCTTGAGCCATTGAGAGAGTATGTAAAGAGGATGTCTTCACATGTGTGGGAGGTGGATGAGATTGTTTACAAATGAGAGGGATTCCCTCTTTAAATAGGCAAAGATTAGGGTTTCCATTGCATTATGGGCTTCGTATTGGACTTAGGCCCGGCCCAAGTGCGGGGTGAAATCCCGCACGAACAGTAGTCCCCCAAGTCTTCAGTCAAGATAGTGTCTTGGCTGGGAACTTGAACAGTATATCGAATACGGGCCGAACTAAGTAATTGTTGATCTGGCTCGAACCCAACATGAAGCGTCATTCGATATGAAGTAATACTCAGCAAGAGATTTTCCTCATCGCGAGGCTACTCGGCAAGGGAAGACACTCATCGGAGGCTGCTCGGCTTGAGGTGATTGTTCTGTGCGAGGATGCTCGATGTGAGGGATGCTCGGCTAGAGGCAACCGTTATGTGCGAGGATGCTCGGCTAGAAGGCGGTTGCTCCGTGCGAGGCGGCTCGACTAGAGGCAATCACTCATTGAGGCGGCTCGACCAGAGATATCATCCATTGCAAAGTAGCTCGGCTAGAAGCACTACTCATCGTGAGTCTTAACTCAATGTGAAGTGAGCATTCATTGTGAATTACTAAGAAGTATATGTGTACAAGCATTAGCAAAATAGATTAATCGATCGTACCGATCGACATTCGAATAATTTAGTCGTTCATGATAACATGAAATAATTTTATCGATTAGTAAACTGAAATAATTTTATCTATTAATAAACCGAAATAATATAATACTCAGATAATATGTATTTGATTTACGTGCATGTGTTAGATTTTAACTAACAAATAAATGTAATATAAAGATTATTAAGTATAAAATAATAAAAAGTGCATCTAATGTCACTAGAATAATATAATAATGAAAAGTATAATAATTCATGCATCAAAAATTGGCATGGGATCCCTGACATGTCTCCCAAAATTATGGTAAAAGTAGATGACAAATTAATGAGAGTGATGTGAGAAGTGAAAGGGAAAGTGGCGTGTGCAACATGGTCTCACTTAGTCAAATAAGATTATTACTTGTAATAATAGGGCAACAGATGGTAAAATAATAATAACATATCCGGGAAAATTAATCAATGCTGCAAAACATGGTGCACCGTGCAGTGGTTTTCTTGGTGCAGGTGGTGGAGAAGCTCTTTGGCACTGCATATCCTCTTCCCCGTCGACTGGTCCCTCTGTTCCCTGTTTTTGCTTTTTTTTTCACTTCGGATTTCCAAAGTCAAATAAAGATACTTGAATTTTTCCTTCTTCTCATGAGTACATGTGACCATGATGGAAAGCTACTTTCCAACCTTGGTTTGTTTGTTGCAGATAACAAATATGCCAAGCAAAAACAATGGGTTTTGTGCTTTTTTTCGTTAGTGACCCAATAGAGAGATCAACGATGGATGAGGAGTGAGAAATTGTTTTCTTTGTGTTTTGGTTGAGAACAGAGAAGATATTTTTAGACATGGACCATAAAGAAGACAAGGGATTTTTTTGGGTTTCTTGGCAGTGAGCCATTCTAGATTTTTGGCCTTGTGTTCATGAACATTCATGGAGTTTCTACGGGTGAGTGAAGAGAAAAGGATCCGACATGAATTTTTGTAGCGATTCCCATAGACGGCACCAATTTGTTGATACCAAAAATGGCACCAAGGAGATCGAGAAGACAACGCATGAATATTAAGACACCGATATGTACGTGGTTCACCCGAATCAGGCTACGTCCACGGGACAAACTTTCCGAGATAGTATTATTGATAATAATAATGTTTACATATTCGTGACCTTGAGCCATTGAGAGAGTATGTAAAGAGGATGTCTTCACATGTGTGGGAGGTAGATGAGATTGTTTACAAATGAGGGGGATGCCCTCTTTAAATAGGCAAATATTAGGGTTTCCATTGCATTATGGGCTTCGTATTGGACTTAGACCCGGCTCAAGTGCGGGGTGAAATCCCGCACGAACAATTATTATCTGATATTAAAATATTAGATTAATCTCTTATAGTTTAGAATTTAGCTTTTGGATTTTGTGCCAAAATTTTAGGAATTACACCTTAAACTTTAAGTTATAAGCACCACCTCCCCTTATTAAACACCCCAGTACCCTTCTCTCCCTCTAAAACTTTTTATAACCTACTACTGAATCACAAACCATACGGATTTCATTTTTAGTTTAAAAAATATTAATTATAATATATAAATTTAATTATAAAATAGGTGGTTAGACAAAAAAAATGACAATAAATATGGAAAAAACGTCAGTCGAAGGAATTCAAACAAAAAAAAGGTTGATCCTAAATTATGGAAAATAAAATTTTCCCAACACACAGAGAAAAGTAAATATGAATTTTGCATGCAGGATTAGGGCAAAGTCTCTCACATTCAAGTGATAGGTTTCCGCGTGTCTACTGCCTAAGCCGCTTGAGCCACCGAGAGTGACACGTCGCATGCCCAAAACACCTGTCGCCTAAAACAAACGACAGAGGAACCACGGCCCTCCAGAAATGAAGTGTACGTGTCACTCTGGGGTGTGCCACATAAGTTGGTCATGACCTCTTCTTCAATTCCCCCGCAGCTTATTATATCCCCCAACCACACTCTACTTTCGACCTGTTGTCTTGCTGGTGAAAAAAGTTTCAATAAGTTAATTTGATTGTGTTTCAAGTGTGGTGTTTGGTTGTGAAGTTGGAAGGAGATTGATTTTGTAGCTCATCGATAAAGATATGAAGGTATGTATGTACGTGCTTGTTAATCCTGCCTACTAAACCTTTTTTGAAATCAAGAATAAATAATTAAATATTATTACTCTTTTGATAGTAAAGATGGATCTTATTATTCGATCAGTGATTTTAATCTTTTTGATATCAAGAATAAATCTTATTCTTATGACCGATGAGCTTTTTGTGGGTTCTTCAGTTCGCTATATTGTTGACTTCCACTGTTGCTGTCATTTCTACATTAATTGTATGGTTTATTAGCTAATTTGTACTTGATAAAGAGTTGTTTTACACGTTTTGGAGACATAAAATTCCCTTTTCTCCTGGTTCTTTTCGGTGTTCTTAATTTGGATGTACCTCAAGGCTACCTCCATGAGGAGAGTTTTACCTACCAAGGCCCCAAAACTGCCTAGTCTAGGGTTGATTATGTGACAATGTTTTTCAATAAAAGGATTAAATTTAATGAAAGGTTTATAGTTTTATCTCATAAAAGGATGTAGGGGTTCAAATGAAAGAAGATAACGTACATGTTAGTAAATTATTATTGCTCTTTTTGGAGTTAACTTTTTTCTTTCCCAAGTGAGTTTTGGCACTTAGATATCTAGGTGTAAAGATGAATCCCTCACTAATTAACCGTATGGCTTGCATGGACTAATTATATGTCGTCATCAACAAGGTTCATGAAACGAGGTCTCATTCCCACAATGAAGAGGACAAAATGATGACAAGGAAGCAGAAGGCAGAAAACAAGGCACATGAAGCCGCGCATTCTCCGAAGAAGCTCAAGTCTGAAGATGGCAATGACCGTGCTAATAATGGTAATGCAGTTGCTGAGTTTGAGAAAGTTTGCGCAGCAATCAAAGATAACCTCTCAATTGAGCAAATGCGTGAAATCTTGGAACTGAACGGCCAAGACTCCTCCGGCTCCGAGGCTGCCATTCTCCGAAAATGGTTAGTACATGTTTGTTTTGGTCACAATAATGTACATGTTTAATTTCAATTTGACCATGTAGGTGGTTGTTTAAAGTTGTTTTTTTTTTTTTTTTGGCTTATTGGTTTGGACAGCCAAGACTTGCTGTTTTATGGGCCACTAGATAAGTGCCCAGCTTGCGATGGGAAATTGGAGTTCAATGGTATAAAATACACGTGCACGGGTACTTATAGTGAATGGTCTACTTGTACATTTAACACAAAGGATCCACCAAGGAAAAAAGAACCGATTGAGTTATCAGATAGTGTCCTCAACTCCCCTGCTTCAGATGTAATACGTATTTCGTCGGTCATTTTCTCTCTTCAATTAATTATGTTATGTCTCAACTGTCTTTTCCAGTTATGAGCTCTTTATGTGGTGTAGTTGTTGAAAAAACATGAAGACCCCAGTTGCCGGCCGCGGAAGGTGTTGAGCATCCCAGATAAGCCTTTCAGTGGAATGCTGATTTCTCTTATGGGCCGTCTTACTCGATCTCATGTATGTAGCACCATTAAGATACAAGTCCTGCTCTTTCTGTAAAGGCAAAGTGATCTGCACATACACTATTTGTTATGGCTGTAAATTAGAGCAGAATCAGTTGACAGAAGCAACTGAGAAGGTCCCTTTATATTTTGATTGTTTTCTTTCTTATGCAGCAATACTGGAGAAAAGAAATAGAAAAACATGGAGGAAAGGTTGCCAACCATGTGATTGGTAATTCGCTTTTATGTCCTAGAGACTTTTGTTGCAGGAGATTATAGTGGATCTTGTCGCTAGGGTGACACTCTTATTGCAAACTTTGCAGGTGTAACTTGCCTGATTGCCTCTCCTGCTGAGAGAGAGCGAGGTGGCACATCTAAACTCGCAGAAGCGATGTGAGTATGCATTTTCCGTCTTTATATGTCACACTGATCTTCACCCTGGAAAGTATTGTTCTAGGTTTTCATCTGAAAAAAACTGCAAGTATAACTGCTTAGAAGTAACTTTTTGGGCAGGGAAAGAGGCATACCGGTAGTAAGTGAAGCATGGCTGGCCGACAGCATTGAGAAACAAGAACCGCAGCCACTTGAAGCATATGACATTGTCAGTGATCTTGCTCCTGATGGCAGAGGAATTCCATGGGACAAAATGGATCCAAGTGAAGAGGCACTTGAGTCCCTTTCAGCAGAAGTATAAATTTCCTTCCCAAATACTTCTAGAGATGTTTTCTGCTGAAAATTTCAGACGCACGCATTTGAGTATGTATTTTATTAACACAGTATCATCTGAGTGCAGCTGAAGCTGTATGGGAAGAGAGGTGTCCACACGGACACGAAGCTGCAAGAGCGAGGCGGGAAAATATTTGAGAAAGATGGCATAATGTACAATTGTGCCTTTTCTCGTTGTGATCTAGGCAAAAACTTGAATGAGTAATTAGACCTCTTCTTAGCTATTTTAGTTTAGATGTGATA
Source organism: Prinsepia uniflora (assembly GCA_032719365.1). Taxonomy (NCBI): domain Eukaryota; kingdom Viridiplantae; phylum Streptophyta; class Magnoliopsida; order Rosales; family Rosaceae; genus Prinsepia; species Prinsepia uniflora. Next base: position 8,269,471 of record CM064862.1, on the reverse strand, counting down.
AAGGTGGTGTTAATTTTGGAGTTTTTTTGTTGCAGTTACTGCATCTTGCAGCTGATCACTGTACCAGATAACAGCCTGCATTTGTACTACAAGAAAGGGAGAGTTGGTGACGATATGAATGCAGAGGAAAGGCTTGAAGAATGGGACAACGTGGATAATGCTGTGAAGGAGTTTGTGAGGCTCTTTGAGGAAGCAACTGGAAATGAGTTTGAACCGTGGGAAAGAGAGAAGAAAATTCAGAAGAAGCTGTTGAAGTTTTACCCTGTAGACATGGTAAAGTCTCCAGTGATCCCATTGTCGTTGGGATGTTGTGAATTATGTGACAATGTTTTTTAATATCGATAGGATGATGGAGTTGATGTGAGGCATGGAGGACTTGCTCTTCGCCAGTTGGGAGTTGCCACAACACATTGCAAGCTCGAGCCTTTGGTGGCGAATTTCATGAAGGTCTTGTGCAGTCAGGAGATATACAAGTATGCTTTGATGGAGATGGGATATGACCCACCGGAGCTGCCAATGGGGGTGCTTTCGGATTTCCACCTGAAAACATGTGAAGAAGTTCTTCAAATGTTTGTGGATAAATTGAAATCTATGAAGGATGCAGGGCCAAAGGCCGAGGCTGTGTGGTCAGATTTTAGTCAAAGATGGTTTTGTCTAATGCACTCTACTAGGCCATTTATCTTCAAGGACTTTCAGGAACTAGCGGACAATGTAAGCAGAACCGAATTATATGTCACCCATTTCATACTAGAATTGTCCACTTCATTCAGAGATCTTGTGTCTCCCAATATTGCAGGCTGCAACTGCTCTGGAGAGTGTTAGAGACATAACAGTGGCTTCCCATCTGATAGGAGACATGAGTGGATCTACCTTCGATGATCCCTTGTCTGACCGGTATAACAAATTAGGTTGCTCAATTTCTCCTCTAGATAAGGAATCCGACGACTATAAGATGATCCTGAAGTACCTGGAGAAGACCTATGAGCCCTACAAAGTTGGAGACATTGTTAGTATGCAAGTTTTTCAGTTTCCATATCATTATCAATATAATATATGGTCACTTGAGAAATCAAAGATAAGGTAATTGCTAATCCGTTTCAGGAGTACGGAGTTTCTGTTGATAACATATTTGGTGTTGAACCAAGTGCTTGCCCATCCATGGACGAAATTAAGAAGTTGCCAAACAAAGTCCTCTTATGGTGTGGTAAGATGCTTTCCTTTTGAAAATGAGAAGCGTACGCAGCTTCGTTTGAGACAATAAAGACTTGATTACAGAAACTGTCAGTAAACAAGTGCACTTCAGTTAATGACCTTGCCATGGGGACATTTTGCCTGCAGGAACACGGAGTTCGAATCTATTGAGGCACCTGCACAAAGGTTTCTTGCCGGCGATATGCTCTCTCCCGGTTCCAGGCTATATGGTATGATAGTGATATTTCAGGGCACATTTGATGTGATTGAAGTTTATCTGTGTGCTGACAGTAGGGTTTTGGCTCCAGTTTGGCAAGGCCATCGTTTGCTCTGATGCTGCTGCTGAAGCTGCAAGGTACGGGTATACGGCCTTGGACAGACCAGAAGGATTCCTGGTCTTGGCTGTGGCTTCTCTTGGAAACGAGATTATCGAGGTCAAGAGCCCACCGGAGGTATGAAAGTCCAAAACCCGATCTAATTCGAGTGTGAGCAGTATCTTGTTACTGTACATGTGCTTACAAATCTGCTGCAATTTGATGTGGCAGGATACTAAGTCTCTAGAGGAGAAGAAAGCTGGAGTGAAAGGAGTGGGGAAGAAGAAAACCGATGAATCAGAGCATTTTGTGTGGCAAGATGACATTAAGGTTCCTTGTGGTCGTTTAGTGCCTTCAGATAACAAAGACAGCATCCTCGAGTATAACGAGTATGCTGTTTATGACCCGAAACAGGTACAAATAGCTGCTCTACTTGCTCTCCCGGGTGTTTTCCATTGTTCTATTATGTTCAATTGGTTCTTCTAACAGGTAAGCATAAGGTTTTTGGTGGCGGTGAAGTACGAGGAGAAGGATGCAGTGATGGAACCGGCGGATCCGGGCGATGTCTGAAGGTACCAGGATGGTATCGGGGCAAAACCAAAGAAATGAAGGAGCCAAGGAGGGTAGGGTGTACAGATCTTTTTGGCTTCAACTTTTGTTTTCCTTTTGTATGGGAGTGGGAAATGGCTCTAACGAGCTTCAGATAGCCCGACCTTTTGTTGTATATAGCTGTCTTTGCCAGTCTTTAAAGTATCATCCCCAAGCTTTTCAGTTTCAGCAGTTAACTGTTCTTAATCCCAACGGAGTTTGTAACACCATCTAAATTGAAGCCTTGATAGCTCGCTATCTAGTCGTGGTATGTCTTATGTATTGGGTCTAGACCGATAAGGAAACCGCTTTCGGAATTTGAGTAAGCAGCGTGCTATCGACTTTGGCAATTTTCATCCTATGCCTAAAATCCCTAGTTGGACGGTGGCCTAGTGAATGAATAGAAATCTGTTTCTGCACTTATTTTTCCATGAACAAGATCTACTTCTTCGTTGTTGAACCCTATCCTACGTCCTTTTTATACATATCACAAGTAATCTAACAAACCTGAAAGCAAAGGGAAAATGGGTCCAAAACTGATTTTCAACATATCAAGAGAATAAAGTTGCAGGCGTGCATTTGGGATAAGAGCACAAAAGATTTCCTGAGAAGTGCACTATGTGGTGCATGTGCCTGCCTTAAAACCTATCACACGTTAATATAGGCGGATTTTATTTGTATGGATGGATCTTTGTAAATTTTTAAATGTGATCTCTCTTACATTGTTCTAAGTTCTAACTCTTGACTGGATAAAAATTAGATACTTCTAAATGTGATCTGTTCTTGACTGGATAAAGAATTAGATACCTCAGGTATCAACATATTCCGAAAGAACCTGCCCCATAATTGAGCTAATTCAACAGAAACCATAAGCCTGTTGTTACGAGTTCTGTTCAAGATAATGGTCTCAAAAGTAGTTTCAACTGTGACATTCCATGATATAATCTCAAGAATCCAATTCAAGAAAGCTAAATCTCATTCAACAGGAGCAGTTGATGAACTGATATGCATTTCAAGTTTACAGTTGATATTTCCCAAAACTATCTTTGATAGTACAGGGTCACAGCATGAAAAATGATGATTCTTCAACAATTTGTGCTATTTTGACTGTCTTTGTTAGATACTACAATTACACCAAGAATACAACAAATGAGACCTCACAAACATACCAACTAATTTAATCTACAAAAGCATAACATTTTTCAGCTGGCACAACCAAAACCAATGTCATTGATATAGACCCACAGGAGGAATCTTGAACTTGTTTGAAATAAAGGGTATTATCTGTGGTCTCTCTACTAAATCGCGGTACAAATCATACTCCGCCAGATAATCATGCAACCGAAGCTCAGCCTTCTGATTCGTATGATAATGATGCTTAGCTGAATCCGACTTCCCAAATCCAAAGACACTAACTTTGTCACAAATTCCCAAAGCAAGCATAATGGCTTGCATACCAGAAGAGTAATGGAAGTTAGCACCATCATGAACAGCACCCCAGTCATCAAACGACTTCCCGGTCTCCTCCACAAACCGTTTCAACGAATAATACTTCACAATTCTTGCACACAACACATCAAACCGAGGATCAGTCACCAGCAATGGCGCATTGTGGGAAACGTTGCATACTGTGTAATCGAAGAAATGCAAGGGTTGACAAATGTACATAATCATAGGCACATTGAGTCCATAAGGGTGGCAAAAACAACCGTCTCTCCTAGCACAAAGATGTAAAACGTTACTATTTACAAATGAAATGCTTGTTTTCGACCCAACTTTCCCCTCAAAACTCTCAATCCTTGCATTGTTCAATCGAATCACAACCTCATGACTATCAATCAAAGCACCATGATTACTCTTCAACAAAATCCCACTATTCCCGACCACCGCACACGACCGATAGCGCTGGTGCTCTGAATCCACCAAGCCATTGTGCCTGTCAAGAGGATGCCTAACAAGTCTAACTAATTCCGACATGATATCAGGCTGAAACCTTTTGTTTCTTGACCAGTCAATCAAAATTCTTCTAAAATCCAACCAATAACGATAAAATTGAGGAGAGCGAAACATTACCGGCAAGCCAACGGAGGTCCTAGCTCTGGTATCATGGTGGTTGAATCGTCTCCAAGAAGCAAAAGTCCGGTACCGTCCGAGACTGGCAAAATTACCCTCCAAAAGTTGCTCTATTTCTTGCTTGGCTTTAGCTTCACCGACATCAACGGCGGCGAATTTGAGCAGAGTGGCATTGAACACCGGTTTTGGTGGTTGGATTAGTACCTTCTTTTCGAGCTCAACCGAGCTCAAGCTATGGCGGACCACCGTTCGACAGCTCAGAGTGGCGGCAAACACTATGAGTAGAAGAAGACTGAACAATGGACGGACAGAGCGCTTCATTGGCACAATGACGAAATCACTGAAAGGGTTGATGGGTGTTGTTGCTAAATGTGGCCAGAAATAGAGCCTCGTACAGATCTTGAAGCTCTGTGTATTGGGTTCATCTTGGATTTCTACAGATTTTGGCATTACAAGGAATAAAAAAGAGGCCTTTGTTGATAAATTTAGATGGTAAAAAATGGGTTATGAGATTTGCATCTGGGATTTAAGTGAGGACTGGGTCAGTGAGATTGAGAGTGAGAATCAAATTGGGTATGTGGGATTTGGTTGAGAAATGGAAATTTCATGATAGTTGAGAGAAGGTGCTAAAGTGTGAGAGGGGTTTGGACCTGGGAGAGATTGACAGCTGCCATTGATGTGCTGAGTTGGAGAAACCAGGTGACAAACCCCATTAGACCTCAAAAAAAAAAAAAGCTTTAGACTTTAAGAGGTGGGTTTGGGTCTGTGTTTCTGGGGATGTAGATGCAATGAAGAACAGTAAAAAATTGACCACTTTTTAATTATGGGATGGTGTTGACGTGAAGAAGTGATCGGGCATTCTGAAAGGTGTGATTTGGATTTGTTCAAGGCTCTACTGTGGGAGTGTTGTGGAATAGTGGAAGCATGGTGTTTTATCTAGTGGGAAGGAATTTATACGCTACTTTGCATTTGCCTTTGCAGCTCAAAACAATGATGTTGAGTGGGTGGGATTTGGGGTGGGTCCATCTGAGCTCTAGGCTAGGGTTTGCCAAGAACAAGAAGAACCCAAATCAATTCTGCTCAATACCAAGAAAAATGTGAGAATTTAAGCCTTCAGTTACAAAATTAAATTTCTTTTTGTTGGCAAAAGTAGAAAACAAGATGGCACTGATCTATCAGAAATGAAAAAAACCAATCCAAGTAATTCAATCCTAAAATAATTATGATACAAATTTGTTATAATAATTCAGTAAATTTTTATGTGAAGAAAGTGGAGGATAGTTTCTGAAAAATAACTAATTGAAAAGAAACCACTGACAATCAAAACCTGAACCCTCCAAGGTAGGCGGAGCATTGGAAGCGATCTTAATCAATCTTCGAACCTTCATTGTGTACTTTATCAAAACCCTAATTTATAATTCTTCACAATCTTCGATCTAGCTATTTACGTTAACTAGGCTATTAAAATTGAGCTCAACTCTATACATATCTTTTTAAGATGCCACGTAATGTGAGATGATTAAATTGTGTATGGCTCATACAGTAGAAGGGATCAAACTGATGCTCTAGATCTAACTGGTACTCGTATTTGTTTACAATGTTAGGGGAAAACCGAGCAATTGACTCTTTGTTCCTTTGAAATACACTTTTTGGGTTTTGTCGTTAAATAACAAATAATTTTGTGGATTTTGGAGTGAATAAGTATAATGCAAAATCGTTTTATATACATTTTTGGGGAAAAACAAGCCACCAAATGGGATATTAATTAAGTATTGACTCAAAAGAGATAGAAATCGTGGATCATTATTCACTATTCATGAATACTTTGAATGTTCTATCATATATAGGCCAGTTGTTTGATCACTCGTTTATTTTTGGAGTCTTTAGTTTATCACCTCTTGTCTTATGAAGTCTTAGATACAAGGCAGGATTTTTGTACTTGAGCTGGATTCAATATAGCGTGTCTTAGATATATTTTTCTAGATAAAAAATTCGTCATTTTTTAACATGGGCTTTTAATTAGAATATAGTAAATTTTTTAAAATATAATATGAACGAAATAATTATAGCATGTTACTGTGTCTTAGATGATTAAGTGACGGGAAAAGAATTGTGAAGGGTTGGATAATTATAATGTGAACCCTTTTCTTCGCAAGAAAAATCTTACATAAATGTTAGTTGTTTCGTATCTTCTTTTTTAAAATTTGAGGTGATTTCCATATAGAAAAATGAGACTAATTCTCGGTGAATGCTAGAGAAGTTAAAAGAACCATGAAGCTAATCTTGATAGCTCATTGTTTCATACTATCGAGTAGTTATATGTCTAGAGGTTAAAGTTACTTGAGTCACTAGTACTATAATTTAGTCTTTTGTTTTCATTATGTAAGAGAAATTGTTAAGTCTTAAACTTGATACACATAAAAACAATGGATACTAAATATATTTACTTTCTCCTATAGAAATAAGGCTAAAAGTCCAAATTTCCATCCAATTATTTAATGGAATAACGGCATGCTCCTCACATAAAACTAGGGGTATTTTTGTCATTTTGATTAGACTTATATATGGATTAATTTTAATGAAATTTGAATTAATTTTACAAATAATACGCTATTATGTACAACATAAATTAATTACAAAACTGTTTTTAAGCATCAAATAGTAGAAAAATTAAGGAATAAGAATATATAATTTTATTTTAACATAAAAATAAAGATATATAATTGCAATATAACGAGAATATCATTTTATAAGTGGAATATAAAAATATTCTATTAAATAATTAATTAAATACAAAATAAAATAAAATCGATTAAATTAAAACTGCAAGATTTAAAGTAGAAAATTAAGTAAACTCTTTCGGCTAAAAACAAAATAAAAAGTTAGATTAGGCTGATAATGATGGGATGGTCTAAAGGCCCATAATTAAAGAAAGAAAATAGAGAATAAACAAAGAAACTGAAACTCCTAGTCCTACTCCATTTTCTTCTATGCCATTAAAAGTGGGACCTCCACTGCCTCTTTTGTGAAAGAGATGTATGCCGTTCCATCAAAAGTTGGAAACTTTTTCATGTAACTATTAAGCATTAGGAGGGAGAGGGAGGCCATGGCATGCATTTGCATTTGCATTTTTTAATATGTTTTTTTTATTTTCTATTAGAAAAGATTAAATCATATATTTTTTTTGAAATAAAAAATAAAAATAAGAGAAATAATTACCTTAATTCACGGTCTATTTTTTTTATTTCACCATCCTCTCTTTTCATTAATCATTATTATTACTTTTTAATTTATAAATTTAATTTTTTATTTTGTTATTATATTTTCAACTATTAAATAATTATAAAGGTATTTTTGTCTAATTTTTTTAATTTTATTATGAATAATGTTAGAGGTAACATTTACTTTCCCATTTTTTTGTATCCCATTATATGTGGCATCCGTCGTCTTAAGGTTTAAGTTCTTTTTTTTAAAAGGAAACAATTGGCATTGTTGATATTTTATTCATTTCATATTTAAAGTTAATTAATTTAACTTTTTTAATATTGAATATTATTTTTATTTTTATTTTAAGATAGATAATTAAAATGATGATATAATTTAATAAAAAAGAAATAATGATATGGAATGTTACATCAGACGCGACGTATAGTAGAATAAAAAAAAATAAATGGTACCCTAACATTATTCTTTTGTTATTATATCCACTCTTTCCATTAATCATTATTAATACTCAACCAAATCTGTTGAGTCAAGTAAGGAATCTTTTCAAGCATCTTTGGTTTAGCATTTTTGGGGATTATAAAGCCAATCGTGCTCGTGTAGAGTGGCCAGTGGGTTAACTCAAGAGCATTGTTTCTTTTATAATATTAAGCCTACTTCAGAATTGCAAGTAATTTGCAGCCATTAATTGGAAGGTAAAGTTATAGACCTGCTCCATCTGCCTTTCATGGGATGCATACTCAAAAAATTAAGCGAAAGAAGAAAAGTAGGATTTTATTTTTATTTTATTTTATAACATTTAGAGGTCAATATAAGATTATTATACGTAGCATTCAGTCAATTGAATCCTCATCAAGCCTTGATTTATTTGTTGCTTGAGTTGTAAAGTCGCTGTGAATAATCAGAATTTGCTTTATTTTTATAACCGATTGGTTGAAATAATTTATTTTTAAACGTACGTATAAGACCTTCAAAGTTGTTACAAAATACAAGGTATGACTGACACTTGAGAGGAAGATTTATGCTTTGATTTAAAAAACAAAACACTCCAAAATTGAGATGGAGTACATAGCTAGCTAGATACTTTGTTCTTTCTTTTGTCCTTTTCCTTTTTAAAGAAAATACGTTTGGAACTCTACAGAAGGGAGAATTCCTAGCTACAAGCATGCAGCTTTCTCTACGAATTATACATACAATTTTTGAATCCCCTTCAATATCGATATCTGAAATACAACCCTTTTGGATTGTCCAATAAAATTCATCAAGAACAAACAACATTCTTATGCCTTCATAATCACAACACCACAAGAATCTCTAGCAATATAAAACACAAAGAAATATTGGGCTCGCCTTCGTATTGGCAAGGCCTTAATTAGTAATTTGATTACATAGATAATTGTGGTCTTCTAATAATTTATGGAGCAGGCCAAAGACCTTCCAATACTTAAATTAGGTAGATATTCTAGGGCATAAGTATGCATGGGACTAGGGTTAGTTACCATGCGCTTTATCTACGTGAATTCGAGTTAACTTAGCCTAGGACAGTAGGACTAGGGTTCATTGATTGATTACTACATGACATGGCATTCTCGTTTAAATATAGGCCGTCCGTACTTGGGATGGTTCCCGAGGATCCAATATGACCGCTTAGGTCTGTGTTGCCAAGATATTATTCTATGGAAGTGGGCGGGTTGTGCGGGTTGTTCGTTAGAAGTTCTGTCCATTTTTATTTTTTTTGTGTCGTAAGAAAGAAATCGACGTTTCTAACGTATATTCAATCGTACTGGTATGTCCCCATGGATTTGTTTTTTTATCGGAGCATCAAGCAACGCAAGCCGGTTCTACTTGACTACGCCCCTAACAACTATGTGATTCATTTCATGTCATCCTCCAAGTAAGACTATGATTCTAAATTTCATTACGGATTGAGCTTGTTTGGTGAATGAATTAATTTAGATTGGATAATTTATCAAATTCTATAATGTATTTTTATTTTTAAAAGGATTAGAGAAAATAAAAATGGAGAAAATCTTATCAAACCTTCCGAACTCACTAAACGTTGCTGTTACGATTACTTTCTTTTTACAGTTTGAATTTGCCGATAAAACTAGACATAAAAGTTCATGTTTAGGCTTTTCTTATAAATGGGCAACACTTGCTGTTTTGGGCCGATATTAGCTCAAGTTTCTTTGGATACTAGTTTACATGTATGATTTGCTGGGAAGGCTCTGGGCCAGTTCGGTATCGCTTCTGCTGTGTTGTCGGTTGCAACAATAAGCACTTCTCAAATAGAAGAATAACACATTTATTATTATAAAAAAATGTCATTTTCTTTCGGTACACCAAATACTAGGATATTGTTCATCCAAAAAAAGAGTCATTTTCTTTGGTACGTTCCGTTTAATTTCCGTTCAATAATTTCCATTTAATTTCCGTTCAATAATTTCCATTTAATTTCCGTTCAATAATTTCCATTTAAATCTCAAACCTCGTGCGAGTAAGCATTCTTTTTGCAAAGGAAAAAATAAAAAATAAAAGCAGAATTCATTAAATTTTGATTAAATTTTTACAAAGACCAAGCAACAACATTATCCCACAACACCCGCCAACGAACCAACCCGACCCGGAACGAAATTTCCCAATCCCGCGAAAATAATTAAACGCCGATTATAACCCTGGGAATTGGACTCAGATCTTCTGCAGTTTCTCGCCCTTGATAACCGGGTTGGCCTTGGCGATCTGATCCTTTCCCATACTCCTGAAATCAAACCCGCACGCGTGCTGCTCCGGGTACCTATGGGTCCCGCAGAAAGTCATCCCACACCGGCACTTGAACCCCGTCAACCCCACGCGCCGCCTGCACGTCATGCACCTGTTCCTCTGCGTCGCAGCCGACGCACCCGCCTCCTCCTTCTCTTCCTGCTTCGTTTCCACCACGCGCTCCACCTGCTCGTCGTGCGACGGCGAGACGGAGAACGGCGAGGAAAACAAACGAGAGGAAGAGGAAGGAGAGGAAGACGAAGAGGCGGAGGCAGCGGAGGACATTAGGGTTTGGTTGAGAGCGAGCTGCTGTTGCTCCTTGAGCTGCAAGTCACGGTAGCATTTAGAACACATGTTCTGGGTCGTGGGACTCCCGAAAAATCCACAGTTGTTCACGCAAAGCTGCGGAGCCTGGCATCGATGCTCTTCCGCCATATCTCTATTTCAATTTCTACAATCACAATCGACCGGAAAAAGTATCAGAATCTCGTCCAATTCTCAACCGACTGATTCAAAATCAATCAGATCTTTTGATTATTCGCTAATAAATCAACGGTCAATATAAGAGTAATTATCTCTGTATCCAAAATCCTATAAAAACAAAGGAAAGAACAGTACCTGATAAAAGAATTCAGTCCGATTTGATTTGATTTTCAAAGCGTTCGTTGACGATTTGAAGGAAGAAGTAAAGGAATCGAGAGTATTTAAAGGCTGGCTTGTGAATATATATTGAGGGGAGAGGAGGCAATCAAATGGAGAAAGGAGAGAAAAAGGAAAACCAGGCAGTCCCTTGGGATTGGGATTCCTGGTTCTCAAAGGAAACAAAATTCCAGAGAGTTCTCTTCTCTCTCCTCCTGTCTTTCTTTCCTTCTTTTTTTCTCTCCCTTTTTTTTTTTTTTGTTTTGGTTTCCAACTTTATTTTATCTCCTACCAAACGGTGGTTTATTGTCTCTCAATCTGTCTGGTTGTTTATTATTAATGCGCGTAAGATAGACAAAAAGGAGTTTTTATTAAGGAATTAATAATAAATATCGATTATCTTCTAGAAGTCGTTTAAGCCACGCTAGGGTTTTGATCTCCACGCCATTTCGGACCAGACCCGGTCTAATGCCCAGTCTGGTCCGCTTGTATCGTTTTCGCGTCGAAGTGGGTCCAATTTTGATTTTGACCATCCGGTTCTTGCTGGCCATTGAACTATGTGATTGGTTACTTCGTGTCAGGTACAGTGAATGTGAAAAAAGTGATTAATCATTCATAAAATATCAAACAAATTATCTATAATTAAACTACATTATGTTTTGTTCGGGCAAAATGATTTTGAGCATATTATTCTCTGAGTTTGCGCTTACCTTTTCTAAATTTCATATTTCAGTATATTAATGCAAGGTGAAAAATAGGCCACTAATAAATAGTTAGTAAAAATACTTCATTAAAAAATAAATTTACGATAAAAAGAAAAATAAGATCAATGGACAAATTGAAAAAAAAAAAAAAATATCTTGCATAATGGCGCTGTAACCTACTTGGGAGTTGTTATGACCTATGGGCACTTTTAGTTATTTTTCGAGTTCCTCATTGAAATATGATTGGAACACTTTTTTAACTGTTGAATGACAATTAATGGAGAAAAATGTATTTGTATCAAATACTAATTCATAATCTATTTATACTCACTCAAAATAAAATGTATTTGTTTCAAATATGTATACGTAATAAGTAATTCGTAATGTATTCATACTCACTCAAAATCTTGAATCTAGCACAAACTTAATAAAATTGACTACTTTTATTTATACTTTTTAACCAAAAAAAAAATAAATCGAATCCTTCATGTGTTTGTTTTGCATTTTTGTAGAAAAAAGATGGGAGGGTTTATGCTCATACCTAAATAACACCTCTGAAAGCTATCTACAGCCTTCATCTATGCAATTTTTATTTTTATTTTTTACTTTTTGCCTTCAAAATACTTGGAATTTGATGAGTTAAGAATTATACAATAGAATTCAATACAACCCACAAAACAAGCACCATAGGCCGCGTTTGGTGAGTAAGATTAGACTGAATTGAATAACTTTGCAAATTCAATGTATTTTGAGTGTGAAAATGGATGCAGTTCCATTTTAGGAGGGTTAGAGAGGATTAGACATAGGAGAAAACTTACACTTTCTAATTCTACTATTTTAAAGGGATTGGATTTGATAAGTTTTCTTCTATCTGTACTTCCTCTAATCCCCTTAAAAAGAAAACACATCAATTTTCATGTTCAAAATACATCGAATTTGATGCGTTATTCAATCCAATCCAATCCAGTCATTCTGACCAAACGAGCCCATAATCTCTAACAAGGGATGGGATAATTCATGTGCACCTATGTAATATCACAGTATTAAGTCTATAGCAACCAGCTTCTCATAATTTGATGCAAGTTTCCCTAGAAAAAGGTAAAGTTCATAACAGCAACCGTGAATTAAAGTTTCTGTAACAAGTACCAAAATGCAGATGTTCATTTATGGAGTGAGATGAGATTTCAATTCTGATAAGGGACCGCGAGATCATCAAATCCACATGAAAGTTTCAGACAGCCAACTTAGAAATGCAGTAAAAACTGAATAGTAGAAGACCGTCAGACCTAGGCTACTTTCACATTCTAAAGCCCTGAGTTAACCAATTGAATGCAACCTCAACTAAAAGCTTACTCTGTGCAATGCAAGGAGCTATGCAACACCCACAATGTATGCATTCCAAGAATCTTGTTGCTGAAAATGTTTAATCTCTTCATATTTTATGCCTCGACCGGTACCAAAACCCTCTTGTCTTCTGATTTCCCTGCTGTCTTGCATTTTGCGCAGCCAGAAATGAACAGATTGAAATCCTGCTTCTTCTAAGCAGTCTTTAATCTCAGGCAATGACCACCTGGCAGATGAGCAATTGTCTCTAAATTAAACCAAATTTCCAGGAACACAAGACATTATCCCTACTCATTAACCATTATGAAGCCTATGCTCAATATCCGTTTACGACATAGAAGAACTCAAAACTGGAAAAACAAAACAACTTACAGCCTCCAGCTGTATGAAAATGCGTGTCGAATTTTCTTCTGCTGCTTTTGGAGATGGAAATGGAGGCTAATCCTTGTCTTGCGCTCGGCAATATCAAATTCAGCTTGCTCCCAAACATACTGCACAAGCCAATAGCAATTTAAATAATTATAATGACGTCTTTGCAAGCTAAGGATATTAGTTGGACGATAAGATCTACTCTCTGTCATAGTCATCAGGATGCGTGTCGAATTTTCTGCTGCTTTTGGAGATGGAAATGGAGGCTAATCCTTGTCTTGCGCTCGGAAATATCAAATTCAGCTTGCTCCCAAACATACTGCACAAGCCAATAGCAATTTAAATAATTATAATGACGTCTTTGCAAGCTAAGGATATTAGTTGGACGATAAGATCTACTCTCTGTCATAGTCATCAGGTTTTGTCTTTTTTTCCCTCCCAAAGATGGACAGGGAAAAAGAGAAAAAACTTATTTCCCAATCATAGTCATAAGACAACATTTGGCCTTGTATATCGACCGGTAACTATTTTCCAACTATTATTGGTTTCCTTCTCTTTCATCCTTCAAACACCCATACCAGGTTTCAGATGGAGTACAAACCATGCTACAATAAGTAAGGATTTTTTTCTTCTTATATAAGGGATATTGAGGGGGACCACACACATGGCCTAGGTTTCATAGGTAAGTACTCTAAACCACTTGAGCAACTTCCCCTTGCATAAGTAAGGAATATTTGAAAAGAAAATTACCGTAAAATTGGCAAATCTCCTTTGAAGCTTCAGCTTGCATTCCGAGGATGTACCACCATACAAATCCATTACAAATATTCCACCTTTATTTGACAGGGCATCAAGAGCATGCTTGAAATACTGAATCAGTTCAGCACGTTGATGAAGACAACAACAGCTGTAGTTAAAAGCACACACAATGTCTCTGGGAGGAAAAGGATGGTTCCTTAAGCACCTCTCAACATTTGAGGAAGGAGAGCCCTCTTGAAAAGTAGATTCCAAGCCACCACTCTCCAGACCATCTTCTTTCTCAGTGAGAGAAATGTTTCTTATCAGCTCCTGGGGCTCAATTTTGATTAGTTTTGCCTCCAGAGGTTGTAAGACATTCCCGTGAAAGAGGGACATTCTAGAATATCCATCACTCCCGACTTTATTTATGTTGTTCAACATCCAAATCCAACCCTACAGCAGTCCTTCTTGGGTCAGTGCTGAGCCATTCTGCACTGTCAAACATAAAGGTAATGTTAGATCTGAAAACTATGCCTGGAACTTAATGTATCTATACTTACAATCAATTTACGACACCAAGTTACTGCTAACTCATACCTTAATTGTAACTAAAAACTGAATCAATAGACACTCACCCCATGATAAAAGCTTATATTAACGAATAGAAGTCAACATGTACACAAATATATAACGCCTGAAAATTTAAAGAAAGCCAACCATGATGTTGTAGAACAATTATATCTTCTTTAACTAGACTCTAAAACCCAAATGCACTAATCTTCATAACCCATAACAGAGTCTCCTCAAAAGTAATCTCACGTTTACTCTTGGGCAGCAGTGGATACATTCCCAGGCGTATTTGCATCCATTCTGGAAACTAACTGTGAACACGATATTTTCCCCAAAGAATCTCTAACAAAACCTACCCAAGCCCCAATAGATTGCACCAAAATGGTAACAAGGCAAGCATGGCGTTACATATATGTTTTCAAACTATTTCTAAATCTCTGTTCAGATATGTCAATGGAAAAGATAGTGATGTACCTGAGAAGGGCAGTGCCACAGAAATCTTCTTGGAGATGGAGAGGTAGTCTCCCACCCACATACATCAAAAAAAACTTCTGCAAATAGCTTATGTCTCCTTTTGGTGACTGTAGATAAAATAAATTTCAAATTAATCACATCACAAACCTCCTCCAGAAGAACCACATAGAATCAGTCACTTGGATGCTAAGGAGCCAGAAGGCACGAAGACAAAAATTACTATTCCATCTTAAATTTTACAATTTTCCAATAAAGCAAAATGCTGCATTGAGTTCAGGTGACTTGGGTTTTGCTTCTTTGTTTTCTCCCCCAATTGCCTATCTAATATTTTGCATTCTCTACAATTTTCCCATATCTTCTTAGCAACCAAACATGGAGCAAATAAGCAGCAGTAAACGATTCAAACCTGTACAGATTGTTCATAAAGATGAACTTTTGAAAATTTCTCAGCATTCTTTGGTTCTTCCCAATTGCCTATCCAAATGTTTAGCATTCTCATTTCTCTAAACTTTCCCCATATTTTCTCAGCACCAAAGATGGAGTAATTAAATAGCAGTGGATGGGTCAAACCTGTACAGAGAATTGATAAAGATAAAATTTTAATATTTTCTCAGCATTCTTCCTTTCTTCCCAATTGCCTACTCAAATGCTTAGCATTCTTTAAACGTTCCCCATATTTTCTCAGCAACCAAACAAGCGTAATTAAACAGCAGCGAATGAGTCAAACCTGTACAGATTGTTGATAAAGATGAAATTTTGAGGGTATATCACTTGATGGGCATCCATCAGCTTCCTCATCTACCTCAGCCTCGTCCTCCTCCTCCTCCTCGTCCTCCTCCTCCTCTTCTTCTTCAGAAAGAATGATCTTGGAAGCTGACTGACCTTCATAATCGCCACCGCCAACACCTTCTTCCTCTTCTTCAGTATATTTAAAGGCAGCTTTTTTTTCCTGGTGTCTCGGTTTCTTGTCTCGCTTTCCCATTTTCTTTCACTTTTCTTGCCACCGGGCGCTCTAGAACGCATCAGTTATGAACACGACTAATCTGAAACTTCGAATGCATGACTCTTTACTATTGTGATTGTTAATTATTTGCCAATTACACAAGTTAACCAACTAATGCCTTTCCCCCCAAATCAATGCGGCGCGATAGCACCGAACCCAAGACAACTTTAGGGCACCTACGTACGCAATGTTATAAAGAGCGGCGGCCGGCGCTTACTGAAAAGTCTTCTAATTTCGGCAAGACAGCTTAACCTGCGAAATATCCAAAGATTCATTTTTCATACCGTGATATTTAGCTTGACCTTCGACTCTTCGAGATACCTACCCGAACAATAAATAGGAATATTACTATATGTCATAGATAAGAATATAACTAAATCGTTAGGTCGTAATATTGTTTCTCATTCAAATGAAATTGGTCTAAAACTAATAATTTCATTTCTGAATTTTAATATCTTCAATTTAAATATTAGGTTTTTTTATTTCTTGAGTTTAGGTCACTCAAGAGATTCTATATTTTGTGTATTTTTTATTTTAATATAATTATTTTGGGAAAAAAATTACATTATATATACATTTGTACCAATATTCAAATGTGTCAATTTGCTCTTATATAAGAATCAGACCTAAAACCTCACACTACAAAACCACAAAACAAATAGGGAGGAGCACTCCTATACTTTAGGATTCATTTTGTTTCTTCATTTTAGGTTAGTCAACATTCTATATTTTATTTTGTACAAAAAAAAAAATCTACATTTTTTAATCCCGATGAGTTGTCTAATAATTCGAATAGTAGTCTAACTTACCACTACATTTAATGTTCGAATTCCACTAGTTGTCACTTGTGGCCAGTCCCAGCCCAAGCCCAAGGCGAACAAGACCTGTGTCTTTGACCTCAGGCTGAAAAAAGACCTCTGTTTTAAATAAAACCCTCTTTTAAGTATAAAAAAAAATTATAAACAGTAAAAATTATCTAATGTACAAAACAAAGAGCCTCAACCCAAAATAAAAAACTTCATGTGTAACAACCCGTACCTTCGGGAAGGGTAAAAATGTAATTTTATAAAGTTTTGTAAATAAAGGACGATTTTGCCCTTGTAAATAGTAGACGAAAAATGGACTTTTTGAATTACCTATTGGATGAGTGTTAACCCTTGACCGTGACGTAGTTTAGGACGTCACGAGTCCGTAGACAGGTGGCAGGTTCGATTTGGACAACCGGAGGAAAAGTTATAACGTTCGGAAGGATGGGGGCGTTACCGTAATTTTGAGTAAATGAGGAAAATGTTGACTTTTTGGAGGACTTGTGATTTTCACCTAGACCGAGGACCGTTGGATAGGTCTCGACGTCCTGAGTTCAACGACAGGCGGCACGCTGTCATCGGACGTCGGACGGAAAAGATACGGGTCTAGAACGTTCGAGGGCAAAACGGTAATTATTTTTACAAGGGGTATTTTGGTTTTTGTCTTTCAGCCAATTGGATGAGGACAAGTGGCTGAGTGGGGTAGATATTTGTGCTGTTGTCCATAGGAGTGTGGACACGTGGGGGCACTGGATTGTTCTAAAAGGTTCTAATGTGTGCACGGCCACACTTTGCTTCTTTTGAACCGTGCTTTGCCTTCAAACACAGAAAACAGAGGGTGAAAGTTTGAGGAGAGCTTGATCGATTTTGTGCCAGGGGGAGTGAGGAATGATTGGTGAGAGTGACAGGGAGGAGTGGTTGTACTGGTGATCGGGTTTTGGTGGTGAAATCGTGCACGGCGGCACGGTGGTGGTGCGGCGAAGGTTTGGGGAAACAGGGAGGCCGTGAGTTCGTGGTGGTGGCTACGCCGTGTGGTGGCTCAAACCAAGGCAGTGGGAGCCGTAGGAGGTTGCAGAGAGACCAACAAGCACCGTAGTACGCGGCAGCGCTTGCGGTGGAGACAGAATCGAAGGGTAAGCCACTTTACTCTGTTTTTCCGTGGTTTTTCAATTCGAAAGTCGTGAGGGTAGGAGGAGAATCGAGGGAATTGGTGAGTGCAGTGATGTTCAGGGAGGTTCTAGGAGTGGTGTAGGACAGTCGCCGTGACGGGGGCGTACACGGCGGAGCTCAGTCGATAGAGAGTACTCTGTACTCTGTTTGGCCGTGAATTTCAAACGGGAAATCGTGGGTTTAGAGAGTGAGTCGAGGGTTCCTGTGAGTTGTGTGTGATTCAGTGAGGTAGTGGGAGGAGTTTGGAATCGCCACCGTGAGAGGGGAAGCATAGGACGGCCGGGAAGGAAAACAGGGGCCATCTGTGTTTTTCTTTCGAGCTTCAGTTGTGAAGCTGAGGAGGGAATCGAACCAGGAGAGTGAGGGGGATGGATTCCTGGTGTCTGGACGAAGCTGCAGGAGAAGAGAGGAGATGAATTGGTGGCCGGACGGCAGAGAATGGCTCTCGCCGGTCCGGGTTGCAACCTGGTGCGAACCGGGTTCACTCGAGGAAGGGGATGCACTGTAGCAGGCGCGTAAGGCCCACGCGCAGCCACTTTGGGCGGCGCGTGGAGGCGCATGAAGAAGAATCCGGCCAAGCTTCCAACAGGATTTTAGTCCTAAATGTTCTAAGGAATCCAATGGTGTAGTTTTCGAGTTAAGCGGACGGTGTTACGGAGGTGTTCGGGAATCCAGACGGTTGAGGGTTTAGGATTAAAATAGTATTTAATTCCCGAAAAATTGGGGAAATTAGGATTAGGATCCTTGATGTATTTGTGACTCTATATGGTGCATTTTGACAGGACGGGAGGCACCCGAGACAGTCGAGGAGCGCACGGAGCGCGAGTGACTCGTTCGGGATTTGTGAGTGGACTCTTCTTTCTTTCGAGCATGCCTAACTGTTTTATGGACGTTTTATGATCTTAAATATGTTTTATGCCTTTGAATGATAATTATATGTGATTGATGAGTTTGCACGTTTTTCGAGATATTTCTGAAATTTTGCACGTTTTTCGAGAAAATCTGGTTTTCGGATTTTGATGCCATAATTACGATTTCAACCTATAAATGTTTTCTGATGATGATACATGGGTTACGAAATATGATTCGTGCTTATATGTGATTTCTGGGTATAAGAATGGATTTCCGGATTTGGGTTCGGAATGTCGGTTCGGAACGCCGGACGGGCTTCGAACCGGGGTTTCGAATTCGAGTTTGGTGATAGATTTCGAATTGGTTGTACACTGAATATGGATTGGATTTGCTGGATCTAGATATTGGGTTTAAAGACCCGGATTGATATTGACGGGGGGACGGGCCCGGATTGAGTTTAAAGACTCGGGAGTTTAAAGACTCGGATATGTTTAGATTACCCCCATAGGCCTATTGAGTTTAAAGACTCGGGAGTTTAAAGACTCGGATTTCATTTAAGGCCTGATTGAGTTTAAAGACTCGGATAGGTCCAGCAGGTTTGATCGGAAATGATGATTTGGTGATGAAGCTATGATTTCTATATCCGTTTATAGTGTTTCTGTTTCTTATGGTATTTTATAGTGTATCTGTTTCTTATGAGATTTTATAGTGTTTCTGTTTCTTATGATGTTTCATATTATGATTCTTTAGTACTTCGTTGGGCATGCCTGTTTTAAAAATGGAGGGAACACTGATTCTTATTTTTCTTTAACCTTGAATTAATGATAAACTGGTTTTAAAACTTTTGGTTATTCTAGTCCACTCACACTTTTGTTTTTTTTTTTAAAATTTTCCCTCCAGGTCGTGGTGCTAGCGCTGGGGTGAACGTTAAGGCAGATATCGAGGCATAGAGCTTCCGACGTTCTTCCGTTGCGAGACTAGCATTGTAGGACTTTTGTGCCCATTTTGTAGAACTATGCTCCGACTGACTGTTGTGTATATTTTACTCCTTCGTCTGATAGTTATGCTTATAGTTGTGTGATGGTCGTTGTTTTGTTTGCTACTGTAAGTGTGATTGTCAGACGAGAGCAGGGTTCGTCCCGGGTATCGAGGCCATATTTGGGACGGGTCCTGACATCATGGCCCATAACCCACGTAACCCAAAAGATATAAAAAAATGGGTCTCAATCAATGGCTCAAAGCACCATAAGTGCCAGGCTGAAAAAATAGGACACTAACAAGTCCATCTCTCTCTCTTTTTTTTTTTTTAAATAACAATGAAGGCTTTATCTCTTTGGCTAGTGTGTTTTATTAGATGTTGTACACGTTATTATTTTTTTGGCAAATAGAACATTTATTTTAATTTTGTTTGGGTCTTTTTTTGGGGGCATAATTTTGTTTAGGTTTGGCAATAGCCTTTGTGTTTTTTCCCCTTTATGTTTAGAATCTAGATCACCAATTTTTTTTTTTTTTTATCAAAATAGTTAATAATTTAATATCAATCATATGGGTTCTTATACAAATAAATATGATCTTTGTTATAAAGATTGTACAAAGCACCAAATTAGGAAAATTTTGTACTTCTTTTACAAATGGTGAATATTAATTATTATATAAGAAAATAAATAAAATAGTATTATTAGTTTGATATGTTTTTGTCTTAAATATATATAATTATATTTATGTATATTGTATAATCAAATAAAAAAATCGTCTTCTGCCTAAATTCCATCTAACTACCTATGTGCTTGGCTTCTACTTGCTACCCTAGGAGCGTTAATTCCGTTTTAAACATTGATTTTTACCCTTCCTTAATACTGTTCTTTACCCCAAAAAATAAATAGTTGTGTGATTTTGTTTATCTAATTGTTATTTTATTTGTCTTAACTTAATAACATTATCATATATTAGTATTAACTACTCTTATGGAAATAAAATTTTCTATTTTCTGAGTTAAAAAAAAATTATTTAATTATAAAATTAAAAAAGTCTCATATGTAAAATTTGTCTTAGGCCTTATATATCATTGGACCGTCCTGCTTGTGGCCACTCTCACACCAAGTATGCGTGGCCATCACAATGTAACCAAAAAAAGAAAAACTTTTTGTTTGAATTTTATGTTATCATACCCTATAATTAAGTTTTATCCAATTTTTGGTTTTCAAATTTTTATCTAAATTTCAAATTTTGTTTATTTTTTATCTAAATTTCAAATTTTGCTATTTTTTATTTATTTTTGAGCTGAAAATTCCACTAAAGAAAGAACGAACGAACTTCGTTTCGGAACTAAATAGCATTCCAATTTCCGAACGCGTCCGCTTGCCAAAAGTAATATTACACGCGCAACCCTCTCCTTCCCTCTCTCTTCGCTTCCGTCTCCGCCAATCGAAAGCATTTCTAATTCTTTTCTTTCCCGAGAAACAAACAAGTCTTAACAACGCAGGAAGTAAAATCTAGGGCTTCTATATCCAAATCGACCATCCGATCCCGATTCTCTTTACAAATTACCTTATTGGAATGAAATTATTCAAACCCTAGAGCCTCCTTCCCTTCACCTCCTTTTTTTTTTTTAAATTTCGATTTCGATTCTGGAATTTCGAATCCTATATGTTTGATCGGTCAGGAAGGAGAGAAAGAGATGTATAGCAATTTCAAGGAGCAAGCGATAGAGTACGTGAAGCAAGCCGTACAGGAAGATAATGCGGGAAATTACGCCAAGGCGTTCCCTTTGTACATGAACGCCCTCGAGTACTTTAAGACCCACTTGAAGTACGAGAAGAACCCCAAGATCAAAGAAGCCATAACCCAGAAGTTCACCGAGTACTTGCGCCGGGCTGAGGAGATTCGTGCCGTGTTGGATGACGGCGGACCTGGTCCTGCTTCGAATGGGGATGCGGCAGTGGCCACTAGGCCTAAGACCAAGCCCAAGGACGGGGAAGGCGGGGATAGTGAGGATCCAGAGCAAGCCAAGCTCCGGGCTGGGCTTAATTCGGCAATTGTAAGGGAAAAACCCAATGTGAAATGGAACGATGTTGCTGGCTTGGAAAGTGCAAAGCAGGCTTTGCAAGAGGCGGTTATATTGCCCGTCAAGTTCCCGCAGTTCTTTACTGGTTAGTTTGTGATAATAGTTGGAGTTTAGCCTTTTGTTTACTTTTTTTTTTTGTTGCTATGGTTTGAATCTTTAGTTATGGCTAGAAAGTTAGGGCTTTTTTATTTCTTTGTTGTAATGAGTATTTGTTTTCTTTCTTGTACTGACTATTTGTTAAACTTAAGTAAAAGCATTGGATTTTTAGGTGATGTTAGGCTATTAGGGTTTATATTATTTGAAATGAGTAACACTCTTATGGATGCATTTTCATGCTAATTGATATATATCTTCTCTATTTTCTAGTTCCATTTCTATGAAACTAAATTGGGAAATATGGGAACCATGTTTGTGCACATATGTGTCTGGTTTGCATTCATATGGGTGAAAGCTGAGTGCCAAAGAAGATTTAGCACTTTGGAAAAGTATTTTTCTTCCTGTAGTAGTGCTGGGAAAATTGAAAGGTTCAGGCTGTTAATAGGCTTCAGATGGGTTTGCAATATTATTATTCAACGTACAAATCATTGTTATTTCAGAAGCAAGAATCCAATTGTTACCACTTTCCGTATTATGACTGCATTTATATTATCATTTCATGGCTGCTTCGGAGTCTCTTATTATTATCTTAACTGCTTCATCCATCATTTTATGTAGTTTTAAGTGAAGTTTTGCTTTGATTCGTCTTAGAGAGGTTAATATATACTGACTTACATACCTACAGGCAAGAGACGACCATGGAGGGCTTTTCTATTATATGGGCCTCCTGGTACTGGAAAGTCGTACTTGGCCAAGGCTGTTGCAACTGAAGCAGACTCTACATTTTTCAGGTAACATATTCATCATTGTGCAATCACTTTCATTATCATCTTAGAGTTGATTGTTTGTGTATGTCCCTGCATTTGAAGAATGTATAACTGTTAATACTTGAATGTCTGCTCTATTGTACTATATGGTTTAATTCTCCCTAATAGAGGGCGCATGATCATATCTTGTGCATGCACTATGCTATCTTTTATCTCAGTTTATTCCATTTATATGTCTCTTTCACGATATCCTTTTTATGGTCTTAGGTCAACAAGTTGGCACAAATTCTAGGTTTTAACCTTTAATGTTCTGTTTCTTCTGGGTAGTATTTCATCTTCAGACCTGGTTTCAAAGTGGATGGGTGAGAGTGAAAAGTTAGTTTCAAACCTTTTCCAAATGGCTCGTGATAGTGCCCCATCTATCATCTTTATAGATGAGATAGATTCCTTATGTGGGACACGTGGAGAAGGCAATGAGAGTGAAGCTTCTAGACGAATCAAGACAGAACTTCTTGTGCAAATGCAGGTAATTTTTTTATTTGTAGGAAGTAGTAGAGTAAATTCTTAAGGTTTTCTTAAACTTGCTATGTTTATACAATCACTCCTAAATTGCCACCTCTTTTTTTGGCTGATTAGCTGAAATATTGTCTCTGTCATGTCAACTCTTTCTGTACATATCTGGCCAGTTTTAATGATAAATTAGATTTATTGGATTGAAGGTGCTGCAATTGCCTAGGCTCTTTTCTAAATTATGTTATTTGTATTTGTTATATATAACTAGTAAATAAGGATCTCGGGCCTGAATCTCAGCCATTAGATCAGATATGGGCGACTAGGATTTATTGTAGATGTAATGCATCTCAACCATTCAATTCTAATTGAAAAACACGTCCTCAATTAAGGTTCTATCCAAGGACTTTATTAGAGAACAGTTATTGAATAATACACGGAATATTCCCTTGGCTTGAATTCAAGGATAACTAGTAAAAGAAAGAAGATTGATTCCTATTACTCTATTAGTGGTATTAGTTACCTATAGGAATATCTAAGAGTAAGAGATGATTATTATCATTCTAAAGTTCTTGTAGGTTGCTCTTTTTTCGCTTTTATTTTATTTGGGCTTTGTCTTTAATTCCCTTGTTTTAGAGTTTCTTCACTTGTGGTGTGTGTTATGTTACACTGAATTCTAGAAACGCTGTTTAAAATTGTAATCCAATTAGATTAGATTAATTCCTGTTGCCTTTCCATTTTTTTATTTTTGGGAAGTCATTCACATTTTAATGGATCTTATCGGTCATGTATTTTAGGGTGTGGGACACAATGACCAGAAAGTTCTTGTTCTCGCTGCAACAAATACTCCATATGCACTAGACCAGGTGAGGAAAAATATAGAAGTTTGTTTGCATGACTTCTTTAGTAAATGTAGTGATTATATGGCTGTGGCTAATCAGTAGTAATTACAGGCCATTCGGCGACGTTTCGACAAGCGTATATACATTCCCCTTCCAGATGCAAAGGCTCGACAGCATATGTTCAAAGTATGCATTTTTTCCTTTATTTAATAATAAAAAGTGGATGTTTTGGTTTTGCAATAATTATTTTTTCTCTCTTTTTCTCTCTTTTTCTCTCTCGCTCTCTCTTTCTAACATCTATGTATCTATCGTGCTGTGTTTTTTATTTATTTTATTTGATATTCCTACCAGGTGCATCTAGGAGATACTCCTCACAACTTGTCAGAAAGTGATTTTGAAAACTTAGGCCGCAAAACTGAGGGTTTTTCGGGTTCAGATGTTGCTGTTTGTGTAAGCACGTGGAACCACTTGTCTTTTACTTGTTATTCCTAAAATTAAGGTTTAGTTGAGAGAACCCACTATGAAGAGAGGAGGAATTACCAGAACTGGCCATTTCTGTACATTCATTGTACTCTATGGATAGAGGGGTTTTTAGTCATTTTTTCTATTAATTGAATACGTGATGATCCAATGGTTCCATCTCAGGGAATTTTGGGCCTTAGTTTGAAAGGGTTCCTCACAGCATGCCTTCGTTTTGTTTTAAAACTGCCAGGTTAAGGATGTTCTCTTTGAACCTGTTCGTAAAACCCAAGATGCCATGTTCTTTTTCAAGGATGAAAATAATATGTGGATACCATGTGGACCAAAACAACCGGGTGCTGTCCAAGTCACCATGCAGGACCTGGCGGCAAAGGGACGTGCTTCACAGGTACGTGTACATGTTTTTGAATTCCGGAGTGGATATCTCGCATACCTTTTTTGTTCAATCTGGTTATTTCTGGTGATAGGAAGTTTTATCATTTTCATTTGGAGATGTGCATTTAACTCAGTTGTGATGAAATCATTCCTTAAATGAGTGCCAAATTGTTAATTTGTTTGAATGTTTTATAAAGTGGTGCATGCAAATGAGAAAGGAAATGAGTAATTGGCCTGAGGAACATATTTGAATATTTTTAGAAAGTGCGTGAATTTTAAAGATTCCCAATATAATAGCTTTTGCTTATTAATGCAATGCAGATCCTTCCGCCGCCTATCACAAAAGCAGATTTTGATAAGGTGCTTGCTAGACAGAGGCCTACAGTTAGCAAAAGTGATCTCGATGTCCATGAGAGATTCACAACAGAGTTTGGGGAGGAAGGGTGACAAATTTTCTGTATTTATATATCTTACATTGATCCACACTTGTCATCAGTGCCAATCACCATGATTTGTATTTTGTTTATAAGTGCTGGTTCTAATGACTACATACACACTGAATTAGTTTCTTCAATGAGGAAGGTGATCTGACTTCCCTTTTCTGTATTGATGTGAAATACTGGTGTTTGATACATTTTGAACTGCTTGTTTTCCAATTGTGTAAAGGACAAGTTGAAACAGATATTGCTTCAAAATGTTGATAATCTTTATTGTTGCCGTCTGTGCGTGCTGGAAATTTCCATTTTTGGAAACCAATTCTTGGCTGATTTACAATTGTTTTGGGCTTTCAGAAATTTATCAGTATACGATTGGATAGCAGTGACAAGTTGTCTTCTCCATTTGTAATGAATTCATTTTGGATGCTTATGACACAATCTCAAGCTCCTACTGTGGCTTCTTGTTTTGATACCATCTTTTTTTCTTTTGGGTGTTTAAATTATGTTTTGGAAATGTTTGATTAATAAGCATATTCGTTATACGATTTACTTGGCAATGATTTATATTAATTTATGCCTACATTTGTAAGAATTTTCTTTAATCGGATGCAACTGCCCATCTACTATTGTCCAAAAGCAGCCCTGGTTATTGGTCACGTTTGAAACTTTCTCCTGAAAGCCAACAAAAGCCAAGCCGGCTCTACGAATGCCGGCATTGCCTAAAGGCTTTCCAGTTTTCACTAGGCTATAAAATGAGCTTGCAACCTTGAACAAATAACGTCAGGTTTCTTGATTTCGGCAGTCATGCTTTCTGTACGCAATTTGAAACTAGCTAGGGTTTTCATTCTTCTCTTGTTCACTGTATTGGCCAATGGAGCCACTGCTAACAAAAAGGTACTGAAACAAAAGCTTCTGGTTTTCAATATAATATACTACTGTTAGGGAGTGGGTTGATACCCATTTCGTTCTGAAAATCCGTATACAATTTGTATTATACTTTGAAATTAAACAGCAGGAAGTAGATTCGAACTTATGTGTATATGCGGGAACAATACTCTTTCGTTTTTGTGTAACTTGTATACTTATACCCTATCTCTCTCACCATCCTTCCTCCGTTGTCTTCTTCCCTAGTTTCTTTTAGGTATCTTCCTTCATCTCTACAACAAAAGTGAAAACTACATAATTTCCAAACTAGCTATTAGTTTTCAGTAGTAGAAAAAAGAAAAATTACGAGATTGGGATCGCATTTTCAGATTTTACGGTTTGGACCAGTTCACCGGTTTTCTTGATAGCACGAAAGCATGCAATGTAAAGTCTACAAAGCGGTTCACTTCTTTTTAGTCATCTTTTCTTGGACTGGTTTACTTCTTTCTAGTCATCTTTTCTCATGTGTTTTACCAGAGGAAAAACTCTCATTCAGAACAAAAAAAAAGCTGGCAAAAAATGTCAAGAATTGGCTGAAGTTGAATTTAATTTTGGTTTTTCATGTTGCAGCACTATATAGTTTACTTGGGGCACCACTCCCACCCCAACTCAGAATCTGTCATCAGAGCCAACCATGAGATTCTTGCTTCAGTCACTGGCAGGCAGGATATAATATTTGGATGAGACTTTTGTTACTTCGACACCATTTACTGGCAACTTTGTTGACAACTTTTCTAATACATTGTAGGGCCCACCTGTATTACAATGGTCGTAAGAAAAGTTATCAGTAAATGGTGTGAAAACAAAATACCAAAGAACAACACTGATAAAATTATTTATTTATGTGAAATTTCTCAGTTTTGGTGGAGCACAAGAAGCAGCACTTCACCACTACAGCAAAACTTTCCAAGGCTTCTCAGCCAGGCTTACACCAGAGCAAGCTCAACAACTTGCAGGTACTTGATTGCCGTGCTTTTGTTTCTTAAGGGAAAAAAACTCAATAGATTAAGAATCTTTTCTTGACAATATTCAAGAACTTCACTAAATTGATTCTGTTCATGTACATGTTCTACAGAAAGGGATTCAGTTATATCTGTTTTTGAAAGCCAAACAAATCGATTGCGCACGACGCGTTCATGGGACTTTCTAGACATATACACTATTCCTCAGTACAATCAAATGCCAATGGATTCAAAATCCAATGTCATTGTTGGTGTGATTGACACTGGTATGGCTTCTTCAGTCTTTTCTTTTCCTCAGCTGATTCTTGTCCTTGTACTATTTTATGATTGTTCTACTGGTTTTATTTTTCAGGAATTTGGCCTGAGTCAGAGAGCTTCAGTGATCAGGGATTAGGGCCCGTGCCAAAGAAGTTCAACGGAGTATGTGTCACTGGCGAGAATTTTACATTGGCCAACTGCAACAAGTACGATAACATGTCTTAGACGCTATAGATAGAATTTAGCCTTATTCATCCAACACAGACAAAGAAAAAAATAAAACCATTCTGTGAGTTAAGAGATATAGTGTACCTCAACATGGCTACACATTGCTCGATCATGCAGGGTTTTCACTTCCAGATGTCCAACTTTGTACATCGGTTTTGTCTTTGCAGGAAAATCATAGGATCCCGCTTCTATCTGAAAGGATTTGAAGAAGACAATGGACCTCTTGAGTCGTTTGCACCTCTTCCTTTTTTCAGATCAGCGCGAGACAGTGATGGACACGGGACTCACACTGCCTCAACCATAGCTGGCTCTGTGGTACCGAATGCCAGCTTCTTTGGAATGGCCAGAGGTACTGCACGAGGTGGTGCGCCAAGCACCAGACTTGCTATCTACAAGGCATGCTGGTTTAATTTGTGTAGTGATGCAGATGTTCTTTCAGCTATGGACGACGCCATTTATGATGGTGTCGATATCCTCTCTCTTTCTCTTGGCCCTGATCCTCCACAGCCAACTTATTTTGAAAATGCACTATCTGTTGGGGCTTTCCACGCGTTCCAGAGAGGAAAACTTGTTTCTGCATCAGCCGGAAACTCTGGTTTCCCAAGTACTGCTTGCAATGTTGCTCCTTGGATCCTTACTGTCGCTGCAAGCACTTTGGACAGGGAATTTCATTCGAACGTCTATCTCGGAAATTCAAGAATTTTAAAGGTCGAAATTTGGTCTCCCAATGCTGCATACCTTTTTAAATTCAGCACACCAAAAAGTAATTACAATTGAATTCAGACATGAAACTCTTTGATTTCAGGGTTCCTCTTTAAATCCACTGAAAATGGATAAGTCATATGGTTTGATAGCTGCAACTGCTGCAGCTGCCCCAGGAGTCACAGCAAAGAATGCAAGGTAATCTTTCTGTTCAAATATTTGATATTATTTTCTGTTCAAATATTTGACATTAATATGCTTTTAGCACCGAAATTAAAATACCCCTCCTTAGATTTTCATTGTCAATTTGGCCCCTGAATTTTCCCTTGACAATATCCCTCTTGAACTTTTATCTCAGCCAATTTCCATCCCTAAACCATTATTCATAGCTACATTTCGGCCATTTTATATGTAATTATTCTTGCATTAATGTCAATTGACACTTATTTTCTTGAAATTCGAAAAATTTTAACGAAAATTTAGACGAAATTTGACCATACGGGAGAAATTGGCTGTTAATTATTGGGTGGGAATTGGAAAAACAGCCTTTCTTTCAATTTTCAGCATTGAAGCTACTTTATCTAGTATGACGTAACATGAAAAGATACAGTACTAACCTCCAAATTGGCATCCACGATCAGATTAAATTTGGTTTGCCTTGGGCCAGTTTTATATTCCTTGATGCTCAAGAAAATGAAACACCTGTGAACTCAACATTATTTTCTCACTGTTAGATAGGTGTTCTGTTTGTTTTCTTCAGCTTTTGCAAGAACAATACACTAATTGCTAGCTTAATCAACGGGAAAATCGTAGTGTGCACCTTTGAGACCTTCGCTGATAACCGAAGAAAAAAGAGCATAGTTGTAAGACAAGGTGGTGGTGTGGGAATGATTCTTGTCGATCCCTTTCTCAAAGACGTCGGCTATCAGTTTGTTATCCCAGGCACTCTAATTGGTCAACAAGAAGCACAAGAGCTTCAAGCATACATGACTACAGAAAAGTGAGTTTTTAAAGCTTTGTTTGCCCAAAGACCTGTCAATGTAGGAAAAGGCTACTGCGAATTCTGAATGGATTAGAAATTTAACGGTAATGTTATTACAGGAACCCAATTGCTACAATCTCCTCGACCGCAACTATTCTGAAAATTAAGCCTGCTCCAAAAATGGCAGTGTTCTCATCAATGGGGCCAAATATCATAACCCCAGACATTATCAAAGTAAGTTATACTAAATATTCTAGTTTATCTTTTCAAAGATGTGCCTGTACTTACCAAGTCAATGTTAGAGCTGGAATGTGGGTTAAAGTAATTGAAGGACTAACTCCAAATATATAAAAAAACCATTCAAATTCCTTTTGCAGCCAGATATTACAGGCCCTGGAGTGAATGTATTAGCAGCATGGTCTCCAGCAGCAACTACAGCCACGGCTGAGAGGTCTGTAAAATATAACATAATATCTGGCACCTCAATGTCTTGCCCACATGTCTCTGCAGTTGCAGCAATTTTGAAAGCATGGCGACCTTCCTGGAGTCCGGCAGCCATAATGTCTGCCATAATGACAACAGGTCACAGAAGTTAAAAAGTCTTTTGATTATAGAAACTTCCCAAGCAGCTTAACAAATATAAAGATATTTCTGGGTTACTGAAGCTATAATTTTCTTTCGTTGTAACAGCCAGTGTCCTAGATAACAACAGAAGCACCGTTCGAAGAGATCCAAATGGAACCCCTACCACACCTTTCGACTATGGATCTGGGCACATTAACCCAACTGCAGCAATTGATCCTGGACTAGTTTACGATTTTGATTCCTATGACATTATCAATTTTCTCTGCAGCACCGGAGCTAGCCCTTTGCAACTGAAAAACCTCACCGGAGCTCCAGTTTATTGCCAGAAGTCTCCTATACCTTCTTACAATTTCAACTACCCTTCTATTGGTGTGTCGAGAATGAATGGAAGTCTATCTGTTCACCGAACTGTCACTTATTATGGTAAAGGCTCAACAGTATATGCTGCACACGTGGATTATCCTACAGGTGTAAATGTTACAGTTACACCATGCGAACTCATGTTTACAAGCATTGGGGAAAAGATGGCTTTCAGGGTCGATTTCACACCCTTCAGGGATAGTAATGGAAGCTTTGTGTTTGGTGCTTTGACATGGAGTAATGGTGTTCACAAGGTTAGAAGTCCTATTGGTCTCAATGTGGTTGCATTGTAGGAACAAGAGTTCTCTACATCAAGTTTTCAGATATTAAATCATAGATGGTGGTTTCAACTAATTGATTGCGCATCCAAAACTGTAAGGAGAAATGTACTGCATCGTATATCAAAGTTGATAGTTAGTACGTATAAATTTGTATTCCTATGGTTTCACATCAAATATCTTCAGATATCTACGGGAGACATGCGCAATCTGTAGTTCCCCCTATGCTGAATTCATAGATAGCCAAAACATACAACACTGCAAGTGAAAGAAGTTAAGGCTTCATATTCTTATAAGTTGTGAGATTAAAGGTTTCATTCATGAAACATATTTCTGTGGATATTCTTACTTGATCACTTTCACAACAATAAAGATATCATGGATGTTTGTGTGTTGATCATGTAACTGTGAATACAAGAGCCACCTCGAAGGTAAAAGAATGTAAGGTCCAAGATCTAACAGCGTCCGTCATATCACAATATTTACATTCATGAAAGATCTGATAAAATCGTTATGCAGGTGCAATTAAGAAAACAACGACTACAGTCTACTGAGTATATCTGAGGCTTTATTAATCAAATTCAAGCAGTTTCCATTTCAATTTAGCAAGAAAGGTAAACTTCTAATGAAAAGGCTATGCACTGGTAACACAATACTCTGTCGATAACCAAGTACATATCTAAATTTTCTAAGAAATCGAAAAATGGACCAGATGACCAAACGAATCAGAAACCAAAATTCATATAACTTTGTTAACTCCAATATCAGAAAGCCATATAGGTTGAGACAAGATAGTTTGAAGAACAAATAAGGCTATTTAGCATTCTGCAAAAATAATCGGTAGTGTTACATACCTCTCATGGACTAACCAAATGCCGTTACAAGCAAGGATAAACAATGGCCAAGGACCATAGAACAACCCTGAACGAATTCAATGAGACAGTTATTATGTAATCTTTTTTTTTCTTTTGGAAAAAGAGGCAAAAAAAGCCAATGTTTTCGTTAGAGGCTTTCTCATATCAGAAGATTCTAATAACAAACATTGGACAGGGAGTCCAAGCCAAGTATATGTCATTTACTCATATACATAGATCAACAATGACCCCAAAATTAAGTAAAGACGATCTTTAACATGAACTACAACACACTGTATCCTAACAGTAATCATCCCAATATTAGGGGAAAAGGAAATTTCTCTGAACTCTCCAGCAACCAAAGTTGAAGTGATGACCAAAAACTCTGACTCTCTCAAAGTTCCTCCGCTACCACCCGTTACACAAATATCCTCATCCGAATAACCCAGAAAACAGCTAACACCATGCACCACCGAAGAGCTCTCACGGATCAAAGAAATACCACTCCTTAGGATGGCCCAGCACGAATTTTCTGCCCTAATCAATCTCCACACTTCCCCCTCCATCTTCTTTGCTAAAAATGTATCAATGAGGTGGAAGACACATATGAGGTCTTCTTCTTTGGATCACATCACAAGTGTCAACCCTCCGGTGAGCAAGTCCATGCCAAGAATTTTACTTTAGGCAGAACCCTTGCTCTCCAAAACTGCCCAAACAGTTGGAAGGACAGGAATCCTATATGTGTCTTCTCTATTGGATAGGAAACACCATTTGGTTACACCATAAAAAAAAATCTTTTATACATAAGCTACATGGTGGTGCCCTAAGTTCTCCATGGTGGGTCTGAAGTTAAATTCTAATGCGTTTTTTTCCCTGATGAATTAAATAGCACATAGAAGCCATGCAGTTCCTTTGCTTCAAGATGTATTTGATAACTTAAGAATCTCTTCAAAACTTAAAGTTAAACCCATTTCCCAAATGGGGTATCACCAATAGTCTCCACAAGAGCATAAACCACCCTTAAAGTGGTGGAATCGATTTGAATCCCTGACAACAATCTCTCTAGCTTCAATCACCGAAATTAACTTAATAACAGTGTGACAGTCTCCACACACTCTAAGATTTTTCAGAATCTGAATAGTAGACCCCGGAGGTTTGGTAATCAATCCAAAAGCAATGGCCAGCCTCTCACTGTGTTGAGAAAGAAAGGCTGCTTTGTGTTCTTCTTCAACATCATGAAGCACATAATTTGTGTCAGGCTGATAACCCATATCATTCAATCGGTTATTTAACTCGTCAAGTTTTGAATATATACGGTCGGACATGGGATGTGAAACGTCACCAGCCAAGAATGAGTAGGTCTTGTTATTCACCTCAATCCAGCTATACCCAGGTTGTTTTTTCACATTTCTCTGATCCATCAGTTTTCTCACTTTAGCTCTCTCCAGCCAGTTTCCAGCGGCGGCATAGATATTGGATAGCAGAACATAGGCCGCAGAGTCTTGTGGCTCAAGTGAAATGAGCTTTTCTGCCGCGAGTTTTCCCAGCTCTAAGTTGCGGTGAATACGGCAAGCACCCAAGAGAGATCGCCATGCATTTGCACTTGCATCGAATGGTATTCCATTTATGATATCCATGGCCTTTTCAAGATTTCCTGCTCGGCTGTATAGATCTACCATACAAGAATAATGCTCCAGTGTTGGATGAATATGGTAATCTTCAACCATAATGTTGAAGTACTTTTTACCTTCATCTACTAAGCCTGCATGAGTACAGGCAGAGATCACGATGATGAATGTTACACCGTCCATTTCCAAATTTTGTCTGCGCATATTCTCAAATACTTGAAGAACTTTCTTCCCATTACCATGTTGAGCATATCCAGAAATCATTGAGTTCCATGAAACTAAGTCTCTCTCTCCTTGCCTCTTGAAAACCTCATATGCACTATCAATATTCCCTCTCTTTGCATACATGGTGACAAGAGCACTACTCAGACACAACGTATTATTCAACCTTAATTTAATCGAGCACGCATGAAATTGTCTCCCCTGCTCTACCGCAGCTGTAGGAGCAGCACAAGCATTAATTATACTAGAAAAGGTAAACTCATTAGGTCTCACCCCCTCCCTTACCAACTGGAGGTAAATTTTAACAGCTCCTTCAGTGTCTCCTATTTGAGCATACCCAGAAAGCATTGCTGACCATGCCACAATGTCCTTTTCGTCAATTGTTTGAAAAACTTTTCCAGCTTCATGAACATTTCCCATCTTAACATAAACATCTATAAGTGAAGTTCCAACTGAAGGTGACTTCTCGTAATTGGTTTTAATGACTTGTGCATGTACTTGGTATATAGATAAAGAAGGGTGTACTGCAAGGATCGACGAATAAGTGAAGTCATTTGGTTTCACACCTTCTCTACTCATTTGACAGAATAACTTCACAGCTTGCTCTCTTCCACCATTCTTTAAGTACCCACTGATCATGGCCGTCCAAGTTACCACACTTTGAACACCTTGCATCATCGAGAACATTTTATAAGCATCATCCATTTCATTGCACTTACTATAAACCACCATAAGTGCTGTTTTAATATTGCGATCAAACACCAACCCGCTCTTCAGAACACGGCATTGAAGCTGCCTTGCAGAAACCAGTTGTTTATAGTTAGCACATAACTTAAGAACAGTAACAAAAACTGGTTGTGTGAACTGAAAACCCGCAAACCCCATCTGATTAAACATTTGAAAAGCTTCCAAATCAAGCCCATTTGTGGCATAACCTGCAATCAAACTATTCCAAGTAACTGCATCCCTAGTTGGCATACTTTCAAAAACAGATGTAGCATCCCGAACTATCCCTGACTTTAGATACATATTGATCAAAGAATTGCTCACGAACGAAATTGACTCAAAACCATTCTTTATCACCATGGTATGAACCTGACTTCCCTTCTCAACCATACCTTCATCTGCCAAAACTCCAAGAACAGTGGAAAAAGTATGTGGGTTAGGTTTATCTCCTTCCAATTGCATCTCCGTGAACAACTCCAATGCCTGGTCATTTAATCCGTTTCTTGCATAACCGGCAATCAATGAAGTCCATGACACTACATTTCTGTCCTCCATCTCATCAAACACTATCTTCCCCTCCCTAACACCCTCAGTTTTCATGTACATATCAACAAGAGAGGTCCCAACACTAACATCCTCCAAAAACCCAGATTTCACACATTGACAATGCAGCTGTCTACCTGCAACTTGATCATACAAACACCCACAAGCCTTAAGAACAGAAGACAGGGTCGATCCATTAACCGATAAACCACCCCGCCAAAGACCCACAAAGAGGCTAACAGCTTCATGGTTGCGATCATTTCGAACATACTCGAAAAGCAAGTGATTGTACTCTATGATATCTCTTTGGAGAGTTTTGTCGAACAGTTGGTGTGCAGTTATAGAACTACTCTGTTCAGAGGCCAAGATTTCCCCTTTCGGAGTAAAGGCAATGGCTTGAGGGTGGCAGAGAGGGTTGGTATGATATGAAAGCTGGTATTGCTTGAGAGTTTGCTTCTTGTAAGACTCTGTGAGGGTCCTCAAAACCGGGTTAAAAGTCATGCTCTTTTTTTATGCATTTGCCTTCCGCGCATGGAGGGATGAGAAATTGAGAGACATAGCGCACCGCCCACGATTTTAAGTTGTACTGTTTGTCCCTGGACTGTACTGTTGAAAAAGTCTGTCGTTCACTAGATTTTTGTTTTTTTTTTGGTCAAAGTCGTTCGCTAGATTGACTGGATTAAATTATGTGCCATATGGTGCCGATAAAATTAATTAAATTAAAATAATTTTTTATTTAGAAAAGTAAATAACATGTTTAGTAAAATATAAAACACGTATAGTACGTAAAAGAACAAACATATATTATTGGGTACATTTCTTTAATTAATAGAGGACAAGTTTGGTCATTATATAAAATTAATACTAATTACGTTTTTTTAATGAAGAATTGATATAAAATAATTTTCTTCATTAATTTGTTTAAAATACGAGTATAAAACGTGATTTTATGAGTATTATTTAAAATTGTATGTTAAACATGAATTACATGTATATATATATGTATAATAACTGTATAGTCATTTTCATTTTTATATTTTGCATATTTAACATATCTTCGAGAACTGTAGATAAGGACTGCTCCTGAATCGGATTTTCAGATAAGTTAAACTTATCTATTAGATCTTAAAAAAACTCGAAGGTACGAGTGAATTGCATTAAAAAACATTAAAGTTAGACCTAATCAGGGGGCACGTAATAAGTATTATCTCTCAAATATATCTATATACATAAATAAAAGCTTGATAGACATAAATGCATGAATGCAATTCTCATAGTAATAGTCTTGACTCGGTTACTCCTGCAAAAACCTCAATTTCATCATTCAAAATTTTAAATTATAAAAAAAAAATCACTAATCCTCAAATTCCAAAACCAAAATCCTATATTCAATTTCTATTTAAAACTAAGAAAGTGCTCAAACTCAAAGTGTCTAAAGTAACAAGTTGCTAGGAAAGAAACCGCATGCTCTATCACAAATACATAGTTAGGTGACCAAAAACGTGAATTTATGTTGTTAAACACTGTAACGACAGTTGAAAATCCAAATTCGTTGATAGGACCCGTCCCTAATTTCCTTGAAAATCAAACTGGTCATACCCTCGTCTGATAACTTTTATTATACTAGGGATATTACTAATTTTAACCATATCTATATTTTATTAGATTAACTAAATTAAACTCACCTTTACGGGTTACCGCTCACGTCCAACCCACGAACTCATCTGGAGAGGAACTTACTAATTCAACCAAATACGGGTTTTATTTCCGTTACGAAATTCGCATCGTTAACCATTAAAATATCAACGAAACTTGTTCACAAACTCCTTACATTCAAAATCACATTGCAAACTATAAATCATAATCACATAAAAATTCAAGTATATACACATACGTTTAATCCAAGTGTAAATGATAATGTTTACACACGAATAACTTCAATAAGCCAATCGTTATGTTTAAATATGAAAACCCTTAGTTAAACACCTCATTCATAATTCCATTAATCCTTCATTATTAATAACAATATTGGCAAATCCTTTATTCATTATTAATAACAACATTGACCTTAAACTTAATTCCATATGTTGTCCATTTATCATAACCTCTCTAACTACTCATCTTCAATTTGAGATAATAATTCTTCAATAAATCAATATTCTCCCATTTCATATATTAACCCAGTTTTGCATAAATCTTAACCATATTCTAGTTCACCTAATAACTTTTTCTTAAGAACCATTTTAATAGTTTAATTGATATCTTCATATTTTTCAAGAATCATCATAATCATGGCATCAAAATAATCATTATCATTAAACATCATAGGTACATTAATATAATCATCAATATATTCAACAATATATTATATCCAATTAAAGTTAAAATCGAACCCTTTAGTTTACTCAATTTAATTTTGGATTTTAAATATTAAACAATATAAGTTAACCCTTGAAACAATACTCAATCGATATCCAATTAACTTAAAAATTGTACCATTGAACTCACTAAATGAAATACTAAAATTTTTCATGTTGACCAGATGGCCAAAGAAGGTCCCACGAGCCCTCACGTGTCAGTAAAAGCTCCCTGCGCATGAGGTCCACGCGCCTGCGCAGTGATCGTCTTCTACCTCAGGCTCGACTCGGTTTGTTGTAATTCGGGTCGTTCAACCTGCGGTCGCAACCCGACTCTAAAAACTGGTTTTCACGTCTATTTTTCAAGTTCGAACAACCTAACTACATCTACCCAATCTCAGAAATAGTTATGTAGTGTCAAAAACAAGGAAACATACCTCGATCAAGCATTCCAATCTTCAAGTCTTTCGGTCATGGTGACAAGCTCCTGGATACAGTCTTCCTAAGCTCAACTCCTCTTTCTTTCTGTCCTAAAATGATCCCACATCCCCAGCTAAACACTAAATAGCTTCAAAACCGTTTGGTGGTCCCCGACCAACATTGGTCCTCATAGGTTGTGCTCAAAGGCCGTCCAGACCTTCACTCTCATCTCATTTCCTCCCTGTCATCATAACCTCCCCCTTTTCTTCTTCCTTCTTGTCTCTGTTTCCTTTTCTAACTCTTTTTCTCTCATTTTTTTTTTTCATTTTCTTCCTTTTCTTCATATTTGGCCACTTCTCCCCGAACACCATACACAACCCTCACCACACATATTTAGAACAAAGGTAAGTCGGTGGAAAGGATTTGGGAGGGAAAGATGGAGAGAAGTCTAGAGTATTCTAGGCTTTTCTTATAAATTACCAAATTACCCTTAGTGGTAAAATTTCCAAAATACCCTTAGTCATTCTTGACCCATAACGATCTTATTCAACCTCTAATTTTGGCATATTGTCTATCTATGGATTCAGAATTGCAAAACTTTCATAACAGTCCTCACGACACGTCCACAAAGTGTCCCAGTGAAAAGTAAACATTTTGTCCTTCTAGGGGCAAAATTGTCATTTTTATTTTTCTCAAAGCTCCGGGTCGTTACATTCATTCACTATCACAAACCTCAAAACATCTAATTACAATTCCAAATGGCAATACACAGATTTTTGTTCTAGAGTGAATAGAAAAATGCAACCTTACTATCATATGGGTTGTACTCCATGGGCAGTTTATGCTCTGAAAGAGACTTTGATGCCCGAATAGCCCCAAACTGCACCATAAGATTCCACAACAAAATGTTGTGAAGAAAAGAAGAAAGAAAGGTTGATCTGAATACTTTGACTTGAAACAGGTAATGGATATTTTTTTTTTCTCAAACTCAATGTGTAATGGAAAAATTAAATTGGGATGGACTATACATCCAAAATCCTAAAGGATCTAATTTGGGCAGGTAGATTATTGCCCTCCCAGCCCAAGGCAAGCATCCGTCCCTGATTATAGGGTAAATAGAAATGTTTTAAAAAACTGTGTATGTATGTAGTGCATAATACTCATCAATACTCAGCACTGGTGGTAGGAAAAGAGTTTGTACTCAGGCTGCGTATATTATATTTATTTGTTTCTTATACAAAATATTATTTTTATATGTTACAGTCAAGGATTGAAATATCGATATCAACGGATATATCGCTAGTCAAATTTACGGATATCTCGTTCTAAATATCGATATGGATATCGTTTATGGTCAACAAAAATGACAGAAATTTAGTTTAAAAAATTGGAAATTTTGAATGAAACTTTGGGAAAAATTTAAATACCCAATAATGATTATATATGACTAATAAAAACTACATAATGACTTTGTTGTTATACGTATATGATGAATAATACGATATAATAGGGTTCTAGCTATGGCTAATAATATAAAATTTAAAAATAAACATAAATTGAAGTGAATTATTATAATTGAATGTTAATATAGTTAAAAAACATAACAATAAGTATAATAATGGAGTTTACATTTACATAATAATTTAGAAAATCAGAAAATTTGCATTTACATAATAATTTAAAAAATTGGACATTAATTAGTGAAAATTGGACGTAAAACGAATTCTTATATATTAACCGTATACAACATAATTTTTTGTCAAGATATTGATGATGATGATATATATATATGGACAATAAAGACTCTTTCAAGTCCACTTTTCAAATCCGTCCACTCCAACCATTCAAATAGCCAAGTCCTAGAATTTTCCACAATTGACTAAAAGACTATTCCACCGTCCACTCAAGCCAAACAATCATTAATTTAATTCATTGTGTTGTTGAACCTATTTGCGATGAGAGAGTGAGAGAGTTGAGAGTTTGAGACCATGACGAGGTGAAGAAAAAACAAGTGGAAGAGAACAGAAGAACGAAAGAGCGGCTCTTTCCCTCTCCAGTTGTGCAATCTGTTGGCTCTCCACTGAAGTCGTCAAAATGGCCGACAACAGTCGTTGCACACCGCTGCATAGTGATGTCGTCGCTACCTACTGCTATCCACAATAGCTTAACAACAAAAAGAAGGGTTAAAGAAAGAAGGGTAGAAAGACAGGGAGGTGAGTAACAGAGTGAGTACTGAAATTGCCCCAATTTGTCGAGGATGAAGAGGTGAGTATCTACTGAGATTGCCCAAATTTCTCCTTTGAATGATGATTTTTTTTTTTAATTTTGTTTTACAAATCAAGCGAGTGAACTGTAAAGGTTGTGCAATTTTTGGTTTTTCCTCTCAAACTTATATGTATGAATGTTGATTTCGCTGGTTATCGATTCTTATCGGGCGATATCGGCGATATTTGCCGATATTGGGCGAAATGTACGATATTGGGGAAAGAAATTTCTTCCCCCCGGTTTAGATGCCGAGCTCCCAAAATTCCGATATGTCGTCCGATATATCGGCGATAGAACCGATATTTTCAACCTTGGTTACAGTAGATCAGTTTTATTTTGAAATTTAATATTTCCCTCCAATTATTGCAGGTATTCGACTAAAAAGGACCAGACAAGCTTTTTCAACCAAGGACACACAATTTATTAAGGTCGAATACTAACATCTTCAACAAGAAAATTTAGGCAAGTATTATTTTTCATCCCAAGATTTAGTGGTTAATTTCATAATAGACTAGTAGGTTTCAATTTTATCATTTTTCTTCATGTGATTCTAATATCACATCAATTTACTTCATGTTCCTATTTCACTATTAAATTATTGATTATATTAAAAGCATTCTTGGTATTCATTACAAATACTTATCCATTTTATTTTTCATTAAGCGACTAATTATTTTGATTTAGTTATTTTTTTTTCAAAGTAGTGCATTTAAACAACAAGGGATCAAATTACATTTACATTGACATTACGTTTAATTTATTATGCTCCATAGTTTTTTTAAATGCATTTATTTTAAATAGGAGCTAAATCAAAATAATTAATCATATAGTGAAAAATAAATAAGTAAGAATTTTTAATTAATACGAAGAATGCCCTTAACTTAATAGTTGAAATAAATAAGTGAAGTAAATTGATGTGATCTTAGAACCACATGGAGTAAAATGATGATATTGAAACCTCATGGTCTATTTTGAAATTGACACTCAAATCGGGTGTAAAGTGATGTTTACCCAAAAAGTTAAAGAATCCATTTGATACTTCCTACATGCCCCTAAATTGAAGAATTGATGAACGATTACCACAAATTAATGATGACTTATTGCTCAAAATACTCCTCAAACTGGATATCGAGTCTCAATTTGCTCTCCCAACATCAAACTATAACAATGTGCACCACAAACACACTTTTTGCCAAGTTCGTTGCACCAAAAATGACACTATGTTTCTAACTATGTTTAGTATGCTTACATGGCCTCAATGGATTGGATGTTTTATTCATTTTGTAGCAAAACATTAAAACCAAATATAAAAAATAATAATGAAGAAGAAGATAATGAATCCCCCCCTCCACCCTCTCTCTCTCTCTCCCCCCCCCCCCCCCCCCCAACACACACACACACATACACACGCAACCCTCGCCCTCATCCTCTCCCTCCCTCATTGCATCTGCATCACTAGCCACTCTGTCGCCCTCCACCCAACCACTAACGACCTCACCATCCCACTCAACCTTTCTCCAGATTGATATGACCTCATCCCTGTCACCCTTCGATGTGGAAACACGTCGTGGAGAAGGATGTTCATAACTACCAACTCAGTCTACCCATATTGTTTATAACCACCAAACTTGCCCCAACTCCACACAAAGACGACACAAAAAAAATCAAAAAATCCAATGTGACGACCCGTCCCGAATTAGCGGGATTAATTAAGGATTAATGACGGATTATCAAGGCTAATCAAAGAAGAGATGAGGATTAGCGGACGTTCGGGCGAAATGACGATTTTGCCCCTAGAATGGGTGAATCGTTGACTTTTCATTCGGACTGTCAAATGGACTTTGGCCAATGACTGTGACGTAGCTTGTGACGTCACGAGTTCATAGAAAGGTGGCACGCTCAATTCCGACGTTCGTGGAAGAAGTTATGATGATCGGAAGCCCAAGGGCATT
Organism: Prinsepia uniflora; assembly: GCA_032719365.1. Classification (NCBI taxonomy): domain Eukaryota; kingdom Viridiplantae; phylum Streptophyta; class Magnoliopsida; order Rosales; family Rosaceae; genus Prinsepia; species Prinsepia uniflora. The sequence continues at coordinate 8,227,837 of CM064862.1, read as the reverse complement.
TTGGTAATTTGGTTGAATAAGGGTCAATAGTTGACTTTTGACCCGGGAGGTCCGATGACCGAGGGACGAGGACCGTTACATAGATAAGGACGATACGAATCCATAGACAGGCGGCACGTCGAATTCGAACGTTCGACGGAGAAGTTACGGTTCACGGAAGTACGAAAGTACTATTGCACGTTTTACGAGACAAGGACCTTTTTGGAATTAGGTGGGCCATATATTTTCCCCAGTAACCAATGGATGAGTGAAAAGTGTCACTCATCCACTGGCCACCATCCCACATTCATGCATATCATCCCTTGCCTTCATCGATCGTTTTCCCCATTCCCAAACAAACCCGATCAAAACTATCACCCTAAATCCAAACCCTTACCATTTGATCATGTCTGTGAGGACCAGAGAGTGAAGAGAGGACATGATGATGCTAGTGGCTGGCCAGGAACGATGCGGCCGTGGACGGCGGCGGCCTTAAACCCAAACATGTTTCCCAATAAGGGCCAAATCCCATTTTATTTCGATTTGGGCATTATTGTTAGTTTTGGTTAATTTGGGGATGACTATTAGGTTTCTAGGATGATTTTAGGACGGTTTGGAGGGTGGTTCACGGCAGAGGAAGTCGTGAGGGTGGTCGAGAAACACAGGGCCGTGAGGCCATAGATGAACCGTGGGATTTTAGGACGTTTTAATTAGTTTTGTTGATTGGAATGGATAGAAAACTTGAAAATAGGATTAATGGAATTAAAATGGAAGCAAATGGACTGAAATCAAGGAAGGAAAACACCTGGAACGGTCACGCCGGTCCAGTTCGGTTCGAACCAAGTGGACCGGCTGGGTCACCTGAGGAAGAAGGAAACTGTGCAGGGCGCATGAGGTCCACGCGCAGTCCCTTCTAGGGGCGCATATGGGCGTATGAGGCATGCTTTGGGGGTGGTTCCAACATGTAATTTCATCTATTCGATGTAGCCAACATTTTGGGATTGGTTTCGTGTCAATCAGACATCGTTTCGATATAGTTCGAGTTGTCCGAAGGTTTAGGTTCGCATTTAAAAATAGTTAGAAATTCCATAAAATTACGGGGCTTTAGTGAGGGGTTATATAAGCAGTTAGTAACCCTCTAAATTAATTTAGACAGGTTTGGGAATCCCGGAGGTGACATTTGACTCGGGAGACGCTTATGGCACGTGTATCGAGGCGCGACATCGGACGGTTTGTGAGTGGACCCTTCTTTCGAATTCGATGCATGCATAAATGTGTTATAATTTTTTTAGAATATATTTTGTGATGCCTTGAGTGCATTTGATTGTGGTAGCTTAGGATCAACATATTTGCACGTTTTTCGAGGTTTTTGGCTTTATGTCGTACCTTAGCGTACTACGTTTTTAACGAGGGTTTTATAAACGGATTTTGGATTTAGAAATATGAAATCGGGCATGAGACCCCATTGATTTACACTCGGACTTGGAGTCCATTTGAATTGATGAGGAATCGGACCGAGGGTCCATTTGTGTTATACGATCGGGCCGGGGGCCCAGTTGGTTTACGATTCGGGTTTGAGGCCCAGTTAGTTGTACTATCGGGCTTGATGCCCCGTTGATTTATGATATCAGGCCTAATACCCCTTTAGTTGAGATATCGGGCTTATGGCCCCTTTGGTTGCAAAATCGGACGTGAGGTCCCGTTGATTTATGGGTTTGGGCTTAGGGCCCAGTTCGTCGTGAAATCGGGCTTGAGTCCCAGTTCGGTTTATGAAATGAGAATTCGGGCATGAGACCCTATTGAACTATGGATTTAGGCCAAGGCCTGTGAAATGGATTTGAATCGGATTCGAGGAATCCTGTTGAAATGAATCGGGTATGAGACCCAGTTGAGAAATGTTTTGAGAAAGAAAGAAAGAGTTTGAAAATGATTACGAACCCTCCATTTGATTATATGGTCTCCTCCAGACGTCGACCTGGAGAGTCACGATCCACAGACTAGAATGGGTATCCCCATAGGGATCCCGTTCCAGGAGTGGGGGTTACTATTTATGTTGTGGCCCCGACCAGATTCCGGAGAGATGTGTGGACTAGATCCGGAGTCAGAGCTCGGACTACATCCAGAGATTGAGCCTCCCAGATGGAGAATTCCTGAGTGACGACTCGGAGTGAGACCCCGAGTAGTGTGCACACTAGTATATAGATTTATCGTGACATTTATTCGGGATGTGTTCCCTAGGGGTTGTGTGCCCCGAGTTGGCATCTTCTCGGAAGTGCCGCAGATGGGTTATACGTATTTTGATACGTATGTGGTTTACAAAAATAGATTTAAGGGCGGAGACCATGTGTTCCATGTTTTAGAAATTGATTTGGGGCGAGACCCCGTATTCAATGTTTGAGAATGGTTTTGGGCTGAGTCCCACGGGTGTTTGATTTGGGCTGAGTTCCCATGTTTTGATTAATGGTTCTTTTGTGATTTCGGGTCGGGGACCCAAATGTATTTTATGTGTCAAGGCGGTTTATGGGAACCGGGCATGAATCCTTGAAATGTTTTGAGAATATGTTGACAAAGGATTTTATGAACATTTGGTAAATGGTTTTTGAATGCATGCATATGCTTTTAGTGAAGGGCATAAATGTCTTAAAGAGAAAACATTTTTATTAAAATGATTTTTTTTGTCCACTCACAGTTTTCGTGTTTTAATGCCCTTCAGGTTGTCGCGGATGCGGGCTGTAGCAGAGACGAGACATCACTCATCTCCTCCTACGATCCTGACGTACTCTGATAGCCCCGGTGAAGGCTTGAGATGGAATTTTCCCTGGTCTGACACGTGGTGTCAGACGGGATCAGGCGGGTCCCACGTTAATCCCAGGGGATTTGGGACCGGTCCTGACAAAGTGGTATCAGAGCAGGTTGGCTCCTGTGATACTCATGGTACTCTAATACCAAAGTGGTATCAGAGCATGGAGTACGTGCAGGTCGAGGATATGATGTCTTTGAAGCCGTAACAGCCAGTCATCAACCTGGTAGTTAGGGCATTAGTACGAGGTTTCGGTAGGATTCTGTTCGATTGGCATGGAATGCCACATTTTTCGAGGAAATGGATCCCGAGGAGGATCAATATTCATATGAATCTAATGGCTTCGAGCCGTAGTGTACTGGAAATAGGATCCAGTGGATCAGTAGAGACAGTATGACGACTTGAGGGTTGTGAGCCTACTGTCATGTCGGATAGAGGATGTACGGATTAATACTAGTGGTGGTCAGAGGTCAGGGTCGCCCAATTAACGATGACCCTATACGACTACAATCAAGATGGTTGGGAATAGGAACGTGTAATTCTATTTGGCATGTGTTGCCATGTTTCGAGCTGTCGAATCCGGATGGGATGTCGAATGGCAGGAGAGACCCCGAGTAGTTGTGGTGTGACACGATAGGATACAATTGCGACGTGTAGTCGTTGTGCAGTGTTAGGCACAAAGTATGGCCCAGTTCTTGTGGAAACCAGCGGCTGAGAGCCGTAGTGTTGCGAGAGGACGAGATCCTTAGAGTGTAGTTATTGGCTGGTTTGGTACCAGTATCGGAGTATGACGACTCTTCGGAGTCGAGAACGAGGGATCGATCAAGATGGTAGGGCTGCAGCAGGCAACCGAGTTTGTGATAACCCTAGTAGGTGATTGATTGGACAAGTTACCAGGAGTGTGGTACTTGTCGATCGGATCCTGAGGTTGACCGACCGCGTAGTCTTGGGGTCTCGATAGCAGAGTGTTTGTGAGATTGGTCTGCATGAGGTTGTGACAGACGCTGCTATCGATGGACGTAGTCGAGTCTTATCAAGCGGGATAGACTCAGATTGCCGTGACGATTGTGACGATGGGATTCGTCAGTCGTGACGATGTTACGAGGTGCGTGAGTGACGCACAGTACAAGCAGTGATTCTGGTTTCAACTCGGTGACGGCTGAGTCCGATCGCAGAATGAGTTGACGTTGGGTGTTGGTATACTTGCCACGCTCCAATGAAGGTGGTTGTTGTAAGTGGGACTAAGAGGATCCCGAGTGGCTTAGTGCGAGGTAAGGGAGTACATGGTATGGAGACCAGTTTCCCCAGTGTTGGAGATCAGTTTACTCAGTGATGGGGACTAGTTTCCTAGTGATGAAGACCAGTTTCCTCAGTGATGGAGACTTTTTTCCCCTGTGACGGAGATCAGTTTCCCCAGTAATGGAGACTAGTTCCCCTAGTGCTGCGAGATTGAGTCGCGAGGGTGTGCCCAGAAGTTGTAACGTTTAAGGTGAAAAGTGAGATACCAGTGCGAATGGATGACGTAAGTGACGTCTTAGGACGTATGGGTCGGTTTTTCGGTTTTGGTAGTACGCGACTCTAAGTTAAATCGCGTGAATTCCATTCAGAATGAGTGTACCTTCAAGGACGGTATTCACGGATGCGTGGATGGTGTCCAGTTAAGCTGAGGACTTGAGAGTCCATTGTGGATTGGTTTTGGTTGACTACGGTTGCCCATACCTCCTGAGTTGGGGACTTGGAAATCATTTGCTTGTAGGATACAAGAAATGCTCGTGTAGTGAGTGAACTCAGTGATTGGAAAAGGAATATATTTCCAACGTGATTGGAACATCGGAATCAAGATAAGTTGCGATTGAGACAATGAGAGGAGTACTTGATTCCGCATCGGAGATGGATACTCCGAGGTCACTGAGTGCGATTCTTTAGTAGATAGTACTGAGTGCTGGAGGATGACATAGAATGAACTTTGATGTCATCAACTTGGCGTCTTTTGGATTCGTCCCTAGGTAAGGCGACGAGGAGTGTTGTGACAGCTAGGAGTTCAAGAAGGTGTAAGAACTGAACACCTAGTGTAATGACCCGTCCCTAATGCCAGGATTTGATTAGTGACTAATCACGATTAGTGAGGTTAATCGGTGATTAGTTGGGCAAAATCGGACGAACGATGCAAAATGACTGTTTTGCCCCTAGGCGTGGGTAAAATGTTGACTTTTTATTCTGGCGGTCAAATGGACTTTGACCGATGACCGTGTCATAGCTTAGGACGTCACGAGTTCATAGACAGGTGGCATGTTCAATTCCGACATTCGAGGAAGAAGTTATGACGTTCGGAAGCTTAAGGGCATTTTGGTAATTTCGATTAAAAGAGGTAAATAATTGACTTTTGGACTGGGAAGTCATATGGCCGAGGGCCGAGGACCGTTACGTAGATCGGGATGATACGAATCCGTAGACAGGCGACACGTCGAATTCGGACGTTCGACGATGAAGTTATGGTTCACGGAAGTACGAAAGTACTATTGCACGAATTACGAGACAATTGACTATTGGATTCTAGTGGGCCCCAGATATTTAGTCCCTACCCAATGGATGAGTGACAAGTGTCACCCATCCAATGGACACGATTTTCCCTTTATGCATCTCCCCATTACACCGGAGAGTGAGAGAGGGACTGAGGACGGCCACGGGAAGTTGGAACCGCTGTGGACGGCGGCGTGGAGGAGGTACAACTCGAGAGGTACTCGGTTTTACACTTTTTCTTCCAACATACAAAATCTTCTATTCGATGTAACGAACATTTTGGGACTAGTTTCGTGTCCATCGGACACCATCTTGATAATGTTCAAGGCATCGGAAGGTTTAGGTTCGAGATTTAAAATACTTAAAAATTCGGGAAAATTACGGGGCTTCAATGGGAGGTTAATTAAGTAGTTAGTAACCTTATATTACGATTTGGACAGGTTTGGGAATCCCGGAGGCGATGATTGACCCGGGAGACGCTTATGGCACGCGTATCGAGACGCGGCTTCAGACGGTCTATGAGTGGACCTTGATTTCTAAACTGTGATGCATGCATAAATGTTTTATATGGATTATGAATGTTATTATATGATGATGATTTGGATGGTTGTGAATTATATGGTTTCACGCTTTACGAGGCGATTTACGTGCTTGCACGTAAATCGAGGTTTCTGGTTTTACTCTGATTTTCCATACTTATGATTTTGGATATGATTTCATGAAATGGTTTTAGATTTGAAAAGGTAAACTCGGGTTCAAAACCCATTTGATTTACGAACTCTCAAACTTGAGGTCCATTTGATTTAACAAGGCATCGAGTTGGAGGCCCAGTTGGTGTACGATATCCGGCACGAGGCCCATTTAGTTTACTAAATCGGGCACGGGGTCCATTTAGTTTACTAAATCGGGCGCGAGGCCCAGTTGGTTTAAAATTCGGACCAGAGGTCCAGTTTGTATGTGGATTCGGGCCTAGGGCCCAGCTATGTGTTACAAATGGTTTTTATGGTTCATGGAGGTTTATGGGAACCGACATGAACCCTTGAAATGGATTTATGGTTCGTGACGGTTTATGGGAACCGGCATGAACCCTTGGAAAGGATTTTATGGTTCATGACGGCTTATGGGGGCCGGGCATGAATCCTTGAATGGTTTAAAGAATGATTTCATACGGTTTTTCATATGCCATCCTTTATATATGATTGTCTCTTCCGGGGAGGATCGTTGGCCTGGGTGGACCCCGGAGTAGTCACGGAGCACTGACTGAGTGGAGTCGCCCCCCAGTTGGGTTCCTTACTCTCAGGATGGGCATGGTTCGTTACCTCCAGGGAGGGTCATTGATCTACGGACATTGACTTGGGTGGACCCTGGAGAGACTTGGGTTTGAGACCCCTGTTAGCATGCACGTAGCTCTATATACCGTGACAGGTTCTTGGATATGAAATATAATGCATAAACATGATTTCAATTGGTTTGGGAAATTGTGTTTTATGATGATAAATGGATTTGGGCTGAGATCCCACATATGTTTACATTGTTATGGTTTTCTGTAAATGGTTTTGGGCAGGAGCCCGTGTGACTTGTATTTACGGAAATTGGGGCTGAGACCCTAATGATGGTTGTTTAAACATATGTTATTGGATAAATGGTTTTACTATGCATGCATGCTTTTTAGTGAAGGGTATAAAGGTCCTTATAAAATGTATTTCTGAAACTTATTACTTTTTGTCCACTCACAGTCTTTCTGTTTTTAATACCCTTCAAGTTGGATACAGTGTGGACTGTAGCAGAGACCGAGATATCACATACCTCCTCCGGATCCTAGCGTACTCTAATAGCCCGAGAGGGCAAAGGTCGGAAATTTCCTTTATCTGACACCCCGTGTCAGACGGGATCAAGGGTGTTCCTCGTTAATCCCTGGGGGATTGAGGACGGGTCATGACAGGGTGGTATCAGAGCTCGACTAGCTCATATCAAAGCATAGGATTACTCGTAGGATTACTTATTAGAGCACGGTTTGCTCTTATGGTGCGTGCAGGTCGAGGATGTGATATCTCAATGGGCTACAGTCCGTTATCAACCTGATAGTTAGGATGCCGGTACGATAGTTAGTAGGATTGGATAGTGGAACGTCTTGGTTCGGCACTAGATGTCGGAGTTGCCATAGTTCTGTTGAGGTTGGCAGTGTGGGACCTTATGGAAGAATGAACGTAGCAGTACGTTAGCATTTTGATTGTGAGACGGTTAGTTGGGATCGTCTTCACGATGTCGTAGGATCGGTTCCGACGACTGGTTGGGAGTTTTGGCCATTCGATGATCGGATATTGTTGAGTTAAATGGATTTATTGCTCCTGGCAGTTAGCAGTCAGATTCGAGGAATCCTAGTTGATTTGACGGTAGGATTGGATTGACGTCTTTACGATGTCGGGACTGCGTGGTCGGTCAGATCGTGGATTATACTGATTTCCACAGTTGGGTTCAGGGAGACCTTAGAGTGTGATTATAGAACCCTACATTGGGTTGTATGGTTCGGAGATGTGAGTTGGCGAGTGGTTTGACTTTGACGACTATTCGAATTTGAGGCCGTTAGTCGGTCTAGTCATGCCAGCTTTAGTGATGGGACTGCACTCTGCAGTCGGGGTTGTACTTATCGGTTAGACCTAGATGGTTGTCGTGCTACTCTAGTTGTGATGGATAGTTGGTACAACTAAGGTCGGGGGCGACCTAGTAGACGACATTGGTTTAGTCGAGTTACTACAGGTTAGAGTTCGGTTGGACAGGTTACCAGGGTTGTTACATGTCGATGGAATCCAAGAGTGGGGATACGGAGTAGTAGTACGTGTGGTTGATTCCGTTGGACATGGAGTCTGGATATCGAGATGTCTGGTGGTTAGGTTTGTAAGAGTTGTGGCAGGCACTACTACCGAGTGTGGTTGTAGTTATGGTTGTTTGGAATCGGGGATGTTCAGGGGACGTTTTCTTTTCCGTATGAGTTGTCAGGATGAATGTACCCAGAGTTGTTGGGTATGACGGAGGCAGAGTTTCTCCAATTTGAGTAGAGGTATGGGATCATCGTTTGGTATGAGCAGAGATCCAGAGTTGTTTGATTTGCACACTTTGTGCTGATGCTGACAGGTAGGGTACTGGTACTGGTGCTGGGGTTGGTGCCGGTGATTGTTCGGTATGAGTTACAAGTCGGGATGTGACTCCGTCAAGTTGGGCATATGTTCGGTATCTGTGGTTCGGGTGTGGATCACGAATAGTGATGGACTGGATTAGATCCAGCAGTAGTTGAGACTCGTGGTACGAGATACGAGTGTTGGATGCCGTTTATGCACATTCGTAAATAGTATATGAGGTTTAACCTTGAGTCACGTGAACTTCACTCGAAATGAGTGTACCTACATAAATGGTGTAAACCGATAGGCGAACTTGGTAGTGAGTTAGACTGGTCTCGAACATGTGGATGATGTCCGGATGAGTTGAGAACTTGAGAATCCATTTCGGATTGGTTATGGTTGACTGCGGTTGACCATACCTCCTGAGTTTCAGGTAGGCTTGTTTGAGGAGGACTTTGATTGTGAGAGATAGAATGGGTTATTATAATAGTTATCGACGTTCGTCGTTGGAAGGAAAGGAGGGAGAAAAAGAACTTCTAGCTCAGGAATAGAAACAGTTAAGCATGGTTCCGACATGGTTGGAACTTCGGAATCGAGAGAGTTGCGATTGAAGTGACAAGAGGAATGCGGGTTTTCCGCATTGGTAATGGGTATTTCGAAGTCATTAGGGTGACTTCTCAGGTTCTACCATGGTAGATGATGGTAGATGATGGTAGATGATGATAGATGAAGGATTGTTATCACCATTACATTGGTCGTGTATTGGTTGGTGAACCCGAGATTTGTCTTGGGTCATCATGAGGAATTGAGTATATCGAAGTAAGGTGACCGAGATTTCTCATTTTCTGCTTGGTGGCAGATGATGTTGATTACGTGGTGTGGTGAGTGCAGCGAGTTTTGGTTGCATTCACGTAGGACGAGTTTTTGATGTTATTGTATTGGATCATCCTTGATTTTTCCTCGGTGGAATGACAAGGATCGATACGAGGTAATTGGAGAGAACCCATAGTCTCGGCGTGTCTCGTCGTTGACTGATCTGTTTAGATGTGGGAAATGGTTGAGGACTTTGGGCATCCTGACGATCCTCGATCGTGACGTTTATGGTCGGGTGACTCAGTGATGAATCTCGATCGTGACGTCTATGGTCGGCTGACGTAGTGATGGATCTGGATCGTGATTTTGATGATCCAGATAGATGGAGAGTTTATCGCTCTTACTTGGATAGTTGAGTTGAGGATGATGGGACTGAACTTCTTTTTGAGGTAAATCCCTTATGGTATATTACTCAGGTGAGTAGGTGTCCGACGAGGTCAGATTTGGTCAGCCTTAGATGTGTAGATGATGGGATTGGCTTCCCTACAAAGTCAATCAAATGTAATGTGTAATCAATTGAACAAGTATCCGATAGGTTCGGATATAGTACGTCTCGATAGACAAGAATGAAATTTCGGGTTTTGGAATCGGATTTTTGGATGACGATTCGGGATTCGATTTTGGAACTTGAAAGTGGATTTATAGATTTGGGTTCGGAATGGTCATTCCTGCTACTAGTTTACGGAATGATGATTTCGGATTTGGATTTGGAAATGGATAATGGGTCGGAGTTTTGATTTGTCTAGTACTGTATTGGACAGATGGACTCCAAAATTGAAACGTGTTTGGCTACGACCTAGGTGGTCGTGTTGTCGTCGTCGTTATTATTGTGGAAGGTTGGTAGATGGACGTATGTACCTTGTACGTAGTTCGAGGTATGATACTGGGCAGACTTTTGGTGCCTGGTGACGGTATATAGGTTATACCGTGGGTACGTTGGTGAGCGTATTGGTAGTCGGCTTAGTTCTGATACCATTGGATTAGTCGAGAACGTGGACTCGACGTTGAATACTGTGCACTAGGTCATGGTATTCCTAATGGTTCCAGTTACTCACAGGTTGAGTGCTTTGTTGGTATGTGTATACTCAGGTTGAGTAAGTTGGTGGTTAGTGTAACCACAAGTGAGTATCGTGTTAGTTTTTGACTGGCGACTGTCAAGTGGCGACAGTTTGTTGGATGTTTCGTGGATCGTTGAGTGAGGTCTGATGACTCACAGTGGGAGCTGACGTCAGGATATATTGGTGATTGAGAAGGGAACCTTCGAGTGTTTGTGTCAGCGACTTGGTAGATTTGACAAGTAGTGTCAATTCGGAACGTATTACTACTGTTATTCGACGTGGTCGAGGGTAGTCGATGTAACGAGAGTGTTAGTGGTACGTCTGGGTGCAGACGAGTTTTGTTCTGGTTGGTTGGTGTACCGAGTGTACACATGTCGTGAGATCGAATTATTTCCACGAGGTGGATGTGGAATCAGAATAGTTGGAGTTTCGAGAACGGAACTAATTAAGGAGGGAAGAACAGTTGGAATTAGGTCGGTTGGAATTTCGAGGACGAAATTAATTAAGGAGGGAAGGTTGTAAAGACCCATCCCGAATTCCAGGGTTAGATTAGTGACTAATCACGATTAGTGAGGTTAATCGGTGATTAGTTGGGCGAAATCGGACGAACGATGCAAAATGACCGTTTTGCCCCTAGGCGTGGGCAAAATGTTGACTTTTCATTCTGGCGATCAAATGGACTTTGACCGATGACCGTGACGTAGCTTAGGACGTCACGAGTTCATAGACAGGTGGCACGTTCAATTCCGACATTTGAGGAAGAAGTTATGACGTTCGGAAGCTTAAGGGAATTTTGGTAATTTTGATTAAAAAAGGTAAATAGTTGACTTTTGGACTGGGAGGTCAGATGATTGTTACGTAGATCGAGACGATACGAATCCGTAGATAGGTGGCACATCGAATTCGGACGTTCGACGGCGAAGTTACGGTTCACGGAAGTACGAAAGTACTATTGCACGAATTACGAAACAAGTGACTTTTGGATTCTAGTGGGCCCCAGATATTTAGTTCCTGCCCAATGGATGAGTGACAAGTGTCACCCATCCAATGGACACCATTTTCCCTTCATGCATCTCCCCATTACATCGATCATTCATTTTTCTTCTTCACCAAAACACAACCCGATCTCACCCCCCTTAAACCAATCCAACCCTTTTTCCATTTGATCATGCCTGAGACACCAGAGAGTGAGAGAAGGACTGAGGACGGCCACGGGAAGCTGGAACCGCCATGGACGGCGGCGTGGAGGAGGTACAACCCGAGAGGTACTCGGTTTTACATTTTTTCTTCCATTTTTAATTTGTGACATTATGGGCTGCTTTTAGTGATTAGGATGGGTTTAATGAGTTATTAGGATCGTAATAGGATGGTTTTGGGAGGTTTTGGACGGCTGTGAAGCCGTGGGTGAGTTTTGGAAAACTTGAACCGTTAGGGGCTTTCGGGTTCACGGGTTTTAGGGGGTTTTAGAGAGTCTTAATTTTATATTTAGATTCCTAAGATCAAAACTAGAAGAATACGATCGATTAGGAGAAAAACGGGTGAAAACTGGATCGGTCACGCCGGTCCAAGTTGCAGAGAAAATCGGGCCGGACTGGTTAGACCGGTCGACTGAAGGTTAGGGACGGTCTACAGTAGCCGGCGCGTGAAGCCCACGCGTAGTCCATCATTGGGGCATGTGCAAGCGCGTGAGGGGGAATTTGAGGGTGGTTCCAACGTACGAAATCTTCTATTCGATGTAACGAACATTTTGGGACTGGTTTCGTGTCGATCGGACATCGTCTCGATAATGTTCGGGCATCGGAAGGTTTAGGTTCAAGATTTAAAATACATAAAAATTCAGGAAAATTACGGGGCTTCAATGGGAGGTTAATTAAGTAGTTAGTAACCTTTTATTACGATTTGGACAGGTTTGGGAATCCTGGAGGCGACGATTGATCCGGGAGACGCTTATGGCACGCGTATCGAGACGCGGCTTCGGACGGTCTGTGAGTGGACCTTGATTTCTAAAATGTGATGCATGCATAAATGTTTTATATGGATTATTAATGTTATTATATGATGATGATTTGGATGGTTTTGAATTATATGGTTTCACGCTTTACGAGGCGATTTACGCTTGCACTTAAATCGAGGTTTTCTGGTTTTACTTTGATTTTTCGTACGTATGGTTTTGGATATGATTTCATGAAATGATTTTGGATTTGAAAAGGTAAACTCGGGTTCGAAACCCATTTGATTTACGAACTCTCGGACTTGAGGTCCATTTGATTTAATAAGACATCGGGCCGGAGGCCCAGTTGGTGTACGATATCGGGCACGAGGCCCATTTAGTTTACTAAATCGGGCACGGGGTCCATTTAGTTTACTAAATCGGGCGCGAGGCCCAGTTGGTTTACAATTCAGACCGGAGGTCCAGTTGGTTTACAATTCGGATCGGAGGTCCAGTTTGTATGTGGATTCGGGCCTAGGGCCTAGCTATGTGTTACAAATGGTTTTTATGGTTCATGACGGGTTATGGGAACCGGCATGAACCCTTGAAATGGATTTATGGTTCGTGACTGTTTATGGGAACCAGCATGAACCCTTGGAAAGGATTTTATGGTTCATAACGGCTTATGGGGGGCCGGGCATGAATCCTTGAAAGGTTTAAAGAATGATTTCAAACGGTTTTTCATATGCCATCCTTTATATATGACTGTCTCCTCCGGGGAGGGTCGTTGGCCTGGGTGGACCCCGGAGTAGTCACGGAGCACTGACTGAGTGGAGTCGCCCCCCAGTTGGGTTCCTTACTCTCAGGATGGGCATGGTTCATTACCTCCAGGGAGGGTCATTGATCTACGAACATTGACCTGAGTGGACCCTGGAGAGACTTGGGTTTGAGACCCTTGTTAGCAAGCGCGTAGCTCTATATACCGTGACAGGTTCTTGGATATGAAATATAATGTATAAACATGATTTCAATTGGTTTGGGAAATTGTGTTTTATGATGATAAATAGATTTGGGCTGAGATCCCACATATGTTTACTATGTTATGGTTTTCTGTAAATGGTTTTGGGAAGGAGCCCGTGTGACTTGTATTTACGAAAATTGGGGCTGAGACCCTAATGATGGTTGTTTAAACATATGTTATTGGATAAATGGTTTTACTATGCATGCATGCTTTTTAGTGAAGGGTATAAAGGTCTTTATACAATGTATTTCTGAAACTTATTACTTTTTATCCATTCACAGTCTTTCGGTTTTTAATACCCTTCAAGTTGGATATGGTGTGGTGTAACAACCCGTACCTTCGGGAAGGGTAAAAATGTAATTTTGTGAAGTTTTGTAAAAAGGACGATTTTGCCCTTGTGAATAGTAGGCTAAAAGTTGACTTTTTGTATTATCGATTGGATGAGTGTTGGCCCTTGACCGTGACGTAGTTTAGGACGTCACGAGTCCGTAGACAGGTGGCAGGTTCGATTCAGACAACTGGAGAAAAAGTTCTGACGTTCGAAAGTTTGGGGGCGTTACCGTAATTTTGAGTAAACGAGGAAAATGTTGACTTTTAGGAGGACTTGTGATTTTCACGTAGACCGAGGACCGTTAGATAGGTCTCGACGTCCTGAGCTTAACGACGGGCGGCACGCTGTCATCGGACGTCGGACGGAAAAGATACGGGTCTAGAACGTTCAAGGGCAAAACGGTAATTAGTTATACAAGGGGTATTTTGGTCATTTTGCTTTCAGCCAATTGGATGAGGACAAGTGGCTGAGTGGGACAGGATATTTTCTGCTTGTCCATAGGATTGTGGACACGTGGGGGCGCTGGATTGTTCCCTAAAGTTCTAAAGTGTGCACGGCCACACCTTGCTTCATTTTGAACCGTGCACCCCTTCGAAGAACACACAGAAACAGAGAGAAGAGTTGGTTGAGGCGGTGATCGATTCAGTGCAAGGGAGAGTGAAGAGTGAGTTGAGAGAGGGACAGTGAGGCAAGGAGGAGCTGGTGATCGTGGTTTGGAGTTGTAACTGTGCACGGAGGCGACGCGGTGGACGGCTGAAGTTTGGAGGAAACAGAGGAGACGGTGGACGGTGGTGGCTGCTGTGCCGTGTGGTGGATCGATTCAAGCCACTAGGAGACTCAGGAGGCTACGGGGAGTCCCACGAGCACCGTGGTAGGTGGCGGTTCTCACGGCGGCGCCGGAATCGAAGGGTAACTTCTTTTGCTCTGTTTTCCTATAGATTTTAATTTCGAAAGTCGTGAAGGTAGGGTGAGAATCGAGGGGATTGGTGAGTGCAGTAGTGTTCAGGGAGGTTCTAGGAATGGTGTGGAACGGTCGCCGTGACGGAGGCGTACACGGCGGAGCCCAGTCGACGGACTGTACTCTGTTTGGCCGTGAACTTCAAATGCAAAGTCGTGGACTTGGGCGTAGAGTCGAGGGATAAGGAGGTTAGGGTGAAGTTCAGGAGGGTCTTAGGCGTCGTTTTAGATGAACGCCGTGACGGGGGAGGACCTGGACGGCCGGCGGCCAAAACAGGGGCTACGGGCCGTCTGTTTCGAGGCCGTGAACGGCGGGTTTCCGGCCGTGATTCTTCGAGGATAGGACATGGTCAGGTTGCTTAGGACGGGATGAAGAGGATGGGATTGGTTTGGACTGGAATGGTGGTCGGATTACAGAGAACCATTCACGCCGGTTCAACTGTGTTGAACCGGGTGACTCGAGGAAGGGGATGCTACTGTAGTTGGCGCGTGAGGCCCACGCGCAGCCACTTTGGGCGGCGCGTGGAGGCGCGTGGGAAGGAATCCGGCCAAGCTTCCAACATGAGTTTAGTCCTAAATGTTCTAAAGAATCCAATGGTATAGTTTTCGGGTTAATCGGACGGTGTTACGGGATGGTTCGGGAATCCGTAAGGTTTAGGGTTTAGGATTAAAATATTATTTAATTCCCGAAAAATTGGGGAAAATAGGGAAGGTATCCTTGATGTATTTGTGACCCTATTTGGTATCTATTGACAGGACGGGAGACACCAGAGACGGTCGAGGAGCGCACGGGGCGCGAGTGACTTGTTCTGATCTATGAGTGGACTCTTTCCTACTTTCGAGCATGCCTAACTGTTTTTATCAATGTTTTATGCTATTATGTGTGTTTTCCATGATAGTTATCCGTGATTGAAAGGTTTGCATGTTTTTCGAGATGTTTCTGAATTTTGCACGTTTTTCGAGGAAAAGCCGGTTTTCAGCTTTTGATGCTCTATTTGAGAAATTCAACCGATAAACGTTTTCTAATGATGGTACCTGAGTTATGAACATGATTTGGGGATTTCCTATTGTGGAGAGCGAGGACACTTCCGTCGGGAGTGCCCATTGTTAGCTCCGGAGGGTGGAGCAGGCAGAGGTGCAACGGAACCCGGGCGGAGTACTGCTTCAGCATCAGGGGCGGCAGGCCCTAGGGGTGGCGGTGGTGCCACGAGCAGTTCCAGAGGGCGCGGTAGGTCATCGGGACCTCAGGCGTGAGTTTTTACTATGACTCAGCAGGAGGCTAGGTCAGCACCGGGAGTGGTGACAGGTACACTCACCATACTTGGTCACACTATTTTTGCTTTGATAGATCCCGGGGCTACCCATTCATTTATAGCTCGGAGTTGAAGTTTGGTTAAGGAGAGGGAGGTGTCTACTTTGGATTGTGCGTTAGGAGTGAGTACACCTACTGGGGAGGTGTTGGTAGTGACTCAGGTGTTGAGAGAGTGTCCGGTGATGGTAGGCGAGGTGGAGTTACTGGCAGATTTGTTACTCTTGGATTTACGGGACTTTGATGTGATATTGGGTATGGACTGGTTGACGAGACATCATGCTTCTATCGAATGTTTCGATAGGAGAGTGACTTTTTGGAGTCCCGGATTATCAGAGACTACGTTTCAGGGGGATCAGCGTGCACTTCCTACTAGAGTTATATCGGCACTTGAGGCTAGCAAGTTGTTGCGTAAGGGGTGCCAAGGTTACATAGCCCATGTGGTGGATACACGTACTACGCCAGTGAGGACGGAGGATATACCAGTGGTACGGGAGTTTCCCGATGTTTTTCCCGAGGAGTTGCCAGGACTACCCCCACACCGAGATCTTGAGTTTACGATTGATCTTCTACCAGGTACACAACCTATTTCCCAGACTCCTTATCGTATGGCACCTGCAGAATTGAGGGAACTTAAGGCCCAGTTGCAAGAGTTGGTCGATATAGGATACATTCGACCGAGTATGTCACCTTGGGGAGCACCTGTTTTGTTTGTTAAGAAAAAGGACGGAGGATTGAGATTGTGTGTGGATTACAGGCAACTGAATAAGGTAACTATTCGGAATAAGTATCCCCTACCCCGGATTGATGATTTATTTGACCAATTGAAGGGAGCTCAGTATTTTTTCGAAGATTGATCTTCGCTCCGGTTATCATCAGTTAAGAGTTAAAGAAGAAGATGTACCGAAAATAGCCTTTCGGACGAGGTACGGCCATTATGAGCTTGTTGTGATGCCTTTTGGTTTGACTAATGCCCCAGCAGCTTTTATGGACCTTATGAACCGAGTGTTCCGGCCATACTTGGATCGTTTTGTGATTGTCTTCATTGATGACATTTTGGTGTATTCAAAGAGTGCGAAGGCACATGAGAAACATCTGAGAATCGTGCTTAAAACTTTGAGGGAGCATCAGTTGTATGCGAAGCTCAGTAAGTGTCAGTTTTGGTTGACCAGTGTTGGATTTCTTGGTCATGTGATTTCGGCCGAGGGCATCAGTGTGGATCCTCAGAAAGTTGAGGCGGTAGCCAATTGGGAACAGCCTAAGACGGTGACGGAAATTCGGAGTTTTCTGGGTTTGGCAGGTTATTACCGGCGTTTTATCGAGGGCTTTTCTATTCTTGCAGCACCGTTGACTCGGTTGACTCGGAAGGGAGTTCGGTTTGAGTGGGACGATAAATGTGAACAGAGTTTCCAGGAGCTTAAAAGGCGGTTGACATCTGCTCCTGTGTTAGCCCTTCCAGACGATAGTGGGGAGTTCGAGGTGTACAGTGACGCTTCTTTACAAGGTTTGGGTTGTGTCTTGATGCAGCACGGGAAAGTGATTGCTTATGCTTCCCGGCAATTGAAACCCCATGAGGTGAACTACCCTACACATGATTTGGAATTAGCAGCAGTGGTTCATGCATTGAAGATTTGGCGACATTACTTGTACGGTGAGAGGTGTAGGATCTTCACGGACCACAAAAGCTTGAAGTATTTGTTCACTCAGAAGGAACTGAATCTGAGACAGCGTCGATGGTTGGAGTTACTTAAGGATTACGACTGTACTATTGAGTATCACCCAGGGAAGGCTAATGTGGTCGCCGATGCTCTGAGCAGGAAGTCAGCTAGTTCTTTGTCACATTTGAGGACGGTACGATTACCTTTGTTGGTTGAGCTCCGTAGGTTGGGAGTAGAGTTGACTACAGATGATCAGGGAGTACTCCTAGCGAGTTTCCACGTACGACCTATTTTGATTGATCAGGTGATTTATGCTCAGTTTGAGGATCCTATTCTATGCCTCATTCGGATTGAGGTCGAGGCTGGAGAGAGACAGGATTTTGAGATCCATGAGGATGGAGCCTTGGTTAAGGGTAGACGGTTGTGTGTACCTGAGGATGACGCATTGAAGAAGGTGATACTGGATGAGGCTCATTGTTCAGCTTATACGATGCATCCTGGTGGGACCAAGATGTATCGTACCCTTCGAGAGCATTACTGGTGGTCGGGGATGAAACGTGAGATTGCAGAATATGTCAGTGGATGCTTGATTTGTCAACAGGTAAAAGCCGAGCGGCAGAGACCTTATGGAGCAATGCAACCTTTGCCGATCCCCGAGTGGAAATGGGATCACCTGACTATGGATTTCGTGTTCAAGCTTCCGAGAACACCGAAGGGACACGATGGTGTGTGGGTTATTGTGGATCGACTTACGAAGTCTGCTCATTTCTTGCCAGTACGGGAGACCTTCAGGTTGGAGCAGTTTGCACAGTTGTTCATAAATGAGATTATTCGGTTACATGGGACTCCAGAGTCGATAGTATCTGATAGAGACCCGAGATTTACCTCTCGATTTTGGCAGAGCTTACAGGAAGCTTTTGGGACAAAATTGCACTTCAGTACTACTTTTCATCCTCAGACCGATGGGCAGTCTGAGCGGACTATTCAGATTCTCGAGGACATGATGCGAGCTTGTGTACTTCAGTTTCAGGGTACTTGGGAATCACATCTGCCTTTAATGGAGTTCGCCTACAATAACAGTTATCAGGAGAGCATTGGGATGGCTCCTTACGAGGCTTTGTATGGGCGGCAGTGTCGGACTCCTTTGTGTTGGACTGAGGTTGGTGAGAGGAGGTTGACTACGTCTGAGCTGGTAGACCTTACACAGGAAAAAGTTGCACTGATCAGGGATCGATTGAAAGTAGCGCAGGACCACCAGAAGAGCTACGCCGACCGCAGGATTAGAGATTTGGAGTTTGCCGTAGGAGACTGGGTTTTCCTGAAGTTATCTCCTTGGAAGGGAATCGTACGATTTGGAAGACGAGGGAAGTTGAGTCCTCGTTACATTGGACCTTATGAGATCTTGGAACGGATTGGTCCTGTTGCATATCGATTGGCCTTACCAGCAGACTTAGAAAAGGTACATAATGTCTTTCATGTCTCTATGCTTCGGAAGTATATTCGAGATGATTCGCATGTTCTGGAAGCACAACCAGTGGAACTGAGGGAAGACTTGAGTTTCGAAGAGCAGCCTGTTGCGATCTTGGATCGGAAGGATAAGGTTTTACGAAGGAAGACGGTTCCCTTAGTGAAGGTATTGTGGAGAAATCATCAAGTGGAAGAAGCTACTTGGGAACCCGAGGCCTTGATGCGGAAACAGTACCCTTACTTATTTCACTGAATTTCGGGGACGAAATTCTTTTTAGGGGGGTAGATTGTAACAACCCGTACCTTCGGGAAGGGTAAAAATGTAATTTTGTGAAGTTTTGTAAAAAGGACGATTTTGCCCTTGTGAATAGTAGGCTAAAAGTTGACTTTTTGTATTATCGATTGGATGAGTGTTGGCCCTTGACCGTGACGTAGTTTAGGACGTCACGAGTCCGTAGACAGGTGGCAGGTTCGATTCAGACAACCGGAGAAAACGTTCTGACGTTCGGAAGTTTGGGGGCGTTACCGTAATTTTGAGTAAACGAGGAAAATGTTGACTTTTAGGAGGACCTGTGATTTTCACGTAGACCGAGGACCGTTAGATAGGTCTCGACGTCCTGAGCTCAACGACGGGCGGCACGCTGTCATCGGACGTCGGACGGAAAAGATACGGGTCTAGAACGTTCAAGGGCAAAACAGTAATTAGTTATACAAGGGGTATTTTGGTCATTTTGCTTTCAGCCAATTGGATGAGGACAAGTGGCTGAGTGGGACAGGATATTTTCTGCTTGTCCATAGGATTGTGGACACGTGGGGGCGCTGGATTGTTCCCTAAAGTTCTAAAGTGTGCACGGCCACACCTTGCTTCATTTTGAACCGTGCACCCCTTCGAAGAACACACAGAAACAGAGAGAAGAGTTGGTTGAGGCGGTGATCGATTCAGTGCAAGGGAGAGTGAAGAGTGAGTTGAGAGAGGGACAGTGAGGCAAGGAGGAGCTGGTGATCGTGGTTTGGAGTTGTAACTGTGCACGGAGGCGACGCGGTGGACGGCTGAAGTTTGGAGGAAACAGAGGAGACGGTGGACGGTGGTGGCTGCTGTGCCGTGTGGTGGATCGATTCAAGCCACTAGGAGACTCAGGAGGCTACGGGGAGTCCCACGAGCACCGTGGTAGGTGGCGGTTCTCACGGCGGCGCC
This sequence comes from Prinsepia uniflora, assembly GCA_032719365.1. NCBI lineage: Eukaryota > Viridiplantae > Streptophyta > Magnoliopsida > Rosales > Rosaceae > Prinsepia > Prinsepia uniflora. The sequence continues at coordinate 8,207,623 of CM064862.1, read as the reverse complement.
GGAATCGAAGGGTAACTTCTTTTGCTCTGTTTTCCTATAGATTTTAATTTCGAAAGTCGTGAAGGTAGGGTGAGAATCGAGGGGATTGGTGAGTGCAGTAGTGTTCAGGGAGGTTCTAGGAATGGTGTGGAACGGTCGCCGTGACGGAGGCGTACACGGCGGAGCCCAGTCGACGGACTGTACTCTGTTTGGCCGTGAACTTCAAATGCAAAGTCGTGGACTTGGGCGTAGAGTCGAGGGATAAGGAGGTTAGGGTGAAGTTCAGGAGGGTCTTAGGCGTCGTTTTAGATGAACGCCGTGACGGGGGAGGACCTGGACGGCCGGCGGCCAAAACAGGGGCTACGGGCCGTCTGTTTCGAGGCCGTGAACGGCGGGTTTCCGGCCGTGATTCTTCGAGGATAGGACATGGTCAGGTTGCTTAGGACGGGACGAAGAGGATGGGATTGGTTTGGACTGGAATGGTGGTCGGATTACAGAGAACCATTCACGCCGGTTCAACTGTGTTGAACCGGGTGACTCGAGGAAGGGGATGCTACTGTAGTTGGCGCGTGAGGCCCACGCGCAGCCACTTTGGGCGGCGCGTGGAGGCGCGTGGGAAGGAATCCGGCCAAGCTTCCAACATGAGTTTAGTCCTAAATGTTCTAAAGAATCCAATGGTATAGTTTTCGGGTTAATCGGACGGTGTTACGGGATGGTTCGGGAATCCGTAAGGTTTAGGGTTTAGGATTAAAATATTATTTAATTCCCGAAAAATTGGGGAAAATAGGGAAGGTATCCTTGATGTATTTGTGACCCTATTTGGTATCTATTGACAGGACGGGAGACACCAGAGACGGTCGAGGAGCGCACGGGGCGCGAGTGACTTGTTCTGATCTATGAGTGGACTCTTTCCTACTTTCGAGCATGCCTAACTGTTTTTATCAATGTTTTATGCTATTATGTGTGTTTTCCATGATAGTTATCCGTGATTGAAAGGTTTGCATGTTTTTCGAGATGTTTCTGGATTTTGCACGTTTTTCGAGGAAAAGCCGGTTTTCAGCTTTTGATGCTCTATTTGAGAAATTCAACCGATAAACGTTTTCTAATGATGGTACCTGAGTTATGAACATGATTTGGGGATTTCCTATTGTGGAGAGCGAGGACACTTCCGTCGGGAGTGCCCATTGTTAGCTCCGGAGGGTGGAGCAGGCAGAGGTGCAACGGAACCCGGGCGGAGTACTGCTTCAGCATCAGGGGCGGCAGGCCCTAGGGGTGGCGGTGGTGCCACGAGCAGTTCCAGAGGGCGCGGTAGGTCATCGGGACCTCAGGCGCGAGTTTTTACTATGACTCAGCAGGAGGCTAGGTCAGCACCGGGAGTGGTGACAGGTACACTCACCATACTTGGTCACACTATTTTTGCTTTGATAGATCCCGGGGCTACCCATTCATTTATAGCTCGGAGTTGAAGTTTGGTTAAGGAGAGGGAGGTGTCTACTTTGGATTGTGCGTTAGGAGTGAGTACACCTACTGGGGAGGTGTTGGTAGTGACTCAGGTGTTGAGAGAGTGTCCGGTGATGGTAGGCGAGGTGGAGTTACTGGCAGATTTGTTACTCTTGGATTTACGGGACTTTGATGTGATATTGGGTATGGACTGGTTGACGAGACATCATGCTTCTATCGAATGTTTCGATAGGAGAGTGACTTTTTGGAGTCCCGGATTATCAGAGACTACGTTTCAGGGGGATCAGCGTGCACTTCCTACTAGAGTTATATCGGCACTTGAGGCTAGCAAGTTGTTGCGTAAGGGGTGCCAAGGTTACATAGCCCATGTGGTGGATACACGTACTACGCCAGTGAGGACGGAGGATATACCAGTGGTACGGGAGTTTCCCGATGTTTTTCCCGAGGAGTTGCCAGGACTACCCCCACACCGAGATCTTGAGTTTACGATTGATCTTCTACCAGGTACACAACCTATTTCCCAGACTCCTTATCGTATGGCACCTGCAGAATTGAGGGAACTTAAGGCCCAGTTGCAAGAGTTGGTCGATATAGGATACATTCGACCGAGTATGTCACCTTGGGGAGCACCTGTTTTGTTTGTTAAGAAAAAGGACGGAGGATTGAGATTGTGTGTGGATTACAGGCAACTGAATAAGGTAACTATTCGGAATAAGTATCCCCTACCCCGGATTGATGATTTATTTGACCAATTGAAGGGAGCTCAGTATTTTTTCGAAGATTGATCTTCGCTCCGGTTATCATCAGTTAAGAGTTAAAGAAGAAGATGTACCGAAAATAGCCTTTCGGACGAGGTACGGCCATTATGAGCTTGTTGTGATGCCTTTTGGTTTGACTAATGCCCCAGCAGCTTTTATGGACCTTATGAACCGAGTGTTCCGGCCATACTTGGATCGTTTTGTGATTGTCTTCATTGATGACATTTTGGTGTATTCAAAGAGTGCGAAGGCACATGAGAAACATCTGAGAATCGTGCTTAAAACTTTGAGGGAGCATCAGTTGTATGCGAAGCTCAGTAAGTGTCAGTTTTGGTTGACCAGTGTTGGATTTCTTGGTCATGTGATTTCGGCCGAGGGCATCAGTGTGGATCCTCAGAAAGTTGAGGCGGTAGCCAATTGGGAACAGCCTAAGACGGTGACGGAAATTCGGAGTTTTCTGGGTTTGGCAGGTTATTACCGGCGTTTTATCGAGGGCTTTTCTATTCTTGCAGCACCGTTGACTCGGTTGACTCGGAAGGGAGTTCGGTTTGAGTGGGACGATAAATGTGAACAGAGTTTCCAGGAGCTTAAAAGGCGGTTGACATCTGCTCCTGTGTTAGCCCTTCCAGACGATAGTGGGGAGTTCGAGGTGTACAGTGACGCTTCTTTACAAGGTTTGGGTTGTGTCTTGATGCAGCACGGGAAAGTGATTGCTTATGCTTCCCGGCAATTGAAACCCCATGAGGTGAACTACCCTACACATGATTTGGAATTAGCAGCAGTGGTTCATGCATTGAAGATTTGGCGACATTACTTGTACGGTGAGAGGTGTAGGATCTTCACGGACCACAAAAGCTTGAAGTATTTGTTCACTCAGAAGGAACTGAATCTGAGACAGCGTCGATGGTTGGAGTTACTTAAGGATTACGACTGTACTATTGAGTATCACCCAGGGAAGGCTAATGTGGTCGCCGATGCTCTGAGCAGGAAGTCAGCTAGTTCTTTGTCACATTTGAGGACGGTACGATTACCTTTGTTGGTTGAGCTCCGTAGGTTGGGAGTAGAGTTGACTACAGATGATCAGGGAGTACTCCTAGCGAGTTTCCACGTACGACCTATTTTGATTGATCAGGTGATTTATGCTCAGTTTGAGGATCCTATTCTATGCCTCATTCGGATTGAGGTCGAGGCTGGAGAGAGACAGGATTTTGAGATCCATGAGGATGGAGCCTTGGTTAAGGGTAGACGGTTGTGTGTACCTGAGGATGACGCATTGAAGAAGGTGATACTGGATGAGGCTCATTGTTCAGCTTATGCGATGCATCCTGGTGGGACCAAGATGTATCGTACCCTTCGAGAGCATTACTGGTGGTCGGGGATGAAACGTGAGATTGCAGAATATGTCAGTGGATGCTTGATTTGTCAACAGGTAAAAGCCGAGCGGCAGAGACCTTATGGAGCAATGCAACCTTTGCCGATCCCCGAGTGGAAATGGGATCACCTGACTATGGATTTCGTGTTCAAGCTTCCGAGAACACCGAAGGGACACGATGGTGTGTGGGTTATTGTGGATCGACTTACGAAGTCTGCTCATTTCTTGCCAGTACGGGAGACCTTCAGGTTGGAGCAGTTTGCACAGTTGTTCATAAATGAGATTATTCGGTTACATGGGACTCCAGAGTCGATAGTATCTGATAGAGACCCGAGATTTACCTCTCGATTTTGGCAGAGCTTACAGGAAGCTTTTGGGACAAAATTGCACTTCAGTACTACTTTTCATCCTCAGACCGATGGGCAGTCTGAGCGGACTATTCAGATTCTCGAGGACATGATGCGAGCTTGTGTACTTCAGTTTCAGGGTACTTGGGAATCACATCTGCCTTTAATGGAGTTCGCCTACAATAACAGTTATCAGGAGAGCATTGGGATGGCTCCTTACGAGGCTTTGTATGGGCGGCAGTGTCGGACTCCTTTGTGTTGGACTGAGGTTGGTGAGAGGAGGTTGACTACGTCTGAGCTGGTAGACCTTACACAGGAAAAAGTTGCACTGATCAGGGATCGATTGAAAGTAGCGCAGGACCACCAGAAGAGCTACGCCGACCGCAGGATTAGAGATTTGGAGTTTGCCGTAGGAGACTGGGTTTTCCTGAAGTTATCTCCTTGGAAGGGAATCGTACGATTTGGAAGACGAGGGAAGTTGAGTCCTCGTTACATTGGACCTTATGAGATCTTGGAACGGATTGGTCCTGTTGCATATCGATTGGCCTTACCAGCAGACTTAGAAAAGGTACATAATGTCTTTCATGTCTCTATGCTTCGGAAGTATATTCGAGATGATTCGCATGTTCTGGAAGCACAACCAGTGGAACTGAGGGAAGACTTGAGTTTCGAAGAGCAGCCTGTTGCGATCTTGGATCGGAAGGATAAGGTTTTACGAAGGAAGACGGTTCCCTTAGTGAAGGTATTGTGGAGAAATCATCAAGTGGAAGAAGCTACTTGGGAACCCGAGGCCTTGATGCGGAAACAGTACCCTTACTTATTTCACTGAATTTCGGGGACGAAATTCTTTTTAGGGGGGTAGATTGTAACAACCCGTACCTTCGGGAAGGGTAAAAATGTAATTTTGTGAAGTTTTGTAAAAAGGACGATTTTGCCCTTGTGAATAGTAGGCTAAAAGTTGACTTTTTGTATTATCGATTGGATGAGTGTTGGCCCTTGACCGTGACGTAGTTTAGGACGTCACGAGTCCGTAGACAGGTGGCAGGTTCGATTCAGACAACCGGAGAAAACGTTCTGACGTTCGGAAGTTTGGGGGCGTTACCGTAATTTTGAGTAAACGAGGAAAATGTTGACTTTTAGGAGGACTTGTGATTTTCACGTAGACCGAGGACCGTTAGATAGGTCTCGACGTCCTGAGCTCAACGACGGGCGGCACGCTGTCATCGGACGTCGGACGGAAAAGATACGGGTCTAGAACGTTCAAGGGCAAAACAGTAATTAGTTATACAAGGGGTATTTTGGTCATTTTGCTTTCAGCCAATTGGATGAGGACAAGTGGCTGAGTGGGACAGGATATTTTCTGCTTGTCCATAGGATTGTGGACACGTGGGGGCGCTGGATTGTTCCCTAAAGTTCTAAAGTGTGCACGGCCACACCTTGCTTCATTTTGAACCGTGCACCCCTTCGAAGAACACACAGAAACAGAGAGAAGAGTTGGTTGAGGCGGTGATCGATTCAGTGCAAGGGAGAGTGAAGAGTGAGTTGAGAGAGGGACAGTGAGGCAAGGAGGAGCTGGTGATCGTGGTTTGGAGTTGTAACTGTGCACGGAGGCGACGCGGTGGACGGCTGAAGTTTGGAGGAAACAGAGGAGACGGTGGACGGTGGTGGCTGCTGTGCCGTGTGGTGGATCGATTCAAGCCACTAGGAGACTCAGGAGGCTACGGGGAGTCCCACGAGCACCGTGGTAGGTGGCGGTTCTCACGGCGGCGCCGGAATCGAAGGGTAACTTCTTTTGCTCTGTTTTCCTATAGATTTTAATTTCGAAAGTCGTGAAGGTAGGGTGAGAATCGAGGGGATTGGTGAGTGCAGTAGTGTTCAGGGAGGTTCTAGGAATGGTGTGGAACGGTCGCCGTGACGGAGGCGTACACGGCGGAGCCCAGTCGACGGACTGTACTCTGTTTGGCCGTGAACTTCAAATGCAAAGTCGTGGACTTGGGCGTAGAGTCGAGGGATAAGGAGGTTAGGGTGAAGTTCAGGAGGGTCTTAGGCGTCGTTTTAGATGAACGCCGTGACGGGGGAGGACCTGGACGGCCGGCGGCCAAAACAGGGGCTACGGGCCGTCTGTTTCGAGGCCGTGAACGGCGGGTTTCCGGCCGTGATTCTTCGAGGATAGGACATGGTCAGGTTGCTTAGGACGGGACGAAGAGGATGGGATTGGTTTGGACTGGAATGGTGGTCGGATTACAGAGAACCATTCACGCCGGTTCAACTGTGTTGAACCGGGTGACTCGAGGAAGGGGATGCTACTGTAGTTGGCGCGTGAGGCCCACGCGCAGCCACTTTGGGCGGCGCGTGGAGGCGCGTGGGAAGGAATCCGGCCAAGCTTCCAACATGAGTTTAGTCCTAAATGTTCTAAAGAATCCAATGGTATAGTTTTCGGGTTAATCGGACGGTGTTACGGGATGGTTCGGGAATCCGTAAGGTTTAGGGTTTAGGATTAAAATATTATTTAATTCCCGAAAAATTGGGGAAAATAGGGAAGGTATCCTTGATGTATTTGTGACCCTATTTGGTATCTATTGACAGGACGGGAGACACCAGAGACGGTCGAGGAGCACACGGGGCGCGAGTGACTTGTTCTGATCTATGAGTGGACTCTTTCCTACTTTCGAGCATGCCTAACTGTTTTTATCAATGTTTTATGCTATTATGTGTGTTTTCCATGATAGTTATCCGTGATTGAAAGGTTTGCATGTTTTTCGAGATGTTTCTGGATTTTGCACGTTTTTCGAGGAAAAGCCGGTTTTCAGCTTTTGATGCTCTATTTGAGAAATTCAACCGATAAACGTTTTCTAATGATGGTAACTGAGTTATGAACATGATTTGGGGATTTCCTATGGTTTTGGTATAAACATAGATTTTTCGGATTTGGGTTCGGAATGTCAGTTCTGAACGCCGGACGGGCTTCGAACTGGGGATTTCGAATTCGAGTTTGATAATGACTTTCGGAACGGTTTCACACTGAAATGGATTGGATTTGCTGGATCTGGTTATGGGTTTAAAGACCCGGATATTGTTTGACGGGGGACGGGCCCGGATTGAGTTTAAAGACTCGGGAGTTTAAAGACTCGGATATTTATGAGATTACCCCCATAGGCCTATTGAGTTTAAAGACTCGGATTTATATTTGAGGCCTGGTTGAGTTTAAAGACTCGGATAGGTCCAGCAGGTTTGATCGGAAAAGATGGTTTAATGCTCGTGCTTTGATTTCTATACCAGTTTATAGTGTATCTGTTTCTTATGAGATTTTATAGTGTATCTGTTTCTTACCATGTTTTATAGTGTTTCTGTTTCTTATGATGTTTCATATTATGATTTTCTAATACTTCATTGGGCATGCCTGTTTTCAAAATGGAGGGAACAACTTCTTATTTTTCCTTAACTCTGATTTGACGTGAAACTGTTTTGAAACTGCTATTTATTCCAGTCCACTCACACCTTCTCTTTTTTTAAAAAATTTCCCCTCCAGGTCGTGGTGATAGCGCTGGGGTGAACGTTGAGGCAGATCTCGAGACATAGAGCTTACGACGTTCTTCCGTTGCGGACTTAGAATTGTAGGACTTTTGTGCCCATTTTGTAGAACTATGCTCTGACTTACTATTGTATATATTTACTCCTTCGTCTGATAGTTGTACTTATAGTTGTCTTAAGGTTATCTTTGGTCCTGTAAGTGTGATTGTCAGACGGGAGCAGGGTTCGTCCCGGATATCGAGGTGATATTTGGGACGGGTCCTGACATGTGGACTGTAGTAGAGACCGAGATATCACATACCTCCTCTGGATCCTGGCGTACTCTGATAGCCCGAGAGGGCAAAGGTCGGAAACATCCTTTGTCTGACACTTCGTGTCAGACGGGAGCATGGTCATCTCACATTAATCCCGAGGAGTTTGGGATGGGTCCTATCACCTAGGCTGTGAGTCAAATTTGTTTGACTTGTCGAGTAGATGGTGTTTAGCGTCACAGGATGTGACGAGTGGGTGCCAGTGGTGATGGATTGACATCGCTTGGTGACGGATGGTTAGGGTCCGGACCATGGTTAGAGTGCGGACGGTGGTATGTGGTTGGACGATGCTAGAGTGCAGTCCTTGAATAGGTCGGGGGTGCCCCAATGTTGATGTGATGTATGTAGGTGCACCGGTGTGTTGTGCACGTTAAACGATGGGATTGACCGTGATCAATCGATATGTCGGGTAGAGGGTGCCTAGAGTGTAAGTATGTTGTAGATTGGATGGAGTCCTAGATGGACATAAGTGGCGATCGGATTAGATCTGACTGTGACAGTTGGAGCCTCGAGGTGAGTCTAGTTGTCAGTGAAGGTCGCTGAGTAATGCGAAATACGATACGAGGACTTGAGAGCGAGTCGAGATCAGAGTAGAGCAGCGAAGCGCAGTGGAACCGGGAGTTGTCGGCTGGTCACAATGGTTGTGACCTGTGATAGATTCGGATTGATAGGTATCCGATGCGTTCGGATATTTATGGTTGATGAGACTTTACTTAGAGTCAGATTTGGGTAGAGGAATTGAGAGAGTTGATTCATACGAGTATTTAGAGTCAGTATGAGCATAGGTCCGAGGATGACCTACGAGATGGGATTCGTGCCATTGTGATTGCAGGATCTATAGATGTTGTCTGATCAGATGCTGAGCAGGATGCCAGCTTAGATGTGATAGCTTTTAGCGGGGATGCGTTTTCAGCCTGACGACTGACAGGATGGAACGTGTCAGAGTGGCAGATTGAAAAGCCATTTGGATGTCAGTTTGATATTGCTGACCTGTCAAAGCGAGTGACCGAAGAGATCGACGAGTGTCGACATTTTATCTCGAGTGAGACGTACAAGCTGACGTGTAGTTCTCGAGAGTGAGTTGGAGCCTTGGAGGCTCTAGTGACGGTACGTACCATTGAGTATGGTATATTTGTCGGATGTGTACTGTTACACGAGTACCCTGGTGTGTGGGTGCATTGATTCGAGTTGAGGAATATGATTGGATTCCACAATTTGGTTGTGGAATCAGGTCGATTTGAATTTCGAGGACGAAATTCTTTAAGGGGGGGAAGATTGTGACGACCTGTCCCAAATTAGCGGGATTAATTAAGGATTAATGATGGATTAGCGAGGCTAATCGGCGAAGAGACGAGGATTAGCGGACGTTCAGGCGAAATGACGATTTTGCCCCTAGAATGGGAGAATCGTTGACTTTTCGTTTCGGACTATCAAATGAACTTTGGCCAATGACTATGACGTAGTTCATGACGTCACGAGTTCATAGACAGGTGGTACGCTTGATTCCGACGTTCGTGGAAGAAGTTATGACGATCAGAAGCCCAAGGGCATTTTGGTAATTTGGTTGAATAAGGGTCAATAGTTAACTTTTGACCCGGGAGGTCGTTTGGGCGAGGGTCGAGGACCGTTACGTAGATAAGGACGATACGAATCCGTAGACAGGCGGCCGGTCGAATTCGGACGTTTGACGGAGAAGTTACGGTTCACCGAAGTACGAAAGTACTATTGCGCGTTTTATGAGACAATGACCTTTTTGGAATTAGGTGGGCCATATATTTTCCCCAGCAACCAATGGATGAGTGACAAGTGTCACTCATCCACTGGCCACCATCCCACATTCATGCATATCATCCCTTGCCTTCATCGATCGTTTTCCCCATTCCCAAACAAACCCGATCAAAACTATCACCCTAAATCCAAACCCTTTCCCATTGATCATGTCTGTGAGGACCAGAGAGTGAAGAGAGGACAGGATGATGCTAGTGGCCGGCCAGGAATGACGCCACCATGGACGGCGGCCTTGAACCCGAACATGTTTCCCAGTAAGGCCCAAATCCCATTTTATTTCGATTTGGGCATTATGGTTAGTTTTGGTTGATTAGGGGATGATTATTAGGTTTCTAGGATGATTTTAGGACGGTTTGGAGGGTGGTTCACGACAGAGGAAGCCGTGAGGGTGGTCGGGAAACACAGGGCCGTGAGGCCATAGATGAACTGTGGGATTTTAGGACGTTTTAATTAGTTTTGTTGATTTGAATGGATAGAAATCTTGAAAATAGGATTAATGGAATTAAAATGGAAGCAAACGGACCAAAAACAAGGAAGGAAAACACCTGGACCAGTCACATCGGTTCGGTTCGGTTCGAACCAGATGGACTGGCCGGTTCACCTGAGGAAGAAGGAAACTGCGCAGGGCGCGTGAGGCCCACGCGCAGTCCATTCTAGGGGCGCGTACGGGCGCGTGAGGCATGCTTTGGGGGTGGTTCCAACATGTAATTTCATCTATTCGATGTAACAAACATTTTGGGACTGGTTTTGTTTCAATCAGACATCGTTTCGATATAGTTTGGGTTGTCCGAAGGTTTAGGTTCGCGTTTAAAAATAGTTAGAAATTCCGAAAAATTACGGGGCTTTAGTGAGGGGTTATATAAGTAATTAGTAACCCTCTAAATTAATTTGGCCAGGTTCGGGAATCCCAGAGGCGATGTTTGACCTGGGAGACGCTTATGGCACGCGTATCGAGGCGCGGCTTCGGACGGTCTGTGAGTGGACCCTTCTTTCAAATTCGATGCATGTATAAATGTGTTATAATTGTTTTAGAATATATTTTGTGATGCCTTGAGTGCATTTGATTGTGGTAGCTTAGGATCAACATATTTGCACGTTTTTCGAGATTTTTGGCTTTATGTCGTACCTTAGCGTACTTCGTTTTTAACGAGGGTTTTATAAAAGGATTTGGATTTGGAAATATGAAATCGAGCATGAGACCCCTTTGATTTACAACTCTTGGACTTGGAGTCCATTTGAATTGATGAGGAATCGGACCGAGGGTCCATTTGTGTTATACGATCGGGCTGGGGGCCCAGTTGGTTTACGATTTGGGTTTGAGGCCCAGTTAGTTGTACTGTCGGGCTTGCTGCCCCGTTGATTTATGATATCAGGCCTGAGACCCCTTTAGTTGAGATATCGGGCTTAAGGCCCCGTTGGTTGCAAAATCAGACGTGAGGTCCCGTTGATTTATGGTTTCGGGCTTAGGGCCCAGTTCTTCGTGAAATCGGGCTTGAGTCCCAGTTCGGTTTATGAAATGAGAATTCAGGCATAAAACCCTATTGAACTGTGGATTTAGGCCAAGGCCTGTGAAATGGATTTGAATCGGATTCGAGGAATCCTGTTGAAATGAATCGGGTATGAGACCCAGTTGAGAAATGTTTTGAGAAAGAAAGAAAGAGTTTTGAAAATGATTACGAACCCTCCATTTGATTATATGGTCTCCTCCAGACGTCGACCTGGAGAGTCACGATCCATAGACCAGAATGGGTATCCCCATAGGGATCCCGTTCTAGGAGTGTGGGTTACTATTTATGTTGTGGTCCCGGACCAGATTCCGGAGAGCTGTGTGGACTAGATCCGGAGTCAGAGCTCGGACTAGATCCAGAGATTGAGCCTCCCAGATGGAGAATTCTTGGGAGAAGACTCGGAGTGAGACCCCGAGTAGTGTGTACACTAGTATAGAGATTTATCGTGACATTTATCGGGGATGTGTTCCTAGGGGCTGTATGCCCCGAGTTGGCATCTTTTCGGAAGTGCCGCAGATGGGTTATACGTATTTCGATACGTATGTGGTTTACAGAAAGAGCTTGAGGGCGGTGACCTTGTGTTCCATGTTTGAGAAAGTGATTTGGGGCGAGACCCCGTATTCAATGTTTGAGAATGGTTTTGGGCTGAGTCCCACGGGTGTTTGATTTGGGCTGAGTTCCCATGTTTTGATTAATGGTTCTTTTGTGATTTCGGGTCGGGGACCCAAATGTATTTTATGGGTCATGACGGTTTATGGGAACCGGGCATGAACCCTTGAAATGTTTTGAGAATATGTTGACAAAGGATTTTATGAACATTTGGTAAATGGTTTTTGAATGCATGCATATGCTTTTAATGAATGGCATAAATATCTTAAGAGAAAATGTTTTAATTAAAATGATTGTTTTTGTCCACTCACAGTTTTCGTGTTTTAATGCCCTTCAGGTTGATCGCGGATGCGGGCTGTAGCAGAGACGAGACATCACTCCCCTCCTCCTACAATCCTGACGTACTCTGATAGTCCCGGCGAGGGCTTGAGATAAAATTTTCCCTAGTCTGACACATGGTGTCAGACGGGATCAGGCGGGTCCTACGTTAATCCCGGGGGATTTGGGACCGATCTTGACATCCAATATCTTCGTAGCCTCCACAATCGTGAGATCCTCTCTGAGAATCGGCCTCCAATTCTTCTTAACCACACCACCTCTCCAACCACCTACCTCTGCTGCGTAATTATCGGCCACTGTCTGCTCCAAGAGTGGCTCATCATGACAGAACATGTTCCTTATTCCCTTAGATAAACACACCTGGTCCTGCTCCCATCTAACAAATGACTTAAAATTCCCAAGCTTATCCTTAAATATGTCAGACAAGGGATATTTCTAATGTTGTCCTTATTTACATAATGTTAAATTAGCTAAATAGAGTCTACTCTTGCGTGGTTACGGCCCACGTCCAACCCACTAACCCCATTAGATAGTGGAATTTACTAATTTCAACTATGTCCGAATCTTGGTTCTATTATTAACACTATTTTTCCAAGGCAATCGTATACCACCTCCTTAAACATTAATTCTTCATATTGGGATCCGGGCCTAAACTATAAATATAGTTTATACGAAATTTCGTAAAATAATTACTGAAATTATAGTAAATCACTTTATACGATATTAATATTCAAAATAAAACTATAATTAAATTCACCTTAGTTTAGAATAGATATTAAATTCTTTAGGTTTGGGATATTCACAATAATTTACATTAACTCTTTTAATTCATTAAATTCCATCATTTAGAGGCCAATACTATCCATATTAACCTTAGGTTTTAAGTCTCAAATCTCATGGTAATCAACTCAAATTTAAACATAACATATATCTTTAAACAGTTAAAACTGTGTCCTAACGATGTCCATTCACCTTGAAACTTATACCAACAGATTCATTTAAAAGAGTACAATAAAAACCATGTTGAATACAACCTAAAATGAGGTCGGACAGGCCTTCATGCGCCGCTTACCTCCTCTGCGCATGGGGCCACGGGCCTACGCAGGTTGTCTTCAACCTTGAGTGGGGTCAACCCGATTTTTGCAACTCCAGTGCCCAATTCGTGATCTTGACCCGGTCGTATTTCGCTCATTTTCATCCATTTTCAACATTTCAAACATCAAACTTTATCTAAACTACGTAAGGAAAGGATCTATGATGTCAAAAGAAGGAAACAAATTACCAGATTCCATTGTTTAACCTTACCAAGTTTCGGCCAAAACCACAAGCTCGAGTTCTGGATATTCCAACGTTCAAACCTTGGATTTTCTAACTCACAATGATCGTAGGGACTCCCTCATCGTACTGGAGTCCTTTGTTTTGAGTTGGAAAGCCTCGCAACGATCTGAAACTCCACAAGCCATTTTTGATTTCTCACGGGGTTGTCCTTGGCTATCGAATCTGGGTGACTCCACCTCTTCAGTACCCTTCTAGTTCTCTCCTCCTCCTTTTTCTTTCTCTTATTCTTCCTTCCATGGCTCCCTTCCCCTGGTTCTCTCTTTATTTATTTCCTTAATGTTTTTTCTCTTTTCGGCTCCATTCCACCGAACTCACTTAACATACACATACTGTTAGGACCCGTCCCAAATCCTCCGGGATTAACGTGGGACGCGCCTAATCCCGTCTAACACGAAGTATCAGACCAGGGAAAATTCCGTCTCTAACCCTCACTGGGACTTCCAGAGTATTCCAGGATCGTAAAAGGAGGAGTGTGATGTCTCGATCTCTACTACAGCCCGCATTCGCGATCAACCTGAAGGGCATTAAAACCACCAAAATTGTGAGTGGACAAAATAATATTTTAATAAAACGTTTTCATACAAAGACATTTATGCCCTTCACTAAAAGCATATGCATGCATTCAAAAACTATTTATCAAAACGTTCATAAACCATTTGAAAACATTCTCAAAAAATTTCAAGGGTTCATGCTGGTCCCCATAAACCGTCATGAACCATAAAAACCTTTCAAGGGTTCATGCCGGTCCCCATGAACCATAAAAACCTTTCAAGGGTTCATGCTGGTCCCTATGAACCATAAAACCATTTGTGGGTCCCCGACCCGAAATCACAATCTTAAAACCGTAAATCAAGACAGGTGGGAACTCAGCCCAAATCAACATACGTGGGTCTCAGCCCAAAAACATTCTCAGTGAAATACTAAAACATCAAATATGGGTCTCCGCCCCAAACCATTTCCAAAATATCAAATACGGGATCTCCGCCCCAATCACTTTCTAAAACATGGAACACAGGGTCTCCGCCCCCAATCACTTTCATAAAACCTCATACGTATCAATATACGTATAGCCCATCTGCGACACTTCCGAGAAGATGCCAACTCGGGGCACACAGCCCCTAGGGAACATATCCAAGATATATGTCACGATTCATCATATCTATACTAGTGTGCACACTACTCGGGGTCTCACTCTGAGACTTCCCCAAGGAATTCTCCATCTGGGAGGCTCTAGCTCTGGATCTAGTCCGAGCTCTATCTCCGGATCTAGTCCGAACATCTCTCGGGAATCTGGTCCAGAACCACATCATAACTCATAACTCCCACTCCTGGAACGGGATCCCTATGGGGATACCCATTCTGGTTTGTGGATCGTGACTCTCCAGGTCGACGTCTGGAGGAGACCATATAAATCATATGGAGGGTTTATATACATTTTCAAATACTTTCTTTCTCAAAACACATTTCAACTGGGACTCATACCCGATTCCTCCAATCCGATTCAAATCAATTTCACAGGCCTCAGTCTAAATCCACAGTTCAATAGGGTCTCATGCCCGAATTCTCATTTTATAAACCGAACTGGGACTCAAGCCCGATGTTACAATCAACTGGGCCTCTAGCCCAATATCACGACTAACTGGACCCTAAGCCCGAAACCATAAATCAACAGGGCCTCAAGCCTGATTTCACAACCAATAGGGCCTCAAACCCGATACTATAGTCAACGGGGCCTTCAGCCTGAGATCCCGAGATTACAACCAAAAGGACCTCAAGCCCGGATCCGTAAACCAACAGGGCCCTCGGCCCTATCGTATAACTCAAATGGACCCTCGGTCCGATTCCTCGTCAAATCAAATGGACTCCAAGTCCGAGATTTTGTAAATCAAATGGGTCTTGTGCTCGATTTCATATTTCCAAATCCAAAGCTCATTCATCAAACCATCATTGAAAACCTAGCACGTACAAGCATCGTATAAAACAAAAAATCCCGAAATACATGCAAATACGTAAATCCTAGGCTACCACAAACAAATGCACTCATGGAATCACCAAACATGTTCTTAAACAATTATAAAACATTTATGCATGCATCAATTTAGAAAGAAAGGTCCACTCACAGACCGTCCGAAGCCGCACCTCGATACGCGCGCCATAAACCTCTCCCTGGCCAATCATCACCTCCGGGATTCCCAAACCTATCCAAATTAATTTAAAGGGTTACTAAATACTTAAATAACCCCTCACTAAAGTCCCATAATTTTCCGGAATTTTTAACTATTTTTAAACGCGAACCTAAACCTTCAGACAGCCCGAACTATATCGAGACGATGTCCGATCGACTCGAAACTAGTCCCAAAATGTTCGTTACATCGAATAGATGATTTGATATGTTGGAACCTTCCCCATCGAACGGATTACGCGCCCTCATGCGCCGCCCAAAGGGGTTGCGCGTGGGTCCACGCGCCAGAACACTGTGGATCGTCCCTGTCCTCTAGTGGCCGGTCCGAACCGACCAGTCTTGTGCAACCGGTCTGGTCGAACCGACGTGACCAGTTCAGCCCTATTCCTCCCTCATTTTCGATCTTTTTCTTCCCTTTTTGATTCCATTCTTCATATTTCCTCAATTCCTATCTATTCCAATCATCAAACCTCAAGAAAAACGTTCAAAACCTACCCATGTACAAAGGACTTCACGGTCTCTGTTTTCCCGACCATTCCCAGGGCGCCTCAGCCCTGCACCACTGCCCAAAAACTCCATTGAACCCTCCTAGCAACCTATTGAACCTCCTTCAATCCCCCAAAAGCATCCCTAACGTCCTAATCCAAAAACAATGGATATTGAACAAAACCGAGAAATCGGCTTACCTTTGCACCTCTGCCTTCCACAGCGGCCGCTGCCCGGCCAGCCACCACATCCGGTGGTCCTCACTTCATCCTTTTGGTCTCTCAGTCATGGTCATAGGGGTTAGAGGTTTCGGATTGGTTTGGAATGGTCGATCGGGTTGGATGAAGAAACAAAGAAGATGAACTGATATGCATGAACCAATTTGGGTGGGCAATGGATGGATGACAAGTTTCATTCATCCATTGGGTCTGCCCCAAAATATCTAGGCCCCACTTAAGTCCAAAAGTCTCTCGTCTCGTAAAACGTGCAATAGTACCACGGAACTTCCGTGAACAGTAACTTCTCCGTTGAATGTCCGAATTCGACGTGACGCCTATCTGCGGATTCGTATCGTCCTGATCTACGTAACGGTCATCGGCCCTCGGCCATCGGACCTCCTGGGTCAAAAGTCAACTTTCTTCTCCTTTTCAACCAAATTACCAAAATGCCCCTGAACTTCCAAAAATCATAACTTCTTCCTCGAACGTGCCACTGTCTATGAACTCGTGACGTCCCGAACTACGTCACAGTCATCAGCCAAAGTCCATTTGACCGCCTGTATGAAAAGTCAACGATTCGCCTATTCCAAGGGCAAAATCGTCATTTTGCCTGAACGTCCCTTAATCCTCGTCTAATCCCCGATTAGTCTCGCTAATCCGTCATTAATTCTTAATTAATCTCGATAATTCGAGACGGGTCGTTACACATACACTCCTTATATAATAAAGTAGGTCAGTGGGAGAAAGTAGGGAGGGGAAATGGAGAGAAGTCTGGAGTATTCTAGGCTTTTCTTGTAAAATTACCATTGGTGGTAAAATTACGAAAATGCTCCTAGTCATTGTTGACCCATAACGTACCTATTCGACCTCTGTTTTCGGCATACTGCCTGTATGGATTCAGAATTTCAAGACTTTTGTAACGGTCCTCACGACACATCCACAAAGCGTCCTGATCAAAATGTCAACATTTTGTCCGTATAAGAGCAAAATCGTAAATTTTATTTTTCTCAAAATTCCACGTTAGACAGGGTCTTTAGATCCAGACCTTCCTCGGACTTGACTCAGCTCAGCTTAGAAGCCCAGGAAGTGAAAAATTCATAAGCTAGAATCGCCAGCAACGAAGCCAAGACCTCTGGTCTTAGATCGCACATTTCATCATGCCTAAAATAAATTTATCACACCAAATACAATTTAACTCATACCTATGTGGGATATCGGTAGACACGGGGGAGATTGAAACAAAATTAGAAAAGCCCATTTCTAGAAAGAACAAAATTGAAATTGAAATTGAGGCACTAAACCCTCCTTAATGTGACCCACTGCCTACCACCCACTTGGAGCGACCATTTCTTAGATGGAGAAGCCCCTGGACCCGAACTGCCGAAGATGTTAATGAGATGGGCGGCTTTGGAAGTGCAACCGTCGTGGCAGAGGCTTTGGAGATGCGAGTGTCGACGTCAAAGGCGTCACCAGGAAGGGGGAAGTTGATGTTGCATAGTTTTGTTGAAGAGGGTGGAGGAGATGAGGATGGCGCTGTCAGTTGGATTGGAGAAGGATAGAATTAAAATTAGTTATAGTTTTAAAAAAATAATTTTAATATAAAATTTATTAAAATATAACAAATGTTTTAATTGCCCATATAAATTTTGTAATATTATTGTTACATCAACACTTTTAACGCCATTAACAATGAAATGTAATTTTTGGTGCAACAGACCTGACAGACGAGAGGGTTCGAGGAATATACTGTTACAATTCGGCATTGAGGCAGAAATTGAGAATCAACATCTGATTTTATGAGCATTTTAAGTAATAAACCATTAATAAAATCAATGTGAATTCAACACTAACCAATTCTTTCGTGTTTTACTAGAAGGGGTTCTAATCATGCTAACATCTTAATTTTGACATATCAAAAATAGGTATATTCAATATATTACTTGACATTATAAATAACAGAGGTATGTATTATCATGTCTTAGAAAGTAGAACATGTCAAGTTTTTGTCTTTTTTTTTACTAGAAAATTGTGTGGAATGAGACAACTTTAGATGGATATCCCTCTGAATGTGATCATATAGACTCCCACACACTGAGCAATGTCCCCATTAAACTAGAGCTATTCATCACAAAGGACGGACGCGTTACCTCACTCTGATCAAAGGACTAACAAACACGAGCCAATTGGAGTCGATCACAGAACCTCCACCTATCAAACCATATGGGAATAAGCTTCATCAAGGTTTTGTGTATTCAATGAATTAAACCCTAAATACAACTACACGAAACATAGTGCTATTCACCATCTAAGATACAAATAGAAGGTTGGTCTCACTAATAACATATTGTCCTTCTTTATAATCGTTATCATCATTGTTGACTTAATTAAGAAATTACATGAAGTTTCACACTTCCTTTTCTTCTTATGTACTTATCGTCAGATTGAATAAATAAAATCAAAATTAATAAATATAAATAAATAGAGGAGTATGGAAAGAGGAAAATGGAATGTTCACACAAATGAATCCTTTTAGTCGTGAGAAGTGCAGGAGAAAGTTAGAATTAAGTCGGATCAAGGGGTAGATTGATATATTGTGTTGTGAAGATAAATACAGATATAATTATAATATGCATATGTTATCTTAAATTCATGCAACTTTCTTCGTTGTCTTCAGAGAAAAACGCTTATGTTATCAAATATTTTTACCAACAAGATCGTAAATGCAAACGTATGGGACTTAATCTTCTTGACTTCATAGAAGCATGCACAGCATGATAATAAACTCCAGTTTTATTCACATGGGAAGGTGCCATATATATGAACACAAATTGGTCTTAAATATTTGTTGGGAGCAAAGGCAAAATGTGACCTTCCTACCAAAAACCTAAAATGACTGCTCGATCAGTTACTTGTAGCTAATAGCCTAGTTCTAACTAATGGCTTGCTAATTAAGTAGGAATGGTTTTGCCCTGTGATATAAGCTAGGTGACCTTCATATATGGTCAAGGTATGGCACGATATTAATTAAATGATCACTAAGGTGGTATGAATTGTAATAAATGTGGCGAATGGTGTTAGGATAGACCACCAATAATTAAGGATTATGAACATATATACATAGCAAATGAATTTTGGAAATTGACAGTATAATAGGCTACAATTGAAAAATCCTAAAACCATAAATAAGGTAAAGTCTAGTAATAAGGTAAAGCTTGCCAACTAAGCCCAAGCCTACAAACAAATAATTAATAAACTCAGCAATGTCAACAGTATACTGCCACGTCGGCATATATCCACTCTCCATCGATCTACATGCCATATGTTAGCACCATAATATAAGTGCATTTACTCTACAATGGAAATATTCATCAAGCTCCTCTCAACATCAATATAAAAAAGAAGATACATGTTCCAAAAAGGTACTAATACTCACTTATTAGCTTCATTTGCTAAAATTATTATTTACTACTTACATCTTACTATTACACATACTGATTTGGGCATAAGAGACCCTTTAGGTCAGTACAACACCGGTTGCCCCTTTCTAACCGACAACCAATGGCTCTTCTCTATACAAATTAATTTATGATCGAGGACACGTGTCACGTAAAACGTAGGCAGATTACAACTTCCACGTTGACACAATATTTGTACATTAACAATAATAATTAAGCATCTTTCATTAATCCAATTTAAAATGCATTTAATTATGGAATTCAAAAGAATTATTTTGGTTCGATTTCCAGCAACTCCAAAAGAACCGGCGAGCTTTCTAGACACTAGTGAAGGTTAGTATGGATGAACATAATTGTACCAACTCTATGACAAAATAAATTATTACTGCACGAAACGTGCTAACATGCATTTAATTATCAAATCGACGGACAAACGCTACCATCAACATTTCTCAAGGTTGGGAGCAAGTGTACATATGTAATAGTTGGGTGGGTATTGGGTAACCCTAACCCTAACCCTAACACCAAGAAGTCATGTACATATGAAAAGGTTAGTTGGTAAATTGGTTGTAGGCCGATAAACTTGACATCATTACTAATTAAGTCGAATTTTCAATTGCTCCTTAATTTACCTATTGCATGAATTGTGAACCTCATTAATAGGAGAAGGTGTTGAGTTAATGCCTCCTTAGTGGATTATTAATGCATTGAAATTTGATTATGTATTGAAAATAAATACATGGTGTTGTTCATTCAACCTTGTAGGAAAAGATTGACGTGGAAGCTTCATGAAGAAGAACATTAATTGAGGAAGGTGCATGAATGGACTTCAATGAAGGATGTTGAAATGTGAGGAAAATGTCCCATATTGGAAAAACATAAATACAACTTGTGCCTTAAACACTATATAAGGTGGAGAGCTTGGTCACATTTCAACATCAAGGAGAACACCTCACAAGTGAGTGAGTGCTTCAAGAGTGTGTATAGCTCTTGGGCTAGAGTGATCTTCTTGAGCACTTCAAGAGTGTGTATAGCTCTTGGAGTAGAGTGATCTTCTCGGTTAAGAGAAGGTGAAAGAGTGTGTATAGCTCTTTGGGGTAGAGTGATTTTCTTGGGTTGAGAGAGGGTGTACAAGGGGTATCCTATTGGATACAAGGGCTCGAGTTGGGTATAAACTTGAGTAGTGTAATCTTGTATTTTGTATTCTCTCATAGTGAAGGAGAAAACTCTCCGAGGACGTAGGCAAGTTAATTGAGCGAACCTCGTTAAATTTTTTGTGTTCTTGGTTTCTTTATTTTCTTTTTTCATCTTTATTGTTAGCAATTGCGTGGCGGATGATTAATTTCCTAACAAGTGGTATCAAAGCTCTGGTTTGATCGTGAGCGGTTTGCCATGGCAAGTTCTAGCGGTTCACATTTTAAGGCGGAGCAATTTGATGGAAAAGGAAATTTCACTCTATGGCAAAGGAGGGTGAAGGACATCCTAGTTCAACAAGGCCTTGCAAGACTGTTGAAGAGGAAGGATGCGAAGCCAACGAAGATGTTAGATGAAGATTGGGACGAGTTGGAGTCCAGGTGTGTCAGCACTATTAGGCTTTATATTGCTGACAATATTATAAATAATGTTAATGATGTAGATTCTGCACCTGAGCTTTGGGAGAAAATGGAGAAGCTTTATCTTGGGAAATGCTTGCAAACGAAGCTGAATTTAAAGCGGGATCTCTATAAGCTCAAGATGGGAGAAGGTGCGAATCTCATGGAGCACATGAATGTGTTCAAGGGATTGATAAATCAATTATCAAGAGTTGAGGTTAAAATTGAGGAAGAAGATCAAGCCCTTTTACTTCTTACCTCGCTTCCCGATTCATATGAGAATATTGTTACTACAATTGTGTATGGTAAGGATACACTGAAGATGGAGGATGTAGAATCGACTCTCTTATCACATGAGAAGAGAAGGAAAGCCGATGATTCTCAAGGTTCCGTCTTCATTGCTCATGAACAGAATCGTAAGGAAAGGTCAACTGCGAGGGGATTTAGTGAGCATAGCAGGTCTAAATCCAGAGGCAGAGGAAAGGGCAAGCAATGCTACAAGTGCAAGGAGTGGGGACACATAAAGCCGGATTGTCCATTGATGAAAGAGAAGGACGATAAGAGCTCAGATTGCTTCTTGGCTGGTGTAGCGGAGATGTCTAGAGATTTTGGAGAACTTCTCACAGTCTCCAAAGGTAATTACATTTTTCCTCAAGATTATTGGATATTAGATAGTGGTTGTTCTCATCACCTTTGCTCTAGGAGAGAATATTTTGATACGTTCCAGGAAGTCCAAGGATTTGTGACTTGGGGTAATGGCACAAGATGTCGTGTCATGGGTATAGGAACGGTGAAGATCAAAATGTTCGATGGAGCAGTTCGAACATTGGGTGATGTGGTGTATGTCCCAAAGTTCCGGAGAAATCTAATATCCTTGAGCCAACTAGACTCCAAGGGCTGCAAGGTTTCGTCAGCAGGGGGAGTTATGAAAGTGTCACGTGGCTGCATGGTCCTAATGAAGGGAGAAAAATGTAAAAGTATGTTCCGTCTGATGGGAAAAACTCAAACCTCGAAGGTTGTTGGGAAACAGGGTGCACAGGAGAACAGGTACCTGAAGCGGGTCTCGTTTGCGAGCACAGCAGAGACGCTATCTACATGTTTCCAAGTTTCAGACGATGGTGAGACGGATAATCCTACTAGGGAAGAGGCAAAGTCGAGTCCCTCTTCGGAGCCAACTGGTAATTGTTGACTCGGAGCAGCTACACATAGCATTGGCCATTTTGAATCAGGGGGAGCTAGGACCGTATGCAACTGATTCGGGGTATGTGTAGTTGATACAAGAATAAGGCCAATGGAATGCTTGTGAGTATATCAAGCGATATCTCAATTTGAGATGAACTTCAGGGATTGAAGTGGTGATGCAACATTATCCACCTAAGTCGGCATGGGGAGATTGTTGAGTTAATGCCTCCTTAGTGGATTATTAATGCATTGAAATTTGACTATGTATTGACAATAAATACATGGTGTTGTTCATTCAACCTTGTAGGAAAAGATTGATGTGGAAGCTTCATGAAGAAGAACATTAATTGAGGAAGGTGCATGAATGGACTTCAATGAAGGATGTTGAAATGTGAGGAAAATGTCCCACATTGGAAAAACACAAATACAACTTGTGCCTTAAGCACTATATAAGGTGGAGAGTTTGGTCACATTTCAACATCAAGGAGAACACCTCACAAGTGAGTGAGTGCTTCAAGAGTGTGTATAGCTCTTGGACTAGAGTGATCTTCTTGAGCACTTCAAGAGTGTGTATAGCTCTTGGAGTAGAGTGATCTTCTCGGTTAAGAGAAGGTGAAAGAGTGTGTATAGCTCTTTGGGGTAGAGTGATTTTCTTGGGTTGAGAGAGGGTGTACAAGGGGTATCCTATTGGATACAAGGGCTCGAGTTGGGTATAAACTTGAGTAGTGTAATCTTGTATTTTGTATTCTCTCATAGTGAAGGAGAAAACTCTCCGAGGACATATGCAAGTTAATTGGCCGAACCTCGTTAAATCTTTTGTGTTCTTGGTTTCTTTATTTTCTTTTTTCATCTTTATTGTTAGTAATTGCGTGGCGGAGGATTAATTTCCTAACAGAAGGCTTAGGTGCCCTCAGAAGGATCTTATAGATGATGCACCCTCTCACAATAGATGGACTCCTCTTTCATTTTGTGCCATCCAGATAGAGGGTATATATATATATATAGAGTACCCAAGATCCTTTCCATTAATAGAGGTGATCACGAGGGCATTCTGGCACTGTTGAATGGTTATGTTGGCCCATATATACCAACCCAACTGTCCCATAGTGACGTATATCTAACTCTAATATTATTGCATGTGGCTAACCTAATTAGTAATTACCCCAACTATATATGCCCCAACATATCCGATGAAGGGAGGGAAAGAAGATTCATCGCATATACATATCCCTTCTTCATTAAAACCAATCGAGTTTAAGTTTCAAGTTATTCATAAGTGAGGAGAACTATCATTACAATGATTCAAAACAAAGTTTATAAGGGCGAGGGAACTGAAAATTCGTTATTACGCCTTTTAAATTTAAATTTGTTGAATTGACTAAATATCTATACGAAAATGGTGGGTCTCCTATTCAAATATACATCATTGATATAGTGAAATTATTAATTCCTATGACAGTACGTACATTTGTGAGTGAGTTAATTATCCTAATGCAGACTTAAAAAAATAAACAATTTCACTAGAAAAGTAACATATATATTGGGGGGACCGTATACACAATTACATGATAATATGAAATTTTTTCTTGCAAACTATATATTCTTTATATAATCTTTTTTCTTTTTTTAATGATTTTATAGTCAAGAATTAAGCGAGTAGAACTTCACGTACATTAAAGTTTAGTCATCAGAATATTAATATAGCAGTTTATACTTCCCAATACACAAAGCCATAAGTGGTTAGCTCTTGATAGAACGTCCCTAGCTCATTCTTTTAAGCACACGCACAGTGACGTAGCAAAAAATTCATCAATGTGAGGCCTTTTACAAATACTTAAAAAAAAAGTAAATGTAATTCAACTAATTATAATATATGTCAAACTAACCAAATTATAAAAAAAAAATATCGCGTCATGCGACTAATTCATACAATCATAGTTGCCCTCGACGGATTCGATCTTAATTTGAAGTCGTTGCATACTCGAAAAATACTATAATTAAAGTGTTAAAATAAAATAGGCATACATAAAATTTTGAAAATTAAAAAAAAAATTAATCGAATCATATACTTCTATATCAAAATATCTTCAGGAATTTTATAAATAATGTATGATAAATATATATATATATATATATGTGTGTTGAATGAGAATCCTGAAATTATATTTCCAAATTAATTGAGACGCTCAAAATATATAATTGACTAAGATATATCATCCTCATTCATTAATAAATTTTTAATTACAACATATCATAATAATGTATCTAATACTTTAATTAACTAAAACATATATTAATTATATATATAAATACATTAAAAATATCGAAACCAATGTCGACCCAGGACCCGTCTGGGCCCAGTGTAGCTCTGCCTTCGCACACGCACTAACCAAAGTTTATTAAAAAAGAAAAAAGAAAACAACAATACGAATATAAAGCCAAAATCTCAAAAAAAAAAAAAATACAAGATAGATTTTTAAAACAAAGAAATCAAGAAACCGACCTAGAACGAAAATAAGGCAATATTCCCGTCAAGTCCATATTTAAAGAAGGTTGACAATTAATCGATGTGTGGGTGACTGGGTGGGTGTTTGTAATATAGCATATATATATATAAACTGCATGTACAAATGGCCACTAACTTTCCGGTCCATTTCCAGAAGCACTATTAGGTGGTCGATCCCTCAGTATATCCTACCAAATATATTTATATATATCCTCCCTTTTTACAAGACATGATCATATCATACTATTTACAGCAAATGGAGTTTAATTTGTCATGAAATATAGTCTTTGCTTGCAACTGTACGTGGACGCAGGGTGTTTATGTTTAATCAAAAGGATTACATTTTGAAATATATATATCTGTGCGCCTGTTTCCACCACAACAATTTCGGAAAAAAATATATATATTATTTGCAATTTTCTCTGATTAAATTTTCTCCCATTCGTTTCACTTGTATTAATTTTGAAGGAATTGAACTTTAATTTGCATTTGATGTCAGCTAATTAATAATAATCCAATATATATTTTAAATTAACCATCAATTTCGGATATATTCAAGTATTATCGTCGAAATAATTAATTAAATATCACTCTAAATGCTAGTAACCATAGCAAAACAACTGTCAACTAACTACTTGCGTACACTGCTCTACCTCATAATTGGCAGGCCCTCTCCCATTATATCATCAAATCCAGAGTATACTACCATATGCCCACACCATTTCCTCATTTGCCTTCACTCTCTTCTCTTTGATTTCTCTCTCTCTCTCTCTCTCTCTCTCTCTCTCTCTCTCTAGACTCTCTTTCTCGAATTTTGTCCAATGGAGTTGGAAAGTATACTTCACTTCATGGAGAACAAGAACATTTTGGTCACTGGTGCCACTGGCTTTCTAGCAAAGAGTATGCTATTCAACCCCACCTTCTCTATCTCTTAATTTCTACAGTTTTTTAGGTTCATTTATGTAAATGGAAATTAATATGCATGGTTGAATGGTTGTAGTTTTTGTGGAGAAAATACTGAGAGTCCAACCAAATGTGAAGAAGCTCTATCTTCTTGTAAGAGCTCAAGATACAAACTCAGCCATACAACGTTTGCATAACGAGGTATATAGAGACCAAGTTACTTGACCGTCAAATTCGATCTCCTGCATGCAATTCCTATATATCGACAGACTAACCCACACACATACATATATAAATATATATATGGACACAGCAATATTAATTAATTAATCTAGTTGAGAAAAAGTGTGTGCTCTTAATTTCTAAATGCATGTAATTAATTAATATCCATTTTTGGTTTATTTATTTATTTTTTATTTTTTTATTTCCATAAACACGGCAAGCATTTAGTTTGCATTTTGAGAAGAAGTAATTCGGAAACCTAAAAGAAGTATAAACATGGGAAAATAATTTGAAATTTTGTCATTATTTTCAAATTGATTTGCTTATCTTTTGTTTATATATATGTACGTAGATACTTGCGAAAGATTTATTCAAAGTGCTGAAGGAGAAATTGGGAGCAGATATGAATTCCATCATCTCTTCAAAGCTGACTATGGTGGCCGGAGACATCTCTCAAGAGGGCTTGGGTTTGAAAGAATATTCTAACTTGAGGGAAGAGATGATGAGTCGGATAGATATCATTGTGAATTTGGCTGCAACAACCAACTTTGATGAAAGGTAAATAATTAACGTCATTCATTCATTGTTGATCAGGCCGGCCAGTTCAGTTAATTTATGAAATTTATTCAAGTACCGTACTTATGGATTGATTACACTGTAGTGATATCGACGAACATTATATGCAGGTGGGCTAGCGGTTCAGATAATTAACAACATTTGAAGATCGTTAACAAAATTTTAAAAATATTTGAATTATATCAAACTAGCTAGCTAGGCTAATTAAGATATATGTAATAATTAATAATCAATGTGCAGATATGATGTTGCACTTGGCATCAATACTTTGGGAGCTAAGCATGTTGTCAATTTTGCTAAGCAATGTGTTAAATTGAAGGTGTTGGTCCATGTCTCCACAGGTCAGTATCCATCTTAATTTATATGATTTCTTTTTTCAGGATGTTTTGATTGATCATTAAGTTAATCAGATCTTTAAACGTCATGATCAATTGCTTTTTATTTTTAAATCATTACCATTTTTTCTTTTATCAAACTTAAATTTGATTAAAAAACTTTAATTTTTTTTTCTCATAAAAAACTAATGATTATTTATTGACTGAAAATTAAATAGCATTTCAGTTTTTTTTTTTTTGAACTAACCCGTAGTATTGGGCCTAGAATTTATTTTAAAAGTGACCTATGTATGTATTTATATATAAATTATATTTCAGCATATGTATATAAATTATTTTAAGAACTTAATTCCTGATCGATTTTTACATGTATGCTTTTAAGTATTGCAAGATTTTATGATTTCAGCATATGTTTGGGGCGAGAAGGAAGGACTTCTATTAGAGAAGCCATGCCAGATGGGCGAGACGCTAAATGGTACCACCGGACTTGACATCGAAAGCGAAATCCGGCAGGCCCAGGATAAACTGAAAGAACTCCGATCAGAGGAAGCAACAGAAAAAGAAATCAGTCAGACCATGAAAAATTTTGGCCTCAAAAGGTTTGTCAAAAAACTCCTTAATTATTCTATGACATGGTATAAATATCTTGCAAAATCTTAATTAAGGCTCAAAACTTTCAAAATTCATTCTTCTATATGAAATATATAAAAGCAACATTAATTATAATCATATTAATTGCTACAAAATAGTAGGAAACTTAACAATCATACATGTTAATTTGTAGGCCTATTGTTATTGTTGTCTCTCTCGTCACATGAATAAAAAAAAACTTTGCTAACTTAAACCTACCTAGGTTTCATAGCTTGTCGTGGCCAATATGTGTGCGATGTTAATAATCTTATATATATATATATATGTTGTTTCTTGGTTGATTCGTCTTTCTGTGCAGATCGATATAGACCCTTAACCTCTATTTTGTCCCACAGTTTCTTAGCTCGTGATGATTAACACATTAAGACCTCCAGATTTGGTTTGAGTTGGTTGGGTTTTTTAAGGTTGTGAGTTGGTGGGGTTTTTTTTAGGTTGTGAGTTGGTTGGGTTATACATCCATACTGAAATTTAGGCACCAAAGTAACGTCTAATCCATCTACTTTAGTCACCAATTAGGTATTCATTCATGAGTACGAGAAGAAGGGTGTCAACTCATGAAAAAGAAATTAAAAGTAAAATGGAACTGACTCAAAATTTACGAAGCACGTACGTAAAAAAGGAAAAGTGAAAAATCACAAGGACAATTAAATTTACTGCTATGATTTCATTAAGAATCGTGATGGGCGGCAGCCACCTCAGGAAACATTTAATTAAGCCTCATTTAAGTCCCCCACCAAACCCAATTATCTTTCATCTCCGGCCGGTTTTGTAGGTCGCATTGAATCGGATTGGACAATTAAATTAAATATATATTTTTTTGCTGTAAGTAGACATAAATCTAAATTTTTATATAATTTAATATCTTTAAAATAATAGTTTTTTTTTTGCAACGATATTAAGAATGATAATTACAGTTTACACCTAATTAGTTTTCGCCCTCCCTTTTTGCAAAAGTTGAACTCTAAACAAAATATTAGGATTGGAATAGTGAATTTTTCATTTATGTCTAATTTATGAACTAACTAATAATCCAATCCAATCTAATCAAATCTTATCCATCAAATAGTTTTGAAATTAATTCAACCTAATTAAACACGAACCTCAAAATCTAATCATGCATGTTAGTTAATTTCTTGGCCAACATTGAGATATGACATATGAGAGGAAAATATATGGGTCCAAGTTGTTTTCAGTTTTAATTCGGGCCATGTGTTTTGAATCCCCTAATTAATTTGGTTGTTATCACCTGTCACTGTCTGTGATGGATCTTCTATTACATTTAGTGACATAATCACGTCAAACTATCAATAAGTTCAGCAAAATATTTGTTGATTAATGTGTCGTACGTGCCTAATTAAAGCATAAGCTAAGTGTCGTTCTTGAGTTTCAATCTTAGCTAGTGTCACTGATTTTTCATATATATTGAGTTACATCAATTGTTTGTTCATCAGTTTTCTCAATAAATTAAAAAATACATGCAGTTTTTTTTTTTTTACAAATTGTACGTTTTGTTAGATCAAGCATATATGGATGGCCAAATACATATGTATTTACCAAGGCAATGGGAGAGATGCTAATAGGAGATCTGAAAGAAAATCTACCTGTGGTCATTGTACGACCGACTGTTATCACCAGTACTTACAAAGAACCATTTTCTGGTTGGGTTGAAGGAATCAGGTGCCTTAAAGCAAACAACTATTATATATTTACTAAATAGTCCTCAGCTAGGTTTAACTTCGGTGCCATTTTTTTTTTATTTTTTTTACTTATCTTCTGTTTAACGTACATCTTGTGTTACATGCAGAACCATTGATAGCGTTGCAGTTGCTTATGGAAAAGGAAAATTAACATTCTTTCTCTGTGATTCTAAAGGAATTATTGATGTGGTGAGTTTACAAAATAATTCATCGATATCTTAATATACACTAGTTTGTATATATTATATATAAAACCGTTATTACTTTTAAACTTCATAATTAATATCGGCAATATATTAAATACTACACACTTTTCTCTCAATATATTAACTAATGATCAGTCGGTAAAAACAAAAAAAATATATACTTTGTTAAACTTTTATCATGGTATATACCGACGCGTTCCAGAATCTTGGTATATTTTGTTTGTCAATATAATATAGCATGCATTAAAAAGAGATAAAAAATTTGAGGAGTTATATATATGGCGCAGATTCCAGCTGACATGGTGGTGAATGCAATAATGGCTGCAATGACAGCTCATGCAAATGAACCTGGTGAAGTAATATATCAAGTGGGTTCCTCTATGAGAAATCCCATAACATACCATGAACTTCACGATATTGGATTCCGATACTTCACCAAGAAGCCATGGATTAACAAAGATGGCACACCAGTCAAGGTTGCCAAGGTCACAGTCATGGACAACATAACTAACTTCCACACTTACATGACTTTTCGCTACTTAATTTTCTTGAAGGTAATTACAAATTTAGCCTATGACCGATCGTGACACACGTGACAGGTAAATGTGTTGTTGTACGTGGCTGTCGATTATTAATATGATGTTGATTATTAAGTTTTATTTTCTTAATAGGGGTTGGAGGTTATCAATACAGCATTTTGTCAGTATTTCGAGGCAATGTACAAAGATATGAATCGTAAGATCAAATATGTGATGAGATTGGTGGATCTTTACATGCCATACTTGTTCTTCAAAGGAGTGTATGTAGCTAGGATTATTCCTTAATTTATAGCTTATTCTTCCTACACGTTTCTTTGCTTTTGGAATATTGAGTTCTAATTAAAATGGTCGGATTATTATAACCTTAATACGACCTAATTATTGCATGCAGGTTTGATGACATTAACACCGAGAAGTTGCAATTGGCAGTGAGAGAAAACACAAAGGAGGCAGATATGTTTTACTTTGATACCAAATGCATAAATTGGAATGATTACTTTACGAACATTCATCTTCCTGGGATCGTCAAATACATTTTTAAATAATTAAATTAACCCCGATTTGGTTATAAATTAGGGGTTGACCCATTCAAATGTTCATAAATTTGAATATAAATATATAGGTACAATAAATGTATTTTGAAAATATTGGTGGCATTGGATTTGGAGGCGTCTAGCCTACATGGGTACTTAAGGCATTGTAAAATTCAATCAATTAATTGTACGAATTATGATATACAGATTGTTATTTTGGTTTCTTGACGATGATGGTGATCAATATAGTTGTCGATCACCAATTAATCATGTAATGTATGCGCTATATATATGAAAGTGATCAACTTCTTAATTATTAGCTTTTCATCTAATGAATATTGTACTATTTGAGGAGAGTAGATATATACGTTGTCTTATTTGAAGGAAGTGGATATTGCACCTCAAAATTAATTGGTAGTTGAAGGATCTCGACCTAACAATTAAGTTATAAGTTCTTGTAAGATTGTGTGTACGTAACTTTCCAATATGTGACTCTGTTTTTCCATTTATATAGATGATTCTTCCAAAAAATTACTAAATCTACTACTCGTATTTAATAGAAAACAAATAAACATAGAGACATATAATATATACGGTACACGAAATATGTGTATTTACAATTAATGTGAATTAATTATGTAATGTACCTTTGGATCGATTGCCTAATATCTGCAGCCTTTGGATCGACTGCTATGCCACATGCATGGATACTTATATAGGACATATATATTTTAGAGCCAAATGACTAGGTATATCGTGTAAGCTGTACCAACATGATGCAAGGTGACAAGTCAGCAAAGTGCTAAGTCAGTGCCAAGTCACCAATGCATGTCAGCACGACAGTGTACGGATCCTTGGCCACCACCTTGTATGGTGCCTATAACGACCCGTCCCGAATTAGCGGGATTAATTAAGAATTAATGACGGATTAGCCTTGCTAATCGGAGATTAGACGAGAATTAACGGACGAGCAGGGCGAAATGACGATTTTGCCCCTAGAATGGGCGAATCGTTGAATTTTCATTCAGGCAGTCAATTGGACTTTGACCAATGACTGTGACGTAGTTAGGGACGTCACGAGTTCATAGACAGGTGGCACGCCCGATTCCGACGTTCGAGGAAGAAGTTATGATTTTCGGAAGTTCGGGAGCATTTTGGTAATTTGGTTGAATATTAGCAAATAGTTGACTTTTGACCCGGGAGGTCCGATGGCCGAGGGCCGAGGACCGTTACGTAGATCAGGACGGTACGAATCCGTAGACAGACGGCATGTCGAATTCGGACGTTCGACAAAAAAGTTACGGTTCACGGAAGTTCGAAGGAACTATTGCGCGTTTTACGAGACGACTTGACTTTTGTCCTAAGTGGGGCCCATATATTTGTCACTGGCCCAATGGATGAGTGACAAGTGTCACTCATCCATTGCACGCTCAAACATACTCATACATATCCACCCTTAATCGTGTTCGACCATTTTCCCATTTCCAAACAAACCCGATCAACACCCAACCCCCAATCCAAACCCTTACCCCATATGATCATGCTTGAGAGACCAAGAGAGTGAGAGGAAGGCAGGATGATGTTTGTGGCTGGCAGGAGGAAGCGCCGCCGTGAACGGCGGCCATGGACCCAAGCAAGGTATCAGTTAGACCCAATTTCCCTTTTAATTCGATTTGTACGTTATGGTTGATTTTGGGTGATTGGGGGATGATTAGTAGGTTGCTAGGAAAGTTCTAAGATGATTTTGGTGGTGGTTTGACGGCTGAGGAGCCTTGGGAGGAAAATGGAAAGTTTGGGTCGTGGGATTCAAATCGAACGGATGGGAGTTATGCGGGTTTTCCTTGTTTTCTTCATATGAATATATAGGAATTGAGGAACTAGGAAGATTAGGATTAAAAAGGAAGAAATTGGACGAAAAATATGGAAAATATAGGCCTGGACAGTCACGCTGGTCCAGTTGCAGGGCTGAACCGAACCGGCCGATCTGGACCAGTCTGGAGGTTGAAGATGATGCACTGTAGTGTGGCGCGTGAGGCCCACGCGCAGGGCATTCTTGGGGAGCGTACGGGCGCATGGTGAGTCCTTTGGGGAAGTGTCCAACATGTAATTTCATCTATTCGATGTAACGAACATTTTGGGACTGGTTTCCTGTCAATCGGATATCGTTTCGATATAGTTCGGGCTGTCCGAAGGTTTAGGTTCGCGTTTAAAAATAGTTAGAAATTCCAGAAAATTACTGGGCTTTAGTGAGGGGTTATTTAAGTAGTTAATAACCCTCTATTACAATTTGGATAGGTTCGGGAATTCCGGAGGAGACGATTGGCCCAGGAGAGGCTTATGGCACGCGTATCGAGGAGCGACTTCAAACGGTCTATGAGTGGACTTGTTTTATGAATTCGATGCAAGCATAAATGTTTTATAAGTGTTTTAATATATGTTTTGTGATGCCATAAGTGTATTTGTTTGTGGTGGCTTAGGATTTACGTATTTGCACGTATTTCAAGACTTACGGTTTTATACGATGCTTTTATGTGCTAGGTTTTCAATGAGAGTTTCATGAATTGGTTTTGGATTTGGAAATATGAAATCAGGCACGAGACCCATTTGATTTACAAACTCTCAGACTTGGAGTCCATTTGATTTGACGAGGAATCGAACCGAGGGTCCATTTGAGTATACGATCGGCCCGAGGGCCCCATTGATTTATGATCCGGGCTTGAGGCCCATTTGGTTGTAATATCGGGTTGAAGGCCCAGTTGACTGTAGTATCAGGCTTGAGGCCCTATTGGTTGTGAAATCGGGCTTGAGGCCCCGTTGGTTTATGTATTCGGGCTTAGGGTCCAGTTAGCTGTGGTATCGGGCTTGAGGCCCTGTTGATTGTGAAATCGGGCTTGAGTCCCAGTTCGGTTTATGAAATGAGAATTCGGGCATAAGACCCTGTTGAACTGCAGATTTAGGCCGAGGCCTGTGAAATGGATTTGAATTGGATTCGAGGAATCCCATTGAGATGAATCGTGTATGAGACCCAGTTGAGAAATGTTTTGAGAAAGAAAGTATTTGGAAAATATATGAACCCTCCATATGATTTATATGGTCTCCGCCAGACGTCGACCTGGAGAGTCACGATCCACAGACCAGAGGGAGTTATGATTTATGATGTGGTCCCGGACCAGATTTTGGAGAGATGATCAGACTAGATCCAGAGATAGAGCTCAGACTAGATCGAGAGATTGAGCCTCCCAGATGGAGAATTCCTGGAGGAAGACTCGGAGTGAGACCCCGAGTGGTGTGCACACTAGTATAGAGATGATATCTTGATATATATCGGGGATGTGTTCCCTTAGGGCTGTGTGTCAGGACCCGTCCCAAATCCCCCAGGATTAACGTGGGACGCGCCTGATCCCGTCTGACACGAAGTGTCAGACCAGGGAAAATTCCATCTCTAGCCCTCACTGGGGCTTCCAGAGTACACCAGGATCGTAGGAGGAGGAGTGTGATGTAACACCCCATCCCATAAACCGAGATTAGATTAGTGGTTAATAACAGATTAGTGAAGATAATCAGTGATTAGTTGGATAATTTCGGACGGACAGTGCGAAATGACGATTTTGCCCTTGGAATGGGCAAAAATGTTGACTTTTCCTTTGGACGGTCAAATGGACCTTGACCGATGACCGTGACGTAGCTTGGGAGGTCACGAGTTCATAGACAGGTGGCACGTCTGATTCCGTCATCCGAGGAGAAAGTTATGATGTTCGGAAGTTCGAGGGTAATTTAGTAATTTGGTTTAAATGAGGCAATTGGTTGACTTTTCATATGACATGGAATTTTCATGAACTTCGAGGACCGTTAGGAAGGTCTCGATGCCCCGAGTACAACGACAGGCGACACATCATCAACAGACTTTGGATGAATTAGTTACGGGTCTAAACATGCTAAGGGCATTTTGGTAATTTTACCTCAAAGGGTATTTTGGTCATTATCCTGCATTGGGATCTATGCCCAATGACTAGTGGACAAGTAGCTGCTCTGGGGAGTGATGTCCACTAAGTTTGGGACATCTGTCCTTCTCTGGAAGGCAGGAGAACCTCTCCCACCGCCTTACTCAAATGTGTCCTCAATTTTAAATCAAATGGTGTAACCGGCTTAAGTTCAAAGAAAACAGGGGAGTGTGATGGCAGTGCTGTCCAGGGGAGTGAAAAACCAGAGTCCAACTCGTGTTATGAGGGTGAGAAACAGAGACAGAGAGAGATGAGTGTTGTGGTGACACTGCCCAGAGACCGTCGTGGACAGTGGTCTTCGACTCACGAGGAACAAGGGACATCGTGACCTTGGATCCAATCTCTTCGAATCCTCAGCAATCGATTGAGTCCTATGAACAAAAATTGGAAAGGAGGTTGAGACAGACTCATTGGGCTCGAAGCCGATGCCTAAGATGGACGTTAAGGTAAATTTGCCGTGGATTTCTTAAGAACTCAAAACATGGTACTTTTAGTTGTACACGTTCTTACTCAAAATTATTGATTGGATGAGGGTCTGGAAAACTTAAGGAACTGAATAAGCTCGAGAGAAGGGAAAATGGTGGTCGAACTCGCAAGAACAGAGAAGAAAGAAATTGAATTATGTTTCTCGATTTGGAAGGTAACAAACTGATCCCAAGTTCTTGTTTTGATCATATAAATGCATAGGAAAGGGATGAACAAAACTACTAGGCTAACTAGGACTTAAAAAGGATTAGAAATTGGATAGAACCGTGAACGCCTGTTCAAAACCGGACCAGATTTGCAGACCGGTCGACTGAGGAAGATGATGAACAGTGCCTAGGCGCGTGGCTCCCACATGCAGCCCCTTTGGACGGCGCTTGTGGGCGCATGGTACGTATTTTGAGGATGGTTCCAACACGACTTTTAAAGTATTCGATGTAACGAACATTTTGGCACTAATTTCGAGTCAATCTGACATCGTCTCGATAGTTTTGGGGATGATCGAAGGTTTTAGGGCTAGTTTAAAAATACGAGAAAATTTTGGGGCTTTAGTATGAGTATTGTGAAGTAGTTAGTGACCCTAGTATGAGATTTGGACAGGTTCGGGAAAGCCGAAGATAGTGGAATGGTCGGGAACGGCGTAAGTGCGCGCGTATCGAAGCAACAACGAAATGGTCTGTGAGTGGACTTTGCTTTCTAAATCTTGATGCATGCATATATGTTTTTATATGTTTTCTATACGTGATTCTATGATTTGGATTATGATCTTGATGATTTACGGTTTTGCACGATTTTCGAGATATTTACGTATTTGCACGTTTTACGAGGTTTCAATTTCTATTGTGATTTGATCATGGTTTTAATGATTTGATTTCAGGATTTTAAATATGATTTGATTCCAAGAATTTGAAATGATTTCGGAAAAGTGATTTCGGGCTTGGAGCCCTGTTCATGTGATTTCAGAAATAAGATTTCGGATTTGGTTTGAGACTTGGAAAGAGGATCTGGATTTGGGTTTGGGATGATGGTTCCGGATGCCGGCTTAAGGAATCATTGTTGAGAATTCGGATAAGGATTTTGGATGGTTTTCACTGTTGATTGGAAAAATGGTTTTTGGTTTAAAGACCCGGAAAAATAGAAAAACCCGCTGGATCTGGTTTTGATTTTAAAGACTCGGTTGATTGACGGGGGAAGGGCCTTGGATTGATATGTTTTGAGTTCAAAGACTCGGTATATGTTTTGAGTTTAAAGACTCGGTTATGATACCCCCCGAGGCATGTGATTGTGTTTTGAGTTTAAAAACTCGTTGATATCCCCGGAAGGCCTAGTTATTGCGCATGGTTTTGAGTTTAAAGACTCGGGCGCACTTGAGATCCAACAACTCGCATGATTAATGTTTTTCACTGGTTTTTAATTGGTTTTCAGAATGTTTTGGGAAGTGGCCCGTGAAACGACCCGGACGTTCAAAAAGGGAAATTTTGAGAGGTTATGTTTCAAGGAGACTCGAGGGTGTTACCCTCTAGAATGATCTGGATCCTCACAACCAATGGATGGTTGGTATGAGCTATTCTAGTTTGTTGGTCACGTGGGTGGTGTATGAGCTTCGGGTATGAGACGCTTAGGGAGGGCTGAGAATGCCCAGACTTCTCAACATATTCCTGAGGTTCTTCCAAGATGAGGTTTTGTTAGGATGAGGAATTGAATTACGACGATTTGAGTTTACATGTTGGTTATGGGCGACCTAATAAGGTAACATAAGGATTCTGTATCACGAGATAAGGGATTGTGGTTTGGTGGGAAGGTTGGGAGTAGTGACCCTAATAAGAGAGGCCAACGTTGCAGTGATGATCGATTTTGAGTAAAAGAGAGAAAAGGATAATGGTCGGATTTGGTATGGCTAAGGTTGGTTGATGGTGATACCCTTGGACAACCATTTGGGCTAGCCGTAGATGAGAGACGAGGAGTCGGGTAGTCTGACCACATCTAGGTGATGTAAGGTACCATGATTGATGATTGGTTGGAGTACTTACGTGTACCGATGAGCGTTTGATGTACTGAGTAGATGTAATGGATACGCCCTCAGAGGAAGAGATAGTGGATTAAGTGTGAGGTCTGTTAAACCAGAGTAGGTTTGAGGAACGTGAGTTGGTCTAAGTTTTGTTGGAGACCACAGAGGATTGTAAGAGGGTTCTCTACCATGTTTCTCCAGTTATGGCGATTGACCCGGTAGGAGGTCAGAGTTTTTGGAAACGAGAACTGAGGTGGAATGGTTACGAGTGGAGGAATAGTGACTTATGTTCCATGGTGATCCCTCCTGGGTGTATACAGGGATGTACCACGAGATTTGGGACTCGGTGAGTCGTGTGTTGATGCTAGTCAAACCCTCAAAATCGTGATACGTAGTGACCCTGGGAAAGGATGCGTTTTGCGATATTGTCTGAATGATTGTACTAAGTGTGTATTGGCAATGGGACGGTGTCAGGAGGAAAGGTTAAAATCGTGATACGTAGTGACCCTGGGAAAGGATATGGTGTGATTGACTTGGTAAGGGGAATGAGTTCCCGATTTATTGAACCTTACGAGTTAATTGGCCTGGTGGCTTGATGACATTTGTGCGGATTTAGCAATTGAATCATGTCACGAGTGGATGACATGTAAACGAGGAAATCTGACTGATTCTCGTGTATTCTTGGATTGTGTGGACTCGAACTTGAGCTAGGCTACATATTTAGAGTAAGTATTTGGGGTGACTGCCCATGG
The DNA here is from genome assembly GCA_032719365.1 of Prinsepia uniflora. NCBI lineage: Eukaryota > Viridiplantae > Streptophyta > Magnoliopsida > Rosales > Rosaceae > Prinsepia > Prinsepia uniflora. Next base: position 8,169,755 of record CM064862.1, on the reverse strand, counting down.
GGCAGGGGTTTACAGGAGGATTGAGGCTGGTGGTATGATTGCTATAAGTTGGGTATGACGTATACCCGGTTGAGAGTGATTATGTTTCGGGATTATCGTAGACATGTTTCCTCGGAGAATTTTATGGCTTCCACTAATTGGAATTTCGAGGACGAAATTCTTTAAGGGGGGTAGATTGTAACAACTCGGACGTTCAAAAAGGGAAATTTGGAAAAATTTGAAGAAAATGACGATTTTGCCCCTAGGTAATGGGCGAACGGTTGACTTTTTACTCGGGCGGTCAAACAGACTTTGACCGATACTGTCCGTAGTTCGGAATGTCACGAGTTCATAGATAGGTGGCACGCCCGATTCTGACATTCGAGGAGGAAGTTATGACGTTCGGAAGTTCAAGGGCATTTTCATAATTTGGACGAAAATGGGGAAAATGTTGCCTTTTTGTTTGACAACTGATTTCCACACAATTCGGGGACCGTGAGGTAGGTCTCGATGCCCTGAGTCCGTAGACAGGCGCCACACTGAAAACGGACATTAGACGGTTGAGTTACGGGTCTTGGAAGAGGAGGGGCATTTTGGTAATTTTGTGTAGAAGGGCAAAATGGTAATTTGCCAAGCCCAGTTTGAACAGCCGTGGTGAGTGCTGTGTAATTGTTTAAAATGGACCTCTGATCAAGGAGTTGTTTAAACCTGATCTCTGTTCAAGGATTTGTTTAATGGTTTTGAGGTAATGGAAGCATATTGTTATGGTTGGGACATACAACCAGTGCACGGGATGATTTTAAAACTGGGTTTTGGGTCTGTTTTGTTGGAAACAAAATTCAGTGTGACTGAGAGAGATTCCCACGAGTGTTGGCTGAATGGGTTGATTAACAGAGAGTAGGAGAGTTTTGAGGTTCATTCTGAACAAGTGAGGGCTAAGAGCTAGAGAGAAAACCAGAGTTCGGAAATTGTGAAAATTGGAGGGAAAAATCGCATTTTAATTTGTGAGTCGAGTTGGACAAAACCAAGGATTGGATTAGTCTTCTGGGACCATTTGGAGTCCAACCATATCGATTGTGAAGGAAATCGATCACAGTTTAGCCAAGAACAGAAGCCTCTGGTTCTGGAAATTTGTCCTCTAAAGCTTATGTCTAGGTTAATTTGAAAATGGAGCTGAGTTGGGTGAGTTTCAGAAGTCGACCCGTTTGTTTGATCACGGGTCGAATGAGTGATTTAGGGCCAATCAAAGATAATTAAGGAATGCAATCTTTGATTAAAATGTTAAGGAATGATTTAGGTGGAAGAAGGAAAGGAATTGAGTGAGTTTTGATAGGGATTTAACCAGGTTGTGTCGCTGGTTGAACAACCCGTTTGCAGGCTAGTCGGGTGAAGACGATGACTGTAGCATCACTGTAGCTGGTGCGTGAGTTTCACGCGCAGCCACTCACGGCGGCGCGTGAGGGCGCGTGGGCTCGATTCTCGAGGTATGTTCAACACGACTTTTGTCCTATACAATGTAACGAACATTTTAGTGTTGATTTTGAATTAATCGGACACCGTTTCGATGTTGTTTCGAGGGTCCGAAGGTTTATATTACGTTTTTAGTTATTATTTAATTCCCGGAAAATTATGGGAAATTAGTATGATGTTATTAGAGTACTTATTGACACTGAGGAATGATTTCAGATAGGATTCGAGATTTATGGAAATTGTCAGAAATTACGGAAACGCGTGCAGCGCGAAAACGAGCGTTATGGACGGTGTGTGAGTGGACTTTGCTTTCTAAAGTTTAATGCGTGCATAAATGTTTCTATGATTTTAATGATTATGATTATGACTTGTGATAATTTGGATTTTCGTATTTATACGTATTTTTGAGATGCATACGAAATTGCACGTATTTCGAGACTACGGTTTCTCTTATGCTTTGATGATGGTTTAACGAATGATTTTATAAGATTTGTGCATATGATGTCTTAAGGATGTTTGATTATGATTGTGAGTATGATTCACGATGTTGACACGGATTTTGAGATTTTTACGGATTTGCACGTTTTACGAGGTTTCGAGTATGTTGTGGTTTGACCGTGATTTTGGTGATTTGATTATGGTTTTGATGTTTTGACCTTGGGATTTGAAATATGATGTGATTTCAAATATTTAAAATGGATTTTGGAAAAGGTGATTTCGGGCTTGATGCCCAGGGCATAAAAGTGATTTGATGAATGAGATTCAGATTTTGGAAACGTGAAAGTGGATTGCCGGGTTTGGGTTCGGGATGATGTTTCCGGATGCTAGCTTACAGAATCATATTTGCGAATTCGAATTCGGGAATGGATGACAGATATGGTTTGAGATTTGAATGTGAAATTCGGACATGACTCCTATTATGACAAAATGTGGTTTCGAATTGATTTGGGATTTGGATCATGATGGATCCAGATTTATTATGAATTGCATATGTTTTTGGTTTAAAGACCCGGTGTGTAAGACCCGGTCTTGGAAGCTAGAACGGTGAGCAAGACCCGTGAGCTTGAGAAGCAAAATCGGTGAGCAAGACCCGTGAGCTTGGAAAGGTAAGATTGGTGAACGATCCCACATCGCTCCAGGAGGGAAAGGTGAAGTACCTTATATGTGTGGGCGCATATCTATCTAACACAAGGCCTTTTGGGAGCTCAAGTTTCTTTGGGGGGGATTGGAACCCCAAAGTTAAGCGAGTTGAGGCTGGTGCAATCCCATGATGAGTGGCCTACTGGGAAGTTGCACGTGAGCTCCCGAAAACAAAACCGTGAGGGCGAGGCCCAAAGCGGACAATATTGTGTTAGATGAGCCGGGTCGTGACAGAATGGTATCAGAGCTGGACCCCGACTGGAAGTGTGCCAGCGAGGACGCTGGCCCCAAGGGGGGTGGATTGTAAGACCCGGTCTTGGAAGCAAGAACGGTGAGCAAGACCCGTGAGCTTGGAAAGGTAAGATCGGTGAACGATCCCACATCGCTCCGGGAAGGAAAGGTGAAGTACCTTATATGTGTGGGCGCGTATCTATCTAACACAAGGCCTTTTGGGAGCTCAAGTGGCTTGGGGGGGGGGGGGGGGGGATTGGAACCCCAAAGTTAAGCGAGTTGGGGCTGTTGCAATCCCATGATGACGGGGGCGGACCCGGATTGGGTTTAAAGACCCAGATTGAGTTTAAAGACTCGTGAGTTTAAAGACTCGGATATTGTGATACCCCCCGATGCCTATTGATTATATTCTGAATTTAAAGACTCGTTGATATCCCGGGAAGGCCTGATTATGCGCATGATTTGAGTTTAAAGACTCGGGCGCGCTTGAGATCCAGCAGATTGTTTGACTTGTGAATTACTGTTGATTTCCGATGTTTTCGGATGTGTTGGGCAGTGGCCCGGTTTATATGGTTTGAAGGATTTTAGATTACGTTGTGTGCTTGGATTTGATTCATGATTTTGGGCTAAGGCCCCGTGTTTATGTCTACGGGCTAAGACCCGAAGGTTAAGAAAAGGAAAATGATTTTGATTTTCATACACGGTTTCTTATATTGAAAATTAAATGGATTGCGAAATGATTTTCGAATGCATGCATTGGTTTTACGTGGAGGGTAGAAACGCTTTCTGTAACTGTTTTATAAACTGATTCATTTTTGTCCACTCACACCTTTTGTGTTTTTAATGACCCTCCAGGTCGTGGCGCGTTGATCGAGGCTGATCGAGGGGCGGAGGCATGAGTGAGTACGTGTGTGGCTATCCCTGGTTTGGCAAGTAATGAGGGTAATTTGGAAATTTCAGTCTACTTTCCAGACGGGAGCAGGGTCAGGCACGGTTATCAATGTCCCTTCGAGGGTGGTCCTGTCAATTTGGTATCAGAGCACTAGGTTGCTGATTCGGTTGCCACATCATGCCTGCGGAGCGTAAGCCTCGTGCGCGACCTGGTAGTGAGACGGGTAGACAAGGGTGTATGATACCTCGTGATAGATCTCGGACGAGATTGACCCTAGGTTGAGGGTCCGATGTTATGTAGAATACATTGTGAACTACTGTTTGTTAGACGTAGAATTGTGCGGGTCGCAAGGACAATTGAGCCTAGTGGCTAGAAAGGTTGCATAATCGCGCAAGTTTCACTTGTGATGGGATACTTCTTAGGCCTTATCGGTCGTATAAGATATAGTTAAGCATTGGTAATTGCTCGGGGACTGGGTATGTTAGTGATGACATGATTGATTGGTATGAGATTAGACTCGGGAGGAGTCGAGATTGGATGCGGGACTCAAATGAGTCAAGATATTGGTTAGGAACTTGAGATAAGCCATGGTGAGGTATCAAGGCTCGAGAGGAGCCAGAAAGGCTGATTGAGGAACGTTTGGCACTTGGGATGCCAAGGACGGGTGTATGGTCAGGTATTGAGGAGATAGGAAATTATGGCTTGGCCTTGTTTTGGATTTATGGGACATGTTAGTGTCCTTGGTGACTGAGGTTCGGGTAGAGACCGGAGGTATACGAGGATTTGGACTTAGGAGATAGTCTAGTTCAGTGGGACGCAAGTCGGGTCTACTGGGAGGTAAAGTAACAAGGGTAATTATACAGTAATAGTTATGATTGTGAGTTGTCTTGTCCCGTCATAAGAATATGGCGAGGTAGATTGGTGGGAAGAGAGATGGCACTGTTGGGGGTGCTTTAGAGTGAGGATTGGCTCCTGTATTGACTGTGGATATGTCAGGCAAGGGAAGAGTTGGTGGGGCCCGTAATGGACCATAGAGGCGTGGTCAGTTGGGACCACATGCCCGGGGATTTGCAATTCCTTCGTAGGAAGCCTGAGTAACCCTAGAATGATGACCTGGACACCTATTACTCGTGGTCACGACGTGAGTAACCAGGATATATGTTTTTGGTGGGTCCCGGGCTATCCACTCTTCCATGTCTTGAGAATGGTTATTGGTCGGGTATGGTGTTAATTGTGTTTGGTTTTGGTGTGGGAGTTGTTGAACCGACTCGAGTTACCGATGTGGTACCTTGATAATAGTTATGTGGCAACCTTGGTAATTATATATGGTAAAATTGGCGAGATATAAGGGGGGTAGACCTATCAATGTGAGGTTACCCAGGATGACTGGCATTATTCGCCTAGTGGCTGACTTAGATTTGGATGTAATCCTTGGATTGGATTGATTGATGACTCATGAGAACTCTATCGAGTCTGTTGATTAGAGAGTGATATATGGAATCTAGGATTCGAGAGGTTATGTTTCAGGGAGACTCGAGGGTGTTATCCTCTAGGATGATCTAGATCCTCACAACCAATGGATGGTTGGTATGAGCTATTCTAGTTTGTTGGTCACGTGGGTGGTGTATGAGCTTCGGGTATGAGACGCTTAGGGAGGGCTGAGAATGCCCAGACTTCTCAACATATTCCAGAGGTTCTTCCAAGATGAGGTTTTGTTAGGATGAGGAATTGAATTACGACGATTTGAGTTTACATGTTGGTTATGAGCGACCTAATAAGGTAACAGAAGGATTCCGTATCACGAGATAAGGGATTGTGGTTTGGTTGGAAGGTTGGGAGTAGTGACCCTAATAAGAGAGGCCAACGTTGCAGTGACTATCGATTTTGAGTAAAAGAGAGAAAAGGATAATGGTAGGATTTGGTATGGCCAAGGTTGGTTCATGGTGATACCCTTGGACAGCCATTTGGGCTAGTCGTAGATGAGAGACGAGGAGTCGGGTAGTCTGACCACATCTAGGTGATGTAAGGTACCATGATTGATGATTGGTTGGAGTACTTACGTGTACCGATGGGCGTGTGATGTACTGAGTAGATGTAATGGATACGCCCTCAGAGGAAGAGATAGTGGATTAAGTGTGAGGTCTGTTAAACCAGAGTAGGTTTGGGGAACGTGAGTTGGTCTAAGTTTTGTTGGAGATCACAGAGGATTGTAAGGGGGTTCTCTACCATGTTTCTCCAGTTATGGCGATTGACCCGGTAGGAGGTCAGAGTTTTTGGAAACGAGAACTAAGGTGGAATGGTTACGAGTGGAGGAATAGTGACTTATGTTCCATGGTGATCCCTCCTGGGTGTATACAGGGATGTACCACGAGATTTGGGACTCGGTGAGTCGTGTGTTGATGCTAGTCAAACCCTCAGAAGTTGACCTTCCTTGTAGGAGTTGAGATCGACCCACGGGGTTGAGTATGCAGAGGTCATATACCTTTGGGAAAGACTGTACGAGTACTGTATCAACCATCAGGATTAGTATGGATGGATAAAAGGAAAGGCTTAAGGTGTGAATAGGTGATGGTCGGAGTATTTTGAGATGACGGCCACATTGTCGAATTAGGTAGTACTTGGGGAGAGGATTGTCATGTTGATAACCTAAGGATAGGTGAAATCCTGTTAGTTATGTAACTCCATAGGATTGGAGTAGTACATGATTCTGATAACTTGGACTGCTGGCGTCCAACTGCCGGACCATACTTGGTGTATGGTGGAGTCGAAGTTAAGTGAGGGATGCGTTTTGCGATATTGTCTGAATGATTGTACTAAGTGTGTATTGGCAATAGGACGGTGTCAGGAGGAAAGGTTAAAATCGTGATACGTAGTGACCCTGGGAAAGGATATGGTGTGATTGACCTGGTAAGGGGAATGAGTTCCCGAGTTATTGAACCTTATGAGTTTATTGGCCTGGTGGCCTGATGACATTTGTGCGGATTTAGCCATTGAATCATGTCACGAGTGGATGACATGTAAACGAGGAAATCTGACTGATTCTCGTGTATTCTTGGATTGTGTGGACTCGAACTTGAGCTAGGCTACGTATTTAGAGTAAGTATTTGGGGTGTTTGCCCATGTGGCAGGGGTTTACAGGAGGATTGAGGTTGGTGGTATGATTGCTATGAGTTAGGTATGACGTATACCCGGTTGAGAGTGATTATGTTTCGGGATTATCGTAGACATGTTTCCTCGGAGAATTTTATGGCTTCCACTAATTGGAATTTCTCGAACGAAATTCTATAAGGGGGGGGGGGGGGGGGGGGGTAGATTGTAATGACTCGGACGTTCAAAAAGGGAAATTTGGACAAATTTGAAGAAAATGACGATTTTGCCCCTAGGTAATGGGCGAACGGTTGACTTTTTGCTCGGAGCGGTCAAACAGACTTTGACCGATAACTGTCCGTAGTTTGGAATGTCACGAGTTCATAGACAGGTGGCACGCCCGATTCTCACATTCGAGGAGGAAGTTATGACGTTCGGAAGTTCAAGGGCATTTTCGTAATTTGGACGAAAAGGAGGAAAATGTTGACTTTTTGTTTGACAACTGATTTCCACCCAATTCGGGGACCGTGAGGTAGGTCTCGATGCCCTGAGTCCGTAGACAGGCGGCACACTGAAAATGGACATCAGACGGTTGAGTTACGGGTCTCGGAAGAGGAGGAGCATTTTGGTAATTTTGTGTAGAAGGGCAAAATGGTAATTTGCCAAGCCCAGTTTGAACAGCCGTGGTGAGTGCTGTGTAATTGTTTAAAATGGACCTCTGATCAAGGATTTGTTTAAACCTGATCTCTGTTCAAGGATTTGTTTAATGGTTTTGAGGTAATGGAAGCATATTGTTATGGTTGGGACAGACAACCAGTGCACGGGATGATTTTAAAACTGGGTTTTGGGTCTGTTTTGCGGGAAACAAAATTCAGTGTGACTAAGAGAGATTCCCACAAGTGTTGGCTGAACGGGTCGATTAACAGAGAGTAGGAGAGTTTTGAGATTCATTTTGAACAAGTGAGGGCTGAGAGCTAGAGAGAAAACCAGAGTTCGGAAATTGTGAAAATTGGAGGGAAAAATCGCATTTTAATTTGTGGGTCAAGTTGGAAAAAACCAAGGATTGGATTAGTCTTCTGGGACCATTTGGAGTCCAACCATATCGATTGTGAAGGAAATCGATCACAGTTTAGCCAAGAACAGAAGCCTCTGGTTCTAGAATTTTCGAGGTTGAAGACGACTACTTCCTAGTAAGATTTCTTGAAATTGGTTGTGTTCTAGTGTTCGTTTAGGTCCTCTAAAGCTTCTGTCTAGGTTAATTTGAAAATGGAGCTGAGTTGCGTGAGTTTCAGAAGTCGACCCGTTTGTTTGATCACGGGTCGAATGAGTGATTTAGGGCCAATCGAAGATAATTAAGGAATGCGATCTTAGATTAAAATGTTAAGGAATGATTTAGGTGGAAGAAGGAAAGGAATTGAGTGAGTTTTGATAGGGATTTAACCGTGTTGTGTCGCGGGTTGAACAACCCGTTTGCAGGCTAGTCGGGTGAAGACGATGACTGTAGCATCACTGTAGCGTGTGCGTGAGTTTCACGCGCAACCACTCACGGTGGCGCGTGAGGGCTCGTGGGGTTCGATTCTCGAGGTATGTTCAACACGACTTTTGTCCTATACAATGTAAAGAACGTTTTAGCGTTGATTTCGAATTAATCGGACGCCGTTTCGATGTTGTTTCGAGGGTCCGAAGGTTTATATTACGTTTTTAGTTATTATTTAATTCCCGGAAAATTATAAGAAATTAGTATGATGTTATTAGAGTACTTAGTGACACTGAGGAATGATTTCGGATAGGATTCGAGATTGCTGGAAATTGTCAAAAATTACGAAAACGCTTGCAGCGCGAAAATGAGCGTTATGGACGGTGTGTGAGTGGACTTTGCTTTCTAAAGTTTAATGCATGCATAAATTTTTCTATGATTTTAATGATTATGATTATGATTTGTGATAATTTGGATTTTCGTATTTATACGTATTTTTGAGATGCATACAAAATTGCGCGTATTTCGAGACTACGGTTTCTCTTATGCTTTGATGATGGTTTAACGAATGATTTTATAAGATTTTTGCTTATGATGACTTAAGGATGTTTGATTTTGATTGTGAGTATGATTCATGATGTTGACACGGATTTCGAGATTTTTACGGATTTGCACATTTTACGAGGTTTCGAGTATGTTGTGGTTTGACCGTGATTTTGATGATTTGATTATGATTTTGTTGTTTTGACCTTGGGATTTGAAATATGATGTGATTTGAAATATTTAAAATGGATTTTGGAAAAGGTGATTTCGGGCTTGATGCCGAGGGCATAAAAGTGATTTGATGAATGAGATTCGGATTTCGGAAACGTGAAAGTGGATTGCCGGGTTTGGGTTCGGGATGATGTTTCCGGATGCTAGCTTACGGAATCATTATTGCGAATTCGAATTCGGGAATAGATGACGGATATGGTTTGAGATTTGAATGTGAAATTCGGACATGAGTTCTATTATGACAAAATGTGGTTCCGAATTGATTTGGGATTTGGATCATGATGGATCCGGACTTATTATGAATTGCATATGTTTTGGGTTTAAAGACCCGGTGCTATTGCTGGAGCACGTTTTGAGTTTAAAGACTCGGTTAATTGATGACGGGGGCGGGCCCGGATTGTGTTTAAAGACCCGGATTGAGTTTAAAGACTCGGATATTGTGATACCCCCCGAGGCCTATTGATTATGTTCTGAGTTTAAAGACTCGTTGATATCCCGGGAATGCCTGATTATGCGCATGATTTGAGTTTAAAGACTCGGGCGCGCTTGAAATCCAGCAGATTATTTGACTTGTGAATTACTGTTGATTTCCGATGTTTTCGGATGTGCTGGGCAGTGGCCCGATTTATATGGTTTGAAGGATTTTGGATTACGTTGTGTGCTTGGATTTGATTCATGATTTTGGGCTAAGGCCCCGTGTTTATGTCTACAGGCTAAGGATTTTGTGTGGGTCGCAAGGACGATTGAGCCTAGTGGCTAGAAAGGTTGCATAATCGCGCAAGTTTCACTTGTGATGGGTAATTAACTACTTAAATAACCCCTCACTAAAGTCCCGTAATTTTCTGGAATTTCTAACTATTTTTAAACGCGAGCTTAAACCTTCGGACGTCACGAACTATATCGAAACAATGTCCGATTGACACGAAACCAGTCCCAAAATGTTTGTTACATCGAATAGATGAAATTACATGTTTTAACCACCCCTAAAGGATGGTTCACGCGCCCGCACGCGCCCTTAGAAGGGACTGCGCGTGGGCCTCACGCGCCCAGCGCACTGTTCATCTTCTTCATGCAATCAGACCGGTCCGGCCGGTTCACCTGGTTTGGCCGGTCCAGTTGGACCGGAGTGACCGGTTCGGCCTCCCTCCTCTCTCATTTTCAGTCCTATTCCTTCCTAATTAATCCTAAACTTCCTAATAATCTCCTAGGAACTTGTTTGGATGATCAACATAAGGAAAAACATAGAAAACCCATGGTTTGATTTTCTCCCTAACGGTTCAATGTTTCCAAGTTTTTTCCAGGGCCTTCTCAGCCGTGAACCCCCTTCCAAATCATCTTAGAATCATCCTAGAAACCTAATAATTATCTTCTAATCACCCAAAATCGACCATAACGCATAAATCAATTTAAAATGGAAATTGGGCCTAGCCGATACCTTGCTCGGGTTCATGGCTACCATCCACGGTTGCGTTGCCTCCTGCCAGCCACCATCACCAGTTTGCACTCCGCACACTCCCTTGGTCTCTCAAGCATGCTCAGATGGGAAGGGTTGGATTGGTTTGGGTTCAAAGCCTTTGGGGTGAAATCGGGTTGGATGAAAACAAAGGGAATGAACTGATATGCATGAATGAAAAAGGGTGGCCAGTGGATGGGTGACACTTGTCACTCATCCATTGGTCCAATGACAAATATCTGGGCCCACTTAATTCCAAAAGCATCAGTTTCGTAAATCGTGCAATAGTGCGTTCGTACTTCCGTGAACCGTAACTTCTCCGTCGAATGTCCGAATTCGACATGCCGCCTGTCTACGAATTCGTATCGTCCCGATCTACGTAACGGTCCTTGGCTCTCGGCCATCAGACCTCCCAGGTCAAAATTCAACTATTTACTCCTATTCACCCAAATTACCAAATTGCCCCTGAACTTCCGAAAATCATAACTTCTTCCTCGAATGTCGGAATCGAGCATGCCCCATTTCTATGAACTCATGACATCACGAACTACGTCACAATCATCGGCCAAAGTCCATTTGACCACCTGAACGAAAAGTCAACGATTTGCCCATTCTAAGGTCAAAATCGTCATTTCGCCTGAACGTCCGCTAATCCTCGTCTAATCCCCAATTAATCTCGCTAATCCGTCATTAATCCTTAATTAATCTCGCTAATTCGGGACGGGTCGTTACATTGTGTGCCCCGAGTTGGCATCTTCTTGGAAGTGTCGCAGATGGGTTATACGTATGTTGATACGTATGTGGTTTTATGGAAAGTGATTTGGGAGCGGAGACCCCGTGTTCCATGTTTTAGGAAGTTATTTGGGGGCGGAGACCCTGTATTCGATTTTTTGGAAAGTGGTTTGGGCAGAGACCCCGTATTCTGTGTTTTGGTATTTCACTGAGAATGGTTTTGGGCTGAGACCCACGTATGTGCTTTGGGCTGAGTTCCCATGTATTGATTTATGATTTTTAAGATTGTGATTTCGGGTCGGGGACGCAAATGGATTTATGGTTCATGATGGTTTATGGGGACCAGGCATGAACCCTTGAAAGGTTTTGAATATGTTTGACAAATGGTTTTATGAACGTTTTGATAAACGGCTTTTGAATGCATGCATATGCTTTTAGTGAAGGGCATAAATGTCTTTATGTGAAAATTATTTTATTAAAATATTATTTTTTCCACTCACGACTTTTGATGTTTTTAATGCCCTTCAGGTTGATCGCAGATGCGGGCTGCAGCAGAGACGAGACATCACACTCCTCCTCCTACAATCCTGGCGTACTGTGGAAGCCCCGGTGAGGGCTAGAGACGGAATTTTCCCTGGTCTGGCACTTCGTGTCAGACGGGATCAGGCGCGTCCCACGTTAATCCCTGGGGATTTGGGACGGGTCCTGATAGTGCCACATGCCCGAATCAGTCTTGAGCAGTGTGCTCCTCAGTGGAAAGCACGATCACCTGAGCTGCAGCTCACCATGGACGTTGTGCACCAAACACTATCACTATCCTACAGTTGTGCAAACAGCTAAGCATTGATGAATTCAGTTAGTGATTAGTTAGGTTGTTAGCTCAGTTAAAACTAATTACTTAGTGACTAAGCAACCAAGAAGACAATAAGGTGTATCGATTGATGGTTGTAAGTAATTTGGATCATAATACTATTTCATTCGTTTTCCTCACTCTCTCTCTCTTCGATTCTCTCCACCTGCTTCCTAAAACCCTCATCATCTTCTTCAAAACCGTTCTCTAAAAATTAAGAACACCAAAACGTAATATATCGCACTACAAAAAAACTGGCAATTGGACAGAAATTTCTTAGTCACAAAAAATTATTTGTGTCCTTTAATAATTAATAAATACTAATATTTCATATTTGTTTCAACTTTAAATATGAAACAATTTTTTGTGTCCAATACTTTTATTAATGCACACCAACATGCTATTAGGCACGGAGCCCGTGTACAATATGTAGGTAGGTCATGTTAGCTGTAAAGTTGTCATACCTTTTTTCGTTTTTGGACACAATTAATTGTGCCTATTATTTTGTAGTTCAGCCACTCTTATTTATTGGTATCGATATATTTCTTCTCTATTTAAGATTGTATTATATAGCTTTTCCCTTATTTTCCAATATGCTAAATTTTTTTGAAACCCTAATGTTTAGCTTTTCCCCCTCATTACGACCCCGAAAATATTAAATAACTTTTAAGACACTGTATTTGTGTCCTTTGATCTATCCCTTCTAAGAAAGGTGGTGTGTTTCCACTTATAAGACACAAATATTAAATAACTAAATGTATTGATTTTTACCTCATTTTCCAATCTACCAAAACTTTTTAAAACACTAATTTCTAGCTTTTCCCCCTCAATACAACTCCAAAAATATTAAATAATTTATATGACACAAATATTTGTGCCTTTTATAATTATAAATATACTAAAACGCATATTGCCTTGGTAATGTTCAATGAACAGTAAATGAATAGTAATTTTCCATTTTTACCACCCTCCATAGCTGTCAAGCTTCATTTGGTTATTCTTAGATCCTTTTTTCCGTTCTCTTCTTCTTTGTTCATGAACACAGTGTCCAGTGTCCACCACCTTTTTCAGCAGACTTCATCTATCTTTTTCATCTTTGCTCATATAAATTCCGTGTGAAAAATCTTTCCATGGAAGGCGTCATAAATGTAGCTAATCACTGCGAATAGGTCATCGCCGCCGTTTCATCCAATTGCCAACCTTCATTCGTTGTCGTCAATTCAGCCAATCGCCAGGTAGAGACATCTGGCCGTGTCGTCGATGCCTTATATCAAGAAGCGTCCATCGTCGCCACAATTTCATCCAATTGCGAAGAAGCAATAGCCCTCGATGATGCTCAATTTGTGGACACGTTTACCGCTTTCTCAACAAGTCATGCTTTCTTCAACACATTTGTGGACCGTGAGGTCCTAATTTTAATTTTTACTGCTAGTCTGTTAGAATCCAAGTCTTTATTGTTGTAGAGATGCTTTATAATGATTTTCTGTTCGAATTTTGATAATGGCTTCCTTCGTGTTTGGATTTATTGATTTGAAATAATTGATAATGAGTTTTAGGTTGTTACGCTATTAGAATTGAAGCCTTTATTGATGTTGATATATGTTTCGTAATGATTTTCCATTCGAATTTTGATAATGGCTTCCTTTCTGTTTGGATAAACTAATTTGAAATAATTGATAATGAGTTTTAGGTTGTTTCGCCAGTTGGTCGTAATTGATATATAGGTAATCAGTTCATAAGATGTCCTAATGATTTCATTTCGGATGGTTTGATAGGTAATCTATTGTAACACGAAGAAGAAAATGTCTCCGTCTCATCTATTCAAGATTTTCATCTCACATATTAGCCTATTTTATATTTCAAGATAAAAACAAATTCCAATCACAAGCTTGCTCTTACCAGAATTTTATCATAAGGACCATTTAGTAAACTTCCATAATCAAAGCATCAATATACTTAATAATACTATCATCACAATGTCGTCAAAATCATCATTCTCATATCATATGCACTTCATGAATTATTCAGAGTAACTTCATGCTTAAAGCCCCAATTTTCCATATTAATTTCATATTTAAAATATAACTATATTGCTTCAAACGTTCAAAACTGGACTCAAACAATGTCTGATTAACACAATATTTGTACCAATAAATCCACAAGTAAAAGAGGGTGAAGTTTCACGTTGATCAGACCACCAGAAGCCACCGCACTTGCCCGCATGCACCGGCAAACAGTTCCCTGCACGTGAAACCCATGTACCAGTACAGTTTCATCAGAAACATCCAGCTGGGTCTACAACTCGGGTCGCCCGACCCGGCAACTAGACCTAGTCGCATCTTCCTCAAATTTCCTTGGTTTTCTTCCCTTTTCCGTCCAGATTATTCATAACAAACCAAGAGGAGATCTATAACCAGAAAACTAAGTAAAACAAGCTAAAACTTAAGAATACTTACCTGGATATTTCGGCCAGGTTTCCAGCTTTGAACTGGATTGTTTCTTGCGTCCTCAACCTTTGTTTCCAAGCTGAAATTGATCACACAACATCTAGAAGGCTGATAGGAAGCTTGTAACCAAGTTTCCTAGCCCAGAACGAGGACTTCAAAAACAAGAACCCAAAACGATAGTTTTGGGTTTGTCTCCTTCATTCCTTCAATTTCTTTCTCTCTAATTTTTTTTTTTGTTTTTCCTGTCATCTTTCTCTCTGTATCTTTTTTCTTCTTTCCCTCTCTTTCCCTGAATCACTCCCTCACCTCTTCTCATTTTTCCCTCACGGCCACCACCTTTGTGGTTTTCGGCCAGTACTTCTCGAATACTCAAAATGTCACGACCTGACCTTCTCCAGCATGATATTGTCCGCTTTGAGCTCAGCCCTCACAGTTTTGTTCTCGGGAGCTCACATGCAACTTTCCAGTGGGTCACCCATCTTGGAATTGCACCAGACCCTACTTGCTTAACTTTGAAGTTCATTAGGAATCTAAAGCCAGCGAGCTCCCAAAAGGCCTCATGTTGGATACATGCACGTCCACACATATAAAGCGCATCCTCCAGATCCCCCCGGGTGATGTGGGATTGCTAACCATACTACCAAGGCACGGGTCCTCACAATCCACCCCCTTGGGGCCCAGCGGCCTCGCTAGCACACTCAATTTCGGCCGAGGTTGGACTCTGATACTAAATTTTCACGACCCGACTTTCCTTAACAGGATAGTGTCCGCTTTGGACCCAGCCATCACGGTTTTATTCTCGGGAGCTCACATGCAACTTCCAAGTGGGTCACCCATCCTGGGATTGCACCATCCCCTACTAGCTTAACTTTGGAGTTCACTAGGAATCTAAAGTCAGTGAGCTCCCAAAAGGCCTCCTGTTGGATGCGCGCCCACACATATAAGGCGCATCCCTCATATCCCCCCGGGCGATGTGGGATTGCTAACCACGCCATCTAGAAAGTCATGTGATTCACATGATAAATTAGTCAAATTACCAAATTTGCCTTCAAACCAAAATTACCAAAAATACCATTAAGGGTTTTTGACCCGAATCAACCTGAATCAACCTCATACGTTATTCGATTTTGGCGTGTCGCAACAGCCTTCTTGAAATCCCAAAAGATGTTCATAGCAAAAAGTCAACTATTTGACTTTTTAGGGGCAAAACCGTCATTTAGTCATGATGCTGTAGTGATATTTGCTCCTGGAGGGTCACCTAACGACTACAATATCTTTAGGTGTAATCAGGGGTAGAAAAAACACAATTCATCTTAAAAAATTCAAATCATAACTTCTTGTTGAGGAAAGTGTAATAGAGCAGGTTAGTGAAAAAAAAATACCTTCTCTATCTGCTATGATAGCCACCAAGAACACGAAAACTGTGTTTCAAGGTTCGTCTTTTGAGCATGGATCACCTAGTTTTGATAGGACCAACCCCAAAAAATACCTCAAAAATCATACCCGATCCTGCTCCCGTCTGACACCTTAAGCGAAGTTTCAAAAATACCCTTGAACTTAACTCCAAAACCAAAAATAGTTAGACAAGGGATAAAAACCAACACCAGTCGCTCTCCAGGAGTCTACCACCCACACCGCCCACTGAACTTGGATGCTAGGTAAATTCAGTTTGATAACCACCTGATCTTAGTCGCAACCCATGGAGAAAAATTGACTCAACGACTGCTAACTCCCTCGACTAACAATCATGACTAGCTGATAACCCACTAATTTCACTGCCTTCGTCCGAGTCCCTAATTGAAATCCTGACTACAGACCAGAGTCCTGCTTCGGTACCCCGACTCACCTAGAGACCTAATTTGAAATCCAAACTCGTCTAGAGTGTACCTCAAAAAATACTCTGTAAAGTCTGAACATAGTGGTAGTTTATACTCATTCCAAAGTATCGTGCATCGAAAACATCAACTAATGTCCAAACCTCCTAATTAATGAAACATTAAGTCCACGAAACCCTAAAAATACACCGTTACTTAGACTCCCCCCAACCCTTGATCAATAACCCACCCGAACAAGCTAAACAGATTTGGAATTGCCCAAAAAGGGTTCCAAACAGACCCAACAGGGCTTGAAACCATTCTAAATGGATCCGAGAGGTCGAAAGCATAGGATTACATGCTGTCGTGGGTCGTGGAATAGCCCCATGAGTCGGTGGAAGTCGGACTGACCTTCCACGTGCTAGCAATAATACCCACATGCACTAACTTAGTGCTGACATGGTAGCGTCGTGTCCCTGACACCCCCGACATACTTTGCTAAGTGGAACTGATGTGCCAGCCACGTGTCCTTAACACCACTGCCACGTTGCCACTTGTCCCTAACACCCCTGCCACGTGTCCCTGATGTGGAAACTGATTTCATCATAATGTCATGCTAACATCATCACCTAACTGGAGAAGTTGACCGGTGCCACCATCTGATTCTCCAGAGAAGACGACCGGCTCTATAAGGACCCGTCCTGAATATTGAGATTTAATATTAATTAATTATGGATTTAGTATGACTAATCGAGGATTAATTGAGAGAATTCGGACGGACGGTATAAAATGACCATTTTATCCTTGGATTTGGGCAAAATATTGACTTTTGACTAGGGGAGTCAAACTTACGAGGACCGATGACTGTGACGTAGATCGGGACGTCACGAGTCCGTAGACAAGTGGCACGTCGAAATCGGACGTCGAACGGGGAAGTTATGGTCACGGGATCGAAATCAGGAACTTAGATCTCAGGATTCGAATTAAATAATCCTAAAAATTTAATTGGCTAATTAATTAATGTGAGGCACTTGGATGAGTGACATCCCATTGGCCATCTCCCCTAAATTGTGGATCTCAATTCTGATTGGATAGCTTTTATATTAAAATATAATTATTTTATTATTTTATTTCGTTTCCCTCCTTATCTCTCTCTTCCTTCCCGGCACATTTCTTCTTCTTCTTTTTTATTTTGTTTTCTGCAAAATCTTGAACGCTACCCCTTGCAACCCTTCTAATCCTCATCATTAGCATTGAGTGTGTGAATGGAGAAGAGAGAGTGAAGTGTGACGATGATGGTGGTGCTGGAGGCATCAACCGCCGTGGACGGTGGCCGAGGGAAGCCGAGATGGTGAGTTATATTCAAATCTTGGAAATTTGGTTTTGAAGGTTTTTGATCGATTCTAATAATGGGGAATGATTTTTGGTGATCATATGAACTAATTGGGATTGGAATCATGGTTGGAGGTGGCTGGAGTCCATGGAAGTTTGAGGTTACAGGTCGTGGTTTCGGTGCCCATTTAAACAGGTCCGGAAGTTCCGGAGATGGTGATTTAGCCGCGGAGGCTTATGGCACGCATATCAAGGCGGCAGTTAGGACGGTCTGTGAGTGGACCTTATTCTCTAAACTGTGATGCATGCATAACTGTTTTATATGTTTTACATATGTGATTTCTATGATGATTGTGGTATTGGTGATTTACATATTTGCACATATTTCGAGGTATTTTTCGTATTTGCACGTATTTCAAGGTTTACGATTTTATATTGTGTCTATACGTATTTGGGTTTTGAATTATGACTTAATGGAATGGTTTTGGATTTGGAAATATGGAATCGGGCTTGAGACCCATTTGATTTACGAACTATCGGACTTGGAGTCCATTTGATTGAATGAGGCATCTAGCTGGGGGCCTAGTTGGTTTGCATGATCGGGCTAGAGGTCCAGTTGATTATGATATCGAGCATGAGTCCCATTGGTGATTTATAAATGTGATTTCGAATTCGGAGACCCTAAATGGATTTGGATTTGAGAAATCGGATTTGTAGATTACAATGGTTTTATGGAAATCCCGGGCATAGCCCTTTTGGAACGGTTTGAGATGATTTATGAAATATTTTTCATATACCATCCTTATGTACGGACTGTCTCCTCCAGACGTCTCGTAGTATCCTGTAGTAATCATGACGCATTACCTGAGAAGGGCTGCTAGGGGCGCATCTCAAGATCAGGAGTGCAATTATGGATAAGGCCCTCAGGGAGGGTAATTGATCTATGGGTCAATGACCTGGATGGACCCTGGAGAGACTTAGGATTGAGACCCCAAGGAGCACGCGTGGATTGGAAATTGTGACAGTGGTATTGATTAGGCATCTGGGATGCCGTGTAACGACCCGTCCCAAATTCTGAGATTAGATTAGTGACTAATCACGATTAGTGAGGCTAATCCGTGATTAGTAGGGCGAAATCGGACGAACGATGCGAAATGACCGTTTTGCCCTTGGTCGTGGCAAAACATTGACTTTTCATTCGGACGGTCAAATAGACTTTGACCAATGACCGTGACGTAGTTCGTGACGTCACGAGTTCATAGACAGGTGGCACGTTCAATTCCAACGTTCGAGGAAGAAGTTATGATGTGCGGAAGTTTAGGGGCATTTTGGTAATTTTGGTTAAAAGGGCAAAATAGTTGACTTTTGACCGGGATGTCCAATGGCCGAGGGCCGAGGACTATTACGTAGATAAGGACGATACGAATCCGTAGACAGGCGGCATGTCGAATTCGGACGTTCGACGGCGAAGTTACGGTTCACGGAAGTTCAAGTGCATTATTGCACGAATTACGGAACGAGTTAACTTTTGGACTTTTGTGGGGCCCAGATATTTAATGGAGGACCCAATGGATGAGTGACAAGTGTCACCCATCCAATGGACACCATTTTTCCCTTCATGCACCGTGCATTCCACTTTCCTCATTTCAAACACACACCCAAACAACCCGATCTCATTTTCTCACCCAACCATTCACCCCAAACCAATCCAACCTTCACTCAAAGGACCAGGACTGAGACCAGGGATGGAAGAGAGGACAAGAGGAGGTGGTTGCCGGCCAGAACCGCCGTCCACGGCGGCGAGAGGAGGAGAAACCCGAAGGTAGCACGGTTAGCCCATTTTGATCCATTTTTCCATTTTTGTTGTTATGGTTGGTTTTTAATGGATTCAATGAGTCCATTAGGTTGCTAGGGACATGTTAGGAAGGTTTTAGGAAGCTTGGGAGGGCTGTGAAGCCATGGGTGCTGTTTTGGAAGTTTGAACCGTTGGGTTCAAAAATCAAACCATGGGTTTATGCGGTTTTTAGGTTGTTTTGATTAGTAAAAATGATAGGGAATGAAGAAATAGGAATTATAGGATTAATTAGGGTTGAAATCGGACCAAAATAAAGGGAGAAAACCTCTGAAAAATTCTCGCCGGTTCGAAACAGTACTGCTACAGTAACCGGTCCAAAACCAAAAAAAACCGGTTTTCAGGGTTTAGGTGATGATGAACAGTGTTTTTGACCTTCTAGGGACTCGTGAGGACGCATGGTCCATAATTTGGGAAAGTGTTCAACACGGGAAATCTTCTATTCAATGTAACGAAGATTTTGGGACTGGTCTCGCATCAATCGGACATCGTTTCAATAGTTTTCGGGGTGTCAGAAGGTTTAGGGTCGGTTTAAAAATAGTTAAAAGTTCGGAAAAATTACGGGGCTTTAATGGGAGGTTAATTAAGTAGTTAGTAACCTTCTATTAAAATTTGGACAGGTTTGGGAGTTCCGGTGATAGCGATCGGCTCGGGAGAGCCTATGGCACGCAAATCGAGGCGGCAGCTCGGACGGTCTGTGAGTGGATCTTGTTTTCTAAATTGGTGCATGCATAAATGTTTATTATATGTTTTAAATACTTGTTTGTGATGCCATGAGTGCATTTGGATGTGCGGTTACATATAGGCACGTATTTCGAGGTTTCGGCCCTATACGGTTCCTATACGAGGCTGTAGGTCTTTATTGGTCTAAATGAAATGGTTTTGGATTT
The DNA here is from genome assembly GCA_032719365.1 of Prinsepia uniflora. Lineage (NCBI taxonomy): Eukaryota > Viridiplantae > Streptophyta > Magnoliopsida > Rosales > Rosaceae > Prinsepia > Prinsepia uniflora. The sequence goes on along the minus strand of CM064862.1, from coordinate 8,149,335 downwards.
CCAAATGGATTAAGAATATGATTTTATGATGTGGATTTGGATGCTTGTGATTTATATGGTTTCACGTACTTCGAGGCGATTTACGTGCTTGCACGTAAATCGAGGTTTTCCGATTTTACTCCGATTTTTCATTCTTATGGTTTTGGGAATAGTTTAATGAAATAGTTTTGGATTTGAAAAGGTAAACTCGGGTTCGAAACCCATTTGATTTACGGAATCGGGCCGGAGGCCCAGTTGGTTTACGAATCGGACTTGAGGTCCAGTTTCTATGTGGATTCGGGCCTAGCGCCCAGTTATGTGTTACAAATGGATTTACGGGTCATGACGGTTTATGGGAACCGGTATGAATCCCTGAAATGGATTTACGGGTCATGACGGTTATTGGGAACCGACATGAACCCATGAAAGGTTTTATGGTTCATGACGGCTTATGGGGGCCGAGCATGAATCCTGGGAAGATTTACATAATGATTTCAAAAGGTTTTTCATATGCCATCCTTTATATATGATTGTCTCCTCCGGGGAGGGTCGTTGGCCTGGGTGGACCCCGGAGTAGTCACGGAGCACTGACTGAGTGGAGTCGCCCCCCAGTTGGGTTCCTTACTCTCAGGATGGGCATGGTTCGTTACCTTCAGGGAGGGTCATTGATCTACGGACATTGACCTGGGTGGACCCTGGAGAGACTTGGGTTTGAGACCCCGGTTAGCACACGTGCAGCTCTATTATACCGTGACAGGTTCTGGATATGAAATATAATGGATAAACATGATTTCAATTGATTTTGGGAAATTGTGTTTATAATGATAAATGGATTTGGGCTGAGATCCCACATATGTTCACTGTGTTATGGTTTTCTGTAAATGGTTTTGGGCAGGAGCCCGTGTGACTTGTATTTACCGAATTTGGGGCGGTGACCTTAATTATGGATGTTTTAACATATGTGTTTGAATAAAGGGTTTTACTATGCATGCATGCTTTTTAGTGGAGGGTATAAAGGTCTTTGATGAAATGTTTTATAAACTCTTTATTTTTGTCCACTCACAGTCTTTCTGTTTTTAATACCCTTCAGGTTGGATACAGTGTGGACTGTAGCAGAAACGAAGATATCACATACCTCCTCCGGATTCTGGCGTACTCTGATAGCCCGGGAGGGCAAAGGTTGGAAATATCCCTTGTCTGACACTTCGTGTCAGACGGGAGCAGGGTCATCCCGCACTAATCCCGGGGGGATTGGGATGGGTCCTGTCATGCCGAGGATTGGTATATGACGGTGTTTGACTGGATTGTGATTTATGAATTTACTGGATTTATGATTTGGATTTTTGTGGTTATGGATTTGGGCAGTGACCCACTTGAATTTGGATTTACGGATTTCGGTGTTTTACAGTTTTGGGCTGAGTTCCCACACTTGGTTGATTTTATGGTTTTGGGCGAAAGCCCTAATGATTTGAGGAAGGAAATGACTTTGGTTTTACATACGGTTTTTATCATATTTGATTTGATTGAGAGAACTGGTTTTCGAATGCATGCATGCTTTTTAGTGAAGGGCATAAATGTCTTTATGAAATGAGTTTTACTCATACCTTTTTTTGTCCTGTCAGATAGAAAAACAGAAAGACGAAGCCCTTCTTTACCACTTTAGGGGGTGGGGTGGGGTGGGGTTGAAAGAGGAGGGGGGGGGAGGGGGGGGGGGGGGGGGGTTTGTTAGGGTTACATACAACCGAGGCTAAGTGGTTTATGATTGAATCTCAGAGGAATTCTTATCATTTGGTAGATCCAAGTCCATGCCCTATTTCAGGTTCACTCAGAGCTTTGGCAACCACCGTAGGGGGTGTGATGTACGTGACCCGTCCCTTCCAGGCGATCGGAAAATAAAGAAATAGTTAATATATTCAAGATAATTACGTATTTACAAAATACTGTCTCAATTCATCCTATTTCATCAGATCCGGGATGTGATATGGTTCTGAAGGATGAATTGGATATGGACAGTTCCAATAAGATTTCATTCTTGAACAAAAATCCATTTTTTGATTTATTTCATCTATTCCATGACGGGAACAGGAGGGGTACACGCTACACCACGATTTTGAATCAGAAGAGAGATTTCAAGAAATGGCAGATCTATTCACTCTATAAAAAACCGAGCCGGATCTGGTGTATCATAAGGGATTTGCCTTTTCTATTGGATTGGATAAAAAACAATTCTTGAATGAGGTATTCAACTCCAGGGATGAATCGAAAAAGAAATCTTTATTGGTTCTACCTCCTATTTTTTATGAAGAGAATGATAAAAAGGGACCGAGACATCGCAGATGATGGCTGTAGCAAGGACCGAGACATCACACTCCTCCACCGATCCTGGCGCACTTTGGAAGCCCCGAATGGGCTGCAGTTTCGAGTTATTCCTGGGAGAATGACACATCTCGCGTTAATCCCAGGGGGGATTTGGGATGGGTCGTGTCAGGCTCAACCGTCTGATTTGCCGAATACCGCAAAAATCTGCCATCTTCAGAAATTGTAAAACACCACCGATTTAAACGATCCACACATGGATCTTGATGACCTAATCGACGAGAAGATTCCAAAATGAATTCAGAAGGAGGAAATCGTACCTAGAATGGTCAGAAAATGATCGTGAATTTCTGGCCACCCCTTCGTTGTCATCCTGTAGCGTCCAGCTGCCGTCCAACCACCAAACCTTACCAAACACCTGGCACGGCCGCAAGGGTGCCACCCTTGCCTTCAAATTCGGTTGAAATGCCCTCGGCACAAATCCACAATGGAGAGGGTGTACCGTGCAGTTGAACCCTGTAGAAATGGAGATGGAGTGTCCAAGACTGACCAACCTCGTGAGGAGAGAGAAACCCCACCCCAATTATACCCTGAACTTTTTCAAAATTACCGTTACATCCCCACCGTTTCAGACTTGTAACTTCCGTCTACGGACTCTGATTCCTGCATGCCGTATGTCTACGAATTTGTGAGCTCAAAACCTACACAATGATAAAAGAAAATGCCAAAACTATTTCCAAGAAAAATTGACCAGCGGATCCATAAAATCATCATTTTCTACATAAATTCCTAAAAAACACCCTAATTTTTGATCTGGGTCGTTACACAATTTTCTTGGTCTAGATTAGTATACTAGTAACCAAGGTTCACATGATTCAATGCGCCAAACTCCTCTGGAATTAGGCTCCAATTTTACAAGTAACAACTTCAATAAATGCAACGGCAAGAAAAGAGGAGGCGATGGTAGAGGAAGTGGAAATCAGAATAATCAGAATAAACAAAATATCTTTGGTTATTCTAGTTCGAACTGCTCTACCGCACCATGAATTCTTGAACAACCATCATAAGGGAATCAGTTTTGGAAACCGCCTCCAAAGTTTCAGATATCTAGTAAGAAAGGCCACAATGCTATGGACTGCTACCACTTGCATCTTGATCAAACATCTCAGGAGGCTGTGGCATGTCAAATCTACTAGAAGTATGTCCATTCGGTTGTAACTTGCTATGAAATGGAAAATTACTTATATCAACGAACACCTCCACCACATCCTCTAAGTTCTATGGCAGCTACTACTCCATACTTGATGCAACAACAAATTAAACTAGGAATACCAGGTTGCTGACAATGGTGCTACTGCTCACATGACATCTGATATGTTACAATGACTATGGTGATACCTTATTCTACAACATATTCTATTACCATAGCTGGTGGCTTTGGTTTGCAAGTGGCACATATAGGGAATTCCTCTCTCGTTACCAATAATACTTCACCGCATTCTTTTAAATTGAAGCAAGTGTTGCATGTGCCTCATATTTCTTTGACTTTTCTTCATGTACAATCTTTTTGTAAAGGTAACAAGTGTCGATTTGTTCTTGATGAGCTTTATTTTGTGATACATGACAGAATCACAAGGAGGATACTATACAAATTTCTAAACAATGAGGGGTTATATCCAATTCCTTTCAAATTTCCAATCCTCCAAATTACAGTTTCAATGTTGTCTGTCCTCACGTTAATGCTGTTATACTACTTTGTAAGAAAATGAATTCTTAGATTTGGCATGGAATACTAGGTCATCCCTCTAATAAATTTGTCTCTACACGATTGATCAAATCAAGCATTCCTATATCTTCTAAACTTACTCAAAATATCTGTGACTCTTGTTGGCAAAGAAAGTTTAGAAAACTGCCTTTCTTTTGTTTCTAGCATCTAAATCAGTTATACATTATGAAGTCATTTACTTTGACGTATGGGGTCTATCACCTGTGAATTCTTTAGAAGATCTTAGGAACCGTGTTAATCTCACTCATGAATGTACAAGGTATACATGGATTTTTTCAATGATAAATAAATCATATTTTTGTTCAATCTTTGTGCATTTTTATGCTTATGTTCTAAATATCTTTTCTGCTACAATTAAGGTTTTTCAATATGTTAGTGCGGGGGAGAGGTGGAAGAGGGGGGAAGTATATTAGCTCCAATTTTTAGTAGTTCTTGCTATCCAAATGTGTCATACAGTCCTGAACAAATGAACTTGCAAAAAGAAAACATAGACATACTTGAAACCATTGTTACCTTATTACAATTTGCGTCCTTACCTCCAAAGTTCTAGTTCTATGCATGTTCCACTTCTGTTTATTTGATAAATATAATGCCATATGCTACTCTTAGCATGAAATCCCCTTTTGAAAACTTTTTGATTGTTTACCAATCTACATCATTTCAGAGTTTTTGGCAATGCTTGTTTCCCTTCTCTTTAAACAATATAGTCAAAATAAACTACAACCCAAAACAACTATGTGTGTTTCTTTGTTATGTTGACAAACATAAAGGTTATACCTGTCATGATCCAATTTCTACAATGATTACTGTGTCTAGACATTTACTATTCAATGAGGATGATTTTCCTTATAAGTCTTTAATTTCTAAATTCAGTTCTGGTTCATCAAATTGTTCAACTTTTGAGAATTCACATATCAGTTCTACAAATTTCTTTCATATTTCTTTTTTCACTCATGCTTCTTAGTCGTAAGTTGTCCCTTAATCGATTCAACCTCTTATTTCTTAGTATAGCTCAGTACCTATGGTGTTTGTTCTACTTTAACTAAATCACTTCTAATACCAATATCTCATATCACTCACCAAGTTCCATGAGAGTTTACTGAATGCTCATTCTGCTAGCTTGCTGGTGCCATTTCTACTCGTACACCAGATTATTCTGGTGCTCCGAGTTCAGATTCAGATTCAATGGAGCCTTTTCGACCTCAACTTCTCCAAGTTGTTCTTACAATCTTTGGTGCCAGCATGCACCATATGCAGACCAGATCAAAGTATGAGATTTTAAGAAGAAAGCCTTCTGCTCCAATTCCACACAAACAAACACTGATTGCCTCACCATAAGCCTCCATGTTATAAATAGATGCATATGTCCTAGTATGGCAAACAAAAATTCAGGAAAAGGTTGATGCTTTACTTGCAACACATATGGGTTCTAGTTTCTTTGCTTGCAAACAAAAATATGGTTGGCTATAAAGGGGTCTATAGAGTGAAAAGGAACTCAGATGGCATTATTTCCAAACATAAAGCTCGGCTGGTTACAAAGGGGTTTAGTTAGGAATCTAGTCTAGATTATGGGGAGACCTTTAGTCCAGTAGTTAAGCCTTGCACGTTCTGACATTGGCATCACAATTCAAGTGGGAATTAAAGCAATTAGATGTAAAAAAATGTCTTTGTACATGGAAAGCTCAAAGAAGAAGTGTGCATGATGCAACCACCTGGTTTTGAAGTAAATTCACTAAGAACTATGTATGTTTTCTCAAGAAATCCATGTATTGCGTAAAACAAGCCCTTAGGGCTTGGAATGAAAAATTCACCAATTTCCTTCCTAGTTTAGGCTTTGAATCTATTTGGGAAGATGCTTATTTGTTTGTCAAGAGAGCCTCTATATGCGTTGTCATTCTTCTTTTCTAAGTTGATGACATCATTTTAATTGGGAGCTCAGATTTAGCAATTCAAGAAGTCATAGATGCTTTTGCTGATGAATTTGACATGAAGGCTCTGGGTGAACTAAGCTACTGTGGTTTATTTCTCTCTCAGTCCATACATCTCAAAGTTACTTGTCAAAGATGATATGGTTCACAACATCACTATTGGCAACACTCCTTCCGTTCCAGGATCTAAGCTTAGAAAAGATGATGGCCCTTTATAAAATAGCCCCTAGAATTATAGAAGCATTTTGTGTCATTGCAATACCTGACCTTCACTCGACCTAATATCGCTTTATCTGTCAATCAGGTGTGTCAATGCATGCATTCACCATGTTAGTCTCACTTCATGTTGTCAAACGAATCCTGCAATTTCTCAAGAGCAAATAAACTCAAGGTCTACACTATTAGCCTGGTTCTCTGGATCTTCAAGCATACATAAATGCTGATTAGACAAGAAATCTCAATGCTAAGTGCTCAACCACTGGTATGGCAATATTTATTGGCCATTTATCGGATTTCTAAGAAGCAAAACACAATCTCCAGATCCAATACAGAGGAAAAATATCGAGTACTAGCTATTATAGCTGCTGAGCTAGCTTGGATTCGATCATTGTGTGCAATCCACATTCCACTTCGTAAAGCTCCTCTCATCTATTGTGATAGCACTTCTGCCACTGGTCTTTCTGCAAATCCAACTTCCTACTCTAGTGCCAAGTATATCGAAATTGATTACCATTTTGTGAGTGAAAGGGTAATTCATGGTGATTTGGATGTTCAACATGTACCTTCTGCTGAACAGCTAGCAGACGTTTTTACTAAAACCCTGACTGTGAACTTGTTTCATATTCACACTTTCAATTTGATCTTAGAACCATCAAATTGAGAAAAGGATATATGTTAGACTGATATGTGCTCAATATCTACGTGTTAGCTGTCCTTGTGCTGTTAATTATGTTATTAGATAATTATCAAGATAGTTAGGAAGTGATTAAGTCTATTAGAGCTAAGTAAGGCTGCTTAGAGAGTAAGCAAGCATGTAACCTTTATATAAAGCTCTATGTGAAGAGATATGTAAGTTTGATTTCATTTTCTGCATGATACAAAATTTCTTCCTTCTCTGTGTAAATACTCTCATTCCTCATTCTTCATTCTCTCTTCAAGTCTCCAAAAAAAAAAGCACAAGAGTCATGTAGGCCTTACCCTTGGCTTAAATAGCCTTAGGAAAATAATATCAACTAACTGCAACTTAAATAGTTAAATTAGGTAAATGGTTCATTATTTACTCTTTTATGCTACTAGAAAACTAGGCATGCAAGTACAATTTTTTGGGCATAAAAAAACAAGTTTGTGTTTTTTCAATCTTATTGAGACAAAATATATAACAATTGTGCTCTCATCATTTTTAAAATACAAATTTTATGTCATAAAAGAAAAATATAAGATAACTTACGTGTTCAATTGAGTTTGGGCACGACTTTCGAGCCTAAGGCTATATGATGTGACTTTACTAACATTACTATATAGCCACATTACGTGCAAAATTTTAGTTTCATATCCCAAGAATGATAAAATACTGAGTTAAAAAATCTTCTTACTCGTTTATTTTCATTTTTATCTAACACACTATCTTTTTTTCATGTCACACTCAGAAATTAAAAAAAAAACATATTTTAAAAACCAAAAATTAGACCTAAATCTCCTCCATCCTATCTCTCTCTCTCCCCCCTCCCTCCCTCCCTCCCTCCCTCCCTCCCTCCCTTTCCCCATTTATCCTCTTTTTATTTTAATTTCTTATCCATCCTTCTTAGCATCTCCATAATTTTTTCTCTTCTCCTTCTCCAAAAAAAATATACCGCATTCGAAGTGAAATTTGACATAGTTGTACAAGTCATTTCTGACTCCCCATCACAGTTAGAGATTTTGTCAAATATCTCTCATTTATGCTTGTTTATAAGTTTTTTTATTTATGTTTTATTAGATGTTGGTGGCTTTATTATATTTCTATTTGATTTGTTTTCCTTTTTTTTTCTGTGTGCTTCCAGGGGTGGCTTTGACTTGGAAATTTGGTGATGTTTGAAGTCATAAGGGGAAATATGTATATCAGTGGAATTACTAAAAAATGTCATTCTTTTATGTTCTTATTGTTAGAATGCCACTTGTTATGTTGCTATTGAGTCATTGTAATTTAGTTAGGATTCTGTTAGTTGTTGCTTAGTTGTGCGAAGAGTCAATTAAAGTTTGTTAGCGATTTCTTGGTGAGTACGGCTTGTGTACTTCCATATATAAGTTTTGCTCTTATCTTTTGTTCATTGGCTTTGATTAATCAAATACAAGCTTCTCTTCATTCTCTCTTTTCCCTCGATCATCTCAATCACCCTTAGTCATGCTATACAACCTAATTTTCTTTTCGTTTTTCGGCTACTAAAATCAATCAATTTTTTTGTTCACAAAGAGTCTAAATCAAGAAACAAGCTGATGCACGTTTAGTGTTTCATTGTAGAGGGCTCAGTGTTCTTGAAAAATATCTTCTAAGTTGATGCACAACAAGTGCCTGTCGAAAAAACTCAAAAACCAGCAAGAAATCAGTAAACAAGTTGTTGCACACCAAGTGCTTGGTTTAAAGATTCAAAGAAAGGATCAAAGATTCAAAGAAAAGATCTTTATTTTCTTGTTTTCAACAAAATGTTGACTTCTTCTCAACTTCAAATCTTGCAATCTCCGTTTGCAGGTTTGATCTCTACTTTTAGAAGCTCAATCAATGTCAAGCTTGATGATCATAACTTTCTCACATGGAATTTTCATATGGAGCTGTTACTAAACGTTCATAGTTTATTGGGGTTTGTCACTGGATCAAATCCATGTCCTTCTCTAGTTACTTCTGATTCAGATGATGGAAATATAGCAAGATTGGAACAGATTCAGATTTGGGATATGCATAATCAGGCCTTGATGCAGTTGATCACTGCCACTCTATCTACTTCAGCAATGTCGTGTGTTATTGGCTGCAAGATTGCTCAAGAAATGTGGTGAGTCTTAAAGAAGGGTTTTCCTCTATCACTAAAGCTTCAATCTTTCAAATGAAGACTAAGTTATAGAATATTAAGAAAGGTTCTAAGAAATTGACTCAGTATTTGTAAAGGATAAAAAATGAAAGGGAGACCTTAGAATTTTGTGGTGTTCACTGTGGTGATGATGATGTGGTAATTCTGTCTCTAAGAGGTCTACCTAGTGAATACAATACTTTCAGATGTGTGATCAGAGGTAGAGAAAATGCTATTTCACTCAAAGAATTCAGAGCTCAACTTCTTGCTAAGGAAAGTGTCATTGAGCAAGCAAGTATTTTTCCTTTTCTGTCTGCTATGGCAGTTACCAAGAGTGCAGTTCCCATCTCTTCTTCTGAACATGGGTCAAAAAGTAATCCTCAAGGTTCAATTCCTAGTCAACAACTTGGATACACAAATCGAGGTTCAATTCAAACATGTGGAAATAGATATCAGCATTGTCAGTGCCCACCCCTAATCCTCCGGGATTAAGGGCTAAACCCCGCTCCCGTCTAGCTTACGCATGACACGAGGGCCAAACAGGCGCCTAACCCCCGTGTGACACGTAAGTCGGACAAGGGAGTTCTGATTCAACCATCTCAACAACTTCGAACATTCCAGAATGCGCAGAGTCTACTGTGGATTGTGAGTGTGATGTCTCCATTTCTCTCGACCGACAGCCCGCACTGCAGCAACCTGGAGGGTATCGAAAACACGAAAAGATTGTGAGTGGACAAAAATAAAGTTTAAGTTCAATAAAACAGTTATCAGAAAACACATACATTTATACCCTCCATTTTAAAAAACCAATGCATGCATATCAATTTCATATCATAAAACCATGTACGAAAAACTAAGCACAGTTTTCCTTTTTCCAAATCCCGGGCCTCAGCCCCAATATCACCGAAAACCATTATAACCAACGAAAACCATTTCCTCCGGGCTACTGCCCAAAACATCATCATCATGTCTCAGTGAAAAACCAAACACATTTCAATCCACATTCTCATCTATCGAACCTGCTGGATCTATCCGAGTCTTTAAACTCCCGAGTCTTTAAACTCAATCCAGGCCTCAATAATATCCGAGTCTTTAAACTCCCGAGTCTTTAAACTCAATAGGCCTACGGGGGAAATATCAATATATCCGAGTCTTTAAACTCCCGAGTCTTTAAACTCAATCCGGGTCTTTAAACCCAATCCGGGCCCGTCCCCCGTCAAATCAATATCCGGGTCTTTAAACCCAATAACCAGATCCAGCAAATCCAATCCAAATCCGTTTGAAAACCATTTCGAAATCCATATCCACCTCATTTCCAGATCCGAGTCCGCAACCATCATTCCTTAAGGCGGCATCCGGAATAATCATTCCGTAAGTCGGCATCCGGAATAATCATTCCGAACCCAAACCCGAAAATCCATTTCAAGTCTCGAATCGATTCCCGAATCATCATCCGGAATCCGATTCAAAACCCGAAATCACCTTTCCGAAAACACCTTTGAACTAGGCCCTAAGCCCAAAAATACTTTCCAAAATCCTTTTATGAACCTTTAAACCACTTATCCATTAAAATCCCAAATCCATGGCATCATATTCAGAAATCACCATTTTCTCGTAAAACGTGCTGAAAATCGAACTTCCTCGAAAAACGTGCACAAACCGTAAACCATCACAATCATAAATCAAATCATAGAATCAAGTATAGAAAACATATAAAAACATATATGCATGCATCAAGAGTTAGAAAGCAAAGTCCACTCACAAACCATTTCAGCGTCGCCTCGATACACGCGCACTTATGTCGCCCTCAGCCATTCGCTATCCTCGGCTTTCCCGAACCTGTCCAAGTCCCAAAATAAGGTCACTAACTAATTCACGATATTCATACTAAACCCCATAATTTTCCCGAACTTCCAAACGTACTTCAAACGGGACCCTAGACCTTCGACCTCGCGGAAGTAACCTCAAACGACGTCCGAGTAACCCGAAACCAATCCTAATAGACTCGTCACAACACCTAGACCAAAAACCATGTTGACCATTTTCCCAACCGCCGCCGCACGCGCCCTCACGCACCGCCCAAAGTGGCTGCGTGTGGGCCTCACGCGCCAGCTACAGTACCCTCGTCTACCTCGAGTCACCCGGTTCAACTGTACTGAACCTGCGTGACCGGTTCTCCTCCATTCCTCCACCAATTTCCACCATTTCAATCCTACAAGCTTCGTCCAGTTCTCTGCAACCAATCCCAGTCCTAAAATCTAGAAATCGAAGCCTAAAACCCATCGTCCTCAACCTCGAAACAAACTGCCCGTAAGCCCTGTTTTGGCCTCCGGCCACCCAGACCTTCCCCCGTCACGACACCAACCTCAGACGACTCCTAGGACCTCCCTGAACCTCCCATCACTCACCAAAGTCCTCGACTCTAGCCCAAAGTCCACGACTTTTGAAATGAAACAAACGGGAAAAACAAGGGATTCGAGTCATACCTTCGATTCTTCCTCCGCCGCGGAGACCCCGTGTTCTATGTTTTGGATATGGATTATGGCTTCGTTTGAGAAGCGGTTTGCAATGTGTTTTGAAGTGTAAACCAAACTGTTTTATGAGGTTTTACAGAAAATGGTTTTGGGCCAAGGCCCTAATGGTTTTGTGAATGTTTTGATAAATGGTTTTCGAATGCATGCATGTTTTTCAGTGAAGGGCATAAACGTCTTTTTATGAAAATATTTTTATTTAAAATATTTATTTTTTCCATTCACGGATTTTGATGTTTAGAATGCCTTTTAAGTTGATCGCGGATGCGGGTTGTAGCAGAGATCGAGACATCACATCTCTCCTCTGGATCCTGGAGCGCTCTGGAAGCCCCAAGTGGGCTGAAGCGGGAATTTTCCCTGGTCTGACTTGCAATGTCAGACGGGATCATGCACGTCCCACGTTAATCCCGGGGGATTTGGGACGGGTCCTGACAAGTTGTCTCTGCCTGTTTGAACATGTCTAAATTTCCGATTTCATCTGATGTCAATGCCAATATATGTGAATCTTGCTTAAAAGGAAAATTTACAAAATTGCCATTCATTTTCCAGCATCAAAATCTTTTGTTCGCTTTGAGGTTGTTCACTCTGATGTCTGGGGTCCTGCACCTGTTAAATCCTTAGAAGGGTTTATATATTATGTAAATCTCATTGATGAATGTACTAGATATACATGGATCTTTCCTAAGAGGAATAAATTAGATTTCAGTTCTATTTTTGTGCATTTTTATGCTTTTATTTCAAATGTTTTTTCTGCAAAAATCAAAATCTTTCAATGTATTAATGTTGTGTTAGCACTTTTTTTTACAGCAATTCCTACTCTTTAGGGGCATTACACACCAAAAATCATGTTCTCATACCCCTGAACAAAATGGTCTTGCAGAAAGAAAACACAGACATATTGTTGAAACTGCAATCACTCTTCAACAATTTGCTTCACTACCTCCACCTTTTTGGTCCTTTGCTTGTTCTACTGATGTGTATTTGATAAACAGAATGCCCTGTACACTTCTTCACATGTAGTCTCCTTTTGAGAAACTTTTTGGTGCTATCCCTCCACTCTTGCATCTAAGAATTTTTGGTAGTTTTTGCTTTCCTTTTCTTAAACCTTATAATCACCATAAACTACAACAAAAAACAACCAAATGCATCTTTCTCGGTTATGCAGATAAACACAAAAGTTGTATCTATTATGATCTAATTTCTACTAAAACTATTATATTTAGGCATGTTTCGTTCAATAAGTGTGATTTTCCATATAGGTCTCTTCTCTCTAAACCTTAATCAAATCTGCATTCTTATTTCACCTCAGCCTTTTCACATTCCACTTCTCAAAATAATTTTCCTTTATCCTCTGTGTTTCCCTTCTCTATGCCTATATCGACATCTGTTCCTACTTCCTCATCAGATTAGCCTTCCAGTGCTCAGATTAGTACAATTCCTATGTAACCTGTCTCAACACACTTAGAAGACCCTACTTTACCATTTGGTTCTTCTGTTCAAGCAGCTAGTGTTGTTCCCTCAGATTATAGTTCTGGAATCCCACTTGACCTCTCTGATTCTAATCAGACAGATAATTCAGGATCTTCAACTTTTCAGCCTTATTTCATGCAAGTTGTTTTACCTATCACAAGGGTAAATATGCATCCTATGCAAACTAGGTCAAAAAATGGGATCTCCAAAAGGAAAGCTTTCTATTCTCAAACAATTTCTAATCTCACAGAGGTTGAGCCTACTTCTTTTACTTTGACTGCATCTATTCCAATATGGAAACAAGCAATGAAGGAAGAGGTTGTTGCCTTACTTTCTCAGCATACATGAGACCTGGTCCCTCTACCTACAAGCAAAAATCTGGTTGGTTCCAAATGGGTTTACATGATAAAGAGACACTCAGATGGCAGTATTGCTTGATATAAAGCAAGAATGGTTGCTCAAGCTTTCAGCCAGGAACCAGGATTGGACTATGGTGAGACTTTCAGTCCAGTTGTTAAGCCAACAACAGTAAGACTTGTTCTAGCCTTGACAGCTCAGTTCAAATGGAAACTCAGATAAGTAGATGTTAAAATTAATTTCTTGCTTGGAGACCTCAAAGAGGAAGTCTATATGAAGCAGCCTCCTGGTTTTGAAAGTGAAGTACCTAAGAACTATGTATGTCTACTCAAAAAGTCTCTCTATGGATTAAAACAAGCCCCAAGGGTCTGGAATGAAAAGTTCATCAGTTTTCTTCCTGGTATAGGTTTTAGTACTACTTGGGCTTATGCATCCTTATTTGTCAAGCAAGCCACTACTGGTATTTCATTCTTCTTCTTTATGTAGATGGCATAATTCTTACTGGAAGTTCAGATGCTGCTATTCAAGAAGTGATTGATGCTCTTACTAATGAGTTTGACATGAAAGACCTTGGAGACTTAAGTTACTTCTTAGGAATTCAAATTTCACATACAACATCTGGTCTATTTCTATCTCAATCCAAGTATATTACAGAGTTCCTGGTAAAAGCAAACATGCTTCAAAGCAGTGTTATGGACAGCCCTTCCATTCCAGGATCAAGGCTAAGAAAAATTGATGGTTCTTTGTATGACAATCCTTAAAACTACAGAAGCATTGTGGGAGCACTGCAATACTTGACTTTTATTAGACTTGACATTGCATTCTCTGTAAACTAGGTATGTGAGTATATGTACTCTCCATGTGAAAACCACTTCATGGCTGTTAAGAGGATACTTTGTTTTCTCAAAGGCAATTTACATCATAGTCTGCTATATCAATCTGGTTCCCTTGACCTGCAAGCATTTACAGATGCAGATTGGTCTGGGGATCCAAATGACAGACGAAGTACCACTGATATGGCTATTTTGTTAGGATCTAATCTTATTTCCTGGACATCTAAGAAGAAGAATACTGTTTCTCGTTCTAGTGGAGAAGTAGAATATAGAGCCTTGGCCATCACATCAGCTGAACTAGCTTGGATTCGTTAGCTACCGTGTGCTCTCCACATCCCATTTCTCAAAGCTCCTCTCATTTACTGTGATAGTACCTCTGCTGCAAGTCTGTCTGCAAATCCAAATTTCCAATCTCGTGCCAAGCACATTGAAATCGACTATCACTTTGTGTGTGAAAGAGTTATGAAAGGGGATTTGGATGTGCATCATGTACAATCAGCTGATCAGCTAGCAGACATCTTTACTAAAGCTCTTGCTGAAAATTTGTTTAAAGTGCATTTTTTCAATTTGACCTTGATCTTAGAACCATCAAATTGAGGGAGGGTGTTAGAATGTCACTGTTATGTTGCTATTGAGTCACTGTAATTCAATTAGAATTCTGTTAGTTGTTGCTTAATTGTACAAAGAGTCAGTTAGAGTTTGTTAGTAATTTCTTGGTGAGTAAGGCTTGTGTACTTCCATATATAAGTTCTGCTCTTATCTTTTGTTCATTGGGTTTGATTAATCAAATACAAGCTTCTCTTCATTCTCTCTTTTCTCTCGATCATCTCAGTCACCCTAGCTTTCCCCTAAGCTTTCCTAACACTTATTTGTTCAGGTTGATATGTTTCTCATGGTTATGGGTATTACATTGCAGTTGGCTTATTTTATTTCAAGTTTATGGAAAAAAAAAAATTGGATGGTGTTTTGGTAGTGTCTGAAGATAATCCATTTGATTTTATTTCTTATTTAATACTATTAAGCATGAAGGGAAAAATGGTGCTTTTATGATTGCTTGCGCCTTTCCCTACTCAATGGTCTGACAAAGTCACAAATAAGATCTTTTTCATCTTGCCCAATACTATAGCAAATTAAGAAGCAGTAAAATCGTATTATATGAGTAGGGGAAATGGCTATGAAAGTCCACCGATATTATTTCGTGGTTGCATTGTGGGCATTGCTATGCACACAAATATTTGCAAATATTTTTGTTCTCTAGTTATAAAAAGCACAAATAAAAATGGCGCGTGAATTCAATATATATATTTTTTTAAAAGTTTTCGACTATCCTTGACCTACTATATATATATATATATATTGATTGTATATTATACCTATAGTATGGCAAATAGTTCTTAATTATCCAACAAGCTAGGTGCTCAGTTTACTCAGGTTATTGTTATTGGCTCTGGTTCTAAGGCAATTAATTATGATCGATAATCTATTGTAATGAAATAAACGCCTCACACCTATACAAATGACCAATCTTCCGAAATTGATCGACAATATATAATAAAATTGGATGGATGGTTAGGTCTAGGATTTATTAACGAAAGGGAATACACAAATATGATATTGAGATGATAAAATATAAACAAAAAAAACAGAATATATATAAGCTATTTGTTATATAATTATATTTTTTTTCTATACAGCTATGTAGAAGGTTTTAGGTTTAATTTTCGTAAAACGTGATGTTAATATATATCTGTATAAAATTTAATTTCATTCCTTCATATCATTGTATAAAAAGAAAAAAAAAACAAATTGAACATAAAAATTGCATACACAAACTTGAAATAATGATATAGGAGCTATATAATTTTGAATCAGACACGAATTGAACATTGAAATTGCGGGAGGGATAAAGGAGTAATTATGTATATATAGGATATGTAATTAGTGAGCTAGAGGGCTCAAGAGAAACATTTTATTACCTAAGTTTCACACCTAACTCATCCTTGGGCTCATTACCCCTAATTTTGATTATGATCTTTGTATAAATATAATTTGATAAATGTTAAAAGTAAAACGAAGAGATCCCCTATAAAATAAAATGAGATATATGCAAAGTATATATTGACTTTATTGTTCATAATTTGTTGCCATTTTGGCTATAGTATCCATATATGTTTCCACCCAGAGAAGTTGGGATACAAAATTCACACACGTACATGTCATATACTTAATTTTTATATCATCTTACGATGTTTGTGTGAAGATCATTGATCAAGCCAATTTAACATTATTTCAAAAACAAAACAAAAAATAATAATAATAAAATGACAATAAATTTATGAAGAGATCGAGTTCCCATTTTCATTCCAGTACTTATCTTCTTCCAATTATCATTTGCGAGCTGCCATGACATGGTTTCGGAGACCATTAACGTGAGTGTTCATAATGTAGTCTTCCCACTCAATGGTTTTCGGATCAAAATTGAATTCCCCAGCGTCAATGTAACTCTTCCTCACCACCATTCGCAGTTGCTCAGAATTGGTATCAGCAAAGCTACATTTAAAATATATAAATTGGTAATTGACCATATATATATAATTAATTAAGGAGTGATTAATTAGTCTCTATTTTTAATCAAAAATTAAATTAAGAAAAAAAGTGCATATACTTACATGCCCTTGAATAACATGTAGGGTTTGTATAGCTCCACCAATCGCATCACCAATGTGAGTTTTCGATTGGAGTTAACAAAAACATCTTGGAAATATTGACCGCATGCCTTATTTACAAGCTTTAATCCCTTCAAATAAGAATAAACAAAAATTTAACGGACACATAAAAAATATATTACGCGTTTTAATTTATTTACGTGTATATATATATATATATATATTTGTTCATGTGGTTTTTTTTCGTTAAAAACCCTCTTGTTCGTGCGGCATAATATAATTTGTTTTAGAGTAGTATGTATAGCTTGTAAGGAAAATACTTATACGACTTGGATACTTTCAGTGATGGCACTTAAAATTTGGATGGTCTATATTTGCATCCTAATTTTAGAAAAAAAAAATCTTAATGAAATATACTATTATAAATGGAATACACATAATACAAACGACATAATAAACTTTACTCCCAATTGCAGCAACATAACTAAAAGCTTGAAAGGATTATAACAACACTAGTAATTAAACATTCAATAATATCATTAACTAATTTTATGTTGTGTCCTATTAATAATTAAGACCGTAAAATCCTCCACTAAATTTCACTACTTATTAATACCGTTAGCATATTTTGAAGAATCGAAAGCCTTTTCTTGAAATTTTTTTTATTACATAGAGGGGGGAATTTTGGAAATTTTTCATACAATATGTTATCAGAGTTCGAATTTAAGATCAATTGTCGACAAGTCAACGCTAGAATAAACTAAATTAGACCTACTTAACGCATTTTCTTGAATCTTAGTAAGTGTAATATGTTAATTGTTATATATGTATTAAAACTCTAAATTTTACTACAACTCTAACTAATAATTATTTTTATATTGGAAATTTGGATAATTAGATGGGCTATAGCACCTCCAGCCCAAAGCATAGCCCCGTCACTGGCCGGATACCCTTAAATGTGGTGATTGGCTCTAGCTAGGTAGTTGTTTTTCTTGTCTATGCCCAAAGCTGCCTTAAATGATATTAGTTAGTGACGAGAATTATCCACATTAATCTGTCTCGTTTTTTATAAGAGTCAAATTTAAAATTTCTCGTTGTACGTATATTGAAGTAAGGAGAAATAAACAATATTAGACTTGTAGCACTAATGTGGCGAAGGAGAGAGCTAATTAGTATATATTGACATGATAAGTAAATATAAAGGGTGGTTAGAACAAACCTCCAAAGGTATCATGTAGCAAATTTTCATGTACATGCGGAAAGAAGCCATAGTCCTAAACATGGTACACTTGCCAACCTTAACTTGCTTTCCATCCTTGTCAACCCATGGATTTTTCGTGAAGTGACGAAATAAAAAATCGTGAATTTCATGGAGTTTTATGGGATTTCTAAATGAAGATCCCACATGGTAAATTGTACAAGAAGATTTATTTGCATTCACCACCATAGCCGAAATGATGGCATTTACCACCATATCAACAGGAATCTGCTCATGCATAATATGCAGATAATTAGAAAACATAATTTAATTATATACCATATATATATATATATATTTTTTTTTTTCTTCTTAATTTCTCAAGAGCACATACGGTATAGTAATAGAAGAGAACATGATCACCTGATGATAAGAGTTTTTTTATTTTATTATTATAACATGTAAATTGGCAAATTATATATATATATATATATATATATTTGAGTAGAATTAAATATTCCTCCATATTTTTCCCAAAATGGAACATATATAAATGTAATAATGTAGCAAACTCACCATATCAAATACTGCCATAGGCTCGGCAAGTACGAATGTCAGCTTCCCTTTACAATATCCGGCAATTACACTATCAATCGTCCTGTGATGATAAAAAATAACAGATATGTTATATATCTATATAAACAAATTGACCGGCCTATTATAACTGTATAAATTAAACAAAGGTGTCTCCAGGAGCTAGTGGAACACAAGCTACCATTGTCGCATACTTTTGGCTAATTCAACGCTTTCTTCGATCAAACGTATGAGTTTTGTTTGGTACCAGTGTTTAATTTATTATATGGATAATACTTACATCTCATTCTAATAATATCTTATTATATAATATTTTTAATTTATCGAATTTCTTGTGAATAATATCATAATCGGAACCGTTCATTATCTAAATTATTATCAAGAGATTATATTCGTAAAATATCAAATAAATCAAAGGTCATTTAACCATTTATATGTATCAAATAAATCAATGATTTAGTAATAATTAAAATCTTGATTTCAAACTATATATTGATTTATTTGGTTCATATGAATGAATCAAATAAATGGTTAAATGAAATTTAATTTGGTTGATTTTTTACAAAGGTGATATTTTAATAATAAATTAAAAAATGAATGGTTCCGAGTATGATAATTGTATAAAAATAATTTGATAAATCGAAAAAGTGGTATAAAGATGTATCATCATGGTGAGATATATATATATATATATAAGTATTGTTTTTATATATGGCCCGGAATTGATTTTCATATATTTTTTTTCTCTTTTATGTGCTTATTTTATTATATCTAGCGCTCATGTTTTTTTTTATTTAAGTGAAATAAATGGATATGTATAAACAAATAAAAGAGTGCAGCAAAAAAAAAAAAGTAAAAATCACATTCTTAATATAATTTTAAAAATTACTTTCTTACTATAATTTTCCAAATGTTATATTATATAATTAATTAAAAGAATTTCTCAAAGATTGAAATATGTTTTGCTGTCTTTATATATATATATATATATATATTAATTTTCATAAGCATGCAAGGATAGTACTCCGTTAAATTTCTCAATGTTAAGATTATAAAAATAAAATTGTCCTATCATGTATATATTTTTTTGACATAAATCATTGGGAAATTTAATAAAAGGATTGTCCTTACATGCTTATGCATACTTCAGAAATGTCTATTACTAATAATAAAATTAATAAAGGATAACTAAAATAACAACCATATTCTCATCAAAATAATGTAACTATCAATTTTTACTAATTGCTATTGGGCCGGCTAATCAAATTTACCATAATTTTTTTGAAGTATATAATAATGAGTACATATATAGTTAGTTACCTGAAACCTTGAATCCAACCCGGAAATGGTTCCTTATACGTGCTAGTGACCACAGTGGGACGAATGATGGCAACGGGTAAATTTTCTTTCGAACTCTGCAGTAAAATTTCTCCCATCGCCTTTGTAAACACATACGTATTTGGCCATCCATAATGTTGGGTCCTAATTATTAATTAAGATACAATGAAACACCCATATAGTAGTCATTAGCTGTAGCCAGACTTCTGGGAATGGCACAATATATATTATACCAGAAAATATAATAATCATTTAAGGTTCTATTTGGCCTCTGTTAGAATTAGATATAGATTGTCAATTAAAAACCTTTCTATGCCAAAATCCTTCATTGTGCTTGTAATTTCTGCTTCTGAGACACCTTCTTCCTTTAATCCTTTCAATTTCTCCTCCACCACCTTCCTTTCTTCAACTTCGAAATCAAGTTTGGCCTTAATGTCGTCCTTCACCATGGCATCCGTTAATGACGGTGTGTCCTCTGGTATGATCCCTGCCCTTTCACCACACACATAAGCTGGAAATATTCACATCGATCAGTACTTAATATGAAGAAAAAATGTCTTATAATCAAGAAAGGTCAGAGAAGAAAAGTTTTGATATAATAAAATCCAACCTGTTGATACGTGGAGCAGTATCTCTAGCTTTAAACACTTCTTCGCGAAGTTCACCACATGTCGAACTCCAAATATATTGACGTCAAGTGCAATATCATATCTGATCGAAAGAAATTAAAGGTAAAAGATTTTATTTTCTCTATGCATATAAAATTCCATCTATGTAGTTTCATGGCCATATATAATTGATTACCTTTCGTCAAAATTCGTTGTAGCAGCAGAATTAAGTATGATTTCTATTTCATTGCACATTTCTTCTCGAAATTTAGAATCCTTGATACCTAAGTTTTCAAAAGTTATATCTCCAGGGACAGCCACAACTTTTTGTGATATGAAGGAATCAAAATTCTCCACACCCAGTTTGTCCTTGAGAACCCTGAATAACTCCTTCCCTAAGATCTTCATTTTCATTTAAGTAAATTAATAAAAATATATGTAAACATATTGCCAATAAAGTAGGGCGGGGGCTGCTTGATAATCATTTTGTTTTTAATTTTCGTTCATTTTTAATGCTTAAGATATGAGGTAAAGAGATACCAAAAAGGGTAGAAGAAAGAAACGGTGAAAGAGATGGAGTACAAATGTAAAATAAAAGATAGGCAAAAAAAAAAAAAAAACCAAAAACCAAAAACCAAAACTTATTTTATTTTTATAGATTTCAGTTTTGGGGTTTTCCTTCTTTATATCACCCTCTTCATCAGCCCTATTACCTCTCCAATATTATCTGCATATCTTATGCACAAAAAGTAAAATTAAAAATAATTAAATAATTAAACAATTATCAAACAGCCCCAAAATGATTCTAATATATAGTATAGTTTGTATGTGAACCTCCTTATGCATGCGATCAGTGGCTGAATTGGTATCCGAAGCTCGTAAAAGAAGATAGATTTTTTTCACATTTGGTTGAACTCTTAGTATTTTCTCGATAAATACTGCATGCATACACATAAAAAAAATAAATTAGGAACATTGATCACGTGGTGATATATAAGTGACAGAGAGAGAAGACGTACCCATTGCAAGGAAGCCAGTGGCTCCAGTAACCAATATGGTTTTGTTCTGCAAATACCCTAGTATGCTCTTCAACTCCATTGGTGAACTCAACATAAAACTCAGAGAGAGAGAGAGAGAGTATTTTGGTTTGAGTAGAGGGAAGTCTTGGTTGATTAGCAGTACTTATACTAAAATAAATAATTTGTGAGAGTAGTAGTGGGTATAGTTGGTTGAGTGTACTTAAACAGTTACACTAAAGTTTTGATGCTTTGCATGTGCATGTACATTAATGGGACAAACTAAAAAATTTAGTTAAAATCAAAGAAAATATATTAGGGCCAAACACAGTATCATTTCCTTGTAAGTTGTAACCCAAAACCCTAGCCGTTCGCACCAGAAAAATACCCTAGCTGTAGTTCAGTAAAAAAATAATAGTTGTACGTCTTGCTAATCTGCGCTTTGTAATGAATGTAAAAGTGTGTTTTTTACTGCCCCGATTAGCTCACCTACAAATTAACGAACGAATGTGTCTAATAGTGGATAGCTTGAGCTAATTAGGTTAGGTCGACAACGGTTAATAAGGCCATCTTTGAAACATTACGAAATTAATGTACAGATTAGTTTTAATTATATATTCCCAACTATATGAAGCATGTAGAATGTAGATAGAGCTGCCCTCTTCCTCCCATGCATTTTTTTAATTACTATGAATAGGTCATACTTGTGCAGCTTTGTTTCCAGCTTGATATTGCTTGCAATTAAATCGAAGATATTGATAATATCAGTGTAAAAGTATTTTTTTCAATTGTAATAAGAAGTTTCAAGATCACCTCTTACAAAAAATAAAAACGTATATTTGTATGAAATTTAATCCTTAGTGGGTGATAAATACATTGTGTACTTTTTTGCTCGATCATTGTAAATTAATTAAGGACAAAATTTGGATCCCACACTTAGTAGAACCTTTGTTTTCCACCATTTTAATTTCGGAAACTTTTCATATGAATATGTTACAATTGGAATTGTTCATAACATTATTTCAAGTTCATTAATTTCAGCATTATATCAATAAAATTGGAGGTTGTTTAATCATTTATATGTACAATCAAAATCCTTACTTATGGTATTAATTACTATCCATTTTTGTGGTAAATATACACAGCTAAATGATACTATCTAATTTAGTTAATTATTTTGTATATATAATCTTAAAATAAAATTTAAGAATTGAATTCAAGGACCTTATATATATATAGAGAGAGAGAAAATATGATAAAGAAATTTAGTAAAATACTAAGTACTATCCTATAAAAAAAATAGAAAAATAAAAAAGCTTATATATATATATATATATATATGCAGAAAAAAGGTTTGCTTCACCCGGGTAGGAATTTTATTGTATGAATTAATGTGAACACGATCAGATCTTGATGTCTACGTACGCGCGTAACCCTAGATTTTGTCTATCAACAATTGACTGAATATGTTTTTGTCATTACCTACCCCGTCTTTACTTAATTATTATTTTGGTTTCTTTACTTGTCTTGTTAACTTTTCTCTTTATTAATAAACTAGTAGGAGATACATGCATGACAAAATCAAAGAACCAAAAAGACATCTAATGGATCACATATTTTCAAGCATGCCGTACCAAGAAATGTTTAAGATATAGATATAGATATATATAGTCACTAGCTCAAACGTAATGAAAGAATTTTATATTCCTCGAGCCAATTGTTCTACCTTTCATTTCTCTAGTTTCTTCAAGATATATGATTTCCCAACACTCCAATATTAAATTATCATATATTTTTCAATATTAATTGGGATAAAATTAAGAATTAAACTCAATATATATTACACATTAAAGAGGGAGGAATCAATATGTACCATTATAACATATATAAGAGAATATAACATTTTTGCTCTATATGAAAATCGAATCTATCATCTTCTTTTGCATATATAATTGAAATGAATATCATGAAGACAAAATATCAATTATTTATGATTATTATACATGATTTTCCAACATTATAGTCATACAATATGATGTTTAGATGCAAGATTTACATCATACTGAGACAAGTGTTTGAATGTTGAATGTGACCCAACAACAGCAAAGAGTTTATACTAATTTATCATTAATTTCTTCCTTTTGTACCCCATAGATTGGATTCCTCCTC
Organism: Prinsepia uniflora; assembly: GCA_032719365.1. Lineage (NCBI taxonomy): Eukaryota > Viridiplantae > Streptophyta > Magnoliopsida > Rosales > Rosaceae > Prinsepia > Prinsepia uniflora. Next base: position 8,125,508 of record CM064862.1, on the reverse strand, counting down.
CAACTTATATTTCAGCGATTTCCTTATTCCTTCGGGAAACTACAATCAGTGGTCAACTTCTCTTTATCATCATTCCACATGCTTGCTCACGTCAAATTTCCCACCTAATATTGGAAGTCTCATGCATGTTCCTTTTTTTTTCCTTTTTTTTTCCTTTTTTTTTTCTTTTTTGGTATACCACTGTGGTCACTAGCACGTAGGCAAGATATTCAACAATAAAAGAACATGTACATATATACACTGATTGTACTGAACTTAAAAAATTTGAACCGAACAAAACCGAAATTGTATAATAAAAAACCAAACCAAGCTGAGTTTAACCCAGATCAGTTTTGATTTTTGATTTGACTAAACCAAATCAAACCGAATAACCGAACTAAAAGAAATAGGCTTCTATTTTTGGGTTTTAATAGAATGGGCTTCTGTTTTGGGTTTTAATGGAATGGTCCAACCTCTATCTCCAACCCAGCTCTAGAATTAGTGGAACTTGGAAGCCCACCCCAACCCTCCCTAGATCCCAAACAACCCAACCTCTCTGTCTAAAAACGACGCCGTTCAAACCCAAATCTCTAACCCTCTCACTCAGTCGCTCTTAGTCATCCATCTCGACCTCTCGTCTCGCCTCTCTCGATTATTCCAGACTCCGAGAGCAGAAGTAGCACGACCACGACCCCGACCCCTCGCTCTCATCTCTCTCAATCTCTCCCTCTCGACTCTCATCGACATCGTCTCATGGCTCCACTCTCATCTCTCTCATCTCACAGACTCTCTGTATCCCTCTCGACTCTCATCAACATCATCTCACTGCTCAGCCTTATGCCTCGATTGCTTACCAACTTCGACCTCTCCGTCTCTGTCTCCCTCGACCTCTCCGTCTTCGATCTCATCCTTTCTAGCAGGACCTATCCCAATCCCCATGGATTATCGTGCGCAATGACTTGTGTGGCGTCTGCAGCGACATGTGTTGTCTCGGTCTCTGCTACAGTTGACATCCGTGATCAACTTAAAGGGTATCAAAAACCATAAAAGCTGTGAGTGGACAAAAATAAACAATTCGAAAACAATTTCCAAAAATGACATTTATACCCTTCAAAAAAAAGTATGAATGCATATCAATTTAAAATCATTTCTTTCCAACAAAACCATATATAAGAAAATCGTTGCAATCATCGTGAAACCATCACATGTTTAAAAACATCTGGACACAAATCAGTAAGTCAAAAACCTCGGGACCCATTCTCATATCCAACATCCGTCTATTACCGTCAAATCATCAATCGTCACGATTTCAGCGCTACACGTGTGACTCGAGATACAGCTGTGATGGGTGTTAGTAGCATAGGTGTTAGTAGCGAGTTGTCATCAATGACGGACCTATGCAACTTTATCGAGAGCAGATGGAAGATTAAAAGTCATAGTTGTCGAGGTTATGTTTAATAGTTATAATATGCATTAACATATACTTAATCTGGTGCATGATTTGTGTGATATTTAGGCTTTTGGAGCACGATCAATATAGCCCTTGGCAGTGTCCAAAAAATGTAGATTTCCTCGGGCATCCCCCTAGTTTTGTCTATGTTAAAGTTAATAGGATTACTACTCAAAATACTCCCCAAATCAGACATCGAGTCTCAATTTCCTCCATCAACGTCAAATCCTAAGAATGTACTCCCTGGATCCCCATGATGTCAAGTCCGTTAGTAACAGAGTATAACTTTTGGTTTAACAGAGTATAACTTTTGGTGCAACAGACTTAACAGAATGGGGATTCATAGAGTATATTGTTAGATTTAGCATTGGGGGCGAAAATTGAGATTTGATATCTGGATCTTCGTTTTACGCATGCTGTCTATCTACAAACTTATGAGTTCGAGACCTACGCACATAACGGTTGTAAACAAGCGTGCAAAGAAATTCTCCGAACAAAAGTTAAATTTCAAACTTTAATTATAGATAAGGGCAAAATAGTCAATTTATAATTAAAATTTTTGAAATTACATTTACTGATTTTTCGGGTCGTTAAATCGATACACTCGCTGATTTATTAATTGTTAGTAATTCAATTTGAAATTTGTTCAAATACATTAGTTTGTGCTTAGTTAAGCAAATTCCCTAGTTAAAAAACATATAATTAACATGTGTCAAGAATTAAATTGATTATAACATGTGATCATCCTCATTAGACTTTTTTTTTCGGTTAAAATCCGCATTGATACTCTTTAAATGTAATTTTTTGATCATTTTGATCCAAAATTTTCCCAATAGTTCTCCAAAATTTCAATTTCTTCACATTTGATTTCAAATTTGACCAAATAGATGTTCATTTGGTCAAATTTGAAGTTAAATGTAGAGTTTCCTTCTTGATCCCGACACCAAAAAAAAAAAAGACAAACAAGATTAAGGTTGAAGTTCGGAGTGAGGATGTTCAACTAAGAACGTTTTGATACTTAAGTCAATTTTAATTGAGATCGAGAAATAACCTGACATATATAGTGATTGTATGAATGTTTTGGGTTATGTAAGAGATGAAGTGAGATCCTTTATTTATAGAGAGGGCTCGTGAGTAATCAGAGCACTCTAATGATGGAGAACTTTTGCAATTAATAAATAATATCTTTTAGAAAAAAATTATTTATAATTAATTTTTAATAATTAAGAATTATTAAGGAGATTATTGTTTATTATCAAACTATAATCTAATTTATTAATGTATTTAGTGAGTAAGTATACTAATCAATTTCTACATATTTGTATGTTGTTAATGTCATTATTGTAGTTAATTTAAAAAGTATGGAAATTATAATTCATGTGACAATTTCACAAGCTTCAAATGATTTATGCATGGTTTCACAGTTACTATATTATTCTATAATATCTTATCTCCGGCTTGTTTAATGTAGTTAACCCCTACATTTTATCTACAACCTGCTAAGCAAACCCAATAATTTTTCCTACCGACTATTTTTGTTTCTTTCTTCCGTCTGTCAATCTTTTCTTGAATTAGAAATGTGTATGCATCAACATTCAAAAAGGAAACAAGATAGGAATTAGGAAATAATGGACCACATACAACCAAGAAACAATTGGCCAAAAAAAGAAAATTGTAAGACGTACTGGCCTATTAAGTTACTCAAGCTTAAGAAATGATATCCTTTTTTCTTTATGGGCCTTATTCATTGTACATGTGGTTTAGCTAATTATTTGAATGTGACATATTAGCAAGTACCAAAATTATGGTGTTAGAATGATGTTGACTCTTTCTTTCATTCATGACCGATTCGTTTTGGACTATTAATTATCATGTCTTTTGTCTAGTACGATATTCCGTTTTTATAGATTAATCTTCTGTGTTTGCATTGAAATTTTTTTAGCATATCAACTTATGGGTTGTTTGGTCGAAGATTGTACGTGATCATGTTTTGGTTTAGTAAGTAAAGTGATTCCAGCCGATGATGCACATCAGCTGATACGTAGGGATTATTGTAAGTATAAACACTGATGTATTGTAAGTAATGAAAATCAATCAATATACAATTTTGAAATTTTTCATGGTATATATGAAAGTCGAATTATCTCACTTAAGCGCCACACACGTCACACGTACCCATTTAAATTGGCACATGTATCACACATACCCATTCAAATCGTCACGTGATAAGCAGAAAAATCAGTTACACGTGAGAGGGCGTGTTGAGATGTGAGGAAAATATCTCACATTAGAAAAGCACAACTACAATTTATGTCTTATATAATTTCGGGCTATTCCTCCCATCGCTAATTGATTTGTGATAGACAGGAAAATCCACCACACATGAGAGAGCGTGTTGAGATGTGAGGAAAATATCTCACATCAGAAAAGCAGAACAATTATTTGAACCAACACTACACCAAATTTAGTTTTAGACAACACCTTATAGACAACATAATTTATAAAACTGTTGTCTATACTAGTTTAGACATCAGTTTTATAATTGCTATTGTCTAATATATAATATAACATCAGTAGTTAAATATACTGTTGTCTTTACCCCTCTTTTAACAACAGTAAAGATTTACTGTTGTCTTTTCCTCACATTTAACATCAGTAGAATAGAGTACCGTTGTCTAAAGTTATCAAAAATTTGAGATGCTTTATAAATTTTTCAAAGCGGCAACTCATATGCCAAACACGCGTGCTACTGTTAAGTTGGATTAGAAACTCCATGCCAGGTCCTGAGTTCGATCCAATCGTGCATCCAATTCTGATTTTTTTTTTCTCATTCTAAACCTAGATGCCCGATCTCTCTCTAGGTCGCCTTCCATTATCATTCTAAACCTAGAAGACGTTTGATGAGCTTTGCTAGCAGATCGTTGAAGAGCGCAAACGCTTTGAATTCAATTTTCTCTAGGAGAAATTCAGCCTCGTCCTGTAAGCAATTTATACCTTTTATAACTGTGACGACCGCACCTTGATATCTCCTAGTCAGTTAAGGTTTCCTCATTCAATTTGGGTGCTTGAATTCGCCATGCTCACCATACCCTTTCATCCAGAGACATTGAGGAAGATGAGGTTTCCCCTATTTCTTTGCTCCTTCTATTGTCTCCTCTTTCTCCAGGGCAACCATGTTGAAGGAAGGAACAAAGAAAATCGACCTAGTTGTGCAAAGCAAAGAGAGAAACTATCTGAAAAATCTGACTTGGAATGCGATTACGTAGAAACCGGCGGAAAGTTCTCAAAGCTCTCAATCTGAAGGAAATCAAAGGCTCGATCAGTGTCTTTTTCTCGGAGGGAAACTTATGCTAATGGGCTGTATTCATTTGCCACTAATTTTGATTTTAATGCTCAATCTATAGTTGCGTGTTGGAATTGTAATGGGAATGTTGAATTTGCAGTTCCGTTCAAGATGAGGATTTTTTTAGTGAAGCAGACCATGATGAGAATTTGCAGTTTCATCAATTCTTAGCATATCCTGAATTTAAAACTGTGATTTTGCAGTTTCGTTTTGGTGAGGATTCTGATTAAGGAAATTTATTTAAATTCTCTCAGTGACGCACCTCTCCATTTGTGTTATGGTGGATTTTGAAAATTTCAAATCAGTATTGTTTCAATTATTGGCTTGTATTAGTGCATGTGAAAATTGGACTGCTTAAAGTTAATTATACTGCTACGAAATCAGAGACGAATCTCTACCCATTGCTATGGCTTGTTTTACTTTTGCTGTGGATTAATGTTCTAGAGATTGCTGTGGAAGGAATTGGACGTTGATTTTGTGGAAGAATGGGTATTTTTTCTATCTTCAATTGATTTGTTCAGGTAGAATATTTTGATGCTGTCGTATGTGGTATCTGATATGGTGGTCTATGTCTCCCTTCATTTTTCTTTTGCAAGATTTGCAAGTATTATAGCTTTAAACTTCATGTTTCTTGGTGTTTGTTGTATCTGATATTGTTAATGAAACTTCTGCAGCCCTACCTCTTATTCTTTGTAAATGGACTTTTCCTTCACTTAAGAGGATGGCTTCTTTAAAGGATTTGATGCTTCTTGGCTTATCTCAATCTCTTCTTTCTTATGTTTTATGATATTCATTGCAATGTCTTTTGCTAATGCACTCCAATTATTGTTTGTATATGGAGACCTCTTGCGTAAAATAAGAACATGGATATTTTAAGAGGGAGTTTGAGTGCTTCATTTCTTATTATTTATATTTCTCTGCTTTGTGTTTATATGAGATATGTCAATCTTGTTTGTGAAACGTTTTGGTATGCAGATGCTAGCACACTGGTACTTGAATGCGGTTTTGCTAATATTATAATTGGAACACCTTGTCTACTTACGAGAATCTCAGTTCCGTAAGTGGATTCCCATGTCATGTGGTTTGTCTACTTTCGTTTAATGGTTTCTAGGGTTTATATTCATTATTTTATTTAGATTGAAGGAAATGAATTGGGCATGTAGAATTTTCAAACTTTCAGCAGTTTGTCGCAAGTTATGCTAAAGAGATTGTGAATTTGATTTAGGTTCTTATTCGTGTCCGGCCTCTCAATGGCATGGAGCGAAGTTTACACGGTTACAGCAGGTGTTTGAAGCAAGAAAGTGCTCAGACAATTTCTTCGATAGGGCAACCAGAATCTCGATTCACATTTGATCATGTAGCCTGTGAAACAGTTGACCAGGTGTGATAGGGGACAATGTTAAAATATGTGTACTATTTTTTTCCTTAAACTTGTAACACCCTGGAGATTCGTAGATTGTGATATTGTAAAATATGGAATGAAATGACATGTTTACCCTTGTGAATGATTAGGTCAAATTGTTGACTTTTTGATTGGTGGGTCAACCGGACCTTGACCGATGGCCGTGACGTAGTTCGGGATGTCACGAGTCCATTGACAGGCGGCACGTCCAATTCGGACGAACAGGGGAGAAGTTGCGACGTTCGGAAGTTCAGGGGCATTACCGTAATTTGGACGAATTAGGGGAAAAAGTTGACTTTTTGAAATACCGTGAATTTTCACACGACCCGAAGACCGTTGGGTTCGTCTCGATGCCCTGAGTATAACGACAGGAGGCACGCGTGAAACGGACATTGGATGACCGAGTTACGGGTCACGGAAGTTGGAGGGCATTTTGGTAAATTTTGCCCTGAGGGCATTTTGGTCTTTTTGCACAGTTACTGTAGCAGTAACCGTGAAAAGCAGGGTACACGGCCATGCCGTGGTGTTTGTGGGCGTGCAATTGTTTAAGCCTTAGTGGACTGTTTGTGGACATTGTTTATGTAGTTTGAGGTAATGGGAGTGTTGTTTGAGGTCGAATTAGTGCACGGGTAGGAATTAAATCGTGGTTTGAGCTCTGTGTGCGGGGGGGGGGGGGGGGGGGGGGGGCGGGGGAGGGGTTGGGGGGGCAGAGTTCAGTGAGGCCTGTGAGTGTCTCCCATGGGTGTTGGCCTCCTTGATCGATTAACCGCGCAAGGGGAGTGAGAGACGGGTTCAGTTGGCATCAGTTGAGGTTGAGAGACTGTGAGAGACTGAGGGGAAGCCGTGAAGTACAGTTTCGGGTTTTTGGGGGGAAATTTCCGAATTCGATTCCTACGGGTTTTGGGACCAATCCTTGCACGGTGGAAGCCTTCTGGGAGTGACAGAAACTTGTGCGCGCAGTCATTGAAGGGGAGTGATCGTTGTGTGCCCAGGAACCCAAGTTCCAGTTAAGAGAAAACCAGTTTGGAGGGAAAAATCCAAGTTCAATTTCTACAGCCTATTGGACGAAACCAATCACTGAGTGAGCTTTCTGGGTGCATTTGGAACTTGTCCATATCGGAATCGGCGGCAACCAGCCACGGAGGAACTGGGACGGTGACCGCCGTGTGCAGAGGAAATCGCAGTGTTTGGACGGCTACTTCCAGGTAATGTTTCATTCAATTGATGGTTCCATTTGGTTAGTCTGGGTCCTCTAATGCTCCTGTATGATTTAATTGGACAATGGAGATAGTTTGGAGGAGTTCTGAGGTTTGACCCGTGAGGCTATTCGGGTTTGGTTAGGACGATTTAGGGCGTGTCGAGATGATTAGAGGACTAGGAACTGTAATTAAAAGATGTTAGAACATGTTAGAATCAAGAATGAGTGAAATTAAGTAGAAATGGAGGGTTATTTAACCGGGTCACACCGCGGGTTGAAGACCCGAATTACAGTAAATCGGGCAAAGACGACAGCACTGTAGCAGTGTCACTGTAGCAGCGCGTGACTTTCACGCGCAGCCACTTTGGGCGGCGCGTGAGGGCGCGTTGAGCACTATCTCGGATCACGGTAAACATCACTTTTAATCCTTTCATCATTTTGAACATTTTCTGTGAAATAACCATGTTGATCTGAGATAGTGAGGAAGGTCAGTTTAGGGCCGGATGTCTCGGGAAGCGTGTTGGCCGGCTTTCCCGAACCGGTTTCTGTTTTGGACTTTTTGAGGGTATTTTAAGGACCTATAATGACACTTGCGTGTGAATTGAAATGACAGGAAATTTACGTTAATTTCGGAGACAAGTTCGTACACGCGTTATTCGCAGCGGGAGCGTACTGTGAGTGGGCCCGTTTTTATTAACACTTGCATGCATAACCGTTTTCATTTCCGTATATCTATATGTGTGCGTGAATCAATAATGGATTTTGATTATCTCGATTTACGGCTGTGACACGTTTTACGGTATTGGGGTGGGACCCGTTTTACGGAAATTGAATACTGTTTTATAGGATATATATATATATACATATTTATGTGTATGCATGTGGATATGATAACTATCTTGGGTACTGCACTGTATAATCCACCGTATAATACTGTCTCCTCCGGATGTGGTACCCCGGAGCGGTCACGGTGCATTGCCTGCAAGGAGTCATGCTACGGAGGTGCCGGACCGTAGGATGACTCAGGAGCAGGATTGCTATGATTGGACGTCTGGGAAGTCGAGCGTCTGGGGTGCTAGGAATCTGGGATGCCATAACCGAATTGGGTTCGGAGTTTGGACTCGGGATTTGAGACCCCGGGTGGCACGCGTAGCCTTGGGACTGTGACCATTATTGGACGTCAGGGACGTCGGACATCTGGGATGTCAATATCGGATGTGTATGGTGGAGTAGCTGGGTTTATATTACATTTCTGGCTTAATATGATTCTTGTGATATATTACATGTATTTATGGTTTTTAAATACTGATGCATGCATGTTTGGAAAACGGAGGGGTAAATTATATATTTTACTTATTATACTATTTTTACAAACCTGAGTTTCGGCCCACTCACCTTTCATGTTTTGGTAACCCCTCCAGGTCGTGCTACTGAGGTTGGTGAGGACCCCGAGGCTAAGGCATAGATTTTGTACTGCGCACCTGATCCCCTGTCGGGTCGGATCACCCGCAGGATTTTCCTTTCTAGTGTCGTGCTCGGATGTTGTATTTTGGACTGTATCCCTTGTCTGACATCTGTTAAATTTGGGTTATGTATGACTTTATAATTCGGACATTTATGCATTTAAGTTTTTAAGGCTAAAATTGAAATTTTCGGTTCGGGTGTCAGACGGGAGCAGGGCACGTCCCCTTGTGCTCCCCGGGGGATCGGGGCGGGTCTCTGTCAGCTTGGTATCAGAGCACTAGGTTGTGGTCAGCATGTTAGACTAGCGGTTAGTAATAGGTACTTTTCGAGTCTAAGAATTTTGTTGACTAATATATGCCTCTTAACAGCTGGTTATGCCTCCGAGGAGAATCCCTCCAGCACGGACCGCCGAGGAAATTGAGAGAGAGATGGAATGTGCCAGTATTGAGCGGGCTCAACGGTTGGGAGCCACACCTTTCAACGGGGGATCTGACCCCGAGGATGCATTTGAGTGGATTGATAAATGGGAAAGAATCTTTACAGTGATGCATTGCCCACACAGCGAGCGGGTGACTTTGGCGGCCTTCTTACTGGAAGGCGGAGCTTACCGATGGTGGCAGGGTCTGGAGATGTCAGGGTGGTCTGTCCGCACCACCACATGGGAGGTCTTTCGTGCTCGGTTCCTAGATCAGTACTACCCGCGATCTTTTCGCGCAGTACGAGAGGCAGAGTTCCTGCGACTGGAACAGGGGGATATGTCCATGGCAGATTATGAGCAGGCTTTCAGGAAGCTTTCCCGTTTTGCAGCAGTTTTTGTGAGTACTGAGGAAGACAGATGTCAGAGGTTTGAGTTGGGGCTCCGAGGAGAGATACAGGCAGGTGTGACGGCTGCCACTTATGCGACTCTGAGGGACATGGTCGACGCTGCAGTTCGTGTAGAGGCCAGTCTGGCGGCACACCAGGCGCGACAATCATCAGGCAAGGGGCGGCGCCGGGATCGTCCCCATCCGGGACCAACCGGCCGGAAGATCTCTAAGGGGGGAAGTTATCGAGGTACACCCTCATCTTTGCGGGGTCGTGGCTGGTCAGGTCGATCAGGGGGCTCTCAGAGGGGCGGATCGAGATCCAGTACTAGGCAGCATCAGTCTTGGAGTGGTGCATCAGGAGGGTCTTGGGATGGACCGAGGACAGTTAATTTTTTTGCTTGTGGAGGAGCGGGCCACTATGCCAGAGATTGCCCGTCGTTGTCGAGGAACAACGATACTGGGGGTGCTAGTGTTGCACAGAGTTCGGCTTCCAACACTGCCGGAGGCCGAGGACAGGGTGCTGGGCGTGGCGCGCGTGGGCGCGGGCAGACTGCAGGGCCCAGTGCTCGTGTTTTTACAGTGACTCAGCAGCAGGCGAGGTCAGCCCCAGACGTGATTACAGGTACACTTCATATCTCGAACCTTATTGTACGAGTATTGTTGGATGCGGGGGCTACACATTCTTTCATTTCGAGGCGTTGTGCTGGTATGTTAGATTGTGAGGTATCAGCCTTAGATAGCGAGATGGGCGTGGGCACGCCTATGGGCATCGTGTACTTAGTGGATCAGGTGATTCGGAGGTGCCCGGTGAGAATTGAGGATGTGGATCTGCCAGCAGACTTGATTATTATGGACATCCATGACTTCGATGTGATTTTTGGGATGGATTGGTTAGCGGAGCATGGGTCGCTTATTGATTGCTGTAGTCGGCAAGTGTTTCTGCGGAGTCTGGGTTTGCCGGAAGTTACCTTCCAGGGGGAACGTGATGGTTCGCTGCCTGAAGTGATTTCTTCACTTGCTGCTACTAAACTTCTACGGAAGGGATGCCAGGGCTTTTTGGCACACGTTGTGTCGGAGCCAGTTGATACTCCGAGCATCGAGGAGATACCAGTAGTGCGGGAGTTTCCGGATGTGTTCCCGGAAGATCTACCTGGATTACCACCACCGCGGGAGATGAGTTTACCATTGAACTACTACCCGGTACCCGACCTATATCTCAGGCACCGTACCGGATGGCGCCGGAAGAATTACGGGAACTCAAAACGCAGTTGCAGGAGTTGGTCGAGTTGGGATTCATCCGACCGAGTACTTCACCGTGGGGAGCACCAGTGTTGTTTGTGAGGAAGAAGAAGGGGAGTCTCCGATTGTGTGTGGATTACCGACAGCTGAACAAGGTGACGCTGAGGAACCAATATCCTCTACCCAGGATTGATGACTTATTCGACCAGTTGCGGGGAGCACAGTGCTTCTCGAAGATGATTTACGATCTGGGTATCATCAGCTGAGGATTGCGGAGGGGGATATTTCGAAGACGGCATTTCGAACTCGTTACGGACACTAGGAATTCCTGGTGATGCCTTTTGGTTTGACGAATGCTCCAGCAGCATTCATGGATCTGATGAACAGAGTTTTCCGACCTTACCTGGACAAGTTTGTGATTGTGTTCATCGATGACATCTTGGTGTACTCGGGGAGTGCCCGAGCACATGAGGAACACCTACGGTTGGTGTTAGGGAAGCTGAGACATGAACGGTTGTACGCCAAACTGAGTAAGTGTCAGTTTTGGCTGAGCATCATTGGTTTTCTGGGACATGTGATTTCTGCGGATGGGATCAGGGTGGATCCCCAGAAAACGGAAGCGGTGACCAACTGAGCCAGACCGACAACAGTGACAGAGGTGCGGAGTTTTGTCGGATTGGCAGGCTACTACCGGAGATTTGTGGAAGGTTTCTCCAAGATTGCTACACCGTTGACTCGTTTGACCAGGAAAGAAGTGACGTTCATCTGGGACGAGCAGTGTGAGCAGAGTTTCCAGGAATTGAAGCATCTTTTGACCACCGCTCCTATCCTTGCATTGCCCGACAACAGTGGAGAGTTTGTAGTTTTTAGTGATGCCTCACTACAAGGTTTGGGATGCGTGTTAATGCAGAATGGTAAGGTGATCGCCTACGCATCACGGCAGCTAAAAACTCATGAGTTGAATTACCCTACCCATGATTTGGAGTTGGCGGCGGTAGTTCATGCCTTGAAGATTTGGAGACATTACCTTTTCGGTGCAACGTGCAGGATATACACCGAGCACCAAAGCCTGAAGTATCTATTTACCCAGAAGGAACTCAATTTGAGGCAACGGAGATGGTTGGAATTGATCAAGGATTACGACTGTACGATCGAGTACCATCCGGGTAAGGTTAATATGGTGGCAGATGCACTCAGAAGAAAATCAGCAGGATCAATTGCACACCCGAGGATGGTGTATCTTCCCTTATTGGTGGAACTCCGGAAGGCTGGGGTTATTTTAGATACGGATGAGCATGGAGCTTTATTGGCCAGTTTCCATGTACGGCCAATGTTGGTTGATCGGATCATTGAGGCGCAACTTCAGGACCCGATATTGTGCATCTACAGGATTGAAGTTGAGGCTGGAGAACGGCAGGACTTTACCATCCGAGATGATGGGGCACTTGTGAAATTGGGCCGTTTGTGTGTGCCGGCAGAGACAGAGTTACGGGCCGAGATTTTGGAGGAGGCCCATAGTTCAGCGTATGCTATGCATCCGGGAGGTACAAAGATGTACCGTACCCTCCGGAACTATTATTGGTGGCCAGGGATGAAGAGAGACATTACTGAGTTTGTGAGCAGATGCTTAACCTGTCAGCAGGTTAAGGCGGAGCGGCAGAGACCGTATGGGGCTATGCAGCCACTACCGATTCCTGAGTGGAAGTGGGACCACATCACCATGGACTTTGTCTTTAAGTTGCCAAGGACCCGGAGTGGATTTGACGGAGTTTGGGTGATTGTAGACCGATTAACGAAGTCAACACATTTTCTGCCAGTACAAGATACCTACAAACCCAATCGACTGGCTCAATTGTTCGTGAAGGAGATCATCCGACTTCATGGTACGCCGGAGTCGATCGTGTCCGATCGCGATCCGCGTTTCACTTCCAGGTTCTGGCGGAGTTTGTAGGCTACCTTGGGAACGAAACTGCATTTCAGTACTGCTTTCCATCCACAGACCGATGGACAGTCTGAGAGGACTATTTAGACCCTGGAGGACATGATGAGGTCTTGTGTGCTGCAATTTCAGGATTCGTGGGATACTCACTTGCCTTTGATGGAATTTGCTTACAACAATAGCTACCAGGCGAGTATTGGGATCGCCCCCTACGAGGCACTGTATGGTCGACAGTGCAGGACACCTATCTGCTGGATGGAGATTGGGGAGCGAGCGGCCGTAGGGCTGGAGTTGATGGATATCACCCAGGAAGCAGTCTGTGTTATCAGGGAGAGGTTGAAGGCGGCACAGGATCGCCAAAAGAGTTATGCTGATAGACGGATCCGAGATTTGGAATTCGAGGTTGGAGATTTTGTCTTCCTGAGGTTGTCCCCGTGGAAAGGGATTATTCGCTTTGGCCGACGGGGAAAACTGAGTCCACGTTTTATTGGACCTTATGAGATCGTGGAGAGGATTGGCCGGGTTGCGTATAGATTGGCTTTACCCCCGGAACTTTCTAAAGTTCACGACGTATTCCATGTATCTATGTTGCGGAAGTACGTACGTGACGCCTCTCATGTATTGGAGGAGCAACCCATCGAACTTCGAGAGGATTTGAGCTTTGAAGAACAACCAGTACAGATTTTGGACCGGAAGGACAAGGTACTACGGCAGAAGACGATTCCTCTCGTGAAAGTCCTTTGGAGAAATCAGAACGTGGAAGAAGCCACATGGGAGCCCGAGGCTCAGATGCGGGAACAGTTTCCTTATTTGTTTCCTTAAATTTCGGGACGAAATTCCTTATGGGGGGAAGGTTGTAACACCCTGGAGATTCGTAGATTGTGATATTGTAAAATATGGAATGAAATGACATTTTTACCCTTGTGAATGATTAGGTCAAATTGTTTAATTTTTGATTGGGGGGTCAACCGGACCTTGACCGATGGCCGTGACGTAGTTCGAGACGTCACGAGTCCATTGACAGGCGGTACGTCCAATTCGGACGAACAGGGGAGAAGTTGCGACGTTCGGAAGTTCAAGGGCATTACCGTAATTTGGACGAATTAAGGGAAAAAGTTGACTTTTTGAAATACCGTGAATTTTCACACGACCCGAAGACCGTTGGGTTCATCTCGATGCCCTGAGTATAACGACAGGCGGCACGCGTGAAACGGACATCGGATGACCGAGTTACCGGTCACGGAAGTTGGAGGGCATTTTGGTAAATTCTGCCTTGAGGGCATTTTGGTCTTTTTGCACAGTTACTGTAGCAGCAACCGTGAAAAGCAGGGTACACGGCCATGCCGTGGTGTTTGTGGGCGTGCAATTGTTTAAGCCTTAGTGGACTGTTTGTGGACATTGTTTATGTAGTTTGAGGTAATGGGAGTGTTGTTTGAGGCCGAATTAGTGCACGGGTAGGAATTAAATCGTGGTTTGAGCTCTGTGTGCGGGGGGCAGAGTTCAGTGAGGCCTGTGAGTGTCTCCCACGGGTGTTGGCCTCCTTGATCGATTAACCGCGCAAGGGGAGTGAGAGACAGGTTCAGTTGGCATCAGTTGAGGTTGAGAGACTGTGAGAGACTGAGGGGAAGCCGTGAAGTACAGTTTCAGGTTTTTGGGGGGAAATTTCTGAATTCGATTCCTACGGGTTTTGGGACCAATCCTTGCACGATGGAAACCTTCTGGGAGTGACAGAAACTTGTGCGCGCAGTCGTTGAAGGGGAGTGATCGTTGTGTGCCCAGGAACCCAAGTTCCAGTTAAGAGAAAACCAGTTTGGAGGGAAAAATCCAAGTTCAATTTCTACGGCCTATTGGACGAAACCAATCACTGAGTGAGCTTTCTGGGAGCATTTGGAACTTGTCCATATCGGAATCGGCGGCAGCCAGCCACGGAGGAGCTGGGACGGTGACCGCCGTGTGCAGAGGAAATCGCAGTGTTTGGACGGCTACTTCCAGGTAATGTTTCATTCAATTGATGGTTCCATTTGGTTAGTCTGGGTCCTCTAATGCTCCTGTATGATTTAATTGGACAATGGAGATAGTTTGGAGGAGTTCTGAGGTTTGACCCGTGAGGCTATTCGGGTTTGGTTAGGACGATTTAGGGCGTGTCGAGATGATTAGAGGACTAGGAACTGTAATTAAAAGATGTTAGAACATGTTAGAATCAAGAATGAGTGAAATTAAGTAGAAATGGAGGGTTATTTAACCGGGTCACACCGCGGGTTGAAGACCCGAATTACAGTAAATCGGGCAAAGACGACGGCACTGTAGCAGTGTCACTGTAGCAGCGCGTGACTTTCACGCGCAGCCACTTTGGGCGGCGCGTGAGGGCGCGTTGAGCACTATCTCGGATCACGGTAAAAATGACTTTGAATCCTTTCATCATTTTGAACATTTTCTGTGAAATAACCATGTTGATCTGAGATAGTGAGGAAGGTCAGTTTAGGGCCGAATGTCTCGGGAAGCGTGTTGGCCGGCTTTCCCGAATCGGTTTCTGTTTTGGACTTTTTGAGGGTATTTTAAGGACCTATAATGACACTTGCGTGTGAATTGAAATGACAGGAAACTTACGTTAATTTCGGAGACAAGTTTGTACGCGCGTTATTCGCAGCGGGAGCGTACTGTGAGTGGGCCCATTTTTATTAACACTTGCATGCATAACCGTTTTCATTTCCGTATATCTATATGTGTGCGTGAATCAATAATGGATTTTGATTATCTCGATTTACGGCTGTGACACGTTTTACGGTATTGGGCTGGGACCCGTTTTACGGAAATTGAATACTGTTTTATATGATATATATATATACATATTTATGTATGCATGTGGATATGATAACTATCTTGGGTATTGCATTGTATAATCCACCGTATAATACTGTCTCCTCCGGATGTGGTACCCCGGAGCGGTCACGGTGCATTGCCTGCAAGGAGTCATGCTACGGAGGTGCCGGACCGTAGGATGACTCAGGAGCAGGATTGCTATGATTGGACGTCTGGGACGTCGAGCATCTGGGACGCTAGGCATCTGGGATGCCATAACCGAATTGGGTTCGGAGTTTGGACTCGGGATTTGAGACCCCGGGTGGCACGCGTAGCCTTGGGACTGTGACCATTATTGGACGTCAGGGACGTCGGACATCTGGGATGTCAATATCGGATGTGTATGGTGGAGTAGCTGGGTTTATATTACATTTCTGGCTTAATATGATTCTTGTGATATATTACATGTATTTATGGTTTTTAAATACTGATGCATGCATGTTTGGAAAACGGAGGGGTAAATTATATATTTTACTTATTATACTATTTTTACAAACCTGAGTTTCGGCCCACTCACCTTTCATGTTTTGGTAACCCCTCCAGGTCGTGCTACTGAGGTTGGTGAGGACCCCGAGGCTAAGGCATAGATTTTGTACTGCGCACCTGATCCCCTGTCGGGTCGGATCACCCGCAGGATTTTCCTTTCTAGTGTCGTGCTCGGATGTTGTATTTTGGACTGTATCCCTTGTCTGACATCTGTTAAATTTGGGTTATGTATGACTTTATAATTCGGACATTTATGCATTTAAGTTTTTAAGGCTAAAATTGAAATTTTCGGTTCGGGTGTCAGACGGGAGCAGGGCACGTCCCCTTGTGGTCCCCGGGGGATCGGGGCGGGTCCCTGTCAAAACTTCTACCCCTTTATGCTAGTTTAACTTTTTGAGTTTTGCAGGAAATGCTTTTCAGGATGGCCGGTCTCCCAATGGTAGAGAATTGCTTGTCAAGGTATAATAGATGTATGTTTGCTTGTCAGGGTACCAATATCTATAAACACCTTATCTACTTACGAGAATCTCAGTGCCCAAAATGATTATAGGCCTGATTACTTTTAAAGGGAATTAATTTTTATTTTCTAATATTTTCTCATATCTTATGGTTATTGTGCTGGTAAAATTATTGATAATTAAATTATTTACAACAATATATTGGCAAAATCATATAGTAATGTATTCTTCTGATTTATTGATGGTTGAAGTTGTTTGTACATTATTGTTAGAATTTGAAAAATTATGTTATTTCTTATGTGTTTTTAATTATATGTTCATACTAGGAATGATATATGTGTTTCTAGGCATTTCTTGCTCGCGCCTAATGATTCCAAAGGTGTTTTATTTTGTTTTATATGATTTTGAAGGACCATAAAAATAGGAACTGACTCAATTTTCAGGTGTTGAAGCCAAAGATAATTCATCTTTAGCTTCGGTGGTGTCTTCAAGCATTCCAAAAGACTTGGGCAGGTACAATAAATTCTTATATGTAATTTAAGTTTCTATAAGCTTTGATCTTGGGTAGGTACAAGTAATCCTTTGTCTATGTTTGCTGAAGAGCTTAGTTAGTTTTTTTTTTTTTTTTTCTGTGATGTCAATTATTTGCTGCAAATTGAAATAATTCTTTGGTCATTCTAATGTTTAGGTATTAGATTAAAAAAAAAAAAGAACAAGGTATTTATAGATATTGGTTGTCGGCTTATTACTTTCCTCTTAAATTTTCACGGAACAATAATAGATGGACAAGAAAGGGAGTTAAAAAAGACAAAGGCCTAAAGTAGGTTTGTTCTCATTTGCTCATCTAACTTTCATTTAACTTATGGTGTATATGACTGGTTTACTGAATATGGATTGATAGTTGTCTTTCAATGTTTGAGTGGGGTATAACAAATTGTAATCTAACTTATGGTGTATATGATTGGTTTGTATCTATTAACACTGATGCTTAGTATATTCAGAGCATCCACCATTTCCTAAGTTCTTATGGTGTATATGAATGGTTGTATCTATTCGCAGGCTTCTAACACTATTTGGACAACTTTGAGTGCATTATCGGACCATCATGTGGTTTAATTTGAATCCTTTAATTAGTGTGCGTTTTAAATTGCAATGTAGGGCTGCTGTACTTTGACTAGTTTCCTACATGATTTTTAGATCTAGGTTGTAATTTTGATGTTTCTTTCATCTCCTGGGTGACATTTAAATTTCACTTCAGTTGTCATTAGTAGAGCCTCTGATCTAGTCTTACTGCAAGTAGTTTTCGCTATTTCACCCATAACCATATTCCAATACAATTGTTTAAGGTTAGATTTGTTGCTTCATTCTCTTATATGTTTATGTTATATTATATGCATAAAATTTTGCATTCCATCTTAATGAGTATTTTGAATTCCATCTTCTAGATTGCAGTTTAAAATGTAGAATCAGCAAGAGAAAACAGAATAACCAATAAGGAACAAAGAGCGAAAGACATTGCCAGAGCATTGAAACGAATAAGTGCTGACAGTATTCTTTTAATGTTATTCTTTGCAATTGGTGTTTCATAGCATGAAAACTTCAAGTCTTTAATTACCAAATCTAATATCAGTTTTTATTTCTTACATAGTATTCGAAGTCTACGAATAAGCCGAAAGTTCATTACACCTTTAATGACCTTGATGAGGTGCGAGAGGAATTGACAGATCATCTAATATCAAAGTGGGTGTAGCGGTGGTGAAAGTACAACTATGTTAGCATTGATCCTCGTATGGTGTGTTTGTATCCTAATGGCTATATTTTAGAATTGTTGCAACACTTGCTAAAACTTATTGACACATACACATTTGTAATTTCGATTGGCTTTGATTGAGTTAGGATGCAGAATGTACTATGAGTACTCTTCAAATCTTCATTGTGAACTTAATTAATCATTTATGTATTTATATGAAGTTCTTTGCTATTTGGTTTGGCGAAGAATTTTAATAAGAATTAATTTTATGTTATGATATAGGATTTTAATATGATTTTTGTTGTGTAAAAGAACGTTTGACAACGTGGTGTTTTTTTTATTAACTACTGTGTAAAGCACATTTTAGACAAAGGTATTTTTGAATAAACCATTGTGTACAACACTCTTTAGACAACAGTAGGTTTAAATATACCGTTGTGTAAAGTTACTTTATACAACGGTATCAACAAAATACCGTTGTCTAAAGTGACTTTATACAACGGTATTTATGAATAAACCGTTGTTCAAAGTCCGTTTAGACAATGATATTCATAAATACCGTTGTCTAAAAGGTACCTTAGACAACGATATACATATATACCGTTGTCTAAAGGGGTTGTTTAGACAACAGTATACATAAATACCGTTGTCTAAAGTACCCTTTAGACAACGGCATTTTGGTGATACCGTTGTCTAAAGTGACTTTAGACAACGGATTTTCTCCGTTGTCTAAACACCCCCTTTAGACATCAGGGCAATTGTATCGGTATTTATAAGGAATAGACAACGGATTTTCTCCGTTGTCTAAACGAAAATTTCTTGTAGTGCAATATATACCAAATCCACCATTAAGACTTTTCATCAAGTTTCGTTAGGCCCATCAGTGAAACTTGACTTATCATCAAGTTCCGTTAGGCCCGTCAGCAGGGCACATCAGTGAAACTTATCATCAAAGCACATTGTCAAAGCTTAAACTTAGACCTTCCGATATAAAGAGAACTTTCCCTTCTCTAATTAGGAGATCTCTTCCCTTTCTCTTGCATCTCTCTACTTCTCACATTTTTTTAAAAAAATTTCTAAGCGTTGAATATGTTATTAATAATAGAATACTCTGAATCGATTTGAAGTAATTTGATTTAGATGAAACAAATGTATGCTTGTGTAATAGTTATATTAATGTTTGTATAAATAGATGCAACTTAACACGTGGGCCGAAAAAATAAAGTAAAATTTTCATATTCCTGAAGAAAGTGTAAAACTTATTTAATTTTCAAAGCGGCTATAGGAAAGATGTAGTAAAAACATGATCAATAATATAAAAACTTAAGAAATTGAGATTCCAACTCTAAAATCAATTGGTAACATGGAAGTAATTTAAAACTATATAAGGCACAAATCTAAGTTGTATTTGTCCCGATGTGGGAGAATCCCTCACATTCCAACAAAAACTAGCGTACAATTAATATCATAGAGCTCATTTTCACATTTCAAATTTCTCTTTAGCGCACTCCTATGTTTTATAATTATCAGATTGTGAAAATCCAAACAAAATTAACAGACAAAAACAAGGAGAGAAGTGCAAAAGGAGAAAATATATAGGAGTATGCTTGCTTAATATAGCTCAACCAACCGCATCGCTAGTTTGAGCTTCTGATTGTAATTAACATATATGTCTTCGAAATGGCCAAATGCTTTACTCGATCACCAACTCATTGATCGGCCACATTTAGTAATCACGTTGATGTGATAATTAGTGAATAATATTTAAATAAAATTAATGTGTTATTGAAATAATAATGTACATTCATTAGTTAATTGACACATCACTAGATATGGTTAATTAATTTAGTTTTTAATTTTTATTATATTTCTTTTAATCTTATTAGACCAAAATTAAAAAATAAGAATGATGCGTATTAAATTTAATCACTAGCAAGGGACCAAATATTCTTCCTACTAAGGCATGATTTTTAGTGATATATATAATATCGTTCTAAATTGGTTATCATGCACCAAGAGACCCAAAAATAATTTTGTTATAGCAAAATTCTGAATCAAAAATCAAAACCATGGAACAAAAAAATAAAACTAACCAGTTGATCAGCTTCAAATGTATTGACATTCAGTACGATCTCATACCTGCAAACAAAATATTTGGAGGACGACTTACGTTTTACATGTTTAATTATTTAATTAGGGTTCGTTTATAACCATTTGGCCCTTAGTTTTTTGTTTTTCTTTTTAGTGTTTGAGATAAGAAAAAATATAATAAATAAATAATGACGAAGAATAACGGTAAAATCTTGAAAGTAAAAGAATAACAAGACAATAGAAATATGATCAGATAATATATGTTGGTAATATATAAAGGGCAATTAATTTATAAGTCCTTATTAACATATAAGATTATATTGAGGATTATGAAAACATTACTCCTATTTATATATATTGGGCAATTAATTTTTTTTTCACTTGCCTCCGAGACGTCGACCCTCTCCACGACCTGAAGACGAAGCAGCTAGGGGGACAGAGAGCGCTACAATTGAGCGAGCCCAGCGGCTTGGGGCTACTACTTTTAGTGGTGGGGCAGATCCTGAGGAAGCCCAGAGGTGGATCACGAGACTTGAGCGGATCTTTGCAGTGATGCATTGCCCACCGGAGGAGCGAGTGTTACTGGCTACGTTTTTACTGGACGGTGCGGCGTACGAGTGGTGGTATACCCTCGAGTTGTCTGGCTGGGATGCCCACATTGTGACCTGGGAGACGTTTCAGGAGAGATTCCTAGATCAGTATTACCCTCGTTCTTTTCGAGATGCCAAGGAGGCTGAGTTTCTGCAGCTTCAGCAAGGGAATCTGAGTGTGGTTGAGTACGAACAGAAATTCCAGATGTTATCTCGATTTGCTCCTGCGTTTGTGGCTACTGAAGCCGAGAAGTGCCGTAGGTTTGAGTTGGGCCTGCGAGGTGAGATTCGAGCCATAATGACGGCTGGATCGTTTACTACCCTCCGAGAGTTGTCGGACACTGCGGTGAGGGTTGAGGCTAGCTTGCCGGTGCGACGCCGTGAGCCATCTTTTTCTGGAGCTTCGAGTCAAAGGACACCAAAGAGAGGTAACTTCGGTGGAGCGTCGTCATCGGGCGATGATCGTTTCGGTAGACCTGGTAGTTTCCAGAGTTCAGGATTTCGTGGTTATCGGACACAGCCGACTCCGCAAGCTAGTGCGACGTCTGTTGCGTCAACGGGGAGATCGAGTGGTGGACCTGGTCGGGATGTTTGTTTCTATTGCGGGGAGCGAGGTCACTTCCGACGTGAGTGTCCACTGTTGCCACATGAAGGTGGTGTAGGCCGAGGAGTGGCGGAGCCTGGACAGAGTACAGCGTCAGGGACAGCGGGCACTAGAGGAGGTGGTGGTGCCACTAGTAGTTCGAGGGGACGTGGTAGAGCGTCGGGATCTCAGGCCCAAGTGTTTTCGATGACTCAGCAGGAGGTCCAGTCGGCACTAGGTGCGGGGACAGGTATTTTTACTATCTTTGGTTGTGTTGTACTTACTTTGTTGTGGATCTCGGGGTAGAGTCTAGGATTTACCCTAGGTGACCTGGAGTGCTACGGTGAGATCCGTTGAAGGAGGACGGAAGGAATAGGAAAGAAGTGACTATAACTGATCGATATGAGGTTATTGAAGGAGAGAACCCATAATCTAGAGTTTGCCTTTAGGACTTTGTAGATTTACCCGACCAGTGACCGAAGTAGCAGCCGAGGGAGTGAGCCAGTAGCTAGGAGTTCCTGTTTGGACTAGACTGTTCTGGGTTAGGAATCGAGTTGGGTTCTGGAAAGTGAGGTGGCAGTACGTGAGGATGTACTCTATGAATTCTATTGGGTATTCTATATGAGGTATTTTAAAATACCTTTGTTTTCTGTTCATAGGGTTTCCCTTGCGTACACCATGAAGTGTAACTGGTAGTTGGGGATGGAGTGAGATACCCAAGGTGGAGATGATAGACAGAAATCCAGGAGTGGTTGTTGTTACCGGGTAGGAGACCCCTAGTGTTGGGAACTAGGTGTGGAATTTCGGGGACGAAATTCTTTTTAGGTGGGTAGGTTGTAACGACCCGTCTCGGGAATTAAGGTTAAGACAGTGATTAAGATGGGATTAGTAAGCTTAATCGGGGGTTAGTTGGTCCCGATAAGGTCGTTAACCTAGAATGACGATTTTGCCTCTAGTTCGAGCAAAATGTTGACTTTTCGTTCGGGTGGTCAATTGGGTATTGACCGATGACCAGGACGTGGTTTAGGACGTCACGAATCTGTAGGCAGGTGGCACGCCCGATTCCGACATCCGAGGAGGAAGTTATGATGTTCGAAAGGTTGAGGGCATAACCGTAATTTGGCTAAATTAGGGGGAAAAAAGTTGAATTTTCGTATGATCGGGTTTTGACACGTTGACCTAGGAGGGTTAGCTAGATCTCATCGTCCTGAGTTCGATGACAGGCGGCACGTATTCATCGGACTTACGATGTGTGAGATACGGGTCTAAAACGGTAAGGGTAAAATCGTAATTTTGGTTAAAAGGAAGGGCATTTTGGTCTTTTTGCACCTTGGGATGTGTGCAACAGAGAGGGTTAATGGAGGGCTGAGATTGAGCCGCTTGTGAGAAGGCTGAGGGGATGGTGACACGTGTAGGGGTTCTGGTTGGTTATAGGGAACACGGTCCCAATTATTTGGGGTGCCCGTGTGTGTTCATGTGTGTGTGTTCTTCGAACTAGACAGAAACAGAGGGAAAGAGTTGGGAGAATTGGATGGTGGTGGTGTGTGTGTTGTGTGACTTGATGAGTGAAGAGTGATCAGAGATGGAGAGCGAGATAGTGAGAAGGTTGGGAGGTGAGGAATCAGTGTGTGGGTGAGTTGAGAGCCACGGGAAAACCAGGGAGAAAACAGGGAGGAATTGAGAGATCGTGGTGGTGGTGTGGCCGTGTACGGTGCAATTGGACTCGTGGTGGTGTCGTGAGGGGTGAGAGGAGTCGACTAACCCCAGCGGAGCTCGCGACGGCGACCGGAGGACAGGTAAATCCTTATCCCCATTAAATTGCTATGTTTTTCCGTTTAGGTTCAGACGCCAAGTCGTGGCTTTAGGGGTTGAATTGAGGAGTCTAGTGAGGTCTAGGGGACGCAGTAGGGTCCTAGGTGTCTTCTGGTTGTGCAGCCGTGGCGGAGGAGTGCACGGCGGAGTCCAGAACGACGAAGAGTACCCGCCGTTCTCTGTTTTTCCGTTTTGCTTCAGACGTAGAGTCGTGGGTTTTGGGTGTGAGTCGACGGTCTTGGTGAGCTGGGTGAGGTTTAGGACGGTCCTAGGATTGGTTTAAGCTAGCCACCGTGACGGGGGGAGACCTGGGTGGCCGGAGAAGGGAACAGGGGAAGAGTACGGGTTTCTGTTCGAGCTTGAGTCGACAGGTTTTAGGCTGAGTCGAGGTGTGTGGAGTAGGGGAAAGGGTAGCCTAGGTCTGGAGGAAGCCGTTGGTGCAGAGAGGAGTCGATTTGGTGGACGGAAGGCGGAGAACCGGTCACCCCGGTTCGAGTTGCAGCAACTGTGTCGAACCGGGTCGACCAGAGGTAGACGAAGGCACTGTAGCTGGCGCGTGAGGGCGCGTGCGGCGGCGGCTGGGAAATCGGTCAACTAGGTTTTTGGTCTAGGTGTTGTGACGAGTCCGTTGGAATTGGTTTCGGGTTGATCGGACGTCAATTCAATGTAGTCCCGCGAGGGTGAAGGTTTAGGGTTCCGGTTCGTTATGATTAGGACCCGGGGATTTTTGGGGAAAATTAGGAGAGTCTTAGTAGACGTGTTAGTAACGTACTTCGGTGGTTGTTGACAGGATCGGGACTTCCCGAGGAAGCTGAGGAACGTACGAGACGTACGGGACGTGATTGAGGGCTCGGTACTGTGAGTGGACCCCTTCTCTAAACTCGAGCATGCATAACTGTTTTTCTATAATTGTTTTGTGGTTTTATATATAAATTCATGATGATTGATTATGCTTTATGAATTGCACGTTTTTAGAGAAAGTTTGGTTTTCAGCACGTTTTACGAGAAAAGTGTGATTTATGAATATAATGCTATGAATTTGGGATTTCAATGGATTTTGGAACGTGATTTCGGTGATCAAGGGTTTTCGGTTTTTGAATTGGATTTCGGAGAGTGGAATTTGGTTTAAAAGTTGAAAAGTGGATTTCCGGATTTGGGTTCGGAATGACGGTTCTGGATGCCGGAAGAGCTTCGGAGCAGTGATTTCGGATTCGGGTTTGTATATGGATTTATAAATGATTTTCAAATGGTTTTGATTGGATTTGCTGGATCTGGTTATTGGGTTTAAAGACCCGGATTATATTTGACGGGGGACGGGCCCGAATTGAGTTTAAAGACTCGGGAGTTTAAAGACTCGGATATATTGATATTTCCCCCGTAGGCCTGTTGAGTTTAAAGACTCGGGAGTTTAAAGACTCGGATATTATTGAGGCCTGGATTGAGTTTAAAGACTCGGGAGTTTAAAGACTCGGATAGATCTAGCAGGTCACGTTTTTAAAAGGATGATTTGATATTCACGTTTTATGATACGGTTTATGATGCTTATGATATGATTCCTATAACTGTTTTTATAGTGTTTATGTTCTTATGGTGAGGTTTATGTGAATGATAACTGTTTTTAAAATGATTCTGTAAATGGTTTATGGCGATTGATTATAACGGTTTTCATAACTGGGTTATGCATGTGGTTTCAAAACGGAGGGCCAAACCTGGTTTTGTTATGAATTGGTTTTTGAACTTTTATTCTTTTGGTCCACTCACACCTTCTGTTTTAAATTGCCCTCTAGGTTGTGGAGCTAGAGCGGGGTTTCGGCGTCGAGGCAGCGTCTGAGGCATAGAAGTCGCGAGAGGGATCCCAGAGTGGTTTAAATTTTCCATGTGCGTGTATCTAGTTTATCGGGTTTTCTTTCTTTTGTACTGTGGTACTATGCTTTGTAAAACTTTAACTTCGGGATGTATTGTATAGTTCTCCTGCGTCTGACTGAGTGCTTTGGTGATCTCGAGTGAGTTTACTTTAGTGTTGTGTTGGGGAGTCAGACGGGAGCAGGATTTAACTCGGGTTTCGGGGTGAAACCGGGGTGGGTCCTGACACAGGCGGCACGTCGAATTCGGACGTTCGACGGCGAAGTTAAGGTTCACGGAAGTTCGAGTGCACTATTGCACGAATTACGAGGTGGGTTCACTTTTGGACTCTAGTGGTCCCAGATATTTGTCCTGATGCCCAATGGATGAGTGACAAGCGTCACCCATCCAATGGACACCATATTTCCTTCATGCACCGTGCAAACCATTCCATTTTCTCCATTTCAAACACACACCCAAAACCCTCCCGATCTCACCATTTCTCTCCATCTCTGTGCAACCCAAAACCCATCCATTTCGACCAGGAGTGAGACCAGAGAGTGGGGAGGCTGTTGGATGCGGTGGCCGGCCCAGGAAGGCGCCACCGTGGGCGGTGGAGCCACGAACCCGTGCGGGTGCACGATAAGGCCCAATCTTTCCTATTTTTCAATTTCTACATTATGCTTGTTTTTGGGTGACTAGGAAGTGATTATTAGGTTGCTAGGGACTCAATATAAAGCTTTTTAAGGGGTTTAACGGCTGAGAAGCCATGGGAGGGAAAATGGAAAACTTTGGCCGTGAGTTCCATTTTGGAACCATGGGTTTATACGGGTTTTAGGTAGTTCTGTTGATTGGTTTAGATAGGAAATGAAGAAATAGGAATTTAGGGATTAAAATGGGAGCAAACGGACTGAAAACGAAGGAGGAGGGACACTGAACCGGTCACGCCGGTTCAGCACAGTAACCGGCCGGTTCAGACCGGTTTTCTGAGGTTGATGATGATGAATAGTAATTTGGCCCTTCTAGGAGCGCGTGAGGGCGCGTGGCCCATAATTTGGGAAAGTGTTCAACATGGGAAATCTTCTATTCGATGTAACAAACATTTTGGGACTAGTTTCGCGTCAATCAGACATCGTTTCGATAGTTTTCGGGGTGTTGGAAGGTTTAGGATAGGTTTAAAAATAGTTAAAAGTTCGGGAAAATTACGTGGCTTTGGTAGGAGGTTAATTAAGTAGTTAGTAACCTTCTATTAAAATTTGGACAGGTTTGGGAGTCCCGGTGATGGTGATCGGCTCGGGAGAGCCTATGACACGCAAATCGAGGCGGCAGCTCGGATGGTCTGTGAGTGGACCTTGTTTTCTAAATTGGTACATGCATAAATGTTTATTATATGTTTTATTACATGTTTGATGATGTCATGGGTGCATTTGTATGTGGTAACGTATAAGCACGTATTTCGAGGTTTCGGCCTTATACGGTGCTTATACGGGTCTGTATTTCTTTATTGATTTAAATGATTTGGTTTTGGATTTCTAAAAGGATAAACTCGGGTATAAGACCCATTTGGTTTGGTCTCGGGCATATGACGCTATTTACGACCTTCGGGTCTAAATCGTGGTCGCGACGGGTGCTATGTGCACGGCGATCGACGATACGACGCTCGCCTCCGGATTGGGATGTGTTCCTTCCGGAGAGGTCACGATGCACGATTCGTGGTCGGGCAGCCTGGGGAGGCTCGACTTCGGAGTGCTGACAGTTCAGGATATCGATCGGTGATGAGTGCACCATGATCTTGTGGTGGTCGCGTCGGTTGATACGTTCACGGCGACATACCAGGATTGAGGGCGGTCCTGGATGGATGGTTGCACGCATCACTATGATCGGAGTCGTGACTGACCCTTAGATATCAGGCACGGTGCCCAATTGAGTCATATGTTCGGGCACGAGACCCAGTTGTTTTACACTGATGATTTCGGGTCAGGGACCCTAGATAGATTTCCAAGTTCATGACGATTTATGGGAACCGGCATGAACTCTGGAAAGGTCATTGTGGTTCATGATGGTTTATGGGAACCGGCATGAACCTTTGTCAGGTCATTATGGATCATGACGGTTCAGGGGAACCGGGCATGAATGTTTATGTTATGTATATATATGTATTCATATACCTTCCTTTACTTCTATTATCTCCTCCGGGGAGGGTCGTTGGCCTGGGTGGACCCCGGAGTAGTCACGGAGCACCGACTGAGTGGAGTCACCCCCCAGTTGGGTTCCTTACTCTCAGGAAGGCTATGATTACTATTACCTCGGGTAGGGCCAGTGGTCTGCGGACATTGATCTTGACTTTGAGAAGACTCGGATTGAGACCTGGATAGTACGCGCGTAGCTTTGAAAACCATGACAGGATTGGTTGTGTGAATTATATGTGTATATGATATAAATATGGTATATGATATGTGATGTGTGGTTACACAGGTTTTGGGCAGTGGCCCTTGCGGTTGAGTCTTTATGGTTCTTTCAATCTTGGTTTTGGGCTTTGTTCCCACCTATGGTTTTTCTGGATAAATGGTTTTCGAATGCATGCATGCTTTTTAGTGAAGGGTACAAATGTCTTTTCGATAAACTGTTTTTATAAACTCTTGTTTTGTCCACTCACAGCTTTTAATGTTTTGACTGCCTTTCAGGTTGACATCGGATGTGGACTGTAGCAGAGACCGAGTTATCACATACCTCCTCCGGATCCTAGCGTACTCTGATAGCCCGAGAGGGCAAAGGTCGGAAATATCCCTTGTCTGACACTTCGTGTCAGACGGGAGCAGGGTCATCCCGCACTAATCCCGGGGGGATTGGGATGGGTCCTGTCAATAGATGTAGAATTTATTACTTATAAATTCTTTTTAGAGACTTTTGAATAAAAAAGTTTGAAGTAAGGTCTTTTTTTGTTTAATATACAAGTATTAAAGGTTTTAAATAAAAATAAAAATTGTTAAGGATGTAATAATGATTTAACTCATATATAAATTAAGTGAAGAAGTTAAGTTAAACTGACCATATCAAATACAGACATAGGATCCACGAGGAGTTCCTTTACAATAACTGGAAATCACATTGTCGATAGTTCTGTAACAATCAAGATTAGACACATGTTGAGATGTGAGGAAAATGTCCCACATCGGAAAAGCACAACTACAATTTGTGCCTTATAAGATCATGGGCTACTCCCCTCATTGCCAATTGGTTTTGGGGTGGAACCTCAACTTCTTACATGGTATCAGAGTGGGTTTATCTCACGTGAAGGCTTAACCGCCACACGTGTCACACGTACCCATCAAATCGTCACGTGATAGGCAGGAAAATCTGCCACATGTGAGGGGGCGTGTTGAGATGTGAGGACACGTGAGGGGGCGTGTTGAGATGTGAGGAAAATGTCCCACATCGGAAAAGCACAACTACAATTTGTGCCTTATAAGATCTTGGGCTACTCCCCCCATTGCCAATTGATTTTGGGGTGGAGCCTCAACTTCTAACAACACATATATTAGAGGTTTTTTTTTATGTCCTTAATAAGCCGACCCAAAAAATTTATTTTTATTTTTGAAAAAACCCAAATGAAATTATTATAACATAAAAATTATGTTATTTAATTCCTTTCAGATATCGTTAATAATTAGAATGCATTATTATTAAGAAAACTAGTTACAAGTGCAATATTTAAGATAATAAATAAATAAGAATGCATTATTATTATTAAGAATGCATTATTATCGTTAAAAATTATATTAGTGCATTATTATTATTATGCATTATTATCGTTAATTTGTAGATTGAAAAAGCTTTTAAAGGCATAATGCATGCATTATATGTTATAACTATTTGGCCCTTAGTTTTCATTTTTATTTTTAGTGTTTGAGATATGAAAAAATATAATAAATAAATAATGACGAAAAACAACGAAAAATCTTGAAAGTAAGAATTATTTATAATTATTTTATTTTATTTTCAGTTTTCATCTTTTGAACTTTTCGTTATATTTTACGGAGCCATTCTTCATCATATACTCATTTCTAACTATCTCATTTCCAGCAGAATTCAATATGATGTCAAAATGATATTAATTAATATATAAACCTGTGTTAACAGTGTGATGCATAGTGTGCATCATAGTCTGATGGAGCTGCAAAGCAGCTGATAATCAATCTGTTATTTGCACGTGTAGGAGTATGGACAGCTCACAAAGATCATCTAGAGTTAGTTAATTCTGTTAGTTGTTAGTAGAGGTTTCTTAGTCTCCAAGCTTTGTGTGTATTCTGATCAAGTATATAGTCTTGAGAGAATGTAATAGTCTAGCTAGTAGATTGTGTTGTAAACATCAAGTAAATCAATCTATCAAACAGATCATACTACTGAATTCTCTCTTCTTCTTCCTTGTTTTTCAATCATCTCGTTTTCCCTTTCTCTCTTTTCCTCAAATCTTTCGAGTCTGATTACCAAACAACCTGATTATGCATGTGATCAGTGGCTGACTTAGTATCTGAAGCTCTTAAAAGAAGATAAAGCCTTTTCACATCTGGTTGAACCCTTAATATCTATCCATAAATACTGCATGCATATGAACATACATTCACAAATTAAGTTGAACCCTTAATATCTATTCACAAATTAAGTTGCTATATGAGAGAGAGAGAGAGGGGAGGGGGAACCCATTCCGAGGAAGCCAGTGGCTCCAGTTACTAAGATGCTCTTATTATCCAAGTATCGAAGTATGCTCTCCATCTCCATTATTCTTCGCTGAGATTATGGAGGGAAGTATTTAGCTGGTAGCTACGTACCTAGCTTCAGCAGGGACGATGAATGTTTCTTGGATTCATTTTTAATTCGTTATTTATAGGTGAGCGTTCAGTTGCTTTTGGTTTAATATCGCAGAGTAGCAAAAAAGTTAATTAATCGATAAATACAAAAACAAATAAATACTAACCTCTTTTGAACTTAATTGTGTGTTGACAGTTGGACTTGATTGAGAATTTATATTATGTCAGTCGCATTAGGTTTGTGTATAGCTTTCTTTAAAACCAACATTAACCTAAATGGGACCCTGTGATTAATTGCTGCTTACCGATCGTCCATTATTTTTGTCAGCAGTTATATATATATATATATATATGACCCCACATACGTACGTACCCATACTACAAGAAAACAAGGTTGGCTCAATGAAGGGGCTCTGTCGAGTAAGCAAGGGATTCCGTGGGAAGAGATGTTTACCTTTCGAAGATCTGCCGTACAACCTCCATGAGACGAGGCACATCGGGCTAAGGTTTTGCTCGACGGAGAAGAACGATCGCCGAGCATGATAGTAGTCAACGATTTTTGCCCGACAAAGGCATTCGCCGAACAAAGCCTTCAATACGGAGTATAACGAACACATGCCAAATTAACCTTGCTCGGCTAGCATTTTCACCGAGTAAAGTTTGACAGGAATAACTTTGCTCGGCGAACATTCGCCGAACTAACTTGTAAAAAGGAAATTTTGCTCGACATATGCTTCGTCGGGCAAGTTTTAAATATATATATATATATATATATATTTTTAAATTTGATTAATTATATATAATTAATATGGATATATATTTAAATAAATACAATTAAAATAATAATAGAAATTATATAAAAATTAAAATGATATATATAATTAAATTTAGTATTTTTACATAATTTAAAATAAAAAAACATCTAGAAAAAACTAATCAGTCGGTCACAAGTCGGGGTGGGCAGGGAGATCAGCATCATAGGCGGGCTGTCGAATCAGGTCTTGCGACTGCGAGTCAAGGCCATTCAGCTCACGCTCGCCTATTTGGGTGAACAGGAAGGCGAGCTGGAATTGAATTTGCTCGTTTTGGGCCTAGATGCATGTGCTTTGAGCCTTGATCTCAACTTGGATGGTCTCCACATTTTCCTTCAGATGTGAGACGTCATCGGAACTGGCTCCCTCGGAAGAACTCGAAGACTGGCACGAGACATCCCGAACGAGTCCTTCCCATGCGCCCTAGACAACCTTCTTGGGACGCCTACCCAATTTCCATTCGAGGATGGCGATCGACCTCCCAGGATCCAGACTTTTTGAATTTTCGTGAAATAAATGTTTGCTGGTTACAGATCAACCTGGAAAAGTCTACAAAGCAACAAGTTTGGTTCAATTGATATGCGAACGAGTAAATTTGAATAATCAGACAGTTCAGTTCTTGATAGGACGTGCCGAGACCTCACCCGTTGAAAATCGTGATAGTTTGAGGAATTAAAGTCGTCGAATAAATAACAAACGTTTTGTTACAGTCTATTCGTTGTGCACCATTACCTAATCGGGATATATACATCTGATCAAATTTCTTCCAAGCCTCTCCATCGACAGGATGCCTCAATGAATCGTCATCAATGCGTTCATCCTTGTGCCACCTCATACCCCGGGCTGTGTGAGATGACATGAAGAATCTTTGTAACCTTAGCTACAATGGAAAATAATATTAAGCGCATCCTTCGTTATGTTAAGGGTACTCTTGATTTTGGCCTCAACTATGTATCGGGTCCTCTTCAACTTCAGGAGTTCTCAGATGCCGATTGGGATGGAGATCTCAACACGCGACGCTCTACATCTAGTCATGTTATTTTCTTAGGTCGCAATCCTGTCTTATGGGGAGCTAAGAAACAACACACTGTTTATCGTTCTTTTGCAGAGGCCGAGTACCCTGCCTTGGCTAACACAACTTGCGAGTTACAATGGATCATGTACTTGCTGCAGGACCTTCGTTACACCTTCCTCGCTCTTCGTTGACCTGGTGTGACAATATCTCGGCCATTCAGATGGCCCATAATCCTGTATTTCACGGTCGCACCAAGCATGTTGAGATCGACGTGCATTACATCCGTGAACGTGTTGAGGATCGCACCCTTCTCCTAGCACATGTTTGCTCCCGGAATCAACTAGCTAATGTGATGGCACATGACCTACATACTCCCAAGTTTGAATTCTATCGCTCCACTCTGATGCTTCGCCCATCTAGCATCAGCTTGCAGGGAGCTGTTGGATAGTGTTGTTTAGATAGCTGGTTGTTCTTTAAGTTAGTTATAACAGCTGGCTCTATCTATCACACAGTTAGCAAACCGTTAGAGGTTGTTAGTATTTGTTTGTCAGTTGAAGGTTTGTAATATATATATTCTCTTGTAAAGCATAATATGTTGTGTGTAGAAATATCTGAATCAATGAATCTTATTTATTTCTTCGTCCCTGCCTATCTTTCTTCATCTCTAACCTCTCTCAACTCATAATCAAAATCCAAGAACTATATTATCTAACAAAAAGTACACGTACCAATACTGGTAGCTAGAGATCTCAACTACAGTGGATGTGTTAAGCCTCTTTTGGTCATTTGATCGCTAACCAATTAAGAAATTGATTTTGTTGTGAAATCTTAATTAATTTTCTTTATATGTATACCCTTTTTATGTTGGTTGTAGTTACTTATACGGTTATACCTTGAGATTTTGGTGCATATATATGATTGAGTTGAATTCTTCGTAAGTTTTAAGATATGCCTAAAGTTAATGTTATCTCGAAATTCGAAGTGAATGACTTTTATATTTTGTGGTCACTCAACATATTTTTTCAAGTACACATATATATTACGGCAACCACAAATTTATGAGGAAACAAAAAGATACACTAATATCGTTTCATCATAACATGTTTTTGGAGACCGGGAACGTGTGTGTTCATAATGTAGTCTTCCCAGTCGATGCATTTCGGATTGAAATTAAACCCATCGGCTTCGACAAAACTCTCCCGTGTTATCCTTCGCAACTCCTCAGTATTGCTATCATCGAAGCTACATTTTAAGGACATGCTTGCATTAATATTATTATTAACTTCAAGCGTGATAAATGTACGTGATGAAAAATATGGATGTTAATTGAATTAATCAACAAAAATAAATAGCATACGTACATGCCCTTGAATAGCATGTATGGCTCGTATAGCTCCACCAAGCGCATCACCAATCTGAGTTTCTGATTGTAGCTGTCATATATGTCTTGGAAATATTGCCCACATGCTTTATTCACGAATTTTAAACCCTAATTGAGAAAGAAGAATGAAAGGAAGCATAATTAAGGAATTTTTAATGAATATTAATTTATTTCCTAACGAGTGATGAGACGGTATTCGTACACTAATTTACTGATAACTTCTCCGATATATATAGTCCAAGTATGAATTGTCAGTAAATATTGTGTCCGACTAACCGCCTTAATGGTGAAATAACAAACCTCCAAAGGTAACATGAAGCGGATTTGCATATACATGCGAAAGGTAGCCATGGTGGTGAACACGGTGCCCTTGACAACCTTTACAGGTTTTCCATTATCCTTGTTAACCCATGGATTTTTGGTGAAATATTGGAAGAGCATATTGTGAATTTGAGAGAAAATTATAGGGTTCCTTGATGAGGTTCCCACATGGTAAATGATGCTACAAGATCGATTTGCATTAGCCACCATGGCTGCAATTATTGAATTTACCACCATGTCAACAGGGATCTGCATAATTTCAAACATAATTAAAAGAAAATTAATTTGGTTAACTAGTCAAAATTAAATTTATTTACGTTAAAAAAAAAAACTCACCATATCAAATACTGACAAAGGATCGAAGACTAAACAAGTCAACTTTCCTTTACAATAACCAGCAATTACGCTATCAATGGTCCTATAACAGTAACAAAACGCGTATGTATTATTATTATGAACAGCTAGTTCTAAGCTTGGGGGATGATTATATTCAATTCACAAAAAAAAACCTCAAGTTAAAATACTTTGCGTGCTTTTTACCTGAATCCTTGGACCCAACCTGGGAAAGGTTCCTTGTAAGTACTGGTAACGACAGTTGGACGTAGAATGACGATGGATAGATTATCTTTTGATTTTTGTAGTAGAACTTCTCCCATCGCTTTTGTAAATACATAGGTGTTTGGCCATCCATAAGAGTTAGCCCTGTTCATTGATAATGTAAGAAAGAATAATCAATATATAATTTGATCATTTTAACATGTTTGAATGAAAACTTGAAGACTTGCCTTTCAATTCCAAAGTCCTTCATTGTGGTTGTAATAACTTCCTTTGTGGCATCTTGCGCTTTTAATGCCTTCAATTTTTCCTCCACCAGTTTTTTCTCTTGCATTTTGAAATCAAAGTTGATCCTTTCCTTTACCATAGCATCCATGCACGATGAGTCTTCTAATATCACTCCTTCCCTCTTTCCACACACATAAGCTGAAAAGCAATATTCAACATCAGCTAAACAAAAAGAGGAAATTAAACAAAATATTTAAGGCCCTTTAATTAAGTTAAGGAAGGTAGGTAAATATTGTGGGCCAGGCTGCGGCCAACCATGTATTGAAGAGGTATGGTAGAGTAGGTGGTATCTTTTAATGTACGTGGCTGTGGCATCATGAACGTGAGCGTACCCCCCATAATGCATTTAACAGCTTAGCCAAATGGATTTATACCCACACCAAAAGTTATGGTTGAAAGTAATAAATTGAGAAAGATAATCATTAAAAAAGAAAATGCTAACCAGTCGACACGTGGAGCAGCATCTCTAGCTTTGGACATTTCTTTGCAAAGCTCAATACATGATGAACTCCAAATGTATTGACAGCCAATGCAATATCATATCTGCATAGTGAAAACCAAACATCTGGGTATTACAACAGATATATTTAAAAATTTATTATTTTAGCATTATGAGAATATAGGCGATATTTACCTCTCTTTCTTACATTCTCGTTCCATCATTTTGATTTATTAAATAATATTTATATGTATAGTACCTTCTTGTACTAATTTTTCGTTCATTTTTTAAATCATAATATCAAAATCATCTTTGTAAAAAATAAATAAGATTGGTAGTCGTTCAATCATTCATATGTATTAAATAAATGAATATCATGTTAAAAATCCATTTAGGACCAATATATGAATGACTAAACGATTTTCAATTTTATTGGTTTTTTTTTTACAGAAATGATATTGATATGATAATTTACATGACGATTTTCAATATATAATTTGAACCACTCATTTTCTAAATCATCAGCTCAAACTCATCTCTGTTAAAATTCAACAAGATTTGATATCTTTGGCCATTTATTGCACATTTCTAATTACTTGAATTCTTTCACCGCCCAAGTCTTATGATTGTTAAAAAAAAACTTTAATAGTAGGATATTCACTGTTAAGTAAAATAATTGGCAGGAGAATAGGAATGCAATTTAAAATACACAATGCTGCCTATTGGTCAGTACCTTTCGTCAAAATTGGTAGTTCCAGCTGAATTAAGTATGATATCGATTTCATTGCACATTTCTTCACGGATGAACTCTTTCACCCCCAAGTCTTCGTACGCTACGTCTCCGGCGACAGCCACAACTTTTTCTGTAATAAACGAATCAAACTTGGCACCCCATTTCTTCCTCAGAACCCTGAACAACTCCTTCCCTATGATCTTAAATTTCATGGAAAAAATAATAATAATTAATATTTAATAACAGTATTATTAATTATATATTACCATTGCAAATATATATACATGACAATGCAAAAAAACCTCATTAGTCATGCGTTCAGAGGCTGAGTTGGAATCGGAAGCTCTTATAAGAAGATAGATCTTTTTCACATCTGGTTGAACCCTCAGAATTTTCTCCACAAATACTGCATGAATATAGTATAAATATATTCGGTAACTTCACGTGACAGTGTTACAATGTCATGAATTATATACGGGGAGAGAGAGAGAGAGAGAGAGAGAGAGAGAGAGAGAGAGAGAGAGAGAGAGAGAGAGAGAGAGAGAGAGAGCACCCATTGCAAGGAAGCCAGTGGCTCCAGTCACCAAAATGGTCTTGTTCTGCAAATACCCTAGTATGCTGGCCATCTCCATTAATCTAGCAGGAAAATATAGCTAGAGGTATATATATAGATATGTATATATATAGGGTTTGTTGTTTTTCTTGTTTGATAAAGATCGAGGGAAATGTGTAGGTCTTTATTTCTTCTTTCTTTCTTGGTTGATCGAGGAGCTTCAACTGAAAGTAGTGATCATAAATAGGAGCAAGTATTTGACTATTTATAGAGCCAAAAAATTCTGTCAAGACTTTGTTGAGAGAGAGTTTACACTAGACGGCCCGGGCCATGTCGATCGTTATTGTTTTCTGGCTGCTTCCTACATGCCACCGTCCACTTTTCTTAATTTAAAGCTTCCAATTTTCATGGCATCCAATTCATTTAATTTAAAGTTAGGTATAAGGCCCTTCACCGTCAATGAAAATTAAAGTTGACACTTATATATTTACATTTACCAGTCGATGGAATTTCAAGTTTAAGTTTGGTCAGCTTGTGCGTTGGTTTGATTTTTTGTATAAATGATCTTAAAATAATAATTTAGAATGAATAATTCTGATTATAATATATCATATAGATAATTAGATAAATAAATAAAATAGAATTAAAAGGTTCTTAAAAGAATGGAATCTAAATGACACGTCCCATCCCAATCCCCTCCGGATTACAAGGATGAGACATGCTCCCACCTAACTCACGTACGTATGACACAAAAGTCAGACACCCATCTAACCTCCATGTAACACGTAAGCTAGATAAGGGATACTCAGGCTAACCATCCAACCGGCTTCTAGAGTGCGCAGAAACAGTGGTGGAATGTGTGATGTCTCGGTCTCATCAGCAGCCTGCACCGTATCAACCTGAAGGGCAGTAAAAACCAGAAAAAGATTGTGAGTGGACGAAAATAAATAAGTTCGTAAAACATTTTATAAAAAAAAACATTTTCGTCCTTCACGTAAAAACAATGCATGCATTCGAAAACCATTTTATTTCTCATGTAATAAAATGTTTATAAAACCAAAAAACCAACAGAATTGGTTTTTCTCAAATCACTGGGCCTCAGCCCAAAACTATAAATCAAAATCAAGTGTAAAACTGTAAATCCAATCATATGAGTCACTGCCCAAAACCATATGAAAATCATCATCATATCACGTAAGTCCAAATCTCATATCAATCAATTGAACCTGCTGGATCACATCCGAGTCTTTAAACTCAATATATATCCGAGTCTTTAAACTCAACAGGCCTTTCTCGAGTCTTTAAACTCACGAGTCTTTAAACTCAATAATAGGCCTCCGGGGGAAATCAATAACCGAGTCTTTAAACTCAAATAACATATCCAGGCCCGCCCCCGTCACAATCAATCACCGGGTCCTTAAACCCAAATTCGGATCTAGCAAATCCAATTCAAAACCATTTTATTAAATCCAAATCCATAAATCTATTTCCAAATCCGAATCGAAAATCACCATTTCGAAACACGAATCTAAATCAGAAATCACATTAAAACCAGAATCTGCAATCATATTTTATCAAAATGGGACTCATGCCCGAATTCATCTTTCAATCCAAAATCATGTCATCAAATCCACAATCGAAACACAATACGTATAAACAGTATAAAATCATCCATCAAACCATAATCAAGACATAGTATAAAATTCGATTCTCAAAAAACGTACAAATACGGTAAATCACATCGAAATACGTGCAAATATGTAAATCATAATATCGCAATCATAAGCATAGAAATCACATATATAGAAAACATATAAAACAGTTATGCATGCATTATAATTTAGAAAGTAAAGTCCACTCACAAACCGTCCTAACTGCTTTTTCGATACGCGCGCCAACAGCTTTCCCAATTAATCCACCATCACCGGACTTTCCGAACCTGTCCATATCACACTTGAAGGTCACTAATACTCCCAATAACCTCTCATTAAATCCCCGTAATTTTTTTCGGATTTTTAAACCTTTTTAACATAAACTTTAAACCTTCGGACACTCAGAACTACCCCGAAACGATGTCTGATCGATTCGAAACCAATCCCAAAATATTCGTTACATCGAAAGGATAAAAACATGTGTTGACCATGACTAGAAATACGGGCCCACGTGTAAGACCCGTGTCCTGGAGGGAACGGTGAACAATCCCACATTCCTGCGAGGGGGGAATGGTCTGGGAAGGGAATGGTGGTGTGCCTTAAAGGTGTAGGCACACACCTATCTAGCATGAGGCCTTTTGGGAGCTCAGTGGCTTTGGGAGGGATTGGAACCCCAAAGTTAAGCGAGTTGAGGCTGGTGCAATTCCATGATGGGTGACCCCCTGGGAAGTTGCACCGTGAGCTCCCGAAAACAAAACTGTGAGGGCAAGGGCAAGGAGGCCCAAAGTGGAAAATATCGTGCTAGATGAGTTGGGACCTGACAGAGGAGGGTCGGGTCTTGACAGAATGGTATCAGAGCCAGACCCCAACTGGGAAGTGTGTCAGCGAGGACGCTGGGCCCTAAGGGGGGTGGATTGTAAGACCCGTGTCCTGGAGGGAACGGTGAACAATCCCACATTCATGCGAGGGGGAATGGTCTGGGAAGGGAATGGTGGTGTGCCTTAAAGGTGTAGGCACACACCTATCTAGCATGAGGCCTTTTGGGAGCTCAGTGGCTTTGGGGGGGATTGGAACCCCAAAGTTAAGCGAGTTGAGGCTGGTGCAATTCCATGATGGGTGACCCCCTAGGAAGTTGCACCGTGAGCTCCCGAAAACAAAACCGTGAGGGCAAGGGCAAGGAGGCCCAAAGCGGACAATATCGTGCTAGATGAGTCGGGACCTGACAAAGGAGGGTCGGGTGTTGTGGTCAGCATGCTAGACTAGAGATTAGTACTAGTTACTTTTTGAGTTTAAGGATAATGTTATCTGATCTATGCCTCTTGACAGTTGGTTATGCCTCCAAGGAGGATTCCTCATACACGAACTGACGAGGATCTGGAAAGGGAGATGGAATGCGCAAGCATTGCGCAGGCTCGGCGTTTGGGAGCCACTCCTTTCAGCGGGGGATCAAACCCCGAAGATGCTCATGATTGGATAACCAAGTGGGAAAGGATCTTCACGGTGATGCACTGCCCTCCGGGCGAGCGGGTGACCTTGGCAGCCTTCTTACTGGAAGGAGGAACCTATCAGTGGTGGCACGGCCTCGAAATGTCTGGATGGTCTGTCCATACCACTACTTGGGAGGTTTTCCGTTCCCGATTTCTGGACCAGTACTACCCGCGATCGTTTTGCGCGACATGGGAGGCAGAGTTCCTGCGGCTGGAGCAGGGGGATATGTCCGTTTCGGACTACGAGCAGACTTTTGGGAAACTATCCCAGTTCACTGCATCATTCGTGAGCACGGAGGAGGACAAATGCAAGGTATGAGCTTGGACTCCGAGGGGAGATCCGGGCAAGTGTGCTGCTGCCACTCATGCTTCTCTGAGAGATATGGTCGATGCTGCGGTACGTGTCGAGGCCAATCGGGCGACACACCAGACACGACAGCCTTCGAGCGAGGGCGACGTCAGGATCGCCCACACCGTGGGCCATCAGGCCAAAAGAACAATAAGGGAGGGGGCTACAGGGGAGCACCCTCATCCTTTAAGGGTCGTGGCTGGTCGGGTCGACGTGGAGGCTCTCAAGGTAGAGGATCGGGATACAACTTTGGGCAGCGTTCATCATGGAGCGGTGCTTCTGGTGGGCATTCGGACAGGCCGAGGCCTGTAAACTGTTTTGCTTGTGGAGAAGAGGTCCACTATGCCTGTGATTGCCCGCTGTTGTCCAAGAGCAATGACGCTGGGGGCTCTAGTGTGGTGCAGAGCACGGCTTCCCACACTAACGGAGGTCGAGGTCAGGGAGGTGACTGTGGTGCTGGGCGTGGCGCGCACGGGCACGGACGGAATGGAGGGCCTAGGGCTCAAGTGTTTGCAGTGACCCAGCAGCAGGCGAAGACTGCCCCAGGCGTGGTTACAGGTACACCACATATCTTAAACCTTCTTGTACGTGTATTGATGGATGTGGGGGCTACACATTCTTTTATTTCGAAGAGTTGTGCTGGTATGCTTGATTGTGTGGTATCAGCCTTAGATTGTGAGATGGGTGTTGGCACCCCGATGGGCATCGTGTACCTTGTGAATCAGGTGATTCGGAGGTGCCCGGTGAGAATTGAGGATGTGGATTTACCAGTGGATTTAATTATTCTGGACATCCACGACTTCGATGTAATTTTGGGGATGGATTGGCTATCGGAGCATGGGTCGCTCATCGATTGCTGTAGCAAGCAAGTGATTTTGCGAAGCCCGGGTTTGCTGGAGGTTATCTTTCAGGGGGAGCGTGACGGTTCACCTCCTAAAGTGATTTCTTCACTTACTGCTACCAAACTTCTACGGAAGGGATGCTAGGGTTATCTGGCGCATGTCGTGTCGGAGCAGGTTGACACTCCGGGTATCGACGAGATACCGGTGGTACGTGAGTTTCCGGATGTGTTCCCGGAAGACTTACCTGGATTACCGCCATCGCGGGAGATCGAGTTTACGATTGAACTACTCCCTGGTACCCGACCTATATCCCAGGCACCATACCGAATGGCGTCGGCCGAGTTACGAGAACTCAAAACTCAATTGCAGGAGTTGGTGGATTTGGGATACGTCCGACCGAGTACTTCACCGTGGGGAGCACCAGTGTTGTTCATGAAGAAGAAGAAGGGGAGTCTCCGTTTGTGCATTGACTATCGACAACTCAACAAGGTGACACTGAGGAACTAGTATCCTCTCCCCAGGATCGATGACCTTTTTGACCAGTTGCGGAGAGCACAGTGCTTCTCGAAGATTGATTTGCGGTCTGGGTATCACCAACTGAGGATTTCGGAGGAGGATATACCGAAAACTGCTTTTCGAACACGTTACGGACACTACGAGTTCCTTGTGATGCCTTTTGGTTTGACGAATGCTTCGGCATCATTCATGGATCTGATGAACCGGGTCTTCAGAATCTATTTGGATAAATTCGTGATTGTGTTCATCGATGATATCTTGGTGTACTCAAGGAGTGCCCGAGCACATGAGGAACATCTACGGTTGGTGTTGGAGAAGCTGAGACAAGAACAGTTGTACGCCAAGCTGAGCAAGTGTCAGTTTTGGCTGAGCAGTATTGGTTTTTTGGGACATGTGATATCAACGGATGGGATTAGCGTGGATCCCCAGAAAACAGAAGCGGTGACCAACTGGGCTAGACCGACAACAGTAACGGACGTGCGGAGTTTTGTCGGGTTAGCAGGTTACTACCGAAGATTTGTGGAGGGTTTCTCCAAAAGTGCTGCACCGTTGACTCGATTGAGTCGGAAGGGAGTAAAGTTTATTTGGGATGAGCAGTGTGATCAGAGTTTTCAAGAGTTGAAGGATCGATTGACCACTACACCTGTCCTTGCATTGCCGGATGACAGTGGAGAATTCGTGGTCTTTAGTGACGCATCACTACAAGGTTTGGGCTGCTTGTTGATGCAGACTGGCAAGGTTATCGCCTAAGCATCCCTGCAGCTAAAGACTCATGAGTTGAACTACCCCACCCATGATTTGGAGTTAGCAGCGGTGCTTCATGCTCTAAAAATCTGGAGACATTACCTATTCGGCGCAACGTGCCGGATATACACCGACCACCAGAGCCTAAAGTACCTATTCACTCATAAAGAGCTTAACATGAGACAACGGAGATGGTTAGAGTTGCTGAAGGATTATGACTGTACAATTGAGTACCATCCAGGTAAGGCCAACATGGTGGCAGATGCACTCAGCAGGATGTCAGCGGGATCTGTTGCACACATGGGGATGGTGTATCTTCCTTTGCTGGTGGAACTCCGGAAGGCGGGAGTTATTTTGGATATAGATGAGCTTGGAGCTTTGTTGGCCAGCTTTCATGTACCACCAGTGCTGATTGATCGGATCATCGAAGCACAACTTCAGGATCCGATACTCTGTATTTACAGGATTGAGAGTTACGGGCAGAGTTACGGGATGATGGAGCACTTTTGAAGTTGGGTCGTTTGTGTGTACCTGCAGTGGCAGAGTTAAGGGCCGAGATTCTTGAGGAGGCCCATAGTTCGGCTTATGATATGCATCCGGGAGGTACAAAGATGTACCGTACCCTCCGGAGCCATTATTGATGGCCAGGAATGAAGAAGGATATTGCAGAGTTCGTGGGCAGATGCTTAACCTGTCAGCAGGTTAAGGCGGAATGACAGAGACCTTATGGGGCTATGCAGCCACTTCCGATTCCCGAGTGGAAGTGGGATCACATCACCATGGACTTCATCTTTAAGTTACCAAGGACTCAGAGTGGAGTTGACGGAGTGTGGGTGATCGTGGACCGGTTAACCAAGTCAGCCCATTTTCT
The DNA here is from genome assembly GCA_032719365.1 of Prinsepia uniflora. Classification (NCBI taxonomy): domain Eukaryota; kingdom Viridiplantae; phylum Streptophyta; class Magnoliopsida; order Rosales; family Rosaceae; genus Prinsepia; species Prinsepia uniflora. The sequence continues at coordinate 8,082,851 of CM064862.1, read as the reverse complement.
GCCGGTTCAGGAGACTTATAAACCTAACCGACTGGCTCAATTGTTCGTAAAAGAAATCATACGATTGCATGGTACGCCAGAATCGATCGTGTCCGATCGTGATCCGCGTTTCACTTCCAGGTTCTGGCGGAGTTTGCAAACTACTTTGGGAACAACCCTACGTTTCAGTACTGCGTTCCATCCACAGACCGATGAACAGTCTGAACGGACCATTCAGACCCTGGAGGACATGATGAGGTCCTGTGTGTTACAGTTTCAGGACTCATGGGATACTCATTTGCCATTGATGGAATTCGCTTACAACAACAACTATCAGACAAGTATCGGGATGGCACCCTATGAGGCACTGTATGGTCGACAGTGCAGGACACCTATCTGCTGGATGGAGATAGAGGAATGAGCGGCTGTAGGGCCAGAATTGATGGACTTAACCCTGGAAACTGTTCGTGTTATCAAGGAAAGATTGAAGGCGGCACAAGATCGCCAAAAGAGTTATCCCGATCGACGGATTCGAGACTTGGAATTTGAAGTGGGAGATTTTGTCTTCCTGAAATTATCTCCGTGGAAAGGGATTATCCGTTTTGGTCGACGGGGGAAACTGAGTCCGCGTTTTATCGGACCATATGAGATTGTGGAAAGGATTGGCAGGGTTGCTTACAGATTGGCGCTACCTCCAGAACTTTCTAGAGTTCACGATGTTTTCCACGTATCGATGTTGCGGAAGTACGTACATGATGCTTCTCATGTACTGGAGGAACAACCTATTGAACTCTGAGAGGATTTGAGCTTTGAGGAGCAACCAGTACAGATTTTGGATCGGAAGGACAAGGTACTACGTCGGAAGACGATCCCTCTCGTGAGGATTCTCTGGATAAACCAGAATGTGGAAGAAGCCACATGGGAGCCCGAGGCTCAGATGCGAGAGCAATTTCCTTATTTGTTTCTTTGAAATTTTGGGACGAAATTTCTTAAGGGGGAAAGGTTGTAACACCCCGGAAATTCAAGGATTTTAATATTGTAATTTAATGTATGAATTGACGTTTTTACCCCGGTGAATTGTATTACCAATTTGTTGACTTTTTGATTGGTGAGTCAAACGGACTTTGACCAATGACCGTGACGTAGTTCGGGACGTCACGAGTCCATAGACAAGTGGCACGTCCAATTCGGACGATCAGGGAAAAAGTTATGACTATCGGAAGTTCAGGGGCATTACCGTAATTTGGACGTTTGGGGTGAAAATGTTGACTTTTCGTTTGGAAACTAATTTTCACATGACTCAAGGACCGTTAGGTAGGTCTCGATGCCCTGAGTCCGTAGACAGGCGGCACGCCGAAATCGGACTTCGTACGAGGAAGTTATGGTCAGAAACGTGAAATTGGGAGGTTTGCGTCTTGGTAATCGTGTCGAATATTTTATTATGATATTATGATTGGAGGACACCTGGATGAGTGACAAGTGTCACTCATCCATTGGCTAGATTGGATCAGCTCCACTATGTGATTATTTAGAATTTAATCTACCTTTTAATCCCAGCCACTCATCAAAAGTTCCCAGATTTCCTCTCAGCCTTTGATCTCATTTTCCCAGATTGAATTTGGACCGTCCATTTCCTTTCCCTCCATTCTATATATTTTCCTAACCCGACACACACACATACTTTCCATTCAATCAACACACCCTCATTGCACCCATTCTCTGTGTCTGTGTGTGAGAGACTCACTGGTGAGGCTGAGAGACAGCGGTGAACGGCGGCAGACGGCGGCGAGGTAGGCTGTTGCTAACCCGAAACTGTTTAAAAACTCATAATTTGGAAGCTTGATTTCCAGTGTGTTGTCGAGTTCTATTGACCCTAATCGACTCTCTGGACTATTAGGAACCTCTAGGGCTTGGTTTCGTGGGCTGAGGTGACCTGAACGAAGGTTAAACTGCGACGGGAACCCATACTCTGTTCATCGAGGTAAGCCTTCGATCCAGTCTCTGTTTAATGATTTTAATTAGATAGAACTCTTACTGGGATTGTGATGAACACTTAGGAAGAAATTAGACATAAAATGGTTGAGAATTGGAGGATTGGTGACCGGGTCAGATCGCGGGTCTGATCGACCCAGTTGCAGAGGAACGGGTTGACCCGTCAGGAGGACATGGGTGATGACGTAGCACCCTGTCAGACATGTTAGGTGAAGTGGACCACTCTTCATCCGACACGTGTCACATGTTAGTGCACAGTCAGCATTGACATGTCAGTGACGTGGCCCAATCAGGGACTGCCACGTGTCACTAACATGTCAGTGACGTGGACCAGTGACGTGCTGACACGTGGCACATGTCAGATCTGACACGTGGCTTGAAAGATCATTGATGTCGACCAATCAGGTGTTAACACGTCGCACCTGTCAGAGTCTGACACGTTAGACCTGACAGCTGTCAAATGACGTCAGCATGAACTGTTCCTGCGTTGACCAGATCGTTGACCAGCGCGTGTGGCCGCGTGTGAACAGTATTTTTGGTGGGACCACCACCATTCTTTAGGTTTCGACGATCCGGATCCAATGGCGGTGGTTTCGGGTCGATCGGAGATCATTAAATTGGTCAAAATGAGGTTTATTGCCTCGGGAAGCGCGTTCGGGCGGCTTTTCCGGGCCGGTTTCAGTCTAGGGTTTCATGGTTGAATGTTAGGGGTTTATATATACCTTTATGTATACTTTGGACAGTACAGGGATTGTACAATTGTACTAGGTCAAGGGTATATGTTCGGTTTTTAGCAGGATTGTACTGTGAGTGGGCCCGATTTCATTAAACCCTTGCATGCTTAAATGTTTTCTGTTTTACTTATATATTCACATGCTGGACTCAAGAAATGGTTTTGATGATATTGAAATTATGGTTATGGCACGTTTCACGGTATTTAGGTTTGAGACCCGTTTGATGAAACTTAAAGATCGGTTTGAATTTTATCTATGTATATATATGTTTTGCATGTGGATATCAATAAAATGTATTACTGCACTGTATAGATCCATTCTTATGATACTGTGTCCTCCGGATATGGTACCTCGGAGTGGTCATGGCACATTGCCTGCGAGGGGTCATTCTACGGAGGAACCGGACCGTAAAATGACTCAGGAGCAGGATTGCTCATTTGACGTCAGGGACGTCGAGCGTCTAGGACGCTAGGCATTTGAGATGCCGTACCCAGACAGGGTTCGGGGATTGGATTCGGGATTGAGACCCCAAGTGGCACGCCTAGCCTTGAGACTGTGACCTTATTGGACGTCAGGGACGTCAGACATTTGGGATGTCAGGATCGGAGCGTATAGTGCAGTGGCTAAAATTATCTTATGATTTTATTACTTGCCTTATGGTTCATATTATATGATTTATAGTTGAAAATTCTGATGCATGCATGTTTGGAAAACGAAGGGGCAAATTATATGTTTTACTTATTAAACGATTTTATAAACTTGAGTTTTGGCCCACTCACCCTTAATGTTTTAGTAACCCCTCCAGGCTATGCTACTGAGGTAGAGGAGGAACCAGAGGCTGAGGCATAGATCCACTTCTACGTACCTGAACCCCTGTTGGGTGGTTTACCCGCAGGTTTATTTTAGAGTCGTGCTCAGAATTTGTAATTTGGTTTTCATCCCTTGTCTGACATCTGTTAAATTTGGATTTGATTTATAACTCTATTCGGTTATTTATTAATTTGAATGTTTGAGGTTAAAATTGGTATGTTATTTTGGGTGTCAGACGGGAGCAGGGCACGTCCCCTTGTGGTCCCCGTGGGATCGGGACGGGTCCTGTCACCACCCACCCTCACACGCCGCCCAAAGTCCCTGCGTGTGAAACCCACGCACCTGCTACAGTGTCATCCATGTCCTCTAGTGAACTCGGTTTAGGCCGGTTCACTGTAATTCCGATTCGACCGGACTGACAAGACCGGTTCTCAACCATTTCTAACCCGTTTTTAATCCTTTCAATTCCTACACTTTCTTCCTTTCATTTCTAATCGATTCACGACTTCAAAACATGAAATTCAAGTCCAGAAATTACCTTCTCGATCAAGGATCAAAATCCAATTTTTCCTCCTTTGTGTTCTCGTGATTCCGGCCACCTCCATCCACAGTTCCAAGCTTAACAGCTTCGTATCGACCTCCAGAACTTCATCCCAGCAACCAATTTGATCAACAATCACTAGAATTCAAATTTCCATTTTTGAATTCAAAACAAGACTTTTCACGATTTCTCACCTCATATTCGCCGTCGTTGCTCTGCCGTGGCCACCATCCTCATCGTCCAAGTCCATTTTCCATCTTTCATGCACAAAGCACAGGCAATCGATGAAGATCGAAGGGACATCATGGGTGGGTTTCACGGTTGCACTCACTCACACACACTCGATCACTCTATTTCTCGATCGAAACCGTGCAGCCATTTTAAACACTTATGAGGCAGTGATACCTAACTCGACAGACTTCCTAAAAATGGACAAGTGTCCTAATCCAATTGGGCACACTTCCCAATGCATAGGGAAAAAAGACCAAAATGCCCTTTGCACCAAATTACCAAAATACCCCTACATTTTCGAGTCTCATAACTTTTCCGTCGAATGTCAAAATTGGACGTGCCGCCTATTTACGACCTCGTGATGTCCCGACTTACGTCATAGTCATCGGCCAAATTCCGTTTGACCACTCGAATCAAAAGTCAACGTTTCGCCCATTCCTAGGGGTAAAATGGTCATTCTGCACCGTCCGTCTGAAATCACGCGACTAATCACCGATTAATCCCACTAATCCTCATTAATCACTAATCTAATCCTGTAATTCGGGACGAGACGTTACAACCTTCCCTCCTTAAAGAATTTCGTCCCCGAAATTCCGACCATCGCATGTCCACAACACGTAGTGGCCATCCAACATATCTCACACCTGAGCCTTATATCCGGTGTACGCCTCCTGACAATCTGCTGTTATGCTGACACACCCTCCTTGTAGGGTAAGAGTACCTTGACTAGTCATCACTCAGACTGATATACTTATGCTCGCCCATTTCTAGGGGCAAAACAGTCATTTCACACCGTCCGTTCGAAATCACGCGACTAATCACCGATTAATCCCACTAATCCTCATTAATCACTAGTCTAATCTCGCAATTCGGGATGGGACGTTACACTAAATATTATCCAAAAATAAAAATACTAGAATTCATAGCACACTATCGCAATAATTATTTAACAAAAAATGAACTCATAGTTGAAAAATTGTAATGTCATTTTCTATCATTTGAGAAATGACGAGAAAATTTTATTTGCTAATCTAGTCGAACCAATATGTATGGCAAAAGATTCAAATAAAATATGATTCTAGGGATTTTTTTTTTGTTAACAAGGGATCTTTAAGCGAGATATGTAAAGATTGCATTAACTACTAGGTACACTATTGGAAGTCTATAATTATATATATATATATATAGCATAGACATTACTTGCATTCTACTCTTTGAAGAGTCCCTTATTACACTCTTTCTAGTTATTGAATTATCCTTGCATATATAATATAATCATAACAGATCATATTCTAAATCATCATTTCAAAATCAATTCTACAAAAAAAAAACCAAAAAAACAAAAAACAAAAAACAAAATTGGAGGTGACTAGCTAGTTTAATCATTCCTACTAACTATCAAAATATTGAAAATCATTTAATCATTTTAAAATCTATCTCACACATGTTCAAATTTACTTTTTTTTTTGTTTTATTTTAAAAATTAAGAATATAAAAGATATATTTTCAAAAAATAATGTGTGTAGGTAACTCCCCACTCCCCTTATTTAGGTTTTCCTTAATTTTTTAAATTTGCATTTTGTAATTAATAATTTTTCCTTATTTAATACTGCTTAAAAAAAAATTTGTTAGCTAAGCTTGTTTTTAAGTTTTCAAAAACTAACCAAAAAGAGAAAATTGAAATGCTTCTCACCATATATATGTAGGGCTCATTTGGTGAATAAATTGAATTGGATAACTCATCAACACTACAAAGAAATATTGTTTGTTCGACAAAGGGGATCCGCCGAACAAACAACAGACTACACTGGGCCACATGTTTACCCGGCGCGTCTTCGCTGGGCTAACTTCATCGGGAAAAGGTGTGGCTCGACGAAGAATGCGATCAGCCGAGCCAAACCCCAGTCAACACCTTTTTTCCTGCTTAATGTTCAACGAGCAACGTCATCGGAAAATAGGAGGTCGAGTAGCTATATAAGCTTTGCCTAAAGGAGGTTCGTCGAGCAAGAAAACTTGGCCTGGCGGATGTGAGCGGGGCAAGTGTAAAGATGTAGACTTTGCCCGGCGCAACGTTCGTCGAGCAACGTAATCGGAAAATAGGAGGAGAAGCAACCAAATAAGCTTTGCTCGGAGGAGGTTCGTCGAGCAAGAAAACCTGGCTTGGCGGATGTGAGAGGGCTACATTTAAAATAGTTTTTTTATTAATTATTAAATATTGGAGTAATTATATCTATGTAATACTATATATTTAAATAAATGCAATTAATATTCAAACAACAAAAAAAATTTAGAATTAATAATAATTAAATGAAAATTAATTATAATATATATAAAAATAAATGAAATAGTTTTAAATAATTAAAAAAAAAACAAATAAAACTAAATGTTTGGTGGTGAGTGAGCATCATCCTGGGCAGGCTGTCGACTCGGGTCTAGCTAGGACTGTGAGCTAAGGCCATCCGGCTCACACTGACCTATTTGGATGAATAGCAGTGCAAGCTGGGCTTGAATTTGTGCATTCTGGGCCTGCATTTCCTAGTGTTGGGCCTCGAGGCGCGCATACCTAGCCTTAAACTCGTTATTCTTCGCTTGGAGGTTCTCCAAGTTGCCCCGCATCTGAGTGACCTCCTCAGGATTGACTCCCTAGGAAGGACTCGAGGATCGGCTCGAGACATTTCAAAAGAGCCCTCCTCCGGCGCCCCGAACAACTTTCCATGGTCGTCGACCGAAGTAGCTCTCCAAGATGCCAATCAACATCTCGAGATCTGGTAGCTGGTCTTGCAGCAAGACCTCAAGTTGTTGTTGAGTCTGGTGCACGTCCTTCACCATGGCCGCCTACAAAATGGAATAAAGTAATAATTATAAAATTACTTAATTAAAAATAATAAAATATTTAATAACCGCAAACGTTGAACTTACGTGAATAGCATAAGCTGCCTCATTGCTTCGCCCAACATATACCTTCCCCTAGGCTTCAACTTTTGGGAACACCGACCCAGCCGCACGACAGGCCTCATGCCGAGCTAACAAGGGGCGCGATCCCTCGTGGTTCTCAAATTTCATCTCTGTTCGGTTCGCCTTGTTGGCCTTTGATTTTACATGCACATTAGAAAAATAATTATTACTAATACGAAACTACGTAAATTAATATTCTCGATAAAGAAAGAAAAAGTTAACTTACTATAAACTAGTCCCTTGTCAAGTGGTCGCATAACCAAAACCACCCCTCCAGCTTGTCTCCATACATCTCCTCTAGAGGATGTGCCTTAGCCAGTTCATGCGACCCTCAGCGCTTGTAGTAGGTATAGAGCTCGAGCTTCCAGTTGAGATACCGCTTTTGCCAATGAAAGTTGATATGGTCCATTAGAACGATGTTGGTCTTATTTCATTCAAAATTAATCTGCAATCCAATATTAAAGTATGTTAAATTATTTTTAAAAAAAATAAAATTTCATACCCGTAAAGCAGACCAACAAGTTTCGAGCTCCGATTCGGATTAGGTTCTGAAGGTGTCAGCCTTCATCTTCAATTTGTTGCAAATAATCATACTTATTTCCCGCACCCGCAAAGTATGCACGTTGGGGTACTGTGAACCAAGTCGTTCCACCCACACAACTTGGATCTTATTTCCTGTCGACCTACATATTTGCTGGGACTTTAATCTCTTTTCGATGCCACGTGCTTTTATGGTACTTCCTGCAAATTCGATTCACATTAGTACATAATTTGAATAAAAAATAAATACAAATTTTAAATTCAATAAGATATTAAACTTACCCGATGAGATATGTGCATCGCCTCCATCTTAAACGTTAGCTCCAGTGACCTCGAGGGCAGTACGAGGTTGTTCTCATTTCGAGCTGGTACGACGTCTCACTGATCGGGGCTCTGGTATTACCCGATCGTCAGGAATAACTCTCGGGGAGTGCTGAGGAAGGATTTGGATAATCTGCTGATGCTAGGCCACTAGCAGATGATGGCTGCTCCGTCAGGGAAAGTACTAGTCCCAAGATGGATGATCTGTTGATGCTAGCCCATTAGCAGGTGGTTTTCTACATAAATGATCTTTGATGATCATGTTCGGGATACTTGAGGGCGTATGAAACCAATGACACTTAAACAAGACTACTATCTTACAGTTCGCATAAAATACCTTCACCACAATTAATAATTTACCGTAAAACCCCGTATCAATATTTACTACATCCCCCGGCACGAATACCCCATTATTTTGAGTAGATAACTTGTCATCTCGCTTTGCGCACACGAACTTAATTTCGGTAATGTAACAACCAACGTATATTTCTCCTCGAAATGGGTCAATTGCAAGCTGCATCAATTCTTTACAGAACTTGGGCGAGTTGTTAGCTCCCAACTGCATCATGTGATACGAAAACACGCAATGTTATCCTGGTTCATTTAAAAATAACTTGATACAATATTTCACTTACATGCACAGAAAACAATGCATCGTAACACAATATTTCACTTATTGTCAGCTCTCACCGTAAAATAATGCACATTTTTTCGTACATGCATGAATCTTCACATACCCTAACCAAGATCCTTCAAAAACTTATTCGAGTTATAATGATTTCTAGGGAGACTGTTATCTTCACGGAGCATTCAGATGATGATGTCCATCATGTGATCAAAATGTTTGTTCGTTTAATTATACTCAACTTTCATGTGTATCAATTCCAAAACTGCGCCTAGAACTGAAAAGGATTTACAACCAGGGTATAATTCGCGTTGAGCTTCTTTCAACAACATTTCGTAATAGAGATCTGACTTTTCGGGTTGAGACTTAGGGGCATCCTCATCCATATCATCAGATGCATGAGAAAAAATATCAATTAATATTTCAACAAATTGATCATTATCACACCGATTATCCTAATCACTATATTCTTGACAGTTTCCAGTGAACTGAAGATGTCAGTACAATTCTGTTCACTGTGATAAAACCAATTAGTGTAGTTATGTACGATCCCCTTCCGTGCCAGATTAATATGGACATCACTCAGCGACATCCAATGTCAGGACCCGTCCCACATCCCTCGAGATTAACGTGGGACACGCCTGATCCCGTCTGACACCACGTGTCTGACCAGGGAAAATTCCTTCTTTAGCCCTCGTCGAGGTTATCAGAGTACGTCAGGATCGTAGGAGGAGGAGTGTGATGTCTCGTCTCTGCTACAGCTCGCATCCGCGATCAACCTAAAGGGCATTAAAACATTAAAAGTCATGAGTGGACAAAACAATATTTTATTGAAAACATTTTCATACAAAGACATTTATGCCCTTCATAAATACATACGTATGCATTCAAAACCATTTATCAAACATTCATAAAAATCACTTGAAAACATTCTCAAAACCTTTTCAGGGGTTCATGCCCGGCCCCATAAACTATCATGACCCATAAATCCATTTGGGTCCCCGACCCGAAATCACAACTCAAAAACCATGAAACAATACATGTGGGAACTCAGCCCAAATCAACGTACGTGAGTCTCAGCCCAAAACCGTTCTCAGTGAAATACCAAAATATAGAATACGGGGTCTCCGCCCCCAATTCACAAAACCACATACGTACTCATACGTATAACTCATCCTCGGCTCTTCCGTGAAGATGCCAACTCGGCGCACACAACCCCTAGGGAACACATCCCCGATAAATGTCACGATTAATCATATCTATCTAGTGTGCACAATACTCGGGGTCTCACTCCGAGTCTTCTCCCAGGAATTCTCCATCTGGGAGGCTCAATCTCTGGATCTAGTCCGAGCTCTATCTCCGGATTTAGTCCACACATCTCTCCGGAATCTGGTCCGGGACCACAACATAAATCTTAACCCCCACTCTTGGAACGGGATCCCTATAGGGATACTCATTCTGGTCTGTGGATCGTGACTCTCCAGGTCGACGTTTGGAGGAGACCATATACTCATATGGAGGGTTTATAATCGTTTTCAAAACTCTTTCTTTCTTTCTCTAAATATTTCTCAACTGGGACTCACACCCGATTCATCTCAACAGGACTCCTCGAATCCGATTCAAATCCATTTCACAGGCCTCACCCTAAATCCTCAGTTCAACAGGGTCTCATGCCCAAATTCTCGTTTCACAAACCGAATTGGGACTCAAGCCCGATTTCACAATCAACAGGGCCTTAAGCCCGATATCCGAATAATTGGGCCCTAAGCTCGAACCATCAAGCAACGGGGCCTCAAGCTCGATACTACAGTCAAAGGGGCCTCCAGTCCGATATTACAACCAAATGGGCCTCAAGCTCGGATCATAAATCAACGGGACCTTCGGTCTGATCATATAACTCAAAGGGGCCCTCGGTCCGATTCCTCGTAAAATCAACTGGACTCCAAGTCCGAGAGTTTGTAAATCAATTGGGCCTCGTGCCCGATTTCATATTTCCAAATCCAAAACCAATTTATGAAACCCTCATTGAAAACCTATCACGTATAAGCATCATAAACCGAAAATCTGGAAATACGTGCAAATACGTAAATCCTAGGTTACCACAAACAAATGCACTCATGGCATCACAAAACATGTATTAAAACAATTATAAAACATTTATGCATGCATTGAATTCATAAAACAAGTCCACTCACAGACCGTCCAAAGCCGCGCCTCGATACGCGTTCCATAAGCGTCTCCCGGGCCAATCGTCGCCTCTGGGATTCCCAAACCTGTCCAAATTAATTTAGAGGGTTACTAACTACTTATATAACCCTTCACTAAAGCCCCGTAATTTTCCCAATTTTCTAACTATTTTTAAGCGCAAACCTAACCCTTCGGACGTCCCGAACAATATCGAAACGATGTCCGATTGACACGAAACCAGTCCCAAAATGTTCGTTACATCGAATAGATGATTTCGTGTGTTGAACACATCCCCAAATACCCTGCCATGGGCCGTCACGCGCCCCAGGTGTGGCCTGTGCGTGGGCCTCACGCGCCGGCGACTGTTCACTTTTTTCTCCACGCAGTCGACCAGTTCACCTGGTTTGGCTGGTCCAGTTGGACCGGCGTGACCGGTTCGGTGCTCCCCACTCCTCATTTTTCGTCCTTTTTCTACCTATTTAATCCTAAGCTTCCTAATATGATCCTAGGAACTTGTTTGGATGATCAAAATAAAGACAAACATAGAAAACCCATGGTTTGATTTTGAACCCCACGGTCCAAGATTTTCAAAATCTTCCCAGGCTTCCTCAGTCGTGAAACCTCATCAAAAACCTTCTCTAAACCCTCTAAGCAACCTAATAAACCCACTCTAAACAACTAAAACGGTCCATAACGTTACAAATCAAAAATAAGGGAAAATGAGCCAAAACCGATACCTTCACGGTTCCATGGCTGCCGTGCACGGTGGCCTGCGATCTTGCCACCACCATCATCAGTTCAATCTTCTCTCACTGTTTCCTTCATGGTTCAAGCTCATCAGAGAAGATTGGGGGGGTGTTGTGAGGGGTGGGTTGCACGGGTTAAGAGTTTTGGGGTTGGTTTGGATCAATGAAACAGATAAGGGAGGGGGTGCATGAATGTAAGGGAATGGGCAATGGATGAGTGACACTTGTCACTCATCCATTGGGCCAATTCAAAAAGATCTGGGCCCACATAAGTCTAAAAGTAATTCATCTCGTAAAACGTGTAATAGTGCACTCGAACTTCCGTGAACTGTAACTTTTTCGTCGAACGTTCGAATTCGACGTGTCATCTATCTACGGATTCGTATCGTCCCGATCTACGTAACGGTCCTTGACCCTTGGCCATTGGAACTCCCGGGTCAAAAGTCAACTATTTGATCCTATTCAACCAAATTACCAAAACGCCCCTGAACTTCTGAAAATCATAACTTCTTCCTCGGCGTGCCACCTGTCTATGAACTCGTGACATCACGAACTACGTCACAGTCATCGGTCAAAGTCCATTTGACTGCCTGAATGAAAAGTCAACGATTCGCCTATTCTAGGGGCAAAATCGTCATTTCACCCTGCTCGTTAGTTAATTCTTGTCTAATCCCCGATTAGCCTCCGTCATTAATCCTTAATTAATCCCGCTAATTCGGGACGGGTCGTCACATCCAACAATAGTTATTACATTTACTTTACGGACATAATATGCACTTTGGATCTAGCGACTATGTGCAAAAGTGATAAAGCTTTTTATCCCATCCAAATACTGATCAGAAGATCTATCTAACATTTACATCCAGCCTCTATTCATTATGCCTGCTTCCACAAAATAGAATCAATGTAAGTAGTTATTTATATAGTTTGTGACTCTATCCCATCCAAAATCCGCTCGTCTCCTTATGCCTCTGGTGATTTGGCCCTATCCCATTCAAGAGTGTATGTTCTGTGCTGTATAGTTTGTGACGTAAGAGGAGAAGTTTCGACCAAGGGAAATTTCGGAAACAACTCTCTACAGTTATCCAAATGCACGACTTAGATATTTTAAACGAATATCTAATATGCACTAGGAGAACAATGAGGGGATATAAACTGAATTTCCCACGATCCAAACCTAACCACATATACAGCAAACTATATAACATATAGTTATGCACTCCCAAACTGTCTTGATAAATGGACAATTCAAGAGTTAGTTTATCAATTCGATTCATTGACTCTCAAACAGGTCTAAAATTTTCTATCGAATTTCGTTATACAAAGTTAATCAACTCGATTAACTTCTCATTAACGAATAAATCATAATTCCCTAGCACAATTATATCTAAATTTCTAAGCATTTTCCACAATAAATCACAATTTTCAAACATAATTAAATACAAATTTTGAGCAAAATTAAATTGAGAGGAAAACACACATACCTTTTATAGTAATCCTTTAAATCATCCATAAATTACCGAAGACAAAAAATAATTTTAGCTTATAATAACAAATAAATATCAAAAAACAAAAAAGAAAAAATAAAATCATTAAACCTTAGATGAAGTAATGATGAAGTGATGATGAAGTGATGATGAATTGATGATGATATTATGTAAGGATGGTGAGAGTAAATAAGGAAGAAGATGAAGAAATGAATCTGTTATTTGAATAAATGCAAATTGGACTTTTTTCCGGCGAATGGTTCATCGGGTAAGCTTTAATGACCCGTCGGGCAATGGTTAGGCGTCAAAACACCTTCGCGCCAAACTTTTTCCCTCAGCAGGTCAACGCAAATGCTTTTCCCAGCGCACCTAATTCGCCATTATTGCAACCTTGCCCGGCGGAAGTTGACCACCCGCCAGGAAAACGTCACCCATTTTGTGCGCCAAAGACCATGGCCTCTCATGCATGGTTTGCCCAGTCAGCCTCACTACATCCGCTAGGCAAAGCCTCATTTACTGGCGAATATGGATGCGCTGAGCAAACCATCGACAGGCAGGACATATTTTCTTGTAGTGTAAAATCAACATATGTTTAGTATAAAAGAATGTGTGCATTATAAAGGGATTATATGGAGTACTAGAGATAGAATAAAACTTATACATTCAAATCCCTTTCAAATGTTAGGATTAAAAAATATCAGTTTTCTTTCAGTATACGCTATTAACTAATCATTAATAAGATTGTATTCTATTTAAAAGTTGGGATACATCAATTTTTTAGTCCTAGATCCCTCCAGTATTTTTTAATTATGCATGTTTATTGTCATTTTTTTGTACAATTCAAGATTAGGATTCTAACACCTATATTATAATTAAACTTAAAACATTATTATAATAAAACTTAAAACACTTTTATATAACTAAACTTATAAAACTTTTATAATTAAACTTAAAACAAGTTTATAATTAAACTTAAAACAAGTTTATAATTAAACTTATATATTATAGTTGATTTTTTCTTTCTTTGAAACTAAGAATGAAATTCGTGTTATCTAAGGTGTAATGGTAGAGTATAGAAAGTTTTAGGAAGGGTTAGGGGAGTGTTTAGGTAGGGGTGGCGGTGGTGAAAAAGGTTATGACATAGGGTTTAATTCTAAGATTTTGGGTGGAGCCTATTATCTAATAACTAAACTCTAAATTATAAGTGATTAACATAATCTTTTAATATCTGATAATAAAGACTTTTTAAATTAGTTTAAAATTATTTTTGATGAATTCTTACTCTTAATTGTCATGTTTAAGTTGGATTGTCCTTATATTATTCATTAAAATGAACAAGTGGAAAAGAAAAAAATATTATACATAGAGAATATTAATTTCATAAAATTAAAACAGAAGAAGAAGAAAAAATACTAGAGGGATAGTATATGGATTAAAAGCTTTAAAGGTCAATTTTATTGTTTGAGTACATAATTATTATGGTGATTAGGGATTGGAAAATTTCAAAATATGGTTAGTGCAGTTTTAAATAAATTTTGATATGGTCAAGGGCATCATCAATCAATAATCTTTTCTTTTATGTCTACTCCCATCTAATCCCATCTAATCCTTTTATAATAAAACCACACGCAATTTTCATTCAAAATATTGGAGAGTTATCTATGCTAGTCCAATTTTACTCGTCAAACTTTGCCATCTAGATTACGAAATTCCACACTAATTTGAGTAAAATCTGGGAAAAATTGATAAAAGATTGTCTTAACTTTTAACCAAGTGTCGGTTGCTATCCTTATTTGCGAATTAATTACAAAGGAACATCGGATGGGATGATCAGCTAATTTACCAGTCCTTTTGGCCCGAAAGAGGCAAAAGTAATCCAAGGCATCCCTCTGCAAACCCATGGTACCTTCGAGGATTGTATCTTCTGGCATTATGAGCAAAGAGGGCTGCATACTATAAGAAGTGGATACTGGTTGGCGTCTTCTATTTTTGACCGCGTGCATTGTAGTTCAAGGGCATCCACACTAGGCTCCTCGAACATTTGGGTGATGATGTGGAAGATGGGAGTGGCTAAAAGGTCAAGAAGTTTGTGTCGATGCATGCAATAAATTTTGACCTGTAAATTCCAGCTAGCACGCAGGTAGATTTGTTTGCATCTAGTCTATGACCAGTACAATGATGGGGTTGAAAAGATGTTCCGTGTCCTGTAGGAGTGTTGACTTGCGAAGGCATGATAGGATCCGATCTCGAAAACATGTCAAAATCATATCTCAGCTTTGTTTTCAATTGACAGTTAACTTAAAATCCCAAATGTACCATTGTAATCCTGTTAGATAAGAGATACCTGCTTAACAGTAAGTAATGCCCCAGTTTCACAAGTAGCCTCAATTCTCGAGCAATGACCCTGCAGGGTTTTAAAAACACGAAAATCATGTAAGTGGACAAAAATAAAGGTTGTAAAACATACTATTTGAAAATATACTATTTACCCTCCGTTTTATAAAAGCTATGCATACACAAGGAAATTTTATAAAATCCCAAATAACAAACAATAAAACACGTAATCTTGAAATACGTGCAATAATAGTAAAATCCGGTGATATTATAAATTAAGGTAGTCATAAAAACCATACTCAAGTAACATAACCACAACCACATAATCAACTCGTCCTCGATGCCTGTAAGTCACATCATCACATCATATCACATCATATCACATCACATATGTACTATCGATAGGCTGAGCACTCGGGAAACAGAACTTTACCTCGATGTCCAAGGGGGGACCGACCAAGGCAAATGAGCTTTACCTCGACGTCTGCAAGTCCTACCTAGTCTCGGGAAAAAGGAAGTTTAACTCGACATCTGAAACTACACATCACAATAATGATCTTGGGAAAAAGAATTTTACCTCGACGTTTGAGACTAACTAACCAAATCGGCATCCCGAGAAGGATTATCCACAACTCAATTACATCACACACACGCGCACACACACACACACATACACACACACACACACACACACACACACGCACACACACACACACACACACATATATATATATATATATATATATCTAGAATCTCATCTCATATACCAAGGGAAGATAATATCGTAATTTACATCAATTCCAAAATCAAGTTCATAATCCAAAATATCCAATATACTACATATACGAGTTCCTCAAAACACGTGCCTCAAACACTAATTATAAAATTGTCCAAAAATCATCAATATCGAGAAAATACTTTATAACCCACATAAGAAATTTTCAACCAAATTTATAATCCAAAACCAAATTCAAAAATCCGAATCAATAGCAAAACCTGGGTCTGCGTTCACTTCACAAAAATAGTCAAAAATCTCGTAAAACGAGCCATTAAAATATTTCGTAAAATCTTATCCAAAATTCCAATTCATCAATCACCATCAGGTCAAATAAACATGATTTAGTGAGTATAAAACTACTTCCCAAAACTCAGTAACAATCCAGAACACAATATACCCAATTTCCTTGCAAAACGTGTCAAGTTGTAATTTCTGTAATATAATAAAAAATCCATAAAATCCGTATAAAATCCAATTAATCCATACTACCAAAATAACATGAGAAAGTCATTTCGGGTATAAAATCAATTCTCACAATTCATTGTCAAACCAGAACACAATATAGCAAACTTTTCGTAAAACATGTCAACGAAATATATTCGAAATCATTCAGAATTGATATGAAAACCACCCAAAATCCAATATCACAAACTCACATGTCAGAATCACATTCAACTCAAATTCACAATTGAAACGATATCCAAAAACATAACTTACAAAAAATCTCGTAAAATACGTAATAAAATATTCATAAAATTACCGAAAATCCGATAAAGTTTCCAATTACTCATTTATCATCAAAACATATAGAAACACATTTTAACAACTTAATAGGCATGCATATTATTCTAATAATAATTAAAAAAAAACGTACGCTCACACGTTCCTTTTATGCGACTGAACCAAACTACACGTCTTTTCATAAAAATTTAAGGACGTCAATTCCTGCCACAAATCACCTTGAAGGGTCACTAACCACCCTAATTAACTTATATGACAATCTAATAATTTTTCGGGATTCTTTCGGACAGTCAAAACAGTCCCGAAATGATGTCTGATCGCCTCAAAATTGTACCGTTGGGCTCGTATGATCGAATGAGCATGTGATATGCCTACCGGTAGTGCACTTGTGATACAATGATTTATGTGGTGTTTGTGCTTCGAGGATGGTTTGAATATGATTGATTGTGTATGAGTACTGTGATGACATTGAGTTGACTATATGTGAATTATGTGATGATATTGAATATGGATTGATTGTGTGTTGTTGATGTGATGCTTTTTAATGCTTGACGTATGTTATGATGTTTGTTGACTGATTTGGTGCCAACTCAAATGTCGAGTCGGGCTCCAGATCCCGAGTTAATCCTTACTCAGACGCCGAGCTGGGCTTCAGATCCAGAGTGGTGTACCTGTTAGTAGTATAGTGGGTTGATGTTTTATATTGTGATGATTATGGATTGGTTATGTGTGATTACTGTGATGGATTGTGTTAATAGTTATGGTGATTTTTGTGGTGGTGGTATTGGTTAAATGATGTTTTTGAATATGAGAATTTTGTTCACGTATTTCGAGAACACGAGCTGTGTTTTGTATTAATTGAAGTGAAATGATTTTCGTATGCATGCATAGTTTTCGAAAACGGAGGATAAAATTTGGATGTTTTCAAATTATGTTTTTAAAAAAGTTTATTTTTGTCCACTCACACGTTTTCTTAATTTTGTGACCCCCTCTAGAGGTGGTGGACGGGAATCAAGGCTCAAGAGGTAGAGCATGCACTAAAGAAACTTATGTGTCTCCTTTGTTTGAAAAGGTTTCATGTGTATATTTTGATTCTTGTAAGACGGGAGTAGGGCCGAATGTACTTTTCTAGTGAATTTCGGGTAAGGTCATGTCAAGGCATCTTGGAAAAAACCAGTTTTTCACAAAGCGTGGGTTAATTGGTAGGTGACACTTTCCTTAATCTCTAGTGTTATTTCCTTGCTGTTTCCTGTTGGGAATGTGCTCTGTCACCATTTCACAAGGCAAATGTCGATGCAGCGCTTAATTCCAACTCAATGGAAAGAGGAGTGGGAATGGTTGTAAGAGATCAAAGTGTGAGTTTCATGGTTGCTGCTTCTATGTTGTTGCTAGGTAGATTTTCCCTCAACTTATGGAGTTTTATGCAATCAGTCATGGTTTATAGTTTTCATTTGATATGGGGTTTCATAATGTTATTATAAAATCTGACTCTCTTGCATCTGTTCATGAAATAAATTATGTTGGCGATGAAGGTGGTGCAGATGGGGTGATGATCATAGAGATCAGACAACTTTCAAGGCTATTTGGTCATGCCTAATGTGAATACATATCAAAATTGTGCAATGGCCCTGCACATATGCTAGCAAGGCATGCCCTTTCTTATGCAGAGCCCGCGCTTCTCCCAGCTCGTGACTTTACTTGTGAATAATGTTATATCTATATAATTTGATTTGTTTATAGTGCGTGATACTTTTTTTCTTAATAGGATTCGTGTCGCACCTAATTGTGCTTTTTCCTTAAAAGCAATTAACACAATATTTGTACGCATGTGGTTTATAGGCCTTTTAGATTATGTCACTTGTTTGTACAAGTGGTCTATAAGCCTATGATTTCGTGGGTGTCACCAGAGTATAATATGTGTAAGCAACCTAGCTACGTATATATGTTATAACCTGGTGACACTAAATGCCACAATGTCATTAGACTTAAAGACCACTTTGTATAGAAATACATTGCTAACATTAACTACCATACTACTTAAAGAGTGAGTTATTGTGACATTATTGATGCTTGATGTAAGTTTGTTAAATGTGGAAGTTGAATCTCATCAATTAATATTAATTGTGAAACTCATGTGCTTGTCCTTGTCCTCCTTTCTATTGTTCCTCATTTTCCTCCAATTGTGAGCACATTATTAATTAGACAACACAATTTTATTAACGACTTTGATATATTTGGAATTGTTTATTCTTTAAATCGTCATTTCAATATCATCTTATCGAAATCAAACAAAATATAAAATTAGTTCATCATTTATATATATATATATATATATGTCAAACACATCAATATTCTTGTTACAATGCTTTCATTTATGAACAAACTACATAAAAGTACCCAAATTATATGGTCGATTTAAAAAAAATACTAAATATTAGAATTATAAAAAAATTCAATTGCATACCCAACCTATGCAGCCGATTTTAAAATAGCGTCTCCGTTAGATTTCTCATCCAATTTTATGTTAATAGTACACATGTCAATTATTTAATCTAGTCGGCCCAAATTTGGCCAAAATTATAAGGGCATTTTTGTCGTTTTACTATTTTATCTTCATCATCCTTTTCCCTTCTTCATCTTCCCCAATTCATCATCTTCATCAATCTTCATCATTAGCAATCATCTCAGAAAAAAAAAATTATCAATCATCATCTCCTCTCCTTCCCGAATCTGAAACCAAAATCCAAATCCAATTCAGTTTCTCAAAAAAAAAAAACAATCATCATCTGCTCTCTCTTCCTGAATCTGAAACCGAAATCCAAATCCAGATCAGATTAAAAAAAAATCAAACCCAGCTCCTCCATATCATCTCTTTTCCTCAATTAGCAGATCTAAAATTTCAAAGCTTTTTACCAACCTAGCTAGCAAGAATCCAACTTGATTTTAGATATGTAGTCAAAGAAAAAGATGCTGTAATTTTTTGTAGGAAAAAGAGAAAAGCATGAGAGATGTGAAAGAAAACGGAGGACAACGATTTATTAGTCTGTTTTGATTGTAAATTCTAATGAGTGAGTATCTGGAAATAAAAACGTGATAATTACAATGACGGAAAATAAATAGAGAAAATATTTTTCACATATCAGGCTCTCTAAAATGCTCTCACTCCTCCTTCTCCTAGGGGAGGCGCCACACCAATTGTCTAGGAAATGCCAAGGCCTTATCGGCCGCCGCCACCTTCTTTGTGCCATTGGCTCTTGAATCCCCAACTTCCACGTGCTTGATCCTGATCTTGTTCATAACCAGGAAAGAAATTTTATGAAACGCAATCCCTACCGTTGAATTCATTCCAGTACTCCTCGCCTCCGCGACCCAGCAAATTGAACTCGGTGCGCATAACCATGGAGCTCGAGATCGCGATCCGAATGGCCTGGCCCCGATCTTGACGACGAGTGAGAACGGGTTCCACGTGTCGTTCGGGCGATAGACGACCTGAATTGAAGGTTCGGATTCAAAAAAAGGTTCCAAGATTGGGAGTGAGCTCATTGGATTCACTGGCGACGATTCCAGATTGAAGGAGAAGTTCCAAGATGTTGAGAGGGACCTTGACCCTCAACAACGGCCTCTGATCTTCATGAAGTTTGACCGATCCTTTCATCTTTTATTTCATTTTAAACCCTAATTTTCAATTTGGGAGTGGCAAATTAAAATCAATTTTCTATGGGAATTCGAGTAAATTGAAATAAGTCGAGTTTTGGTTGGATTATGAGTATGGTGTGTCAATTGGGAATTGGGCCAGAAAAAATTGGGGAAAAGAAATTGAATTGAGATGATATGGTGGGTGTAGATGATGAATTGGGGAAGAGAGATGATATGGAGGAGCTGAGTTTAGTTTTTTTTTTTTTAATCTAATCTGGATTTGGATTCCGGTTTCAAATTCAGGAAGAGAGAGGAGATGATAATTTTTTTTTCTTCTTTTGAGAAACTAAATTGGATTTGGATTTTGGTTTCAGATTCGGGAAGGAGAGGAGATGATGATTGATGATTGATAATTTTTTTTTTCTGAGATGATTGATGATGATGAAGATTGATGAAGATGAAGATGAAGAAGGGAAGGGGATGATGAAGATAAAATAGTAAAATGACAAAAATGCCCTTATAATTTTGGCCAAATCTGTGCTGACTGGATTAAATAATTGTCAAGTGTACTTTTAACAAAAAATTGGATGAAAATCTAACGGAGTCACTATTTTGAAATTGACAACATATGTTGGGTATGCAATTGAAACTTTTTATAGTTCGGGTATTTTTTGAAATCGATCTTATAGTTTGTGTATTTTATATAATTTGTCCTCATTTATTGAACTATCTCTACAAAATTATCATAGTTGAAATTAGTTTTTCTTTAAACCATCATCCTAAAATCATCGATCTCTTTAAATATGTATCAAGTAAATTGAAGATACATTCACAAACATTCATATACATGAACCGAATTTAAGTTTTGCCATGACACTGCTAATGTGCAGCCGCCTCAAAGATCATCTATATATCAACTACAAAGAATTTGTGCTTGAATGAATTGAAGGCGGTGACGTAGAGCAATGAAAAGCCTTGAACGTAGGAAAAAGAAGTGGAGAAAGCATTAATTCCTATCTTCAATTTTGAGTTGCAGAAATATTGAATACATCGGTAAATAATGCACATTCAAAACTTAATGGCGGATTGGTGGTAGATAGACGATGTGGAGCAGATAGATGAAGACGTACAATTAAATGTTGGTTGGGTGGATGGCTTCCCCATAATTATAACCAATCCAAATTCTCTATAAGTCAACTGGCTAAGCTAAGAGTATTCGCAATTGCGTCTTATTTTTGTCATTTTTTTCTTCTTCCAATTGAAGCTAAAGATGATATTACTCATTGATCTAAACAAACATTATTAAGAAGACAAGGTATCCGACTGCCGGCTATATCTATCAAACCCTGAAACTTCATTTTAGCCCTCTATTATTGCATTTGAACAGTGTGGGATGATTTCTTTTGAAAATAAAACAAAATATACCTACGTTATTCATTGAAGTAAATTAGAAGATGAAAATTAAATTAAGGGGGGTGTATTGAATATAGAATCTAGTCAACTTTGATAGAGTTTGATTGATTTTTAATTCTAGGTGTATTTAATTTTGAATTTTAAAGAGTTTGTATAACTCATCAGGTATTCAATCCAGATTTTTTAAAACTTTTAAAAACTCTATAAAAGTTGAGAGGTATTTCATTCGAATTTTTACCAATTTTTAAAAACTCTATGAAAGTTTTATTGTATTCAATCATAACTTTTTAGAAATCAACCAAAATTAAGTGGTATTCAAAACTGGATTGACATTTATTGAATTAATTAAATTGTAACTTTTGTAGATTTAGAGGTGTAAAATATACATTCTTATAATGTCATTTCACTTTCATACCTCTATTCCAAATATTTTCATAGACATTTTTCATGTGATTTTATTTTTGTATAAGGGCATTTTTATCTTGCTCGTTGAACTGGTTAGTCCATTAGATTTTTGTTCTTTTGATGGGAACAATTTCTAGGGTGTTTTTTTTCTTAATTAAGGTTTCAACTAATTAGAATATTCTCTATGGAATAATTGTTTTTTTATATTGTAAAATCCTAATCACATATAGGAAAAAATCCATATTGCATGTAATACCCCTAATCACAAGTTGAAAAAAAAAAATGGGTGAGATTGATCAAGATTCATGGAAATATCCATCTTGTATAGTTCTAACTATGACCTGATCATCAATTATGATAATTGTCTGTGGAACTGGTACTTTTATGATGATGTCAAATTATCATATATTATTACAATGATGGCTAGTTAGCCTCTCGTTGATTGTTAGGGTTATGAGTGTTAATATTTTTTTTTCATATTGATTTTCTTATATATATATTTTTTTCCCAATTGATCTTCTAGCCTTTTATTGGTTTTATTAGAAATAATTAATTAAACTATTATGATATGTTTATAAAACTCATCAAACTTCCTCAAAGAAAAAACTTCGAATTAAAAAAAGTCTATCAAATTTTACAATACTCAATCTAAAATTCTATCAAATTCTATAAATCTCAATACAAAAATCTGCAAAACTCTGTAATATAACTCTATATAATTTCACCATTGACTCTATAAAAACTAATATAAGTCGATAAGAATCTACTAAATCTATAAAAGTCAATCACTTCAAGAGATCAAGATGATATTCATTGATCTAGCAACACGTATAAGAAGATAAGTTATATTCGTGGTGACGTAGTCATGGTATAATTAATTTGAGGGAGGGCCCTTCACCAAATACTTCTAAAAGAACTTTTAATATAATACAGCTCTATCAAAGTAATTTTATGATTCCAATCAACATAATATACATATGTATATATATATATATATTATGTTGATTAGAGCCATAAAACATACCAAAAGATATGAAATATTATATTCATAAAACTAATTTATTACAAGATTAATAATTGTTCTTGACGAATTCTCAACTTTTGAAATCGTTATACCTCGATCAATATTTGATTTTCTTTTGTGATTTATTTTGTAAATAAAACCATGTTGACTAAATATAGATTCAAATAATTCTAATAGAATATAAATAGAGAATATAATAAAAGTAAGAAATCATGAGTGCAACGATGGATTAATAAATAAATCCATTACAAATTCAAAATTGGAGAGAAATGAAAATACTAATTTAGATTAAAACCAATTTAATACTTACTTTCTAACAAAAGAAAATATTAATACCTACTTAATAAAATATACTAATACCCGCTTAATAATATATATATATATATATATATATATGTATAATATATATAAGTTATTGGGGTCATCGGCCCCGCTGGGCCCTATCTTGCTCCGCCCCTATATAGTGACATAACCAGCTAAATCTAACATTTGTAAGTAACCCTCGGCATTGGGTCAGGCCGGGCAAGCCTGGCCCAAATTTTTTGGGCTTGGGTCGGGTTATTAAATAATTTTTAAATTTGCGAGTCGGGTCGGGCGAGCTTAATGACATAAAAAAGAGCCCACGGGCTTTTATCGAGTCGGATTTATATCGGGTTTTTTGGGTCGGGCCTATTAAGCCCACTTGGATCGGGCTTACGTGGGCTTTTATAATAAACTATGTCTCAAATTTAAAATTACAAAAAAAATATATGCATGAAAAAAAATATTAATAATGAAAAAAAATACTTAAGGGTGCAAAAACGTGGCCTCGTTAAAATAAAATACTCAAGGGTTCAAAAACGTTTGTCCTATTAAGTAGGTGGAGGAGTGGTTAGGGTTTGTATTGAATATTGGGTATTGGGCTTTTTAAAATAAATTAGGTGGGCTTGAGGCAGAGATTTGGGTTTTAATTGAAATATTAGTATTAAGAATGAGTTGAGTATTAATTTTTAAATAATAAGTATTTTATATTTTCGGGCTTATGGGCCGGGTTTATTACGGGCGACCGGGTTTATTACGGGCGGGTCGAGCTGGGTTTACCGGGTTTTATCGGGCTCGGGCCTATCAGGTTTGAACACCATAAGCCCAAGCCCAGCTCACTAACTCTCGGGCCGGGCCGGCCCACGACTCATAGCGGGTCGGGTCGGGTTTTTGTCCATCGGGCTTATAGGGCTCCCATAAGCCCATGAGCTTTTGGGCCAAATGGTGATGGCTATTTGTAAGGGGTTAATTATTTTTTCTTTCTACAAAATACTTTTAATTGATGATATTTTTTACTTATTGGTTATAAAAAATTTATAAGAAAAGTTATAAAAAAATTTCACATTTAAATAAATTTCAAGGCATTTTAAAAAAAATTGTTTCACAAGTTTGTTTTTGTTTTATTTATTTGTATAAATCATGTACACTATGAATCATAAATTCATATTCTTAAATCTAAGAAAACAATAACTTACGAAAGTTCATAAACTCTACTTTCACTGTAAAAATTCAGAATACATTTTACGAATATTTATTGTTAGAAAAGAAAAATATAAATTAACAAAAGAGGAAAATAAGGTAAAAAACACTACAAATTTAGAAATTTTTAATGTATGTATGGTAAATTAGTATACGTACTATTATGTATAAAATAATTTTTCAAAGATACATAAAAATTTAATACAAATTTACAAAAGAAAGTAAAAAAAATTATTCATTATAAATAAAAAAGATCAAAATATATTTATTATTTTATGATATATATTGCCTAATTATTATATATTATAAAAAAAAAAATTGGAATGGGGCAACGTACCCCTTGCTCCACCGCTACGTGCGATCTAATTATTACACGAAACTTCATTTTGATAGTTTAATGAGGGTAGGCGAGATTTCCTTAAAAAAAATGTTACTTACGTTATTCATTGATATATGTAGAGAACAACACACAAGAAAAATGGGTTACGTAAATGCATGTGATTTTGAGGAAGGAAACCCCATAGTTTGGTCATGCATGAAAACCTATAATGCATCCGAAATTAATTAAAACTATTTCTGTGTTGATAAGGACTCGTTAAAATCTTATGGGAATAGAGTTGGCCGGCTTGCATGTACTTTGTGATGGTTGTCTTCCTCTTCAAGTGGTTGAAACTTCAAATTATCTATTCAACGTTAGGTTCTGTGTTGAATAAACCCACCCCCTGCAGCGAAGCTGGCCTAATTTTTGCCGACAAGAACGCTGATGTCACCTCTCCACGGATCCACATTGATGGCTTTGCTGTGATCCAAGCGCATGCGCGTGAAAGCCGTGCATTGCCTTGGCACAGAGGACAAAGATAAGTTCCAACTTCGAACCACCCTGTTTGGTGGTGATGTGAATTTTTTCACCCACCCAATATATGAAGTAAATGGTATATTTTGGCTGGATTTCTTGGATAGGGTTGGCTGGATCTTGGTGTGAGTTTTTGTTGGGTTTTTCTTGATTTTTCGGCCAGATTGTGGTGAGTGTTCGGCTGGGATGAAGAGAAGGCCTCGGCCGGATTTGTGGTGGGTGTCCTGGCCAAGCCTTGTGAGTGTTCCTGTTGGAATGAAGAAAGCCAGGTTCTTGGCGTATTTCGGCTGGACTGTTTTGGAGTTTTGGCTGGATTTTATTAAATAGAGCTGCCAAGTTTTTGGGTAGGAGCAAGCGGCCGTGCAAGCTAAATATATATGTGTGCTTGACAAGTCAACAATTCAATGCCTTTTCTTTCACACCCTAACACAACATATATGATATATTTTATTTAATACCTCTTGAGTTCACATTTGACAATTCAAACATGTCCTTCACGTGCCATGACTTTCACACAACATATATAATATAATATGTTGTTTAACAATCAATGCAATTCGGATTTGATGGTGCATGGACATACATATATATATATATATATTATATAGCAAGAGTTGTCCGACTTGACAATTCAAATGCCCGCATAGCTATGTATACATTTATATGTGTGTATATATATATATATACATGACAAAAGCAAAAGCAGGCCATAATGAATTCTCGGGCAAGTTAGTTTAGCCAAGTTAATCTAGTCAAGTTATTGAATACATATAAACACGGAATGTATGTTTGGCTATAAAGATAAGAGTGGAAAAAATTTGTAAAGACTCTATGACCAATACAAGTGGTCGACTTTAATAAACAAAATCACGGCCATGCCAACCTTAGTAAAAGTCCATGGTTGGGTCGACCTTGATAAAAACTCCTGGCCAGGCCAACCTTAGTAAAAGTCCTTGGCCGGGTCAATCATGTGGTCTGATTGTTAGTCGGGTCGCATGGCTTTTAAACCAGGAAGTAAAGTGGCAGCCACTAATGGCCTAATGACACTCAATAAAATTGAGGTTGGACCCGTGTTTTACTAAATTTAATTTTCTTCAACCCTACCCAAAGCTTGAAACAAAAGGATGCGGGTCGGGTTCTCGTCAGTTCTCACCTGACCATGATTTGTCAAATGGTCGAAATAAGGGAATAAAGCAAGCCAAGATGAGGTCAAACTAGAATCTTCCCAAAAGAGAGGGTTTTGGTCGAAAATCTCGGTCAAATTATTTCGATATCAATTCGACCTTGAATCAAGTGAGCTTAACGAGGCAAGTTTTCTCCAACTCAACTTGGAAAGATTTGGGTGGTATGAAAGATTTCAGGTGGATCAAATTTGGAAGGATTCCCGATGGCTCAACTTGGAAAGTTTGAATGGCTTAACTTGAAATTTTTTTTTTTCAAGTCAGAAACGTGAAGGCCAAGCATGGCCAATTCGTGGGTTGATTAAACCCTATAAATAGCTGAGGTGAAGAGAAGGAAGGAACATGAACATCAACACACAAACTTACTCTTATCTTGGACCTCTTCAATCCTTAGACTAGATTTTCATATTCAAATTCTAGTTAGTTAAGTTCTTCATTTTTCTAGAGTAAGTTTATTTTTCATAAATTTTTTAATTATTTTGTTTTAAATTCAAGTTCATTTTTATTTAATCTTTATTTTGATTAAAGTTCGTTCATTAGCGTTCGTTTAATAGCTTTACTTAATCGCTTCGTTAATTTTAGTTTATTATCCTTGTCTTTAATTTTAATTATTGCTTTTCTTTTTATTACATTTACGTTTAAATTTATTTTCTTTAAACATAGTCAATTTTCTTACTCGATTTAATTATGGTGCTTGCATTTCATTCATAAATTAACAAAAAATATAAAAATATATAAGTTGAAACCTAAACCCCCTTGACCTTGAAGGAGTGAAAGAATTCAGGCCGAGAGGAGGTTCCTTACTCAGTCGCACAATCGTAAGGTTAGGAGTCAATATTAGGGGCGCACCCAACATCTATAATTCCATTTGGGTCATTTTGTGGTTGGGTGGTGGTACGCCTGCGCATTTATTTGAAAAAGGACCAAAAATCCCTTCTAATCGTTTCATAAATCAAATCGAGGGAAATATATTTTGGCCCGCCCGATGGGACACACTAGGTTTTGATATTACATGGGCGTTGGCACTAGGGGGAATCCTAAAAACGGCCAAGAGATCTAGCCGCCTAATTTAGTAGTCGGTCGAAGGAGAAGAAACATGGTTGGAACACTCCCAATGTCAAACCAGCCATTGGGTATGTCAACTTCTCAAGCAGGCCATAGTGGCCAATTACAAGTCGGCCGAACCTCAGCGGTAACAACAAATACAAGTTCAGTAGAGGCTACCTGCAGCCCTTTAGAGTCTGTCCTTCAGCCGAATCTTCCGACCTTGTTGGACTTCCAACAATTGATTGGGACGTTGGAGGTGACAAATCGAGCGACCAACCAACGGCTTGACGAGCTCACTACTGAGATGAACAACTAGCAGCTAGATGTTCGCAACCAGTTTGCTCAGGTGAACGATAAACTCAGCCAACAGCTTGTCCAGAATGGACACCCAGCGGCCGGAGGTCAAGTAGGTGCTTAAGATGGGAATTTTGGAGCCAACGAACAACCTGGAAACAATCCAGTGGGGAAAAACCAAGGTGCAAATATCCCAAATCACAGCAATCCTCCAGGTTGGAACAATCAGTTTGGGCTGAACCCATATCACGTTTTTCCTCAGGCTCGACCATAGGCCAACCTAGCGGCCAGGGGCAATTTTGCTGGCCCATACATAAATCAAATTACCGGCCTAGGTGTTTGGGGAAACCATGGAGGAAATCATCTGAATGGTCATGACAACAGACTCGGCTAACAAAGGGCTCTCGACCGGGGTGTGGTTGAGCAACTGATCCAGGAGATGGTTCCTCTAGCTAGGATAGTCGGCCGACCTATGTACAGGAGGCCGTATCCTCAATACTTTGACACGGAAGAATTTCCACGCAGTTTCAGAGTTCCTGATTTCACCCTTTTCTCGGGTGATGGACTTCAATCCACGGTGGAACATGTAGGTCAATTCACCGCTCAATGCTCGGAGATAGCCCATCGTGAAGGCCTTATGTTAAGACTCTTCCCAAGTACTCTCACGAGGATTGCATTCAACTGGTATGTGAATCTACTGCAGAACTCCATTTCAAATTGGGCGACCATGGAACAAGTCTTCCATGAACAATTTTATCGACCCGAGCCAGGGGTGTCTATGGCCAACCTGGCCAAAATGAGTCGGCTCAAGAATTCTTGGCCAGGTTCAAGGTGGCTAGGACCAAATATATGGTCTCCATGCAAGAACATGAGTTCGTCAAGCTGGCTCAAAGAGGACTTTCTTTAGACCTTTCGAAGAAGTTTGAAGGAATGGAGTTTCATGATATATACGATCTCTTTTTAAGGGTCGACTAATATGAGGGTCTTTTGAAGGAAGAGTAACATAAAAATTGCCAAATTTCTCGGTCATCCCTTTATAAAGATACGCCAAAGCCGACCACGACAAGGACAACGGCGATTCACGCCGTAGAGGTGGATGATGAGTCAGCCGAAGTGAATTTGGTCGAAATGTATATTAATGGGCTGCATATGTGTAAGGCATTGTCGAAGGCCACAAAGGACCAACAGCCGACATCGGCTCAGGTATCAAAATTTAGTGGTAGCTTTCAAAAATGGGTGGGAATAAAACTTACACCTTCAATATATCAAAAGCCGAGCAAATTTTCGACCAACTTTTAAAAGAAAATATCATAAGATTATCATCTGGTCATGTTATTCCATCGCCTAGTGAGTTGAAAAATAAAAATATTTCAAATGGCACAATGTGTGGACTTATGGAACTAACAATTGTTTGGTTTTTTGCAATGCTATGCAGGACTTAATTGAGAAAAAGATTTTGAAATTTTCAGAGAAGAACCTAATGGGAGTTGACAAGAATCCATTCCCTTCAGCCCAGGCCAACATGGTGACAGTCAATTTCCCTCGCCCAGACCAGCCTAGGAGAAGGTTGGATCTAAGTGGGTCGGCCAAGGCTAAAGCTGAGAGGATGGCTATGGAAGCTCAGCCAGATCATACGGAAAAGGAAAAAGATAAAATGCTTGACACGACCCATCCTCAATCCCCCCGGATTAAGGGCTAAGTCATGCTCCCGTCTAACTTACGCGTGACACGAAGGCTAAACCGACATTCAACCTCCATGTGACACGTAAGTCGGACAAGGGATTTCCAAACAAACCGTTCAAAACTTCTGGACTTCCCAGAGCATGCAGACTCTAATGTGGATCACATGTGTGATGTCTCTGTTTCTCTCGACCAACAGCCTGCACCGCGACAACCTGGAGGGTATCAAAAACATAAAAAGACTGTGAGTGGACAAAAATAATGATTATATGCTGGAAACAGTTTATAGAAAAGTACTTTTATACCCTCCATTAAAAAGCCAATGCATGCATATCAAACCATTCCATCAAACCATTCATATCCAAGATAAGAAAACCATTATTGAAAACCAGAATCCTTTCCTTTGCTCAAATCCGTAATTCAAATCCAGGGCCTCAGCCCAAAATCATAAATCCTCATCAAGTATGGGAACTCAGCCCAAAACTTATTAAATCCAAACCATCCGGACCATTTCCAAAAACATCTGAAAACCAGTGGAAAACCAGTGAAAAACAACAATCAATCAAGTTGCTGGATCTCAAGTGCGCCCGAGTCTTTAAACTCAAAACCATGCACATAATCAGGCCTTCTCAGGATATCAACGAGTCTTTAAACTCAAAACACAATCAACAGGCCTCGGGGGATATCACAATAACCAAGTCTTTGAACTCAAAACATATACCGAGTCTTTAAACTAAAAACATATCAATCCAGGGCCCTCCCCGTCAATCAACCGAGTTTTTAAACTAAAAACTAGATCCAGCCGTTTTCTTTTTCCGGGTCTTTAAACCCAAAACCATTTTTCAACCAAGTGAAAATCATAGAAAATCCATATCCGAATTTGCAATAATGATTTCGTAAGCTGGCATCCGGAACCATCATCCAGAACCCAAATCCATAATTTCCCTTTCATGTTTCAAAACTGAATCAAGAATCACTTTTCAAAATCCGATTCCAAAACCGAAATCTCATTTATCGAAACCACTTTTATGAATTGGGCTTCAAGCCGAAATCACTTTTCCAAAATCCATTTTAAATCATTGAAATCAAATCATATTTAAAATCCCAAAATCATAGTACCGAAACCTTTAAAAAAACACAGCATAAAATCATATCTCGTAAAACGTGTACTTCCGTAAATATCTCGAAATACGTGCAAAATCATAAATCATCAAGTTCATAATCACAAACATAGAAACCACATATAGAAAGCATATAAAACATTTATGCATGCATCATAAGTTCGAAAGCAAAGTCCACTCACAGACCATTAGTGTCGTCGCCTCGATACACACGCAATTACACTTTTCCAGCTAATCCACTATCACCGGCTTTCCCGAACCTGTCCAAATCCCATAAGAAGGTCACTAACTACTTCATTAAGCTTCTACTGAATCCCTGTAATTTTCCCGAAATTTAAACTGTTTTTAAACAAGCCCTAAAACCTTCGGACATCTCGAAACATATCGAGACGATGTCTGATCGACTTGAATCCAGTGCCAAAATGTTCGTTACATCGAATACTTAAAAAGTCATGTTGGAACCTTCCTAAAAAGGGGCCCCATGCGCCGCCCAAAGGGGGTGCGCGTGGGCCTCACGCATCAGGTCACTGTTCATCTTCAAGCTCTCGCTAACCCGGTTCAGGCTGATCCGAACCGGCCCAGTTTGACTAAACCGGTGCAGGCGGTTCAACCTCATAAACTGTCCAATTTTGATCCATTTTCATTCCTGTTTGAACCTATAGCTTTGTCCAGTAATGCCCTACACAAGCATTACTTAAAAACATGAAATTTCAATCAAAATCATAGCTTCCAACTCGAAGAAAATCCTTCCATTTTTCTCCTCTGGGTTCGGCCACCACTGGCCACTTAAAGCCGTAATTTCAGGTCCTTACTTCCTCTTTTGACCTCCAAAACCTCGTCCAAACAATCAATTAGATTACCTATCACTAAAACACACTTTGCCATTTTTGAATTCAAAAGAGACTTTTACAGGTTTTCACTTACCGTCCCTATTATGCCTTGAATTCAAGTCCAAGGAGTTCGTCTCATCCTCCATTCCATTTTTTGTTTATAGAACTTAGGCTGTTGATGAGGATTCGAGGAGATTGGATTCAAGGCCACGCGTCCCTCTTTGTTTCTCATGCTTCGAAAACCAACCACCATCCACGACAGTTCTCGTGGCCGCTCCACCACGGTCTTCTCCTTACCTCATCATTGTTTACTAACATAAGGAGATCATATGGGCAGGGATTTCATGATTACACATTCACTGCACTCTTCCTCTCCATTTTCACTATGTATTCCTAGCCTATGCAATCAAATGTCATCGTCCCTCTCTTTAAATTAGGATAGGCGGTTTGGGAGGTTCCACAAGCCTCTAGAGCTTAACCAAGTGTCCACATCTGATGACTCAACTAGCCCAAGGCAGCCAAGTGTCACTAGGCCCAAATCCCAAGGCAGCATATGACCAAAATGCCCTTTTATGGCAAAATTACCATTTTGGCCTTAACTTCATGTGGCCAAAACCCGAGCCATCCATATTCTGATGACAGCGTACCACCTGTAGTTGTACTCAGGGGATCAAGACCTACCTACCGGTTCTCGAATTATGTGAAAAGTCTATGTCGTTTGAAAAGTCCACAATTGCCCTTTTCTAACCAAATTACCAAATTACCCTTGAACTTTCGAACATCATAACTTTCTCCTCGGATGTCGGAATCGGACGTGCCACCTGTCTATGAACTCGTGACGTCCTGAAATACATCACAGTCATCGGTCAAAGTCCGTTTAACCACTCGAACCAAAAGTCAACCGTTTGCCCAATTCCAAGGGCAAAATCATCATTTCGCACCGTCCGTCTAAAAGTATCCAAGTACCCACCAATTAACTTCACTAATCCGTCATTAACCACTAATATAATCTCAATTTTTGGGACGGGTCGTTACAATCTCCACCTTTAAAGAATTTCGTCCCCAAAATTCCGCATCTCGTACTTCCGTGACTAACTGAGGGAAATCTAATTGATCGCACACCTGGGTCTCCTACCGGTGTCCAGCATTTGTCAATCCAGCCGTATCCTGACCAAACTGTTACTAACAGTAGCACCACAACTGTCACCACAACTCGAAAAAGCGAACTGTTCAACACTTTTCCAAGTCATACCCACAGTACCCCGAAAATTTGTACCAGCCAAACCCTCATGGCTCAACTCCTACTAGGTACGTTACAACACCACCAATACCAGTCACATCAATCTCGACTCCTCCTCGAGTAAAGTGCACCTCGTACCAATACTTCAGTACATCGTGCGAGTTTGTCGTCAACAGACACAAATATCAAGTATACCAATTCACAAGACGGTATCTACCGACCTCGTTACTCCCATACAAAAGACCTATTCAACGATCCGTACTATTTCTGGCAGCGATTCGCGCCGACCTTACTAGAGTCACAACGTATTCGCTCATAACACTAACTGAACCAACCATCTCACTAATGGTTCCACACTACCTGTCTGCAACTGGACCCTATCACATATCTGGTTAACCGTGCTTACACCTCTCAATATCAGGGTCCCACCAGCCACTCATGGCTCTGAGCATCTAGCTCATCTCAGTATTGACTCCTGCCATAACCAATCAATCACTCACGATCACTCGGATCCAGTCCACAATGCAAATAGTCAATCACATCGAATTAGCAAGTCAACCAACAACAACCCTCGGCATCAAGCCAATTACCAACACCCCTACCAAAACATCACGATGCACCTCCAATCGCATCGGAACACCTCTCAAATACATGCACCTAATCACAACCAACTAGAATCACGGTGCATACCACCAAACACAAGCAATCACAACCCTACGAATTTGGAATAAAACAAAGACTTTAGAATACCTCAAACATAGTTCGCATAGTACATCCTAATGTACTTCCAACGACATCCTACGGTAAGTCCATCCATCAACTATATCGGCATCAGCCACACTCTATTACACCCAACGTCCATCCAACAACACCAGAGTGTACCCGTCACCCTCATAGTGTATCCCCAGGGTACATAAACATCCTTGTAACCGTACTGATTACCACCTGTCGACGAGCCAATCAGTCTTCACTTTTGTAGTCCGTCGATCCAATCCTACCACTGGGTTGCACTACAAGTCTTCCAGGGAAGTCCAACTCAAATCCATTCTGAGTCTCCCGATCTCCTGGTCTCCTAGGTCTCTCGAACAGTATAAACCTCAAGCACAACTCATTACGTACACAGGCAAGACCTAGCACTAGATCCAAGCCAAAACCCATACGTATGCGAGACAGCAACACACACCTCCTGCCCAACTCCAAGGTGGTCAAGATATCCAACCTATGACTCACATAAGATCCTCCTGATCCACAACGACGCAATCCTGAGCTAGAAATGATCCAATCCCGATCCAATCACTCCTAAGTGGATCCCGCTTACTGGCTCACTACGTCACCTTTAATTCCCTCAAATGATCAGATCACCTCGTCGGATTCAAGCGATGAAGTAGTCAACACGTGTAAAGGCATGTCTAGATTGTCGGTTCTCTTCCATAACCTCATATCGATCAGTTATAGTCACTCCTTCTCAGATTCCTTCTGTCATCCTTCAACGGAACACACAATGGTCCCCAACCATGTCATCACAAGTCATTCTACTTTAATCCATCTTAACACCATCTTCTGACACTCGCCACACAGGCCATTCCCAGCATCACCAAGTACTTTTACTGCTCCTGAACACATCCACAAGTGTTCACGACTAAGGGGGGTCACAAATCCTGACATCCCAATAATAAGTCTCCCAACTCAACTCCAGAGTATCCACCACACAACATAATCACCAACTCGGAACCAAACATAACATCCCATCGTCTCAAACTCAACATCTCCTAATTCCGAGATTTTAGCCAGGGAACTTCATCCTTAACAAGTATACCCCCACCGGACTACATGTCTAAACGTCAACTCCTCTAATATACTTAGGAAATCCACAACTCCTACATATATCAACCATGTGTACATAACCAAATCAACTCACCGACCACTCGCCTATCGGTTCTCACTGTTTACGCATACCCAAAGGATGTCAATTATCACTCATTCTGATGATCGCATCCCAACCTTTTTGAGGTTCAATCCTGAGCACCACTCTCCTACGGATAACCAACTTACTGAATCATAGTCATCGATCATTCACCTCAGACTCCTCAGTCACAATCCCTGAAGTCGTCAATCCCTAGTCTCGAGGAGTCACCAAGTGCCAGCCTTGGCATCACCACAGGCCAACCCCCGCATGTGCCGATACAGCCAACGTCTGCTGCCTCATTCGTCGTATCCTGCGGTAGTTACAAA
This sequence comes from Prinsepia uniflora, assembly GCA_032719365.1. NCBI lineage: Eukaryota > Viridiplantae > Streptophyta > Magnoliopsida > Rosales > Rosaceae > Prinsepia > Prinsepia uniflora. Next base: position 8,047,394 of record CM064862.1, on the reverse strand, counting down.
AACTAACTAACTCATGGTCAACCCGACCATACCAACCTAGCCCGATCCAACACGAAGCATAGGTCCACAACACTTCTACTGCGCTACTCTGGTCGACTAACGGTAGCCTAACCGGTCGTCCTGAACCATGACCTACCAATGGTCATCACATATTCCAACTCAGTTAGCGGTTCCTCCTACTAGACACCAGCACCCCACAGCTGGCCACAACCTCAACTCACGAGGTACCCATCCTACCATTCATAAGCCTCCTGGCTCGTGGCACATAATTCCTTATCTCGTGGGCACAACACACCAGTCCCGAACCTCTGCTCATACCGAGCCAAAAACCGTCCATCTATGCTCAAGTCAGGGAAACTAACATCCCTTGTAATCCACAACTCTGAGCAACTTAATGCTCAACCGAACACCATACTTGCACGGGACTCGTCCAGAGTCATCCATCTAACCATCCAAAACCTCGGCTGCGCCCAGCAGCACCATTTCCACTGTGGTCGTAAATTGGCCCAAGCCACAACCAGTAACGAACCACAAACCCCAACTCAGGTTTCCAGACTAAGCACTTACTTTGGGGTTTCTCACGGCATACAGGTTATCGAAAACCCACGACATCCACTAGCTCACAACACCCTCAACACTCGGGTCTTCACACCCGACGAAGAACATCCCTTCACAAAAAGTTTACATAATCGGCTACCGGTAACCATTGCTAGGGGGAATCCCTCAATCGCTAGGGATCCGGCTACTCGTAGCCACACAAATCCAAGCTCACACAATCTGACCAAGTGATCACCAATCCATACTATCGTCATCCGGCCTAACAAAGCCACAGTCAACTGACCTCAATCAGCCCACGAGTACCATCCGGCTCAACATGCTACTATCGGGCCTCAAAGGCCAACCAGCCTACTCGTAATCGTAGCTCATTGGCTATCATCCACGGTAGCCACATTGGCATATATTCGACCCTATGGTCCAACCATCGAACATATCCAGCACCAAACACGCTATCATTTCCGGCCCAAAGCCGGCATACATCGTGCCCATACTGCGTATCGAGCGACCAGCACTCAGCCATTGCTGATCTTGCCACCAACTAAGCCCTTAGCTATTGCACGTCTACTTGCTAACACTCGCTTATCCAGGTTGATGACGGGTTGTTCCGCATCAAGACATCATATCCACAGCAGCGTCACATCACACAAGTCGACAAACCCCCTGTTCTGGAGCCAAACCTCGCGTAGAGCGCATAAACCTCACTTTGATACCAATTTGACACGACCCACCCTCAATCTCCCAGGATTAAAGGCTAAGTCATGCTCTCGTCTAACTTACACGTGACACGAAGGCTAAACTGACGTCCAACCTCCATGTGACACGTAAGTCGGACAAGAGATTTCCAAATGAACCGTTAAAAACTTTTGAACTTCCCAGAGCGCGTAGAATCTACTGTGGATCGCGTGTGTGATGTATCCGTTTCTCTCGACCAACAGCCCGCACCGCGACAACCTAAAGGGTCTCGAAAACATAAAAAGACTGTGAGTGGACAAAAATAATGATTATATGCTGAAAACAGTTTATAGAAAAGTACTTTTATACCCTCCATTAAAAAACCAATGCATGCATATCAAAACATTCCATTAAACCATTCATATCCAAGATAAGAAAACCATTATTGAAAACCAAAATCCTTTCCTTTGCTCAAATCCGTAATTCAAATCTAGGGTCTCAACCCAAAATCATAAATCCCCATAAAGTACGGGAACTCAGTCCAAAACTTATTAAATCCAAACCATCAGGGCCATTGCCCAAAACATCGGAAAACTAGTGGAAAACCAGTGAAAAACATCAATCAATCAAGTTGCTGGATCTCAAGTGTGCTCGAGTCTTTAAATTCAAAACCATGCACATAATCAAGCCTTCCGGGGATATCAACGAGTTTTAAAACTCAAAACACAATCAACAGGTCTCGGGGGATATCACAATAACCGAGTCTTTAAACTCAAAACATATACCGAGTCTTTAAACTCAAAACATATCAATCCTGGGACCTCCCCCGTCAATCAACCGATTCTTTAAACTCAAAACCAGATCCAGCCGTTTTCTTTTTTCCAGGTCTTTAAACCCAAAACCATTTTTTAACCAAGTGAAAATCATAGAAAATCCATAACCGAATTCGCAATAATGATTCCGTAAGCCGGCATCCGGAACCATCATCCCGAACCCAAATCCAGAATTTTCCTTTCATGTTTCAAAACCGAATCAAGAATCACTTTTCAAAATCCGATTCCAAAACCGAAATCTCGTTATCGAAACCACTTTTATGAATTGGGCTTCAAGCCGAAATCGCTTTTCCAAAATCCCTTTTAAATCATTGAAATCAAATCATATTTAAAATCCCAAAATCATAGTATCGAAACCATTCTTATGTATATATATATTTAAAATCCCTTTTATCTATGTATATATATATGTTTTGCATGTGGATATCAATAAAATGTATTTGGTACTGCACTGTATAGATCTATTCTTATGATACTGTCTCCTCCGGATGTGGTACCCCGGAGTGGTCATGGCGCATTGCCTGCGAGGGATCATTCTACGGAGGAACCGAACCGTAAAATGACTCAGGAGCAGGATTGCTTATTTGACGTCAGAGACGTCGAGCGACTAGGACGCTAGGCATTTGAGATGCCGTACCCAAACAGGGTTCGGGGATTGGATTCAGGATTGAGACCCCGAGTGGCACGCGTAGCCTTGAGACTGTGACCTTATTGGACGTCAGGGACGTCAGACATCTGGGATGTCAGGATCGGAGTGTATAGTGCAGTAGCTAAAATTATGTTTATGGTTTTATTACATGCCTTATGGTTCATATTATATGATTTATGGTTTAAAATTCTGATGCATGCATGTTTGGAAAACGGAGGGGTAAATTATATGTTTTACTTATTAAACGGTTTTATAAACTTGAGTTTCGGCCCACTCACCCTTAATGTTTTGGTAACCCCTTCAGGCCGTGCTACTGAGGTAGAGGAGGAACCTGAGGCTGAGGCATAGATCCACTTATGCGTACCTGAACCCCTGTTGGGTGGTTTACCCGCAGGTTTATTTTAGAGTCGTGCTCGGAATTTGTAATTTGGTTTTCATCCCTTGTCTGACATCTGTTAAATTTGGATTTGATGTATAACTCTATTCGGTTATTTATTAATTTGAATGTTTGAGGTTAAAATTGGTATGTTATTTTGGGTGTCAGACGGGAGCAGGGCATGTCCCCTTATGGTCCCCGTGGGATCGGGACGGGTCCTGTCATTCACGCGCAGCCACTCACGGCGGCGCGTGAGCCTGATTCTCGAGGTAAAGCTCAACACGACTTTTGTCCTATGCAATGTAACGAACACTTTAGCATTGATTTCGAATTAATCGGACACCGTTTCGATGTTGTTTCCAGGGTCCTAAGTTTTATATTACGTTTTTAACTAACGTTTAATTCCTGGAAAATTATGGGAAATTAGTATGCTGTTATTTGATCCCTTAGTGACACTAAAGAATGATTTCGGAGAGGATTCGAGATTTCTGAAAAATGTCAGAAATTACGGGAACGAGTGCAGCGAGAAAACGAGCAATTATGGACGGTCTGTGAGTGGACTTTGGTTTTATAAATCTTATGCACGCATAACTGTTTTATATGGATTATGATTGTGATTATATGATGTTGATTTGGATATTGGTGAATTATATGCTTTCACGCATTTCGAGGTGATTTACGTGCTTGCACGTAAATCGAGGTTTTTCCAGTTTTACACTGATTTTCCATACTTATGCTTTTGAATATGATTTCATGAAATTGTTTGGGAATTGGAAAGATAAACTCGGGCATGAGACGCAATTGTTTTGGAAACCTCGGACTTGGAGTTCAATTGAGTTACGTAATCGGGGTGGGGGCCCAATTGCTTTACGAAATCGGTCTAGGGGCCCAGTTATTTACGAAATCGGGCTAAGACCAATTTGAGTTATATAATCGGGCCAGGGGCCCAGTGGACTTACGAAATCGAGCCGTAGGCCCAGTTGATTTACGAAATCGGGTTGTGGGCCCAGTTGGTTTACGAAATCGGGCGTGAGGTCCAGTGGGTTATAAAATGTGATTTAGGGTCGTAGACCCTAAATGGATTTGAATAAAAGGTTTTGGATTTGATAAATAAGATGTTTGGACTTGTGATGGTTTTATGGAAATTCTGGGCAGGGCCCTTGAGATGTTTTGAAATGATTGATAAACTGTTTTCCATCAACCATCTTGATACGAGGATATGTGATGGTCTCCTCCAAGTGTCTGGGACACTGGGGAAGTCACGGTGCATTGCCTGTGAGGGCTCATTATACGGAGCTACCGGACCGTATGATGACTCAGGAGCGTGAATGCTAAGATTGGACGCCTGGGATGTCAGAGATATTGACCCGGTGAGACCCGGATAGCACACGTTGCTTTATACCATGAGATATGACGTCTGGGACGTCGAGCGTCTGGGACGCTAGGCATTTGGGATGCCCAGGATGGTTTAAAAATGTTTCTCTTGAATGGTATTTATGGTTATGGTTTTGGGCGATAGCACACTTGGAATAGGAATTTGGTTTTACGGTTTTGGGCTGAGTTCCCACAATTCGTTTTGAGTCATGGTTTCTAGGCTAAGGCCCTAATGGTTTTTTTTTTGTAAATAGTTTTCTTACTGGTTTTCGATGCATGCATACGTTTTAATGAAGGGCATAAATATATTTGTGAAATATGTTTTATGAACTTATTTATTTTCGTCCACTCACAACCTTTGTTGTTTTTAACGCCCTTCAGGTTGATCACGGATGCGACTGCAGCAGATACTGGGACATTGCATGCCTCCTCCATCGATCCTTGCGCACTCTGGAAGCTCGTCGGGACAGTGGCTTTCGGTTATCCCTTGTCTGACACTTCGTGTCAGACGGGTGCATGACACATCCCACGGTAATCCCGGGGGGATTGGAATGGGTCGTGTCACAAATGGACTTTGGCCGATGACTGTGACGTAGTTCGGGACGTCACTAGTCCGTAGACAGGTGACACGTCCGATCCCGACATCCGAGGAGGAAGTTATGATGTTCGGAAGGTCGAGGGCATTTCTGTAATTAGGTTAAAAAGAGGGAATTTGTTGACTTTTTACACGAAAAGTTTTCTTCACGTAAACCGAGAACCGTTAGGTAGATCTCGATGTCCTAAGTACAACGACAGGCGGCACGCCATCATCGGACATCGGACGGTCAGGATATGGGTCTAGAAAGTGAAGGATAAAATGGTAATTTTGACATTTAGGGGCAAATCAATCTTTTAACATCTTGGGATTTGTGCAACCGAATAAGGACACCTAGGCCGAGTTCATTAGATATTTGTGAGAGTGGACCACAGGTTGGAGGACACCTGGCCTCTGTCTAGTGGCTTCCAGCCTTCTCTCACAGTTAAACCAACATTTTAAATTGCTTGGTTTGTCGTTCAAATGAGAGAAACAGAGAGACTACGACAGGGAACTATCGATCAGTTTTCAGGGTGTGAGTTATTTGTGATCGAGTTTGAATGATCAGAGATAAGTTGAGAGTTTGGTGAGTGATTCTTGGTGAGAGTTGTGTGAGGAAAAGGCTGGGAGGAAGTGAGAAACACTCAGAAAACAAAGAGGCCACCGTGCACGGCTGCGAGCTCAATCGATCAAACCAATCAAGTCTAGGCTTGTGGTGGTGTTTAGCGACCAGAGGAGAGACTTTAGGACTTGCAGGGCTGTGGTGGAGCTCACGACGGCGAGCAGAGAAACAGGTAAAGTCTCTGGTCCCTTGTTTTTCCAGAAATGTTCAAATCAAAAGTCGTGAAGTTTAGGGGATGGTTGAGTGTTTTTGTTGACACTAATAGCTGAAGGAAGTTACTATCAAGCTCAGGGACTCAAACCCGTGACTGGAGGGACGACTGGCGGCTGGAATCCTAAGGTCGACTTTTGTGAGTTTTTGGTTCGATTTTGGGAGGTAAGAAATAGGACTTTATTTCATGATTTTCTTACGTTAATCAATCACAAATTCAAGGACGAAACTGTGGGTGTAGGAAGGTTTGAAAATACCTGAAAATGAGTGAAAACCGGCCTCGCCGGCTCGGTTGGACCGGACCTATCTGGATCGGTCTGGATCGGGTTGGCTGGAGGTTGACGATAAACAGTAGCAGGCATGTGGCTCCCACGCGCAGCCCCTTTGGACGGCCCATGAGGGTGCTTAGAGCATGTTTTGGGGAAACGTTCAACATGATTTTCACTCTAATCGATGTAACGAACATTTTAGGATAAGTTTCGAGTCGATCGGACACCATATTGGGGTAGTTTTGAGTGTTCGAAGGTTTAGGGGTTCGTTTAAATACGCTTAAAATTCCAAAAAAACTGGGGAATTTAGGGTAAGCTTAAATGAAGTGTTTGTGACCCGGAATGGTGACTTTTGACAGGTCGGGATATTCCTGAGACAGCCGAGGAGCGTACGGGACGCGAGTCACGTGTTCGGACCTTGTGAGTGGACTGTTTGTTTTCTAACCTAGCATGCATAACTGTTTCTACTTATTTCTTTATGTTTCGATATATAATTTTTTGCTTTCGATTTATGATTTTATGCCTATGATTTTGAGATTCTTGTTTTACTTGATTGCACGTTTTTCCATACGAGTTATCGAATTTGCACGTACTTCGAGAATATGTTTTCTGTTATTCTTTTGAGGATGGTTTCAGATGGATGATTTATGTTTATATGTATTCTGTTTTACTAAGGATTTTTGGATATGATTTGAGATTTAAAGTGAAATTCGGGCAGCAATCCCATTTCGATTAAACGTGATTTCGGTTTTCGAAGATTTCTAGTTTGGTTTTGGTTTTCGGATTTCAATGCATTTTTCTTATGCTTGAAAAATGGTTTTGGGTTTAAAGACCCGAAAAAAGAGAAAAACCCACTGGATCTGGTTTTGAGTTTAAAGACTCGGATTGATTGACAGGGGGAGGGCCCTAGATTGATATGTTTTGAGTTTAAAGACTCGGTATGTGTTTTGAGTTTAAAGACTCGGTGATTGTGATACCCCTCTGAGGCCTGTGATTGTATTTTGAGTTTAAAGACTCGTTGATATCCCGGGAAGGACTGGTTATTTGCACATGGTTTTGAGTTTAAAGACTCGGGCGCACTTGATATCCAGTAAACTTGTATGATTGATGCTTTTCACTAGTTTTTCACTGGTTTTCAAATGTTTTGGGCTGTGACCCGAATAACTTGGTTTTTAATGGATTTATGGATTTAGGACCGAGTGCCCGAACTTTGGTTTTGATTCTGATTCTTTCTATACTTATTTTCATATCGTACATATAGTTGTTTTCGAATACTTGGTTTAGGGCCGAGTGCCCGAACTTTGGTTTTGATTTCTGATGCTTTCTATACTTATTTTCATATTGTACATATAGTTGTTTTCGAATACTTGGTTATGCATGCATGTTTTCAAACGGAGGGTGAACCCTGGTTTATTTCGTAAACAGTTTTATAACTCTTATTTATTTTTAGTTCACTCACGCTTTTAATGTTTTTAACACCCTCCAGGTTGTGGTGCTAGCGGCGGGGTTAACGTTGAGGTAGAGGCGGAGGCATAGAGTTTTCCCATTGAGCGTGTAGTCAGTTCTTAGTAGGCTTTTTGTCTTATCATGTACTGTACTATACTCTGTGCTATTGTTGACTCGTTGTATTATAACTTCTCCCTGGTCTGGTAGTGTATATTTTTGTGAGTTTTTGTGTGGTCATTTTGGTCTTTTGAGTTGGATTGTTAGACAGGAGCAGGGTTCATCCTAGTTATCGGGGTGATAATCGGGGTGGGTCTTGCCACAAAGTGGTTGCGCGTGGGCCTCATGCGCCAGGTCACTGTTCATCTTTAAGCTCTCGCCAACCCGGTTCAAGCCGGTCCGAATCGGCGCAGGCAGTTCAACCTCATAAACTGTCCAATTTTGATCCATTTTCATTCCTATTTGAACCAATAGCTTTGTCCAGTAATGCCCTACACAACCATGACTTAAAAACATGAAATTTCAATCAAAATCATAGCTTCCAACTCGAAGAAAATCCTTCCATTTTTCTCCTCTGGGTTCGGCCACCGCAAGCCACTTCAAGCCATGATTTCAGGTCCTCACTTCCTCTTTGACCTCCAAAACCTCGTCCAAACAATCAATTAGATTACATATCACTAAAACACACTTTGCCATTTTTGAATTCAAAAGAGACTTTTACGGGTTTTTCACTTACCGTCCTTATTATGCCTTGAATTCAAGTCCAAGGAGTTCGTCTCATCCTCCTTTCCATTTTTTGTTTATAGAACTTAGGCTGTTGATGAGGGTTCAAGCAGATTGGATTCAAGGCCACACGTCCCTCTTTGTTTCTCATGGTTCGAAAACCAACTACCGTCTACGACAGTTCTCGTGGCTGCTCCACCACGGTCTTCTCCTTCCCTCATCATAGTTTACTAACATAAGGAGATCATATGGGCAGTGATTTCACGATTACACACTCACTGCACTCTTCCTCTCTGTTTTTCACTCTGTATTCCCAGCCTGTGCAATCAAATATCATCGTCCTTTTCTTTAAATTTGGGCAGGCGGCTTAGGAGGTTCCACAAGCCTCTAGAGCTTAGCCAAGTGTCCACATCTGATGAGGCAACCAGCCCAAGGCAGCCAAGTGTCGCTAGGCCGAAATTCCAAGGCACCAGATGACCAAAATGCCCTTTTATGGCAAAATTACCATTTTGCCCTTAACTTCCTTTGGCCAAAACCTGAGCCATCCATATTCTGATGACAACGTGCCACATGTCGTTGTACTCAGGGGAACGAGACCTACCTAACGGTACTTGAAATACGTGAAATGTCCGTGTCGTTTGAAAAGTCCACAAATTGCCCCTTATTAACCAAATTACCAAATTACTCTTGAACTTCCGAATATCATAACTTCCTCCTCGGATGTCGGAATCGGACGTGCCACCTGTCTATGAACTCGTGACGTCTGGAACTACGTCACCGTCATCGGCCAAAGTTCGGTTGACATCTCGAACGAAAAGTCAACCGTTTACCCAATTCCAAGAGCAAAATCATCATTTCGCACCGTCCGTCCGAAAGCATCCAACTAACTACCAATTAACTTCACTAATCCGTCATTAACCACTAATCTAATCCCAATTTTCGGGATGGGTCGTTACAATGCTCCTAGATTCACCAACCAATGAAGAGCTTCCAAAGGTCATCGTGTTATGTGGCAGGTGTCAATGCGATGTGGCATTAGATGTCCCACTGCTGTAACCAAAGGAGCTTCAGAGAGAAATGGTCAGGGCGGACCAACCAAGAGAGTTAGAGAAAATGGTGACTCTCAGTCCGACCAAGAATTACGATCTCTATAGCCCGAGAGAAAGGTATGAAGCTAGTCCGAATAAATGGTCATTCTTAACCTACCAAGGTAGGCATGAAAGGTCACGTTTCCCACCGAGGGGGAACCACCAGAAGCCACTAGAGTATGAGGATATTCTGGGTGGCCTGTTTCACCAAAGCGAAAACAAGCATAAGAGTATTTGGGTGACCACAAGTGACAGGACCCACCCCGAGAATCACCTCGATAATTGAGAAGCATCCTACTCCCGTCTGACAATCGAACACATAGACCAAAATAACCATAGTAATTACATAACATACATTGTCAGACCAGGGAGATCGTACGATACAACAAGTCAACAGTATCACAGAGCATAGCTAACCGCACAAGATAAGCATAAAACCCTACTCTGTGAGCTAACTATACACGCAACGGAAAAACTTTATGCCTCTGCCTCTGCCTCGGCGTTAGCCCAAAACTCGTACCACGACCTGGAGGGTAGTAAAACATAAAAGTGTGAGTGGACTAAAATAAATAGTTATAGAAAACAGTTTTAATGAAATCAGGGTTCACCCTCCGTTTTCAAAACACGCATGCACAACTAAGTATCTGAAAACAAGTACATGAACTGTATAAAAATCGTTACAGAAGACAGTCATAAAATCATGTAAAACCACATGCAACATCAATAAATCAAACATGCTGGACCTATCCGAGTCTTTAAACTCATATATCAGGCCTTCCTGGGATATCAATGAGTCTTTAAACTCAAAACACAATCAATAGGCCTCGGGGGATATCAAAGTAACCGAGTCTTTAAACTCAAAACATATCAATCAAGGGCCCTCTCATGTCACATCAATCAACCGGGTCTTTAAACCCAAAACCAGATCCAGCCATATCCGGGTCTTTAAACCCAAAACCATGTATAAGTTTATAACAAATCCAGAATCCATCGTAATCCAAATTCAAAAACTAATCCGAAATCACATTTCATCAAAATAGGATTCATGTTCGAATTTCACGTTTAGATTCCAAATCACATTCAAAAATCGTAATCTAAACATCATTAAAATGTAATAAGCACAAATCATGTAAAAACATCCACCAAATCATCACCAAAGCATTGGAGAAACCATAATCTCGAAATACGTAAAAATGTGATAAATTACATCGAAAAGCATGCCACTACGTAAAGAAAGAATGTCACAATCATAAACATAAAATCATATATAGAAATATAAAACGAGTGAGTAAAAACAGTTATGCATGCTCGATTAGAAAACAAAAGTCCACTCACAAAGTCCAAACACGTCAATCATATCTTGCACGCTCCCCGGACTCCTCAGGAATGTTCTGGCCTGTCAAAGATCATAATTTCGAGTCACAATTACTTCCATTAAGCTTACATTAATTTCCCTAATTTTTCGGGATTTTTCAACGTAATTAAATTAAAATCCTAAACCATCAAACACTCAAAACTATCCCGAAACGACGTCCGATTGACTCGAAACTTGTCCCAAAATGTTCGTTACAATGAAAGGATAAAATCACATGTTGACCTTGAGCGGAGTTATTACCTCACGCTCCCTCATGCGCCCTGTACAGTGTGCTACATTATCATCTCCTACACCCGACTCTCTGCTAAACGGATCACGAACCCGCGACATGACCCGAGTTTTTCTCCTTCAATTCAACCTCAATTCTTGTAATTCTTCCACCGAATTCCATCTATGTTATCTCAATTTAAGTTCTCTATTAGTAATTACATGAATCGGGCCTTTGATCTCTCAGTCTCTCCCTTTCTCTCAGTTCCTCACGACAATTACCTTAGTTCATTAACTCAAACAAAATAATTGATTCAAACGGAAAACGGTGCTCTATTCTTCCCCAAACCACACCTGTGCACACACTCACGCCTAACCAAGCCACTCATCTGTTCATTTTTAGTGACAATTGTCACTTAAACAATTAATCAACTAACAATTAACTTAAACGACTAGCAAGTGTATCACTCAATAATTAAATAGCCAACTCAAACAACTAACACTTAATTAAACAGCTAAAGTAAATATCCACTTTTTGATTTCACCGTCCAAATTACCTTTTTACCCTTCCTTCACATAATTACCAAAATGCCCTTCCTCGTTCTAGAATCATAACTTATTCATCCGAAGTCCAATTTCAGCGTGCTGTCTGTCTACAGACTCAGGGAATCAAAATCTACCTAAAGGTCCTTAAATTACGTGAAAAACACGTGTCATTTGAAAAGTCAACTTTGACCACACTTTTTACAAGGGTAAAAATGCCATTTTATATATTATTTTACAATTTACATTCTTTGAGTTTCCGGGGCATTACAACAGGCAATGGCAAGAAGAGGAGTGTCGACTATGTCCAAAGGCCCAGGCTATCTGATGGTAGTAGTATCAATACTTACAAAATTCCGGATACTGAAGAGGGTCAATGGTACCAGAGCCGGGGGCACGGCTTGCCACCAAAGCCCTTGACTAGGACCCAAGTGAGGAGAGCTAAGAGGTAATTCTCTACCAATGATAGAGCTGATGATAAGTGGATAGAGGAAAGACAAGCTCAGTTGAACCGATTGGTGGCCCTTAAAGAAAAGATAAAAAGGGAAGAGCTTGAGTTGGCCAAGGTTGACGCCGCGGACTCTTTGGAGGCAGCGGCAGCAGAGGAAGTCAAAATACACAGGAAGTGGTTGAATGGTCGAGTCATGGTAACATCAGCCAAGGAACCAATTCTTGAGCTGGAGTCTCACTTGACCGGGCATTTGAAGAAGAGAACTCGAGAGAGTACCCTCACCAACCATTGGTGGTGGGAGCAAAAAGTGCGGCCAGGCGAGGGGCTGGCCAACTAGGAAGCCATAAGGTGAATATGAAGGAGGCAATACAGGGTCAGGGTCAGAAGGTAAGTCAGGTGGCCAGGGGGCCGTCCAAAGCAAAAATTTACCAAGTTGTGAAAGAAGTCAAGAATGTCTCTAGGTCAGCTGGGGGAAAGTGTGACCCAATGGCTAGCCAAACTATGGCCAAGAAATCTAGGGGAATAGATGACAGGACCCATCCCAATCCCCCCGGGATTACCGTGGAATGTGCCCTGCTCCCGTCCAACAAGGGGTTTCAGACAAGGGATAACCAAGAGCCACTGCCCAACGGGGCATCCAGAGTGCGCAAGGATCGATGGAGGAGGTGTGCAATGTCCCAGTCCCTGCTGCAATCGCATCCATAATCAACCCGAAGGGCATTAAAAACCAAAAGCTGTGAGTGGACAAAAACCAATAAGTTTACCAAATACATTTATAAGACATTTATGCCCTCCAATAAAAACGTATGCATGCCACAAAAACCAGTAACCAAAACGTTTGCTCAACCGAGCCATTAGGGCCTTAGCCCAAAAACCGTTAACCAAAAACCAAGTGTGGGAACTCAGCCCAAAACAGTGGAATACCACCACCATACATATACGACCATGTGGGTCACCACCCACGACCATAAATGAACATCAATTCATTAAAATCACACAATCATAAATCCACCCGGAAAGCCATTTCATTAATTCGTATTTTACCATTACCATCACCAGCATCCCTGATGCTAGACGTCCCTGATGTCATGTCTCACGGTTTCATAAGCTACGCGTGCTGCCCGGGGTCTCTCCGGGTCCATATATCTGACATCCCTGATGTCTGACGTCCCAGACGTCAATCATAGCAATCCTGCTCCTGAGTCATCATACGGTCCGGCTGCTCCGTATGGTGACCCTTCACAGGCAATGCACCGTGACTTCCCCAGTGTCCCAGACATCTGGAGGAGACCATCATATATCCATGTGTACAGATGGTATATGGAAAAACAGTTTTATTAACTCATTTCACAACATCACAATGGGCCCTGCCCGAATTTTCCATAAAACAACACATTTCCATTTAGGGTCCCTGACCCGAAACCACATTTATTAAATATAGGGCCCCTGACCCGAAATCATCATTTTAATCCAACTGGGCCCCATGCCCGACTTTATGAACCACTGGGCCCACGGCCCGATTTATAAACCAACTGGGCCCGCAGCCCGACTACGTACTCAAATGGACTCCAAGTCCGAGATTTCCAAAACAAGTGGGCCTCAAGCCCGAATTCATCTTTCCAATATAAAAACCATTTTATCATATTATTTATTTAACCATAAGCACGCAAAACCACAATTAAACCGTTAACCCCGATATACGTGAAATACGGAAAACACCTCGAAATACATGCAACATATCCGAAATCAATGCTCACAAATACCATCATAGAAATCATGTATATAAACCATATAACACATTTAAGCATGCATAGGATTTATAAAACCAAAGTCCACTCACAGATCGTTTTAACAGTATGCCTTGATACGCGTGCCACCGGCCCTCCCGGGCCTCACCACTATCACAGGGACTCCCAATCCTGTCCAAATCACATTAGAGGGTTACTAACCTCATCATTAACATCCTATCAAAGTCCCGTAATTTTCCCGAATTTTTACTTATTTTTAAACTTAATTTAAAACCTTCGGATATCCCGAACAATATCGAGACGGTGTCCGATCGACACGAAACCAATTCCAAAATGTCTGTTACATCGAATGGATTAAAAGTTATGTTGACCTCACCTCGAGATTCGTGCCCACGCGCCGCCACGCGCCGCCATGAGTGGCTGCGCGTGAAACCCACGCGCCTGCTACAGTGTCACCAGCCCAACCCGTTTGTCTGGTAAACGGGTCCAATTCACCCGCGACACAACCCGGTTCAAGGTCCATCAATTCAGCCTTAATTCCTTCAATTAATCATTCAGTTAGTTTCGTTTTAAGTCCAATTACAAGTCTGTAATCTCAATTACACAAATCCTTACCCAGATTCCATCGATTCCACGATGAACACGAAGAACACTCCAGTCACTGTTCAATCATGGGATTCCTTCAATTTCGATCGATTTCCTAAAATTGATTCAACCAGAAGCTTCCATGGACTCCCTTAAACCTTTCCCCCAACTCAATTGCTTCAATCCAGTGCTCAAACGTCACGACTCAAGCTCGAACACCGTCCACTGTGCAACCATGGAGTTCCATCGATCTCGATCGGTTTCCTTCAATTGATGAACCCAGAAGCATCGTGGGATCATGGGAAGCAGTTTCCCCACCTCAATTTCATCCAAAGAAGCCTCCAATTCCACGACTCAACTTCGAAATTCCTCCTCTGTCACCAAGTGTGATCAGAGCAAATTGGTGGCCAAATCCCTTCGTTCCTTCGACAAAACTGATCGTTGTGATCCCAGGAAGCTGATTGTAAGCTCAATTGCGATCCTCACGGCCTAATTCCCAGTATTCGAATTTTCCCCCCAATTCCCTAAAATTCAATTTTTCGATTTCCAGCATCCTCTCTGCCTCTCGTGTTTCCCAGCCAATTCAGTTTCTCTCAACCTTCAATTTTCTCTCAAGAACGGCCAAGGAAGGGAGCCAAATCTCCCTAATCCGAATCCCACATTTTGTGCACGGTTTAGGAACAAAGAGGAGAAAATTAGGGGAAATGGTGGATTAGATGATGATGATGTAGTAATGATGATGTTTGGAGGGAAACAAGGAGCGGGAAACAAGGGATGGGTGACACTTGTCACTCATCCGGATGTGCACAGTCAACGGTCACTATTCATTATTATATTATTATTTTAATCCCGGCCTCGATTCGTTAGTTTGTTTCCTTGACCATAACGTCGTCGTCGGATCTCCGATTTCGGCATGCCGCCTGTCGTTGGATTCGTATCGACGATACCTACGTAACGGTCCTTGGCCCTCGCCCATCGGACCTCCCGGTCAAAAAGTCAACATTTGACCCCAAACATGCCAAATTACCAAAATACCCCTCAACTTCCGAACACCATAACTTTCTCTACGAATGTCGGAATCGAACGTGCCACCTGTCTATGAACTCGTGACGTCCCGAACTACGTCACGATCATCGGTCAAAGTCCATTTGACCGCCCGAACGAAAAGTCAACATTTTGCCCATGACCAGGGGCAAAACGGTCATTTCGCACAATTTGTCCGATTCCGCCCTACTAACCACCGTTCAACCTCACTAATCAAGATTAGTCACTAAACTAATCCCGAAATTCGAGACGGGTCGTTACAATAGATCAGTTACAGAAGGAAGTCACGAAGATAGAAAGTGACCAATCCATGGTCAAGCTGGGTGTGAAGGACACCAATTCACTCAAAATGGAGGAGAAGGCCGAGCCGACGACCGAAGAAGAGATTGTGAAGCAAGACCACTTGGGGTGAGCCAAAGGTGTCATTGGGTGAAGATGAAGAAATGTATGATGAAGGCGATGAGTACGGCGAGGAGGAAGAATACATGGAAGAAGAGGCCATAGAGGAGATTGAGGGTGAAGACCCCAAAATAAATGTGGCTGAAGCAAAAGAGGTCAGGCAGGCGACCCCAGAAAATTCTCAAGCCAAGGTCCTTGAGCCTGAAATGGACATGGCTCAAACCGAGAGAATGTGGAAGACCAATACTAAGAGGACCTTCAAATTTGGCAAGAATAAGGAGGTTCCTATAAATGTGGTCACATTGCCATCATTCTTTGAAGCCCAACCCGGACAACCCAACATTATCGCTGGTGATGTTTTGGATGAGGTAGAGCCCACGGTGCTAGCTGGTGGGTGAGAGGAGCTGACCATAGAAACAAAATTGGTGACACCCTGGGTTGAGTTTAACGAGCAAAAAATTTACATTTCAATGAGGAAAAAATGAATCCAGGGAAAATTTGCTATGAGATGCCTACTAAGAGGATGTCAACCCACTTGAAACCGTTATATGTGTGTGCCCATTTCGATGGGATTCCAATAAATAAAGTGCAAGTGGATACGGGGGCGACCGTGAACATCCTCCCAACTTCAATTATGAAGAAGTTTAAAAGAGGGATGGATGAACTTATCCAGATCGAGGCAACAGTTAGTGGGTTCATAGAAGAGACCAACATAACTTGAGGGATCTTCCCTCTTGTGGTCAGAGTTGAGGGAAAAGTCAGGATGACGGCCTTCTTCGGGGTAGAGACTAGAGATCATTTTAATGCTTTGCTGGGTAGGGATTGGATCCATGGGAGCATGTGTGTGCCGTCTTCTCTCCACCAATGCCTCAAGTTTTGGCATGAAGATGGATCTACGGAAATGGTTGAGGTCGACTCATGGCCATTCATGGCTTTAGCTAATGCAGTAGAGGCCAAGTTTTATGATGAGGATATTGGTGGCCTACTGTAGCCGGGTCTACAAACCAAGATGGAGGAGTTGCTTTGGGAGTTCAAGGATTGCTTTGCTTGGGACTACACCGAGATGCCCGGGTTGAGCCGAGACTTGGTGGAACACCGCTTGCCTATTTTGGAGGACTTCAAGCCATTCAAGCAACCACCCCGCCGGATAGCGGCGGAAGTACAGTTACATGTTAAGGAAGAAATTGTAAAACTTCTTAAAGCTAAATTCAATAGGCTAGCTAGGTATGTTGAGTGGCTTTCGAATATTGTACATGTTAAAAAGAAAACCGGAGCAATAAGAATTTGTGTTGATTTTCGCAATTTAAATCTTGCTACTCCAAAAGATGAGTAGGCAATGCATATGGCCGACCTCTTAGTTGATAGAGTGGCCAAACATAAAATTTTATCTTTTATGGACGGACATTCCATCTACAACCAAATTTTTATAGCCGGAAAGGATGTTCACAAAATCGCTTTCAGGTGTTCAGGGTCTATTGGTAGGTTTGAGTATGTGGTGATGCCTTTCGGCTTGAAAAATGTTGGGGCTACATACCAACGAGCAATGAACGCAATTTTCCATGACATGATTGGTCGAAATTTGGAAGTCTATATTGATGATGTAGTGGTAAAGTCCGAATCAAAGCTGGGTCACTTAGATGACCTTTGAACAACCTTCGAGAGAATGAGGAACCATCAATTGAAGATGAATCCCAAGAAATGTGCCTTTGGGGTCTCGGCCGGGAATTTTATTGGCTTTCTGGTGCACCAACGTGGAATTGAGGTTGATAAAAATAAAGCCAAAGCCATCATTGATGCACCACCCCCAAGGAATAAGAAAGAGTTACAAAGTCTTCTCGACTGGATAAATTTTCTCAAAAGATTTATTTCTAACTCGGCCCAGGAAAATTGAACCATTCTCTTCTTTGTTAAGACTCAAAGGAGAAGACAAGTTTCGAAGGGAAGAATCCCACCAAGAAGCCTTCGACATGATCAAGGGCTATTTGACTAGGCCACCAGTGTTGATTCCCCCGAAGCGAGGTCTCCCACTTAGACTTTATATCTCGGCCGCAGAGAATTCTATTGGCAGCCTACTGGCCCAAAATAATGATGAGGGGAAAGAGCAAGCCTTGTATTACCTAAGTCGAATATTAACGACCACTGAAAGGAATTATTCTCTTATTGAAAAGTTTTGCTTGGCATTGTATTTCATGGCCACTAAGCTTAGGCACTATATGTTGCCATCCGTGGTTCATATAATCTCCAAAACTGATTTGATAAAATACATGCTTTCTCATCCTATCATTAGTGGCAGGATCGAAAAGTGGACAATGGCTCTAGTCGAGTTCATCTTTTACTACGTACCCCAACAAGCCATGAAAGGCCAAGCGCCGAATTTTTGGCTTCCCACCCAAGTGTGGAGATTGAAAGCATGGAGAATGTTGAAATTAATAACGTCACTTTAATCCCGTGGCAACTCTACTTCGATGGGTCTCGAAAAAAAAATATGTCTGGAGCAGGGATTATTATTGAAACGTCGTTTGGTTTTATAACACGTTATGCTTTCCAATTCGATTTTGAATGTTCTAACAATGAGGTAGAGTATGAAGCTTTGATTCTTCGCGAAATGAGGGTCACCAACATATTGGTCATGGGAGACTCCTTGTTGGTTCTAAAACAACTATCTGGAGACTATAAGGTATCTAGCCAAAATTTGTTGGCTTATCAAACGATGACAATGCAACTATTGGATGATTTTGATGAGGTGGAGTTGAAGCACCTGCTAAGGGATCATAATTCTCAGCCCAACACAATGGCTCAACTAGCCTCCGGGGTTCAAATTTCGAAAGGACTTTCCGAAGAAATGTTCGAAAAAGAGAAAAGATCTTTACCCTTGGTCGCCGAAAGAGGAATTCCTTTGGAGGTGTTGGAATTAACCGTCGACCCAGATGATTGGAGGTACAAAATTATAGAGTATCTAAAAAATCCAAGTGTCCCTTCTAGTCGGCAAACCTAGGAAATTGCTTGTAATTACGTCTTACGGAATAACGAACTCTTTCGTATCGGCTTTGATGATTTGTTAATGAGTTGCTTGGGTAAAGACGATCAATTCTTGGCCATGGCCGAAATCCATGAAGGGATCTGTGGAGCTCATCAAGCCGGGATTAAAATGAGGTGGCTTTTGAAAAGACATGGCTATTATTGGCCAACAATCCCAAAAGAATGCATTGACTATGCCAGAGGGTACCAAGCATACCAAAGGCATGTCCCAATCCAACATGTCCCGGCCGGGCCAATAAACCCGATAGTAAAAGCATTGCCATTCAAGGGTTGGGCGATGGACATAATTGGCTAAATCCACCCAAAGTCATCCAAGGGCCATGAATATATCTTAGTGGCTACCGACTTTTTCACCAAGTGGGTGGAGGCAATCCCATTAAAGAAGGTCACTCAAACTGAAGTGATAAAGTTTATAGAAAAACACATTATTCATTGATTTGGGATACCGGAGTCCCTCATGAAGGATCAAGACAAGGCCTTTATAGGAGCAACGATTGAAGCCGTTGCGACCAACTGGGGTTTAAGACTAGCACATTCTACACCTTATAATCTTCAGTCCAATGGTCAAGCTGAGGCCAACAACAAGGTCATCAAGGGAATATTAGAGAGAATGATTGAAGAAAATCCTAGAGATTGGCATTCAATCTTGTCCAACACTTTGTGGGCTTACCGAACCTCGAAGAGGGCGGCCACTAGGAAAACTCCATTTACATTGACTTACGACTATGATGTCGTGTTTCCACTTGAGATGAATGTGAAATCTTTGAGGGTAGCACGATATGCTGAATGGAGTGAGGATGAATACAACCAGGCCATGTTTCAAGAGTTGGATGATTTATATGAAGTAAGGTTGAATGCCTTGGACAAGTTGAAAGCTCAAAAAGAGACGGTGGTCAGAGCCTATGATTAGAGAACTAAGGCCAAAATTTTTGGTGTAGGAGACTCGGTTTGGAAAAAAAATATTACCGGTGGGAACCAAAGATTGTAGGTTCGGTAAATGGTCTCCAAATTGGGAAGGGTCATTTTTATTTCACCAAGTGCTAGGAAAAGGGGCATATAGGTTGAGTTATATGAGTGTTTGGATTCACGATCTCCCAATAAATGGCCGGTATCTTTAAAAATATTACCCTACGTCTTGGGAGATGGCAGCGACCAGCTAGGCATTAATTTTCAATTAATATAAATGTATATTGGTCGTGGTGTGTCATGTAATGAGTATGTTTGAATTCAATGGCCAATGATTTTTCGTTATAAGGTAGGCCAACATATGACCAAAGTTAAACAAATCTACCAAAAAATGGTGGTCAGAAAGCCTTGAACATAAACTATGTAGGGAGGTCCAGTTGCTACAAAAATATGCCAATAGATGGCAAAGTGACTACCAAGTCAAGGAAAATAGCCTCATAGTTTACAAAAAATTGACACGACCCATCCCAATCCCCCCGGGATTACCATGGAATGTGACGTGCTCCCGTCTGACAAGAGGCGCCAGACAAGGGATAACCGATTGCCATTGCCCAAACGGGCTTCCAGAGTGCGTAAGGATCGATGGAGGAGGTGTGCGATGCTCAAGTCTCTGCTGCAGTCGTATCCGGAATCAACCTGAAGGGCATTGAAAACAAAAGCTGTGAGTGGACGAAAATAAACAAGTCTATTTAAAACATTTATAAGACATTTATGCCCCTCAGTAAAATCATATGCATGCACCAAAACCAATAATCCCATATTTATTTAGAAATAACCATTAGGGCCTTAGCCCGGAAACCAAAGCCTAGTTTCAATTTCCAAAAGTAAATCCAAGAGTTATTTCATAAATCCAGTATTATGAACCATAAGGCATATAATATAAACCATAACCATAGTTTTAGCCACTGCACTATACACTCCAATCCGGCATCCCTGATGTCTGACGTCCCTGACGTCAATAAGGTCACAATCACAAGGCTACGCGTGCCACTCGGGTCTCAATTTTCCGAGTTAAATCCCCGAACCCCGTTCGGGTACAGCATCACCTGATGCAGCATCACCTGATGCTTAGCGTCATAGACGTTGGACGTACTAGACGCCCGTGACCTCTCCGGGGTACCTCGCAGGAGGAGACAATATAATATGGAAGGATCTACACAGTGCAGTACTAAATACATTTTATTGATATCCACATGCAAAACATATAGGTATACATAGGTAAAATCCGAAACGATCGTTACGTTTCATCAAACGGGTCTCATGCCCAAATACCGTGAAACGTGCCATAACCGAAATATCATCAAAACTATTTATTGATTCCAGCATGTGAACATATATAAAATGTAAACCAGAGAACATTTATTCAATTCCATTTTAGGGTCCCCGACCCGCAATCACATGTAGAAATCAACTGGGCCCCTGGCCTGATTTCACAAGTTAACTGGGCCCCTGGCCCGATCCACATGTTAACTGGGCCCCTGGCCCGATTTCATAGTTCAACTGGGCCCCTGGCCCGATTTTACATTATTCAAGTTCGTAACCGTTTCATGAAATCATATCCAACCACATTTATGGAAATCGGTGAAAATCCAGAAAATCTCGGTTTACGTGCAAATACGTAATTCACCTCGAAATACGTGAAATCATTTTAAATTCACTGATATCCAAAGTAAATCATTTAATCATAATTATAACAATCATAAAACAGTTATGCATGCATCGAATTTATGAAACCAATGTCCACTCACAGACCGTTTAACCGAGCGCCTCGATACGCGTGCCATAGGCCTTCCCGGGCCACACCACCAACACCGGGACTCCCAATCCTGTCCAAATCACATTAGAGGATCACTAACCTCATCATTAACATCCTATTCAAGTCCCGTAATTTTCCCGAATTTTTAAGTATTTTTAAACTCGATTTAAAACCTTCGGACATCCCGAACAATATCGAGACGGTGTCCGATCGACACGAAACCAATCCCAAAATGTTCGTTACATTGTATAGGATAAAAGTCATGTTGACCTCACCTCGAGATTCGTGTCCACGCGCCGTCACGCGCCGCCGTGAGTGGCTGCGCGTGAAAGCCACGCGCCTGCTACAGTGACTGCTACAGTGTTCCTTCTTCACCCGTTTGTCTGGTAAACGGGTCGAAAAGCCCGCGATAGGATCCGGTTCAATCACCCTCAATTCGATATCAATTCAATCCGTTCTTGGTCCTACAACAATCATCAATCCACTAATTTCAGTTATGTGTCCATGATTAGCATCAACCATCGATCAATCGTGTCGACAACCCGTGATCACCCAAAACGGGTCGATCACCAAAACTCCTCCAATCCTTAACCATTATCAAATTAACTTCACAGGAAGTTAATAAGGACTAATACGAACTAATTAGCATGATTAATTGAACTCGACAATACCTCAATCGTCACAACTCAAGCTCGAGTTTTCCGGCCGTCCACCTCGTCCGTTCACGGCCCTAGGAGCCCCAAAGCTTGCCCCAAATGATCTGGATCGACTGGAAATGATCTCAGAGAACTAAATGAGTCATCAAATTGCCCTGGGCTGGCCCAGAACCTCGAATTGGATTTTTGAATTTGTTAAACACAGTTTCAGGTTTCAGGACAAACCTCCACCATTTTCACTCTATTCCTTTCATTCTCAATCTCAGAGTAAACCTCTCGACTCACTCTCCATTCTAACAATCCAAAACAGCCATTAAAAGCATCCAAAAGTGCCACACCGGCCACTGCGCAATGTCCCCTGCACTGACCCGAAAACAATAGAAAAACCAGGGTCCATGTTGTGCAATCGATTGCCAGCACCTCACATGTGCAATCACACAACAAAGCTGCCCCAACAACAGTCCATTAATTGATAAACAATCCAGGAATCGATCGCACAAAACATCCCATTTCACGGCTGTTTCAATCAAACAGTACCCCCGTGAAGAAAATTACAATTCTGCCCTTGTGCAGAAAATTACCAAAATGCCCCTCACACATCCTGACCCGTAACTCGGTCATACGGACTCCGATTGATGCGTGCCGCCTGTCTACGAACTCAGGGCATCGAGACCTTCCTAACGGTCCTCGGTCCTCGGCCATCGGACCTCCCGATCAAAAAGTCAACATTTTCCTTTATTTCGTACAAAAAACGCCCCTGGACTTCCGTACATCATAACTTTCACCACGAACGTCGGAATCGAACGTGCCACCTGTCTATGAACTCGTGACGTCCCGAACTATGTCACGGTCATCGGTCAAAGTCCATTTGACCATCCGAATTAAAAGTCAACGTTTTGCCCACGCCCAGGGGCAAAACGGTCATTTTGCACAATTCGTCCGAAATCACACAACTAATCCCAGATTAGTAAATCACCATTAAATATTATTAAATCCCGATATTCGGGACGGGTCGTTACAACCTTCCCTCCTTAAAGAATTTCGTCCTCGAAATTACCAACAACCTTTTTCCACCAACACCTTGTGGAAAACATTTCGACCGCATACCATGTGTACACCTGTACACCCACATACTGGAACAACACCAGTCTCGTATGTACCCAGACATACCATCTCAGTCATACGTCATAATAGCAACAACACTCGACCACCTCGAGTGGAAATGATCACCTGATCCGCGATAAAATCGCCTAACCATTTAGCTGACTCCTTCAACTAGATGGTTCCTTTCCATTATCAATAAATCCTCACATTTGCTCCCGTTGGGAGTCACCAAATCTCATTTGTCAGTCCATGCTGACACCATCAGTCAAACTGTCACCACAAAGCTTTACCACCCTAGTAAAGCCCCAACCATCTGTCTGTCCGTGACAACACCACGTACTACATCACTCTCGATGTAGCGCAAGATCAACCACATGATCTCAATTCGCAGGGCAAGCCCAATCCTGCGACAACAATTAATCTCAATGTCCATAATCGCCGACTCCCTCAGCGAACCAAAACGCTGGGAAATCACGGTGTGATAAAATCACACAAGGCTACTCGTGGTTACTCAAACCACCAATTCACTCATCCTGAGTGTACGTATACCGTCAACTTACTCCATCAAGTGGTGTAACTGGAACACATTGAATACCAGCCCAGCAGTGAACACACATCTCAATACTAGGGTTCCACAAGCCAATCATGGCTAAGAGCACCTGCTCATAAAATCACTGAACCCGACAAGATCAATATGCCCAGCGCACAGTATCCAATGTCCAGTCCACAATACAGCCAAACAAAAGATATCAGAACCAAGCCGATTACCAACACATTAGTTACACACCACTGGTACATCCCATGTACCGCCATTAGGCACCACTCAGCCTAACCAGTATCAATCCTCGTACCCTGTACGTACCTCAATCCATCAATCTGACTATAGCCACCCAGGTCATAGCCAAACACGTTCCAAAAATGAAGTACCTTTGCCCCAAACCAACATGAGACAAGACGAACTCCACCCGTCATCTAGTTCCAATTCCGAATCCGAATCCGCAATTTCGTAAGAAATCCCGATTCCGAACCCAAACATCATCTTTTTATTCCATTTCCAAATCCGAATCTGAAATCATTACTCCGTAAGCTAGCATTGGAATAATCATTCCGCACCCAAATCCAGTAATCCATTTTCGAGCTTCGCAATCGAATCCTGAATCGTCACCCAGAAATTCGATTCCAAAACCCAAAATCTCGTTTACATCCACCAAGACGTAACATAACCGATCATATCGGTTACCCGCTCAAAACGCTCGATTGACTTCATAGGGAAGCCAATCCCAATATCCACATGTCAAAGTTTGACAAAATTCGACCACATCGGAAACCTACTCACCCGAGTAACAACCATATGGACTTCACTCCGAAAAGAAGTCCAGTCCCGTCATTTACGACTCACATATCAAGGTAAGAGTGATAACTCTCACCCAATCTGGATCATCAAGACCACAATCCATATCCATCGCTACGTCACCCGACAAGTAATATCACGATCCTAGATCGTCATATCGACCAAAGTCGACAACATCGCAAATCAGATCCACCTAGGATCCACACATGCTCACATAGCTAACAATCCATCTGAAAGCTGATCGTAGGGTCTTACACCCTCAATTGAATCCTTCGCCAAATTTCCCTTGGTGGAAAGATGACCACGCATATCACCATCAAATCCAAAATCATACACAACTTCTTGTGTCCAATGACCCCAAGCCAAGCATGGGTCCACCTACCAATACACGCTCAATGTGCTGGTAGAAACAATCATCATCTGCCACGGCAGGAAATATGAAGTCACACGGGGGTACTGTTTCATTGATCAGCCGTGAGGTGGATGCTTTGTACGATCGATCCCTTGATTTGTTTATCAATTAACTGATTGAATTGGGCCAGTTTGAGGTTGAATTGCACATGGGGTTGTGTTGGCATCGATCACTGAACGTGGGCACTGGGTTTTTCTATGATTTTCGGGTCAATGCGGGAACCTTTACACAGTGGATTGAGGACGGTTTTGGATGCCTTTAACGGCTAAATTGAATTAAAAGAATGATGAGTGAGTCGTGGGCAGTTCACTGAGATTGAGAGAGGGAAAATTGGAGTGGAAATGGTGGTGGAATGCTCAAAAACCCGAAACTGGTTTTCTGGGAAATTCAAATTCGAACTTCCAGTTTTAGGCCAGCCCAAGCCTAATTGATGATGGATTGAGCTTCCTGGAACTTCAACGAGTCGAACCAGATCAAATGGAGCAAGCTTTGGGGCTCCTAGGGCCGTGGACGGACATGGTAGACGGCCGGAAAACTCAAGCTTGCGTTGTGACGATTGAGGTATTGTCGAGTTCAATTAATCATGCTAATTAGTTCGTATTAGTCCTTATTAACTTCCTGTGAAGTTAATTTGATAATGGTTGAGGATTGGAGGAGTTTTGGTGATCGACCCGTTTTGGGTGATCACGGGTTGTTGACACGATTGATCGATGGTTGATGCTAATCATTGACACAGAACTGAAATTGGTGGATTGATGATTGTTGTAGGATCAAGAACGGATTGAATTGGGGTCGAATTGATGGTTATCTGACCGGATCCTATCGCGGGCTTTCCAACCCGTTTACCAGACAAACGGGTGAAGAAGGAACACTGTAGCAGTCACTGTAGCAGGCGCGTGGCTTTCACGCGCAGCCACTCACGGCGGCGCGTGACGGCGCGTGGGCACGAATCTCGAGGTAAGGTCAACAAGACTTTTGTCCTATACAATGTAACGAACATTTTGGGATTGGTTTCGTGTCGATCGGACACCGTCTCGATATTGTTCGGGATGTCCGAAGGTTTTAAATTGAGTTTAAAAATACTTAAAAATTCGGGAAAATTACGGGACTTGAATAGGATGTTAATGATGAGGTTAGTAATCCTCTAATGTGATTTGGACAGGATTGGGAGTCCCGGTGATAGTGGTGTGGCCCGGGAAGGCCTATGGCACGTGTATCGAGGCGCTCGGTTAAACGGTCTGTGAGTGGACATTGGTTTCATAAATTCGATGCATGCATAACTGTTTTATGATTGTTATAATTATGATTAAATGATTTACTTTGGATATCGGTGAATTTTAAAATGATTTCACGTATTTCGAGGTGGATTACGTATTTGCACGTAAACCGAGGTTTTCTGGATTTGTACCGATTTCCATAAATGTGGTTGGATATGATTTCATGAAACGGTTACGAACTTGAATAATGTAAAATCGGGCCAGGGGCCCAGTTGAACTATGAAATCGGGCCAGGGGCCCAGTTGATTTCTACATGTGATTGCGGGTCGGGGACCCTAAATGGAATTGAATAAATGTTTCCTGGTTTACATTTTATATATGTTCACATGCTGGAATCTATAAATGGTTTTGATGATGTTTCGGTCATGGCACGTTTTACGGTTTTGGGCATGAGACCCGTTTGATGAAATGTAACGATCGGTTCGGATTTTACCTATGTATACCTATATGTTTTGCATGTAGATATCGATAAAATGTATTTAGTACTGCACTGTATAGATCCTTCCATATTATATTGTCTCCTCCGGATGAGGTACCCCGGAGAGGTCACGGACGTCTAGTACGTCCAGCGTCTATGACGCTAAGCATCGGGGATGCTGTACCCGAACGGGGTTCGGGGAATGAACTCGGAAATTGAGACCCGAGTGGCACGCGTAGCCTTGTGATTGTGACCTTATTGACGTCAGGGACGTCAGACATCAGGGATGTCGGATTGGAGTGTATAGTGCAGTGGCTAAAATAATGGTTATGGTTTATATTATATGCCTTATGGTTCATATTACTGGATTTATGAAATAACTCTTGGATTTACTTTTGGAAATTGAAACTAGGCTTTGGTTTCCGGGCTAAGGCCCTAATGGTTATTTCTAAATAAATATGGGATTATTGGTTTTGGTGCATGCATATGATTTTACTGAGGGGCATAAATGTCTTATAAATGTTTTAAACAGACTTGTTTATTTTCGTCCACTCACAGCTTTTGTTTTCAATGCCCTTCAGGTTGATTCCGGATACGACTGCAGCAGAGACTTGAGCATCGCACACCTCCTCCATCGATCCTTACGCACTCTGGAAGCCCGTTTGGGCAATGGCAATCGGTTATCCCTTGTCTGACGCCTCTTGTCAGACGGGAGCACGTCACATTCCATGGTAATCCCGGGGGGATTGGGATGGGTCGTGTCATTGGAAGATGAGTCAAGATAGCTTGGAATAAGGCTCTCTAACTCAGTTATGAAAAACACTACCGTCTCTGATGTGGATGGATCGGTTAAGGAGTTGGATCCTTCCAAGTTTTTTATGGCAGCTTTGAATTGGCTGAGGTTGGCCTGGGAAGCAAGGGAGGTAAGGTCCCGCTCAAGAAAGCCTTGGCTGCGGGATCTCGCTCCTATACAACTGATAGAGTGGTGGCCGGTAGAGGAGAATCATCATCACTCGCAACTAGTTGATCAAGCCAAGAGAAAGAAATAGGCAAGGTCGAGGCGGGTGTCTGCATGACAAAATGAAAGAGGTTAGATTCTATAAACAAAATATTCAGTGTACATGCCTACTTTCTTTTATAAGAGAGTATGTAAATTTACTGGGTTGAGTAGAGGTTGGATAGCATCGCATCCGGCCGGGTCACCACCTGGGACAGTCGTATGGCTCTCAGGCCCGGTTGGGTCTCCTGAAACAAGTGTAGGATGCATAGTCACCGCCTGTGGTAATGGTGCAGGTGGGTGAATCTCACATTGATATAAAAAATATTTACATGCATAGATTAGTGATTCATACCTCATGATTAGATGGTGCTACCCCACTAGGAGCCATGGAACCATAAGGTGGAACAATAGCCTCTAAGGCCGGCTCGGCGGCCAAGGTGGGAAGCTGACTAGTGGCATCCACCTGATTCGAAGGTATATTGAGAATCCAAAATACAAAAATCGAAAGAAAGAGATATGAATATAGCTTACCATGAGAGAATGGAGAACGGTTCTATCAGCATCACTTGGGGGAGAAGCCGCTTGCAAAGGTGGGCTAGGCCCGTGGGTAAACTCCTGAACAAGGGTCTCTGGGTCGAGTTGGCAAGGCCCTTGAATGGTCTCCTTAATAATGGTCTCCATGTCCAAAGCACCACTCTATGACGAAAGGGGGATGAGTGAGAAGTGCAAGATATTTTAATACAAATAATGATAGGGTAAAGTTAACTCACTTGGGCCCGTGTGAATGACGTTGATTCGGCCACACCATCGTCGGCCAGCTGCAAGATGCAGTTTGTCTTCCCAATTTATGAATATGATGTTTAGAGAACGAAGTTGGTAGCACATGAAAAAGAAAAAAAAAATAGCAGCTACATACCCCAATTCCTTTAGTCGAAGAGACCATACTTTTAGTGGTCGGTGCCATAAACTCCTACAAGAGCGGGAACATAAGTAATCACATAAAATAGTTGTGTGGTAAAAAATCAAAAGAATCTCATAAAAATAGTGGCGTACCTGAAGGCTAGAGGCTGAGCTGACCGAATGAGTTCATGTGGTCTAGCTCGAAGCTTTAACCGGTCTGGGGGCATTCGAGACAAGCTTTGGGCGTTTAGATGCTTTTCTCTACCATTTTTCTTCATTTCGAGTTGAGTCTTCAGTTGCCCCTTAAAATGGGAATGGAATTGGGTGAAGCCGAAAGAGGAAAATATGGAAAATAATTCAAGTAAGGTGGACCGTACCTTGGGTGGACAAAGATTTTCTCTTCTCGCCATGGTTGGTAGGCATGTATTAAGCAGAAGAGCTGGAGGCTTTGACTTGAGCTTCAAAAGACCAATCCAAATAAAAGTCACTATATTGCATTTAATTATGAAAAGATACCAAGTCAAAAAAAAATCGTACAAATACCTTTGGAGTTTGAGGCCGCCGGCTTTGGATTGGGCCGCTTAGGGAAAGTAGGACAAGTCTTAAAGATCCTCATAGCATGGACCTCGTATGGCTTACTGAACCAGGTGGCCGATAGTTTGGTCCAAAAGTCACGAAACTCTTCGAGGCAACCAAAGTCTGGAAGGTGACTCTCAATGTCAAATTCTTCTAGTTGGAGGGCTTGGAGACCATCAACATGCCTAACATCTTCTGCTTTCTTAAAAGTAATTCTCCAAGTTGAGAAGAGGTTTTCAGACTCTGTAATTGGGCTCAGGATGGCTTGAGCAAACCCAAACTGACGACCCACAGCCGCTGGGTAATACAACTCACAACCACAGTCATAGTTGTTTGATGGGCTGGCAAGGAGGCCAAATGGGATGTCTCGGGTGACGAGGATGTTGGCCCATAGTTTCTTGTGTTCATCAACAACATCGTTTGTGGGAGTAGTGTCCAGGTTTAGAGCTAGATAGCTCGGGTGACGTCGGGCTAGACAAATGGAGAATTGCTGAGATGTCCTATCCTTACAACGGTATAAGAATTTAAAGCACTCTTCTACACTATGGTCTGGTAGAGGAAGTGAAAGTAGGGTGTCGCCAAGGAGTTTTTCATGGGTAAAGTTTGGGGTCCAGAGCCCTAACTTAGGGAAGTAAAGTTGAAGCTAGAGTTGGAAAATCCATAATGGCCTAGAGACATTGGCCAACATGGGTGTAGGATGGACAATGTTGGCTAGTGTTCTATATAGGTAGCCCAATACTAAGGGTCCTAAAGCTACACCTTGGCCATCTACGAGGGTCTCGGCCAAGGGTTGAACATTTTTCCTAATCGAGAGAGATAGGGGGTAAAAGAAGAACTTACAGAACCAGAGTTGCATGAAATCTACATACTCCACCCGAGAGACCCCATTGGTGAGCCGCAGTGGTGACCCGAGAGTATCACCATCAAAGCCATAGTAAAATTTTACCCCAACCATTGTAAGCCTTGAAGTGTTTTTCATAGTTCAATTCGAGTGTTGGGTCAGGGAAGCTAGCAGCTGAGTAGTACACTCCATGTGGATGCATGCCGAGCCTAGCGGCCAGGTCAAACAAGGTTGGAGTCATCATCCCAAAATGGAGCTTCATGCAATTGTTGGGTGAAGACCAAAAACATAGCCCAGCTTGAATGAGTGCACGGTCGCACAAAGCTCCAACGTATGAGAGATCCCGATTCCATCCCATAACTCACTCAACTTCGGCTTGAGTGCTTTGTACCAGTCACACCATTTTTTTCCTTGAGCGGGTGGAAGACTTGTATGGGATGCGGCCGGGGGAGGATTTTGTGGCATCGACCCGGCCGGCTTGCAAGACGACCCAACTGGCCAGCTTTTGGCTGGCTTGGGAAGGCCCCATTGGGAAGGCCAATATAGGTTCTCACGTAAAAACAAGTGGGCATCGTCCCCATCCTCCTCTAAAACCTCCAAGAAGTCGGGTGAGATTTTTGAGAAATTTGGTTCGAGATGAGAGCCAAGACGATCGGGCCACATGTGATGGAAATGATCATCCAAGTCGGCTGGATTGTCGTCCATGATTTTTTGGACTTTCCTGAAGTGGCTAACCACATGTTTTGGGGGCATTTGTTCCCTACAAAAACACCAAAAATTCATGAGCCAAAGGAAATTTTGGATTCAACCAAGTGGGTGAGAAATGAAAAAAGGGAAATATCAAGAACACCAAGAATATCAAGAACACCATATCTTCAACCCGGAAATTCAAGCCCCAAAATCAACCAAAACTCATGCATTCATACCAAAATTAAGTGCAATCTACCTTAAATGTTACTTGGAGTTGCTTCTTGAAGAAATTTGGGGTAACTTTTGTTAGGAAACAAGAGATTTTGAGGATGGCCAAGAGAGAGTTCTTGAAAACCCTAAAATGGTTTTTCTTTGAATTTTGAAATGAAGAAGATGCCAATGTATTTATAGTCTCAATGGGGAAGATGAGTGGGCATGGAAGGTTAAGAGCCAAAATTAAACTAAGTTTAGTACCCATAACTACAAAATTAAATGCACAAATTGAAGACAAGAGTAAGGGTGTTTACCTCATCAATGGAGTTGGGGAAGAAGCTCCAATTTCAATTGCCCACCCTTAGAATTCGGATAGCCAATTGAAGGGGGCAATGTTTAGGGTGACGTGAATTTTTCCACCCACGCAATATATGAAGCATAAGGTGTATTTTGGCTGGATTTCTTAGAAAGGGTTGGCTCTTGGAGAGGGTTGGCTGGATCTTGGTGTGAGTTTTTGTTGGGTTTTTCTTGATTTTTCGGCCAGATTGTGGTGAGTGTTCGGCTGGGATGAAGCGAAGGCCTCGGCCGGATTTGTGGAGGGTGTCCTGGCCAAGCCTTGTGAGTGTTCTTGTTGGGATGAAGAAAAGGTTTCGGCCAGGTTCTTGGCGTATTTCGGCTGGACTGTTTTGGAGTTTTGGCTGGGTTTTATTAAATAGAGCAGCCAAGTTTTTGGGTAGGAGCAAGCGGCCGTGAGGCAAGCTAAATATATGTGTGTTTGACAAGTCAACAATTCAATGCCTTTTCTTTCACACCCTAACACAACATATATGATATATTTTATTTAATGCCTTTTGAGTTCACATTTGACAATTCAAACATGTCCTTCACGTGCTATGGCTTTCACACAACATATATAATATAATATGTTGTTTCACAATCAATGCAATTCGGATTTGATGGTGCATGGACATACATATATATTATATAGCAAGACTTGTCAGACTTGACAATTCAAATGCCCGCATATCCATGTATACATTTATATGTGTGTATATATATATACATGAGAAAAGAAAAAGTAGGCCATAATGAACTCTTGGCCAAGTTAATCTAGCCAAGTTGGCTAGCCAAGTTAATCTAGTCAAGTTATTGAATACATATAAATAGGGAAGGTATGTTTGGCTTTAAAGATAAGAGTGGAAAAAATTTGTAAAGATTCCATGACCAATTCAAGTGGTCGACTTTAATTAAAAAAAAAACACTGTCATGCCAACCTTAGTAAAAGTCTTTGGCTGAGTCAACCTTGATAAAAACTCCCGGCCAACCTTAGTAAAAGTTCTTGGTCGGGTCAATCATGTGGTCTGATTGTTGGCCGGGTCGCATGGCTTTTAAACCAAGAAGTAAAGTGGCAGCCACTAATGGCCTAATGACACTCAATAAAATTAGGGTTGGGCCCGTGTTTTATTAAATTTAATTTTCTTCAACCCTACCCAAAGCTTGAAAAAAAAATAGATGCAGGTCAGGTTCTCGTCAGTTCTCACCCGACCATGATTTGTCAAATGGTCGAAATAAGGGAATAAAGCAAGCCAAGATGAGGTCAAACTAGAATCTTCCCAAAAGAGAGGGTTTTGGTCGACAATCTCGGTCAAATTATTTCGATATCAATTCGACCTTGAATCAAGTGAGCTTAACGAGGCAAGTTTTTTCCAACTCGATTGGAAAGATTTGGGTGGTATCAGACTTCGAAAGATTTCAGGTGGATCAAATTTGGAAGGATTCCTGATGGCTCAACTTGGAAAGTTTGAGTGGCTCAACTTGGAAGTTTTTTTTTTCAAGTAAAAAACGTGGAGGCCAAGCATTGCCAACATCTACAATTCCATTCGGGTCATTTTGTGGCTAAGTGGTGGCATGCCTGCGCATTTATTTGAAGAAGGACCAAAATCCCTTCTAACGGTTTGATAAATCAAATCGAGGGAAACACACCCACCATTAATTTTAAGAAAATGGAGATAAACTTTTGTAAATTTCTTTTAGGCGTGATGACACGACCCATCCCAATCCCCCCGGGATTACCATGGAATGTGACGTGCTCCCGTCTGACAAGAGGCGTCAGACAAGGGATAACCGATTGCCACTGCCCAAACGGGCTTCCAGAGTGCGTAAGGATCGATGGAGGAGGTGTGCGATGCCTAAGTCTCTGCTGCAGTCGTATCCGGAATCAACCTGAAGGGCATTAAAAACAAAAGCTGTGAGTGGACGAAAATAAACAAGTCTGCTTAAAACATTTATAAGACATTTATGCCCCTCAGTAAAATCATATGCATGCACCAAAACCAATAATCCCATATTTATTTAGAAATAACCATTAGGGCCTTAGCCCGGAAACCAAAGCATAGTTTCAATTTCCAAAAGTAAATCCAGGAGGTATTTCATCAATCCAGTAATATTCATTTATCATTTTCCATCTCCGGCATCCCCGATGCCTAGCGTCCTAGACGCTTGACGTTCCAGACGTCATATCTCACGGTATTAAGCAACGCGTGCTGCCCGGGGTCTCACCGGGTCCATATCTCTGACATCCCCGATGTCTGACGTCCATGACGTCTAGCAATCCTGCTCCTGGATCACTATACGGACCGGTCGCTCCGTATAATGAGCCCTCGCAGGCAATGCACCGTGACTTCTCCAGTGTCCCCGACACTTGGAGGAGACCAGGATATAAATATCCTCATATCGAGATGGTTTTATGGAACACATTCAATTATTCATTTCCAACATATCACAAGGCCCTGCCCCGAATTTCCATAAAACCGTCATAAGTCCAAATAGTTGAATCAAATCCGAACTAGTTTATTCAATTCCATTTTAGGGTCCCCGACCCGAAATCACATATATAAGTCAACTGGGCCCCTGGCCCGATTTCATAAGTCAACTGGGCCCCTGGCCCGATTCATAAGTTAACTGGGCCCCTGGCCCGATTTCATAATTCAATTGGGCCCCTGGCCCGATTCAACAAATTAACTGGGCCCCTGGCCCGATTTCTCTTTATCAAATCCGTAACCGTTTCATGAAATCATATCCATCCATATTTATGGAAATCAGTGCAAATCCAGAAAACCTCGATTCACGCGCAAACACGTAAATCGCCTCGAAATGCGTGAAAACATATAAATTCACTGATATCCAAAATAAATCATATAATCCCAATTATAACAATCATGAAACAGTTATGCATGCATCGAATTTATAAAACCAATGTCCACTCACAGACCGTTTAACCGAGCGCCTCGATACGCGTGCCATAGGCCCTCCCGGGCCACCTCACTATCACCGGGACTCCCAATCCTGTTCAAATCAATTTAGAGGATCACTAACCTCATCATTAACATCCTATTCAAGTCCCGTAATTTTCCCGAATTTTTAAGTATTTTTAAATTGGATCTAAAACCTTCGGACATCCCGAACAATATCGAGACGGTGTCCGATCGACACGAAACCAATCCCAAAATGTTCGTTACAATGTATAGGATAAAAGTCATGTTGACCTCACCTCGAGATTCGTGCCCACGCGCCGTCACGCGCCGCCGTGAGTGGCTGCGCGTGAAAGCCACGCGCCTGCTACAGTGACTGCTACAGTGCTCCTTCTTCACCCGAATGACTGGTAAACGGGTCTGATTACCCGCGATAGGATCCGTTTCAAACACCCTCAATTCGATATCAATTCCATCCGTTCTTGATCCTACAACAATCATCAATCCACCAATTTCAGTTCTGTGTCCATGATTAGCATCAACCATCGATCAATCTTGTCGACAGCCCTTGATCACCCAAAACGGGTCGATCACCAGAACTCCTCCAATCCTTAACCATAATCGAATTAACTTCACAGGAAGTTAATAAGGACTAATACGAACTAATTAGCATAATTAATTTAACTCGACAATACCTCAATCGTCACAACTCAAGCTCGAGTTTTCCGGCCGTCCACCATGTCCGTTCACGGCCCTAGGAGCTCCCAAGCTTGCCCCAAATGATCTGGATCGACTGGAAATGATCCCAGGGAGCTAAATGAGTCATCAAATTGCCCTGGGCTGGCCCAGAACCTCGAATTGGATTTTTGAATTTGTTACCACAGTTTCGGGTTTCAGGACAAACCTCCACCATTTTCACCCTATTCCATTCATTCTTAATCTCAGAACAAACCTCTCGACTCACTCTCCATTCTAACAATCCAAAACGGCCATTAAAAGCATCCAAAAGTGCCACACTGGCCACTGCGAAATGTCCCCTGCACTGACCCGAAAAACAAAAGAACACCCAGGGTCCATGTTGTGCAATCGATTGCCAGCACCTCACATGTGCAATCACACGACAAAGCTGCCCCAACAACAGCCCATAAATTGATAAACAATCAAGGGATCGATCGCACAAGCATCCACTTACACGGCCAGTTCAATGGAACAGTGCCCCCGTGAAGAAAATTTACAATTCTGCCCTTGTGCAGAAAATTACCAAAATGCCCCTCACGCATCCTGACCCGTAACTCGGTCATACGGACTCCGATTGATGCGTGCCGCCTGTCATTGGATTCGTATCGACGATACCTACGCAACGGTCCTTGGCCCTCGACCATCGGACATCCCGGCCGAAAAGTCAACATTCACCCTTATATCGTCCAAATTACGAAAATGCCCCTGGACTTCCGTACATCATAACTTTTACCACGAACATCGGAATCGAACGTGCCACCTGTCTATGAACTCGTGACGTCCCGAACTACGTCACGGTCATCGGTCAAAGTCCATTTGACCATCCGAAATAAAAGTCAACGTTTTGCCCACACCCAGGGGCAAAACGGTCATTTTGCACCATTCGTCCGAAATCGCCCAACTAATCCCAGATTAGTAAATCACAATTAAATAATATTAAATCCCGATATTCGGGACGGGTCGTTACAACCTTCCCTCCTTAAAGAATTTCGTCCTCGAAATTACCAATAACCTTATTCCACAACCACCACGTGGAAAACATTTCGACCACACATCTGTGTACACTTGTACACCCACATACTGGGACAACACCAGCCTCGTTGTACCCAGACATCCCATCATAGTCATACATCATAATAGCAACAACACTCGACCACCTCGAGTAGAAATGATCACCTGATCCGCGATAAAATCGCCTAACCATTTAGCTGACTCCTTCAGCTAGATGGTTCCTTTCCATTTTCAATATATCCTTACATTTGCTCCCATTGGGAGTCACCAAATCTCGTTTGTCAGTCCATGCTGACACCATCAGTCAACTGTCATCACAAAACTTACCACCCTGGTAAGACTCCAACCATCAGCCAGTCAGTGACAACACCACGTACTACATCACTCTCGATGCAGCGCAAGATCAACCACATGATCTCAATTCGCAGGGCAAGCCCATCCTGCGACACAAAATAATCTCAATGTCCATAATCGCCGACTCCCTCAGCGAACCAAAACGCTGGGAAATCACGGTGTGATCAAGTCACACAAGGCTACTCGTGGTTACTCAGACCACCAATTCATTCATCCTGAGTGTACGTATACCGTCAACTTACTCAATCAAGTGGTGTAACTGGAACACATTGAATACTAGCCCAGCAGTGAACACACATAACAATACCGGGGTTCCACTAGCCAACCGTGGCCAAGAGCTCCTGCTCATACAATCATTGAACCCCGACAAAATCACTCTGCCCGGCGCACAGTATCCAATGTCCAGTCCACAATATAGCCAAACAATTGATATTAGAACCAATCCGATTACCAACACATTAGTTACACACCACTGGTACATCCCCTGTACCGCCATTAGGCACCACTCAGCCTAACCAGTATCAATCTTTGTACAACGTACCCTGTACGTACCTCAATCCATCAATCTGACTATAGCCACCCAGGTTATAGCCAAACACGTTCTAGTAATGGAGTACATTTGCCCAAACCAACATGAGACAAAACGAACTCCACCCGTCATTTAGTCCCAACTCCGAATCCGAATTCGTAATTTCGTAAGAAATCCCGAATCCGAACCCAGACATCATGTTTTTAACCCATTTCCAAATCCGAATCCGAAATCATTATTCCGTAAGCTAGCATTGGAATAACCATTCCGCACCCAAATCCAGTAATCCATTTTCGAGCTTCGCAATCGAATCCTGAATCGTCACCCAGAAATTCGATTCCAAAACCCAAAATCTCGTTTACGTCCATCAAGACGTAACGTAACCGAATCTATCAGTTGCCTCTCCAAAACACTCGATTGACTTCATAGGGAAACCAATCCCAATATCCACACGTCAAAGGTTGACAAAATCCGACCACATCGGAAACCTACTCAACCACGTCACAAACCATATGGACTTCACTCCGAAAAGAAGTTCAGTCCCGTCATTTACGACTCACATACCAAGGTAAGAGTGATAACTCTCATCCAATCTGGATCATCACGATCACAACCCAGATCCATCGCTACGTCACCCGACAAGTAATATCACGATCCTAGATCGTCACATCGACCAAAATCGACCACATCGCAAATCAGATCCACCTAGGATCCACACATGCTCACATAGCTAACAGTCCATCCGAAAGCTGATCGTAGGGTCTTACACCCTCAATTGAATCCTTCGCCAAATTTCCCTTGGTGGAAAGATGGCCCCGCATACCACCACCAAATCCAAAATCATACAAAACTTCTTGTGTCCAATGACCCAAGGCCAAACCTGGGTCCACCTACCAATACACGCTCAACGTACTGGTAGCAACAATCATCATCTGCCACGACAGGAAATCTGAAGTCAACCCTAATGACTTCGGAATACCAATCACTGATGCGGAAACGAGCACTCCTCTCGTCTCCCAATCACAACTCTCCCCGAAACGGGAGTTCCAACCACGTTGGAAACAGACATGCTCCCAATGAGATGTCAAGTCCAACCACTGGACTGCCCATGTCCATACCTTACTTGGACCACCACGTGTCCAAGATCGATTCATTACTCGGACCTCACGTCCGTCAATAATCATGTATGCACACACCCCGATTCCGAACGGAATATCCACAACTCTGCCTGGGTGTGCATACCATACTGCCTTCGTCTCACATCTCGACCTTAACAGGTTCAATCCTCAGGTTCCAAGTGATTCACAATCACAAAATACTACGAATGGTTTCCCCGACTTTTCCAATTTCAATAATTTCCTTGTACTTCCTGGGGATATAAGCAGTACACAAACTTACCAATCTCGGAGTTGACCACAACTCCCCAAATCCACCCACTCGCATGACATAGGGAACATCGTCCCTAGATTCCCCAAGTTTCAATCATACCATTTTATCCGTTCATCACTTGTCGTCATATATCTGTTAGGACTTTTCCCAACACGACACAACCTCCACTGGATCCCATCCAGTCCAAGACTCAACCACCACTGAGTCGCAGATACCAATCATCTGTTCATCATGACAGAGTCACACCCCAAATGGTGGCTCATCGTCATCACAATCACCGACACTAGTACCAGCACCACGCACCATCATCAATACCAGTATCAGCACACCGGCATCCATACTAGTATTGGCATATAGGTACCAACATCCATACATAGCACACGAACACCCATGCTAGCACACGAACATCCATGCTAGCACACAGTGTGCAAAGTTGTTACCCTGGATCTCCGTTCATTCCGAACGACGATCCCGTAACACCACTCGTACCCCAGGACTATGGGTACCTCCAATTTGACCACTGACACATCAGGATAATGGACGTTCCCTGAACATCCCCTGATCCACAAGTGTGAAAGCCACACTAAAAACTCTCGATAGCCAGTCATCTCGACACAACTGTCGACCAACAGTCATCGTTGTCAAGATCCATATCCACGCATCACACTAATATTCGATCCGACACGGAATTCCATATTTTATCGCATAACCGTATCCGTGGATCGAAAACCATAAGACTCACTAGAGTCATCCACATGGTCATCCAAGACCTCAGCCGCTCGTCGCAGCACAATTCCTTAATTAAAGTTCACTTTTCCTGCCCATCAATTATAAATTAGGGTTCCAAAATCACACCCTAGGGTTCCACCGAACCCAACTGCCTTCTGCAGTAAAATCCACAACCTGACCGACCCCGCGGTCCTGACATCGTATAGACGTCCAATCCAATCCAATCATCAACTCAACGTGGGTTCCTTCGTGGGTTCCACCACGAAGGTCATCGGCTAACTCCGATGCACCAACCCCCGTACACTAGCCAACACTACTAGGGTCCAAAACTTAGACCAATACTCAACTGAGTTTCGTATTTCCATAACATTATTCAAATGGGGTTCCCTGAACCCGGCTGTGCCCAGTGGCACAACAATCCATCATCTCATGACCGGACCGACGGTCCCACATTACCAGTTAATCGAATACAACCCCATTTGGGTTGAATCGCAACAATGCACGGCGTATCGGGCCAAATACACCCAATTCACCATACAAACCCAAAACTATCTATCAGGTTGACAACGGAACAGCAGCCCAAAGAGACATCACACCCTCGACCTTCGCGCACAAAAGAGCAAAACCTGCTCTGATACCACTTGACACGACCCATCCCAATCCCCCCGGGATTACCATGGAATGTGACGTGCTCCCGTCTGACAAGAGGCGTCAGACAAGGGATAACCGATTGCCACTGCCCAAACGGGCTTCCAGAGTGCGTAAGGATCGATGGAGGAGGTGTGCGATGCCTAAGTCTCTGCTGCAGTCGTATCCGGAATCAACCTGAAGGGCATTAAAAACAAAAGCTGTGAGTGGACGAAAATAAACAAGTCTGCTTAAAACATTTATAAGACATTTATGCCCCTCAGTAAAATCATATGCATGCACCAAAACCAATAATCCCATATTTATTTAGAAATAACCATTAGGGCCTTAGCCCGGAAACCAAAGCATAGTTTCAATTTCCAAAAGTAAATCCAGGAGGTATTTCATCAATCCAGTAATATTCATTTATCATTTTCCATCTCCGGCATCCCCGATGCCTAGCGTCCTAGACGCTTGACGTTCCAGACGTCATATCTCACGGTATTAAGCAACGCGTGCTGCCCGGGGTCTCACCGGGTCCATATCTCTGACATCCCCGATGTCTGACGTCCATGACGTCTAGCAATCCTGCTCCTGGATCACTATACGGACCGGTCGCTCCGTATAATGAGCCCTCGCAGGCAATGCACCGTGACTTCTCCAGTGTCCCCGACACTTGGAGGAGACCAGGATATAAATATCCTCATATCGAGATGGTTTTATGGAACACATTCAATTATTCATTTCCAACATATCACAAGGCCCTGCCCCGAATTTCCATAAAACCGTCATAAGTCCAAATAGTTGAATCAAATCCGAACTAGTTTATTCAATTCCATTTTAGGGTCCCCGACCCGAAATCACATATATAAGTCAACTGGGCCCCTGGCCCGATTTCATAAGTCAACTGGGCCCCTGGCCCGATTCATAAGTTAACTGGGCCCCTGGCCCGATTTCATAATTCAATTGGGCCCCTGGCCCGATTCAACAAATTAACTGGGCCCCTGGCCCGATTTCTCTTTATCAAATCCGTAACCGTTTCATGAAATCATATCCATCCATATTTATGGAAATCAGTGCAAATCCAGAAAACCTCGATTCACGCGCAAACACGTAAATCGCCTCGAAATGCGTGAAAACATATAAATTCACTGATATCCAAAATAAATCATATAATCCCAATTATAACAATCATGAAACAGTTATGCATGCATCGAATTTATAAAACCAATGTCCACTCACAGACCGTTTAACCGAGCGCCTCGATACGCGTGCCATAGGCCCTCCCGGGCCACCTCACTATCACCGGGACTCCCAATCCTGTTCAAATCAATTTAGAGGATCACTAACCTCATCATTAACATCCTATTCAAGTCCCGTAATTTTCCCGAATTTTTAAGTATTTTTAAATTGGATCTAAAACCTTCGGACATCCCGAACAATATCGAGACGGTGTCCGATCGACACGAAACCAATCCCAAAATGTTCGTTACAATGTATAGGATAAAAGTCATGTTGACCTCACCTCGAGATTCGTGCCCACGCGCCGTCACGCGCCGCCGTGAGTGGCTGCGCGTGAAAGCCACGCGCCTGCTACAGTGACTGCTACAGTGCTCCTTCTTCACCCGAATGACTGGTAAACGGGTCTGATTACCCGCGATAGGATCCGTTTCAAACACCTTCAATTCGATATCAATTCCATCCGTTCTTGATCCTACAACAATCATCAATCCACCAATTTCAGTTCTGTGTCCATGATTAGCATCAACCATCGATCAATCTTGTCGACAGCCCTTGATCACCCAAAACGGGTCGATCACCAGAACTCCTCCAATCCTTAACCATAATCGAATTAACTTCACAGGAAGTTAATAAGGACTAATACGAACTAATTAGCATAATTAATTTAACTCGACAATACCTCAATCGTCACAACTCAAGCTCGAGTTTTCCGGCCGTCCACCATGTCCGTTCACGGCCCTAGGAGCTCCCAAGCTTGCCCCAAATGATCTGGATCGACTGGAAATGATCCCAGGGAGCTAAATGAGTCATCAAATTGCCCTGGGCTGGCCCAGAACCTCGAATTGGATTTTTGAATTTGTTACCACAGTTTCGGGTTTCAGGACAAACCTCCACCATTTTCACCCTATTCCATTCATTCTTAATCTCAGAACAAACCTCTCGACTCACTCTCCATTCTAACAATCCAAAACGGCCATTAAAAGCATCCAAAAGTGCCACACTGGCCACTGCGAAATGTCCCCTGCACTGACCCGAAAAACAAAAGAACACCCAGGGTCCATGTTGTGCAATCGATTGCCAGCACCTCACATGTGCAATCACACGACAAAGCTGCCCCAACAACAGCCCATAAATTGATAAACAATCAAGGGATCGATCGCACAAGCATCCACTTACACGGCCAGTTCAATGGAACAGTGCCCCCGTGAAGAAAATTTACAATTCTGCCCTTGTGCAGAAAATTACCAAAATGCCCCTCACGCATCCTGACCCGTAACTCGGTCATACGGACTCCGATTGATGCGTGCCGCCTGTCATTGGATTCGTATCGACGATACCTACGCAACGGTCCTTGGCCCTCGACCATCGGACATCCCGGCCGAAAAGTCAACATTCACCCTTATATCGTCCAAATTACGAAAATGCCCCTGGACTTCCGTACATCATAACTTTTACCACGAACATCGGAATCGAACGTGCCACCTGTCTATGAACTCGTGACGTCCCGAACTACGTCACGGTCATCGGTCAAAGTCCATTTGACCATCCGAAATAAAAGTCAACGTTTTGCCCACACCCAGGGGCAAAACGGTCATTTTGCACCATTCGTCCGAAATCGCCCAACTAATCCCAGATTAGTAAATCACAATTAAATAATATTAAATCCCGATATTCGGGACGGGTCGTTACACGTGACTTCGTGGATATAAATTCGTTGAAATCTGAAATTGATTTAATTCAAATCGTTAATGAAATTATATTTTGGATTTGATCAGATAAAAGTAAAATCATTTAAAAATTGAAATTGTTTCGTTAGTAACAGTTTGATTTTGAAATTTCATTTTGAAAACAGTTGGAGTTAAAACCGTACGGTTAATGTTCTTATTTATTTCTATTATTTACTAGTTAATGAAATATTCATATGTTTTAATGAAATCTTGATGTGAATAAATGAAATTTTGATGGGAATGGTGAAATTTTTGGAAATAATTATGTTTTGGAAGAATCCTTTTAGTGAAAAAATTACATGAAAATTTTGTACCTAAACTGTTCAAACCAATCCAAACCAAAATGTTAACAGTTTGAATTGTAATGGCTTCAATTCATATTTTTGAAAACTCAAACCGCATCATACTATTAAGATTCTAACAATTTAAATTTGAATGATATCCCTATCGATTCAAATCGTTCCAGTACTCCTCAACTTCAATAAACAAAAATGCATTTGTAATTATGCAATCCAAAGTGGAATGTTCCAAGTGGGAGTCTTATATATATTTTTGAAGTAATAATCATAATGGTAATTATAAGAAAATGAACTGATTTTCACTCTTTATTTTTACATTTTACACTCAGATAAAAAAAAATTTACATTTTACACCCCACTATACTTTTACATTCTGTGATTTTTTTAAGATAATGGGTTGAAAT
This sequence comes from Prinsepia uniflora, assembly GCA_032719365.1. Classification (NCBI taxonomy): domain Eukaryota; kingdom Viridiplantae; phylum Streptophyta; class Magnoliopsida; order Rosales; family Rosaceae; genus Prinsepia; species Prinsepia uniflora. The sequence continues at coordinate 8,004,152 of CM064862.1, read as the reverse complement.
GGAATGTCGTCCCTCTTGGAAAAAAAAAATGGAATGTCGTCCCACATAGAGGAAATTATCCTTCAAAAAGCACTCTCTAGAAGTGTGCTACTGTGGAAAATCCTAATTAAATGGAAGTTGAGGTTTTGGTGAGTGGCTCGTGTATAATTTTTGGGCTTTGGGACTTGGTCAATTAATATAAAAAAGTACTAAGTAGGACCCTGGTTTTTTTTTTAACTGAAAAAACAAAAAAGTGCATTGTTTTTTTTTTTGGCACTCATTACACAACGACCCTACAATCTCAACTCTTCTGGTCCCCTAAACACACACGACACAATTAGATCCAAATTCCGCTTATCTCATTACACAACGACCCTACAATCTCAACTCTTGTTACAGTACTCCTTTGGTAAGGAATCCTGAATTATATTAGATAAGGTCCATAAAACTGGCTTGTTTTGTGAGTTGTATTGGATTAGATAGTATAAACTCACCGTCCTTTGAAGGTACATTAGAGTGAATTACACATTTACATATAAAAGGGATATATTGCCTCGTCAAATCCTACCATTTTTAAGGGGATGCTATTTGATGTGTTTCCTTTTGTGTCTAATCTTCTAAAAATAAAAGAAAAATCATGCCATTTAATTTAAACATACATTGAATTTTATTAGTTATATAATTTAATTCAATACGCACGTTCAAGGGCGGAGGGATGGGGGCTCCACTGGGATACTGGGTCCTCTCTCACATATATTTATTTACCTTGTTATATATAATATTAAAATGTTCGATTTAGAGAAATATTAAATTAATTTTGTTTTAAGAAAGTATTTCTAATTTTCTAAGAATTTTAATTTTATTAGATAAATCAATTAATTAATTACGGCACATTTAAACTCTTTATATATAATTTTTTATTTATACTATATTTCTTATTTGGATTTTTATTAGCCAATATATCTTTATATAATTAAGTATTAAAAATATGGTATAATTTTTAGATATTTATTTAATTTTATTTTTTATATTAATTTAAATAATTTGAATACTACTTTAACTAAAAACAAATTATTCAAATACTATTATGAGTAAAATTATATTAAATTTTAATTTTTGTCTTGTCTTTTATGTATTTTGTGAAATGCTCCCACATAATTCTAATCTTGGTTGCGCAGCTGCGTACGTTATCCCAAGCAACCCTTCAATTTATTCATTTCAATCCAATTCTTTCATGAAGATGCGACCTTTCTTCATGTATACCCAGTGATGAAAATATCGGTGGATATCGGCGAAATGTCGCCGATATTTCGTTAAAAATGGCCGGCGGCATATAAGAGGGGGGGGAAAGATATCTCACTAAATTTCGATTTTTTTCTTGTTTTAAGGAGATAGATCTCATTATTTACTTAAAACGATCAAGATCGACTTAAATTGGGTGAAAAATGGACGTAAAATGAGCTTAAACCAGTCGGGTCAAGACGCCGGGTCAAAATAACCCGAATCGCAGACCCGCTCAAGGTAGGGGATGACTGGTTTTATGTTCATATGTATACTTTATATATTATTTGCTTACTAATATTTTCAATTGGGCTTGCTAGTGGAGTTGGTTGTGGCTTGGTTTTAAAGCAAACCCACCTGGGTTCGACCCTAGGTAGGTGCTAGTGTGGCTTGATTTTCTTGATTTTTCCTTCCCTGCGTGCTTGCTATTTGTCATTTGTTTTCGCTAATAAAGATTAACTCTATTTATTTTTCTTATTTTCATTTGTTTTTCTTATTTTCAACTATATTTATCATTTCCAATTTTTGAACAAAGATTAACTCTATTTTTTTTTTATCTTTTTTTCAATTTTAAATATATTTACTCATTTTATAATTTTTTTTTCTATTCATTTTTTTTTTATACTTATTGTTATGTTTTTAATTATATTAACATTCAATTAAAATAATTCACTTCAATTTATATTTATGTTTAAATTTTTATATTACTAGTCATCGACAAAACTCCATTGTATTATATTATTCATCATATATTTATTATATCAAAGTCATTTTATAGTTTTTATTAGTCCTATATAATCATCATTGGGTACTTAAGTTTTTCCCAAAGTTTCATTCCAAATTTCCAACTTTTAGACCGAATTTCCGTCATTTTTTACGATATTGATATCGATATCGATATTTGGGGCGAGATATCCATAAATTTGATTAGCGATATATCCGTCGATATCGATATTTCAATCCTTGTGTATACCGTCCTTCAATATAATAGAGAGAAGGGGTAAGGAAGAGCAGCATAGAAAGGAAGAAATAAAGGAAAAAAAAAATCACAATTAAATCTTCAAAATAAAAACCACACGCATTTTGATGGCTATTTCGTTTTTTTTTTTAATTTCAATTTTCACCTTTTTTTTGCATGAGATATAAAGAAAGTAGATAATAAGGAGGCAACGAAATTAAAGATAAAAACAAAATTTAGAAAATAATAGCACAAAAAATATTTTTTGACATAAATTAGCAATCATTCCTATACGTTACTCAATTGCTTCTATTAATCCATCAATCCACTTTCTAAACGATTTCTGTTAAAAAAAAGGGTATACATCTCAATTTAGATTTTGGGAAAAAAAAAATATATCTTCTCAAAAGGCTAAATAATTGCCAACGTCTTCGAATTTATCCAAATTTTATGAACCGTTCTTAAACTTAAATATTAAAGTTTTGACATTCCTGAACTTACACCAATGTGCAAATGATCCTTCCATCAATTTTTTGAATGTTTTTGTTGAAAAATATCAATCACATGGGCTCAATATTCAGGGCAAAAGAGACATTTTGCCTTCAGTCTTCTCTTTTCTTCGCCACCTTTCTTCTTTGTTCATAGAGAGTTCAAACTAGACATCATGTGCTTGGACAAAAAAAAAATAGACACATATTAATAGCAAAAGAAAAAGTCGGAATCCAAGAAATGTTGCCAGCATTTTCTCTATGGGTTTTCATCATGGTGTGGAGCAGTAGAGAAAAAACGAAACCAACTTCACAATGAAAGTTTAAAAGTCGTCTCTGTTTTTGGATGGTTCCCTCACTCTCTTTGTTCTCTAAGAAAAAAAATTAAAATGAACATTAAAAATAAAGCTTCTTCTTCCTTTGATTTTCTTGTTCTCATTTTTTGTTAAAAAAAAAAAATAGACCAATTTAGTGGGGCATGATATCTTCTTCTACCTTCTACTATAATTAAGATTGTTGCAACCCAGACTAACATCTATAGGGCCCTTAAAGAAATAACTAATTTATTTTTTCTCTTTTTAATCTTATTAATTAATTTATATTTTTATAAAGATTTTGAATTTTCAAAATTTCCCTTGAGTTTAATAGAAAGTTGGATGAAGTTCACGAAAATGAGCATTAGTACAAATATATATAACATTATTGGAAGACCAATCGCAGCTAATTTAAAGTTCAAGGAATAATGATATAATTCAAGGACGGGTTGTAGAGTGACATATATTACCATTGTTTTTAACATATCGTTGGAAAAATAGATGGAGGGCTAGTGGAAACACTTGAGTATATTTTAAGAACGTCGAATATTAATATTAAATAAAAGAACGACTACTAAAATGATGGTAAAGTTTAGGAACGGTAGAGAGATAAGAAAGAGAAGACGATAAGAGAGGGAGAGAGAGGGAGGGAGAGAGAGGGAGAGAAAAAAAAAACCAATATATGGACATAAATTCCCGCTTTTGGTTTATCGGCCCCTGTAATTCTCACTTTTTTTTTTTGCCAAACCAAAAAAAAGTTAAACAAGAAACCAATATATCAACATAAATTCCGCGTGGATTGGAACACAATTGACTCATAGATGAAAGAAATCATTTATCATTATTGAATTGAACTTAAATACTGAAAGGAAGTGTCAGGACCCAACCCTCTTCTGTCAGGTCCCGATTCATCTAGCACGATATTGTCCGCTTTGGGCCTCCTTGCCCTTGCCCTCACGGTTTTGTTTTCGGGAGCTCACGGTGCAACTTCCCAGGGGGTCACCCATCCAGAATTGCACCAGTCTCAACTCGCTTAACTTTGGGGTTCCAATCCCCCCCAAAGCCACTGAGCTCCCAAAAGGCCTCATGCTAGATAGGTGTGTGCCTACACCTTTAAGGCACACCACCATTCCCTTCCCAGACCATTCCCCCCTCGCAGGAATGTGGGATTGTTCACCGTTCCCTCCAGGACACGGGTCTTACAGTATCAATGAAAAATACACGAGTCAAATATGAGAAGAAAAAGTGAGAGTTTTGAGAGTAAGCTTTGTATTTTTCGTTATGTAAAATCTCTTATACATGAGTGACTCTCACACATTATAATACCTAACAATACAATGACTAAATGACTTAATATAATATTTATTGCTAACATCCCCCTCGATCTCATGTGGAGAAGCTCCATCAAGAGATTGGGACACACAAATAACAATCTGAGCAACATAGCAACAATCTACTCAACATGTATTAGACTCAGAGGCAAAATCTGCTCAACATTTAACCTAGGAATGAAAGGGAATAGCTGCTGCAGAATATGATGATCAAGGAAATACCTACTTCCACTCTTGCTACGTTTTCTCCATATCACAAGTTATTTGGTCATCACCCGTCTTTGCCCTCTTTTCCTGTCTTTTGTTGTGCATGCTATCCATATCTTTGTCCATTTATTGTTCACAAATTAGAACCCATTACCTCTCAATGTATTTAGGTGGGTTATGCACTACATTACAAGGGGTATCTCTCTACTATCATATTCCTACTCAACGTATATATACATATACATATATATACGTATATGTATGTATCTCTCTCATCCTGTCCTTTTATATGAGACTTTGTTTCCCTTTTCTTCCGGGTCTATTTTACCCGATCCTTCTTCCTCTGTTACCCCTATTACCCATCTTTCATTCCTTCTATTCCTAGATCCAGGGACGATATTATTTGTGGCAATTCTTACCCTTTTGATGCAGGCTCTCCACCTCCAGTACCAGTGCCTACTACTGATGTACCCATGAACAACACTGCTACTGTAACAGGTTTTCCAGATCTTTCTACTACTGTTATTCCCATGGTGGCTACCTTCTCACCACAACCAGCAGACCTGCCTACTGCTGCTTCATCCCACAGCCCTCTCGACTCTATTTTTGCTGCTTCCCCACAACCAACAGTCCTACCTACTGCTGCTTCATCCCATATCCTTCTCGGCTCTATTTCTGCTACTTCCCCACAGCCAGCATACCTGCCTACTCTAGCTTCACTCCATAGTCCTCTCGGGTCTGTTTTTCCTTTTCCTTCTCCGCCACAGCCAGCAAACCTGCTTACTACAACTTCATCCCACAGACCCCTCGGTTTTGTCTCTGTTGATCCAGTTTTTTTCTCCAGGACTCTTACATACTGATTTGGCTACAGACTTCATATCTTCTTCTAATAATTCAGGGTCTGGAGATTCTACCTATGTTCCATCTCCTTATGCTCCAAACGTCTCCCAGCTTCCTCCATCTAGCCTCACATATTCTATGGTCAATCGGTCTAAAGCTCGTCTTGGTGGGAGTCAACCACGTGGCTTCCTTGTAGCATAGTATTCTTTTTATGTGGATCTTTCTCTGTCTGAACCAGTATCCTAGAAGCAGGCCTTAACACACCCTCTATGGTATACAGTATGAAGGAGGAATTGGAAGCCTTACATCAGCAGCATACCTGGAAGCTTGTTTCTCTACCAGGAGATTGAAGTGTAATTGGTTGTAAATGGGTCTTCAAGTTAAACGAAATTCTGATGGTTCAACTGATCTCGTTATAAGGCTCGACCCGTGGGTAAGAGCTATTTATAAGAAGCTGGTATTGACTATGGTGAAACATTCAGGCCAGTTGTGAAGCATACTACAGTTCACCTCGTATTGGCTCTTGCAGCTCACTTCCTCTGGTCCTTGAGGCAATTGGATGTCAAAAACGCTTTTCTTCATGGCCATCACCGCGAGGAGGTTTACATGGCTCAACTTTCAGGTTTTATTTATTCTACCTCTCCCTCTTTTGTATGCAAACTTCAAAAGTCCCTTTATGGTTTAAAACAAGCCCCTTGATCATGTAATGAGAGATTTACTACCCATACGATTACTCTTGGATTTCTTCAATTTGCCTCTGATTCTACATTGTTTGTTTTAAAAACACATTTTGTCCTGCTTATTTTTTTATTATATGTGGATGACATCATAATCATGGGTAATAGTTCTCAGGCCATAGCTCAACTTGTTAGTACTCTTGCCACCGAATTTGATATGAAGGATCTAGGTCCGTTGACCTATTTTCTTGGCTTGAAAGTCATGATTCAATAGGTTTATTCATTCATCAAGCAATATATATATATATATACATATACATACTTCAAATTTTCTTAGTAGGGTTGGCATGGCAGCATGCAGTTCTGTTGCCACACATTTAGTTCATGATGTAAAGTTGCTGATCATTGATGGTATTCCTCTCAGTGATCCTTATGTACAGGTCTATTGTTTGCGCCCTCTAACATCTTACTTTCAGTCGTCCTGACATTGCTTTTTTCAAGACCCATCTCAATCCCCCGGGATTAACACAGGATGTGCCATGCTCCCGTTTAAGACAATGGATAATTTCAAATTTTCAGCCCGACCGGCTTCCAAAGCGCTCCAGGATCCGGTGGAGGAGTGTGATATCTCAGTCTCTGTTACAGTCTGCATCCGTGATCAACCTGAAGGGCATTAAAACTATTAAAAGATGTGAGTGGACGGAAAGCAATAAGTTCATAAAAACATATTTCATAAAGAGATTTATGCCCTTCAATAAAAAACATGCATGTATACGAAAACCATTTATCGAACCATTTATTCAAATAACCATTATTAGAGTCTCAGCCCCAAATTCCGTAAATCCAAATCATACGGGCCACTGCCCAAAACCATTAACACAAATCCGTAAACACATCAGCCATATGTGGGCCCAAAATCCTAAATCCGAATATGTGGGTCATTGTTCATGACGGGACCCATCCCAATCCCCCCGGGATTAACGCGGGATGACCATGCTCCCGTCTGACACGGAGTGTCAGACAAGGGATACTTCCGACCTTTGCCCTCCCGGGCTATCAGAGTACGCCAGGATCCGGAGGAGGTATGTGATATCTCGATCTCTGCTACAGTCCACACTGTATCCAACCTGAAGGGTATTAAAAACAGAAAGACTGTGAGTGGACAAAAATAAAGAATTTATAAAAACATTTCATCAAAGACCTTTATACCCTCCACTAAAAAACATGCATGCATAGTAAAACTATTTATCCAAACACATATGTTAAAACATCCACAATTAGGGTCTCAGCCCCAAAATTCTGTAAATACAAGTTATACGGGCTCCTGCCCAAAACCATTTACAGAAAACCATAACACAGTGAACATATGAGGGATCTCAGCCCAAATCCATTTATCATTATAAACATAATTTCCCAAACCAATTTAAATCATGTTTATCCCTTATATTCATATTCAGAACCTGCCACGGTAAAATAGAGCTACACGTGTGCTAACCGGGGTCTCAAACCCAAGTCTCTCCAGGGTCCACCCAGGTCAATGTCCGTAGATCAATGACCCTCCCTGGAGGTAACGAACCATGCCCATCCTGAGAGTAAGGAACCCAACTAGGGGGCGACTCCACTCAGTCAGTGCTCCGTGACTACTCCGGGGTCCACCCAGGCCAACGACCCTCCCCGGAGGAGACAATCATATATAAAGGATGGCATATGAAAAACATTTTGAAATCATTCTTGAAACCTTTCAAGGATTCATGCCCGGCCCCCATAAGCCGTCATGAACCATAAAATCCTTTCATGGGTTCATGCCGGTTCCCATAAACCGTCATGACCCGTAAATCCATTTCAAGGGTTCATTCCGGTTCCCATAAACCGTCATGAACCATAAAAACCATTTGTAATACATAACAGGGCCCTAGGCCCGAATCCACATAGAAACTGGATCTCAAGTCCGAATCGTAAACCAACTGGTCCTCCGGCCCGATTCCGTAAATCAAATGGGTTTCGAACCAGAGTTTACCTTTTCGAATCCAAAACCATTTCATGAAATCATATCCAAAACCATAAGTATGAAAAATCAGTGTAAAACTGGAAAACCTCGATTTACGTGCAAGCACGTAAATCGCCTCGAAATACGTGAAACCATATAATTCACAAATATCCAAATCAACATCATAAAATCATATGCATAATCCATTTGGAAATCCAAAACCATTTCATTCAGACCAATAAAGACGTACGGACCCGTATAGGCACCGTATAGGGCCGAAACCTCGAAATATGTGCCTATACGTAACCACACATCCAAATGCACTCATGGAATCACAAACAAGTATTTAAAACATATAATAAACATTTATGCATGCACCAATTTAGAAAACAAGGTCCACTCACAGACCGTCTGAGCTGCCGCTTCGATTTGCGTGTCATTCGGATCCCCGAGCCGATCACCATTACCGGGACTCCCAAACCTGTCCAAATTTTAATAGAAGGTTAATAACTACTTAATAAACCTCCCATCAAAGCCCCGTAATTTTCCCAAACTTTTAACTATTTTTAAACCGACCCTAAACCTTCTGACACCCCAAAAACTATCGAAACGATGTCCGATTGACGCGAGACCAGTCCCAAAATCTTCGTTACATAGAATAGAAGATTTCCCGTGTTGAACACTTTCCCAAATTATGGACTACGCGTCCTCACGAGCCCCTAGAAGGTCGAAAACACTGTTTATCGGCACTAACCTCCAGCAGACCGGTTTTACTGTTCATGGCCGGTTCACCTGGTTTGGCCGGTCCAACTGGACCGGCGTGACCGGTTCACAGCCCTAGACACCCCATTTTTCATCCTAGTTCTTCCTTTTTGGTTCCTTTCATCCTATTTTGGTGTTTTCTATCCATTCCAATCCTTAAAACAACCTAAAAACCGCCTAAACCCATGGTTCGATTTTGAACCAAACGGTTCAAAGTTCCCAAAACTCTCCCATGGCCGCCCAGCCATCCCAAGCTTCCTTAAACCTTCCTAACATGTCCCTAGCAACCTAATGGACTCATTAAAACCACTAAAAACGAACCATAACATCAAAAATGTAAAAAGGGATCAAAATGGACTTACCGTGAACCTCACGGGTTCTTCCTCCTCTCGCCGCCGTGGACGGCGGTTCTGGCCACCCAGCAACCTCCTCAGTCTCCCTGGTCCTCTGCCTGGTCATGGGTGAATATTGGATGGGTTTTGGGTTGCACGGATGGGAGGAAAATGGGTGAGATCGGGTGGGTGTTTTGTGTGTGTTTGAAATGGAGAAAATGGAATGGTTTGCACGGTGCATGAATCAATATAGGTGGCATGTGGATGGGTGACACTTGTCACTCATCCATTGGGCCTCCCTTAAATATCTGGGCCCCACTAAAGTCCAAAAGTTAACTCGTTTCGTAATTCGCGCAATAGTGCACTCGAACTTCCGTGAACCGTAACTTCGTCGTCGAACGTCTGAATTCGACGTGCCGCCTGTCTACGGATTCGTATCGTCCTTATCTACGTAATAGTCCTCTGACCTCGGCCATCGGACATCCCGGTCAAAAAGTCAACTTTTGACCCCATTTAACCAAAATTACCAAAATGCCCCTAAACTTCCGAACGTCATAACTTCCTCCTCGGACGTCGGAATTGAACGTGCCACCTATCTATGAACTCGTGACGTCACGAAATACGTCACAGTCATTGGTCATAGTCCATTTGACCGCCCGAATGAAAAGTCAACATTTTGCCACCATCAGGGGCAAAACGGTCATTTTGCATCGTTCGTCCGATTTCGCCTAACTAATCACCGATTAGCCTCACTAATCGTGATTAGTCGCTAATCTAATCTAGGAGTTTGGGACGGGTCGTTACAGTTCAAATCCATTTAGTATTCATAAAACACAATTTCACAAATCCAAGAAATCATGTTTACCAAATATCATATAACGAAATTCTGTCACGGTTTCCAAAGCTACGAGCGTACTACCCGGAGTCTCAAATCCCAAGTCTCCCCAGGGTCCACTCAGACCAATGTCCGTAGATCATTGACCCTCCCTCGGGGTTATAATCCATATATGCCTTCCTGAGAGTAAGGTACCCCACGGGGGCGACTACACTCAGTTAGTGCTCCGTAACTACTCTGAGGTCCACCCAAGCCAACGACCCTCTCCGGAGGAGACAATTCATAAATAAAAGGATGGTATATGAAAAACCATTTTGAAATCATTCTCAAAACCTGTCAAACCTTTCAAAGGATTCATGCCCAGTCCCCATAAACCGTCATGAAACCAGAAATTCATTCTTTCCAAATCCAATTCCATTTAGGGTCTCCAAACCCGAAATCACATTTATAAACCATAAAGGGGACTCATGCCCCGATATCATAACCAATTGGGCCTCAAGCGCGATCATGTAAACCAACTGGGCCTCCGGCCCGATGCCTTATTAAATCAAATGGACTCTAAGTCCAAGAGTTCGTAAATCAAATGGCGATCACACACTGCACCCTGTTTTCACCTTTTCGGTTGGCCCTCACCGAACTTCCATTTTCACGCCCTCACCTAACACATGCAGTCTTTCATTGATTTACAAAGGATGTTAGGGCAGTAAGGTGGTGTGTCCTTATATGTTTGATTAGAAGGAATGGTGGTGCACGGTTTGAAGAAGAAACAGAATGAAGAAGATGAAGATATGTGCACGGGTTTGAAGAAGAGAATGTGAGGTTTACTGGTGATGGTCAGATGAGATAAAATGGATGGTGAGGATGGAAAGATTCGGAGAGATGGACGGCTGGATATGAGAGATGAGGGAAATTATATATTAATATTATAATAATTAATTATATATTTTAATCTTAATTAATCACCCAATCCTAGGCTAGATCCAATTTTTAGGGAAGTCACTAATGGGATGAGTGACACTTGTCACTCATCCAAGGGCCCCACAATTAATTAATCCCCCAATCAGATTTTATTATTATTTTAATCGAATCCCGAGACGTAAGTTCCCGACTTCGATCTCATGACCATAACTTCTCCGTTCGACGTCCGATTTCGACGTATCACCTGTCTACGGACTCGTGACGTCCCAATCTACGTCACGGTCATCGGTCCTCGTACTTTTGACTCCCCGAGTCAAAAGTCAACATTTTGCCCAAGACCAGGGGGAAAATGGTCATTTTACACCGTCCGTCCGATTTCGCTCAACTAATCACCGATTAATCTCACTAATCCTTCATTAGTCACTAATCTAATCACGAAATTCGGGACGGATCGTGACAGCTTTTGCTGTCAATACTGTTTGCCAATTTATGCATGCTCCAACCGATATTCATCTTATTGTTGTAAATCGAATTTTGCGGTATATCAAGGGAACCATTGACTTTGGATTTAATTATTCCTTTGGTTTTCTAGATTTGCAGGCGTACTCTGATGTTAAAAGGGCTGATAGGGCTGGTGATCTCAATAACCGTCGTTCCACTTCTGGTCATGTTGTCTATTTGGGTCGTAGTCCTATTTCTTGGGGTGCGAAGAAACGACCTACTGTTTCTCGTTCTTCTACTAAAGAATAGTATCGGGCTGTAGAAAATACAGCTTGTGAGCTTAATTGGATACGCCATCTCCTTGCTGATCTGCATATCACTCTACTGCAGGTCCCTCTCATTTGGTGTGATAGCTTATCTGTTATACAAATGGCTCACAATCCAGTATTTCATGGACGAACAAAGCATATTGAGATTGATGTGCATTTTATTCGTGAAAAGATCCAGCGCCATGATCTTCGTCTTGCCCATGTTTCTTATGAATATCAAATTGCCGATGTGTTAACTCATGGCCTTCATACTCCAAGTATGTTTATCTTCAGAGAAATCTCATGCTTATAGCTCTCGGTGGAATTTTTTCATCATAGATAGGAGTGACTATTGTACTTGTTAATTTGATTCAATTAAATCATTGTTAGTTGGTTACTAAGTTGTTATGGAGAGGATATTTTGTTGTGTCTCATCTGTGTAGAGTATATATATGTGTGGTTGTAAGTAATACAATATATAGAAAATATTAGAGTTATTAAGTTGAATACAATTACAATCTGATACTATTCTTTCTCTCTTTCTCTCTCTCTCTCTCTCTCTCTCTCTCTCTCTCTCTCTCTCTTTCTCTTTCTCTCTGTCGTATCTTCTTCTTCCTCTAAAGTTCTTCATCCTTTCTACCATAGCTTATCCTTGAGCTTTTATACACTCATAGATTCACATACGATGGTTCTTTTTTCTACTTTTATAGTATCAGAGCACGCATAGCTTGCTGCTCCTTCGAACTTGCTCTTCTGCTTCTAATTAAGGACTAGTGATATTAGGTGATTGATAATGGTGTGAGTCTGACCTAGCTTCCAAAATTCTTAATCCAATTCTTAAATTCTTAATATGATTCTTATTCGAGCTATGAAATTCGACCTTGATTCTTCTTCAGCTTTATCTGAATTTTCCTATTCTCATTCTTGTTCTAGTTCTGAACTTCAGTCTTGATTCTTCTTTACTCGATTTGTTTCTTGTTCTGGTCTGATTCAGTGATTCTTTTTCTAGCTCCTGATTTTCGTGTTTTGAACTTCAATCTTGATTCTTCTTTCTTCGATCTAATTCTTATCCTTGCCTGATTCTTATCATAGCTCTGAAATTCTTGTTCGGAACCTTGATTTTTCTTTGTTCGTCCGATCTAGTTTTCTTTCTAAAATTCTCTGAATTTTCTTTCTAAAATTCTCTTAATTTTCTTCTTCAGTTTGTGCGTCTCACGCATTAATTTCAGGTTTCATCTGAAATGATTTACAACTCTTGAGTTCCATCTTCTAATAGAATGACGACAACAATCGAATTACTTAAGCACGCTGCTGAATTTGTCTCTATGAAGCTGGATGAAACGAACTATATGCCATGGAGTATCAAAACTCAGACTACTCAAAGGCTTTCATTTAATTGGCTATCTAAATGGTACAATTTCATGTCCTGATGCTTCTTCGAGAACATATTAGACCTGGATTGACATGGATGATGCCTTGTTAAGTATGCTTATTGCAACCATCTCAGAAGAAGCCTTTACTAAGATCATGTCTTGTGAAACGTCTCATTCCGCTTGGGTTACTCTTCAAGAGCACTACTCTTTATCTGAAGCTAATCTTATGCAATTAAAGACCAACCTTCTAACCTTACCGAAGGGTATAGATTCTATTGAAGTTTTTCTGGGTAAAATCAAAACAGCATGGCAACGGCTTGCTAGTGCTGGTGTATGTGTATCTGACAAATTAGTGAATCTGATAATTTTGAATGGTCTATCCACTGAAAATCATCCTTTTAAATCCCATATCATAGCACGTCCTGTGCCAGTGACCTTATCTGAGCTTCGTGTTCTTTTGCTTGCTGAGGAAAGTGACTTAACTAAGGCCTCTACTCAATTACACTTACACTCTCATGCCCCTTTGCTCACAACCATGGTTGCTCCAAAAACTTCAATCGATGCTCAGCCATCCCATGGTTCAGACAGTTCGGCTACGAACCAAGCTTAGTGAAATGGTGCACCTCACTGGAATTATCGTGGAGGCTATAATTGACAGGACCCGTCCTAATTTTCTTGAAAATCGGATTGGCCTTGCTCCCGCTTGACACTTCTTTTTCATACAAGAGATATTACCAAATTTTATCTATGTCTATATTTATCAAGATAACCAAACTAAACCCACCAATGGGGGGTTACCGTCCACGTCCAACTCACTTGCCCCGATAAGTAGTGGTATTTACCAATTTGACCATACGCATTTTTACTTATCACCATTTATTAATCTTCTTGTTATACAATTTAGTAATATTCAAATGTAATTAAATACATTCATCAAATGTTTACACAACATCACATATCATCATATGAACATCATTGCTCATTTGATCATATAATATGTATCATTATACTGTCTCATTTTATCCTCACATATGTAGAAATTTATGAACTTTATGTTTTAATTACAACCAATATGGCATATTTATACAGGTTTGTTTAAGGGATAAGACAGAGCAGTTCTTATCTCCTTAAACTGCTTCTAACTGTAATGGGACAGGTGTCTTATATATGTAACTGCAGGTAACTGTCTACATGTTAACTAACTGATGTCTAGCTTCTACTAGGAACTTAGGTACACGGTTCTAACCTAGGAACAAATGTACAATGTGTTCTAATTGAACATGATGAGTGCTAGAAATCACCCTTTCTCGCAGGAAGTGATAGTCCATGGCTATATGCTTTGTCTGAGCATGAAAAACTAAATTTTGAGACATGTAGCAGGTGCTCAGGTTGTCATAGTGGAGCTGTATGGGCAGGGGAGGGTTAAACGCGAGTTCGCGCAGTAGAGGAGCCAAATGCTATCTACACAAGTGTAAGCTAGGGCTCTGTATCTCGGGAAGCATATACATACATACACACGTGTATTATTGTCCATGTTTAATTATTCATCTTTATTTAACTTTACTCAAATTGTATTTCCAATAGCTAGAAGCACACGTTTGTTTTTATATTTAGAAACCAATTACATGACAACCAAAATATAGTTCCTTGTAACAACCAATTACATGACAATTAAATTATAATCTTCTATCAATTTAAATTATAGCCTTATACAACAATAATCATATAATTAAATCCTTGGCTAACATCTTTTTCCGATTTCCATAACTCTTTTTCATTATAAAAACAAAAATTTAATTATCGTAATATTCTTAGTCCATAAATATGCACCAAAATATCCACATTTTAGTCACGTTCTTAAGTACCACCAATTGTCTTGATATGTCCTTAACTCAAATTAACCTTGTATTAATGTTTCTCACTTTTCGGAATTAATCAAAGATAATTGTTAAATAGCACTTACACTTTGAATGATCATAACTATCTCAACAAGATGGCCTCTGCGCGTGGGCCTTACGCACCTGCGCATAGGTCACCCACTACTTCCAATCGAGTCTGCAACTCGAGTCGCCCGACCCAGCGCCCCTGATCGGGTTCTAATTGTAAAAGTCTATGTCCTGCAGGGAACAGTGAACAATCCCACATTCCTACGAGGGGAATGGTATGGGAGGGGAATGTTGGTGTGCCTTAAAGGTGTAGGCACATATCTATCTAGCTCGAGGCCTTCTGGGAGCTCACTGGCTTTGGATTCTTAAGGAACTCCAAAGTTAAGCGAGTGGAGGCTAGTGCAATCCCATGATGGGTGACCCACTGGAAAGTTGCACGTGAGCTCACGAAAGCAAAACTGTGAAAGTTGGGCCCAAACCGGACAATATTGTAACACCCCGGAAATTCGAGGATTTTAATAGTGTAATTTGATATTTGAATTGACGTTTTTACCCTTGTGAATGGTATGGCCAAATTATTGACTTTTTGATTGGTGGGTCAAATGGACTTTGACCAGTGACCGTGACGTAGTTCGGGACGTCACGAGTCCATAGACAGGTGGCACGTCCAATTCGGACGATCAGGGAAAAAGTTATGACTATCGGAAGTTCAGGGGCATTACCGTAATTTGGACTTTATGGGCGAAAATGTTGACTTTTCGTTTGGAAACTAATTTTCACATGACTCAAGGACCGTTAGGTAGGTCTCGATGTCCTGAGTTCGTAGACAGGCGGCACGCCGAAATCGGACTTCGTATGGCTGAGTTACGGGTCTAGAAAGTGAGGGGCAGTTTGGTAATTATTTGAACCAGGGGCATTTTGGTCTTTTTGCCCTGGTTACTGTAGCAACCGCGGGGGAACCATGGACGGCACCACCATGTGCGGTGGTTCAGTGTACAATTGATTATGCAAGTGTGTGCTGGAAAGGAATGCGTGTCTGATGCTCTAGAACGTGGGCTGAACCATCCACCCTACACTGTCGAATTGATTAATGAAATTCGAAGTTTTTTTCGGGGAACAAAATTCAGTGGACAGTGAGGCTTCCACGAGCCTCTGGGACAGCTTGTGATGTTTTAAACTGATTAAGTAATGGGTAAGCTTCATTCTGCTGTTGATGGAACTGAAAATTGGAGAGGAAAACCAGAGAAACCATTTCGGGGAAAATTGGAAGGAAAATCGGGTTTTGATTTCTGGTGATTGTTGGACCAAACCAAGGCCTGGTTTAGTCTTCTGGGAGTGTTTGGAACTCAACCACATTGAAATCGAAGGCCATCAGCCACGGATGAGCTGGGACGGTGACTGCAGTTTTCAGAGAAATCGCAAAGCTTGGGACGACAACCTTCAGGTACTTTCAGACACAATTGATCGTTCATTTTGGGTCGTTTTGATCCTACTATGCTATCTGTGAAGTTAATTGGAAATTGAGTTAGAAACCAGGGAGTTCTGATGATTGACCCGATTGGTTGATCACGGGTCAATGGGTCGATTGGGGACTTGTCGAGGTTGATTATTGTCCCAGAACCTAAATTGGAAGGATAATAAACATGTTAGGATCAAATTGGGTTGAAATCGAGTAGGAATTGATGGTTAAATAACCGGGTCAAGCCGCGGGTGGCAGACCCGTATTACAGACAAACGGGTGAAGGTGGTGACACTGTAGCAGCTACAGTGTCAGGCGCGTGACTTTCACGCGCAGCCACTTTGGGCGGCGCGTGAGGGCACGTTTGACCTTATCTCAAATCACGATCAACATGACTTTAGTTCCTCTCATCATTCTGAACATTTTTAGGGAATTAACCATGTTGATCTGAGATAGTTTTGATGGGTCAGTTTAGGGCCGGTTGTCTCGGGAAACGTGTTGACGGTTTCCCCGAGCCGGTTTCTGTTTCGGGCTTTTTGGATATATGTTTAAAACTTGTAGTGACCCTTACATGTGATTTGAACTGACAGGAATTGTACGATAATTCCGGTACAAGTTCGTACGCGCAGGTTCACCGCAGGGTCGTACTATGAGTGGGCCGGATTTCATTAAACCCTTGCATGCTTAAATGTTTTCTGATTTACTTATATGTTCACATGCTGGAATCATGATATGGTTTTGATTATATTGAAATTTCGGTTATGGCACGTTTCACGGTATTTGGGCATGAGACCCGTTTGATGAAACGTAACGATCGGTTCGGATTTTACTTATGTATACATATATGTTTTGCATGTGGATACCAATAAAATGTATTTAATACTGCACTGTATAGATCCATTCTTATGATACTGTCTTCTCCGGATGAGGTACCCCGGAGTGGTCACGGACGTATAGAACGTCCAGCGTCTATGACGCTAAGCATTGGGGATGCTGTACCCGAACGGGGTTCGGGGATTGAACTCGGAATTGAGACCCGAGTGGCACGCGTAGCCTTGTGATTGTGACCTTATTGGACGTCAGGGACGTCAGACATCGGGGATGTCGGGATTGGAGTGTATAGTGCAGTGGCTAAAATTATGTTTATGGTTTTATTACATGCCTTATGGTTCATATTATATGATTAATGATTTTAAATAATGCTGCATGCATGTTTTGGAAAACGGAGTGGTAAATTATATGTTTTACTTACTAAACAATTTTATAAACTTGAGTTTCGGCCCACTCACCCTTATTGTTTTGGTAACCCCTCCAGGTCGTGCTAATGAGGTAGAGGAGGAACCTGAGGCTGAGGCATAGATCCACTTCTGCGTACCTGAACCCCTGTTGGGTGGTGTACCCGCAGGTTTATGTTAGAGTCGTGCTTGCAACTTGTAGTTTGGATTTCATCCCTTGTCTGACATCTTTTTAATCGGATTTGATGTATAACTTTAGTTTGGTTATTTATGAATTTGATTGTTTGAGGTTAAAATTGGTATGTATTTCGGGTGTCAGACGGGAGCAGGGCAAGTCCCCATGTGGTCCCAGAGAGGATCGGGGCGGGTCCTATCAGCTTGGTATCAGAGCACTAGGTTGTGGTCAGCATGCTAGACTAGCGAGTAGTACTAGTTACTTTTCGACTTTTAAGGATAATGTTAACTGATCTATGCCTCTTGACAGTTGGTTATGCCTCCTAGGAGAATTCCTCATACACGAACTGACGAGGATCTGGAAAGGGAAATGGAATGCACAAGCATTGAGCGGGCTCAACGTCTGGGAGCCACACCTTTCAACTGGGGATCGAACCCCGAAGATGCCCATGATTGGATCACCAAATGGGAAAGGATCTTCACGGTGATGCACTGCCCTCCAGGCGAACGGGTAACTTTGGTGGCCTTCTTGCTGGAAGGAGGAGCCTACCAGTGGTGGCACGGCCTTGAAATGTCTGGGTTGTCTGTCCATACCACTACTTGGGAAGCTTTCCGTTCCCGATTTCTGGACCAGTACTACCCGAGATCATTTCGCGCAGCACGGGATGCTGAGTTCCTGCGGCTGGAGCAGGGGGATATGTCCGTTGAGGACTACGAGCAGACTTTCGGAAAACTATCCCGGTTAGCTGCATCATTCGTGAGCACGGAGGAGGACAAATGCCAAAGGTTTGAGCTTGGACTCCGAGGGGAGATCCGGGCAAGTGTGACTGCTGCTACTCATGCTTCTCTGAGAGATATGGTCGACGCTGCGGTGCGTGTCGAGACCAGTCTGGCGGCACACCAGACACGACAGCCTTCGGGCGAGGGGCGACGTCAGGATCGCCCACACCGTGGGCCATCAGGCCAGAAGAACAACAAGGGAGAGGGCTACAGGGGAGCACCCTCATCCTTCAAGGGTCGTGGCTGGTCAGGTCGACGCGGAGGCTCTCAGGGCAGAGGATCAGGATACAACTCTGGGCAGCGTTCATCTTGGAGCGGTGCTTCTGGTGGGCATTCGGACAGGCCGAGGCCAGTAACCTGCTTTTCTTGCGGAGAGGAAGGCCACTATGCCTGTGATTGCCCGCTGTTGTCCAAGAGCAACGACGTTGGGGGCTCTAGTGTGGTGCAGAGCCCGACTTCCCACACTAATGGAGGTCGCGGTCAGGGAGGTGACTGTGGTGCTGGGCGTGGAGGGCCTAGGGCTCAAGTGTTTGCAATGACCCAGAAGCAGGCGAGGACCACCCCAAGCGTGGTTACAGGTACACTACATATCTTAAACCTTCTTGTACGTGTATTGAAGGATGCGGGGGCTACACATTCTTTTATTTCGAAGAGTTGTGCTGGTATGCTTGATTGTGTGGTATCAGCCTTAGATTGTGAAATGGGTGTTGGCACCCCGATGGGCATCATGTACCTTGTGAATCAGGTGATTCGGAGGTACCCGGTGAGAATTGAGGATGTGAATTTACCAGCGGATCTAATTATTTTGGATATCCACGACTTCGATGTAATTTTGGGGATGGATTGGCTATCGGAGCATGGGTCGCTCATCGATTGCTGTAGCAAGCAAGTGATTCTGCGAAGCCCGGGTTTGTCGGAGGTTATCTTTCAGGGGGAGCGTGACGGTTCGCCTCCTGAAGTGATTTCTTCACTTACTACTACCAAACTTCTACGGAAGGGATGCCAGGGTTATCTGGCGCACGTCGTGTCGGATCAGGGTGATACTCCGGGTATCAACGAGATACCGGTGGTACGTGAGTTTCCGGATGTGTTCCCGGAAGACTTACTTGGGTTACCACCATCGCGGGAGATCGAGTTTACAATTGAACTACTCCCCGATACCCGACCTATATCTCAGGCACCATACCGGATGGCGCCGACCGAGTTACGAGAACTCAAAACTCAGTTGCAGGAGTTGGTGGAATTGGGATATGTCCGACCGAGTACTTCACCGTGGGGAGCACCGGTGTTGTTCGTAAAGAAGAAGGAGGGGAGTCTTCGTTTGTGTATTGACTATCGACAACTCAACAAGATGACACTGAGGAACCAGTATCCTCTACCCAGGATCGATGACCTTTTTGACCAGTTGCAGGGAGCACAGTGCTTCTCGAAGATCGATTTGCGGTCTGGGTATCACCAACTGAGGATTTCGGAGGAGGATATTCCGAAAACTGCTTTTCGAACCCGTTATGACACTACGAGTTCGTGGTTATGCCTTTTGGGTTGACGAATGCTCCAGCAGCGTTCATGGATCTGATGAACCGGGTCTTCCGACCCTACTTGGATAAATTCGTGATTGTGTTCATCGATGATATCTTGGTGTACTGGAGGAGTGCCCGAGCACATGAGGAACATCTACGGTTAGTGTTGGAGAAGCTGAGACAGGAACAGTTGTACGCCAAGCTGAGCAAGTGTCAGTTTTGGCTAAGCAGTATTGGTTTTCTGGGACACGTAATATCAACGGATGGGATTAGCGTGGATCCCCAGAAAACTGAAGCGGTGACTAACTGGGCTAGACCGACAACGGTAACGGAGGTGCGGAGTTTTGTCGGGTTAGCAGGTTACTACAGGAGATTCGTGGAGGGTTTCTCCAAAATTGCTGCACCATTGACTCGTTTGACTCGGAAGGGAGTAAAATTCATTTAGGACGAGCAGTGTGATCAGAGTTTTCAAGAGTTGAAGGATCGATTGACCACTGCACCTGTCCTTGCATTGTCGGATGACAGTGGAGAATTCGTGGTCTTTAATGACGCTTTACTACAAGGTCTGAGCTGCATGTTGATGTAGACTGGCAAGGTTATCGCCTACGCATCCCGGCAGCTAAAGACTCATGAGTTGAACTACCCAACCCATGATTTGGAGCTGTCAGCGGTGGTTCATGCTCTAAAAATCTAGAGACATTACCTATTCGGCGCAACATGCTGGATATACACCGACCACCAGAGCCTAAAGTACCTATTCACTCAGAAGGAGCTTAACATGAGACAACAGAGATGGTTAGAACTGCTGAAGGATTATGACTGTACGATGGAGTACCATCCGGGTAAGGCCAATGTGGTGGCAGATGCACTCAGTAGGAAATCAGCAGGATCGGTTGCACACCTAGGGATGGTATATCTTCCTTTGCTAGTGGAACTCCGGAAGGCGGGAGTTATTTTGGGTAAGGATGAGCATGGAGCTTTGTTGGCCAGCTTCCATGTACGACCAAAGCTGATTGATCGGATCATCGAAGCACAACTTCAGGATCCGATACTCTGTATCTACAGAATTGAGGTCGATGCGGATGTGCGACAGGATTTTACCATCCGGGATGATGGAGCACTTGTGAAGTTGGGCCGTTTGTGTGTACTTGCAGTGGCAGAGTTACGGGCCGAGATTCTTGAGGAGGCCCATAGTTCGGCTTATGCTATGCATCCGGGAGGTAGAAAGATGTACCGTACCCTCCGGAACCATTATTGGTGGCCAGGAATGAAGAAGGATATTGCTGAGTTTGTGAGCAGATGCTTAACCTATCAGCAGGTTAAGGCGGAACGGCAAAGACCTTATGGGGCTATGCAGCCACTTCCGATTCCCGAGTGGAAGTAGGATCACATCACCATGGACTTCGTCTTTAAGTTACCAAGGACTCAGAGTGGAGTTGACGGGGTGTGGGTGATCATGGATCGGTTAACCAAGTCAGCCCATATTCTGCCAGTACAGGAAACTTATAAACCTAACTGACTGGCTCAGTTGTTCGTAAAAGAAATTATACGGTTGCATGGTACGCCGGAATCGATCGTGTCCGATCGTGATCCGCGTTTCACTTCCAGGTTCTAACGGAGTTTGCAAGCTACTTTGGGAACAACCCTACGTTTCAGTACTGCGTTCCATCCACAGACCGATGGACAGTCTGAACGGACCATTCAGACCCTGGAGGACATGATGAGGTCCTGTGTGCTACAATTTTAGGATTCATGGGATACTCATTTACCATTGATGGAATTCGCTTACAACAACAGCTATCAGGCAAGCATCGGGATGGCACCCTATGAGGCACTGTATGGTCGACAGTACAGAACACCTATCTGCTAGATGGAGATAGGAGAGCGAGCGGCTGTAGGGCCGGAATTGATGGACTTAACCCTGGAGACTGTTCGAGTTATCAAGGAGAGATTGAAGGCGGCGCAGGATCGCCAAACGAGTTATGCCGATCAACGGATTCGAGATCTGGAATTTGAAGTGGGAGATTTTGTCTTCCTGAAGTTATCTCCTTGGAAAGGGATTATCCGCTTTGGTCGACGGGGGAAACTGAGTCCGCGTTTTATCGGACCTTATGAGATCGTGGAGAGGATTGGCAGGGTTGCATACAGATTGGCACTACCTCCAGAACTTTCTAGAGTTCACGATGTTTTCCACGTATCGATGTTGCGGAAGTACGTACATGATGCTTCCCATGTACTGGGGGAACAACCTCTCGAACTCCGAGGGGATTTGAGCTTTGAGGAACAACCAGTGCAGATTTTGGATCAGAAAGACAAGGTACTACGTCGGAAGACGATTCCACTCGTGAAGATTCTCTGGAGAAACCAGAATGTGGAAGAAGCCACATGGGAGCCTGAGGCTCAGATGCGAGAATAATTTCCTCATTTTTTTCTTTGAAATTTCGGGACGAAATTTCTTAAAGGGGGAAGGTTGTAACACCCCGGAAATTCGAGGATTTTAATAGTGTAATTTGATATTTGAATTGACATTTTTACCCTTGTGAATGGTATGGCCAAATTATTGACTTTTTGATTGGTGGGCCAAATGGACTTTGACCAGTGACCATGACGTAGTTCAGGACGTCACGAGTCCATAGACAGGTGGCACGTCCAATTCGGACGATCAGGGAAAAAGTTATGACTATCGGAAGTTCAGCGGCATTACCGTAATTTGGACTTTAGGGGCGAAAATGTTGACTTTTTGTTTGGCAACTAATTTTCACATGACTCAAGGACTATTAGGTAGGTCTCGATGTCCTGAGTTCGTAGACAGGCGGCACGCCGAAATCGGACTTCGTATAGCTGAGTTACGGGTCTAGAAAGTGAGGGGCAGTTTGGTAATTATTTGAACCAGGGGCATTTTGGTCTTTTTGCCCTGGTTACTGTAGCAACCGCGGGGGAACCATGGACGGCATCACCATGTGCGGTGGTTCAGTGTACAATTGATTATGCAAGTGTGGCTGGAAAGGAATGCGTGTCTGATGCTCTAGAACGTGGGTTGAACCATCCACCCTACACTGTCGAATTGATTAATGAAATTCAAAGCTTTTTTCGGGGAACAAAATTCAGTGGACAGTGAGGCTTCCACGAGCCTCTGGGACAGCTTGTGATGTTTTAAACTGATTAAGTAATGGGTAAGCTTCATTCTGCTGTTGAAGGAACTGAAAATTGGAGAGGAAAACCAGAGAAACCATTTCGGGGAAAATTGGAGGGAAAATCAGGTTTTGATTTCTGGTGATTGTTGGACCAAACCAAGGCCTGGTTTAGTCTTCTGGGAGTGTTTGGAACTCAACCACATCGAAATCGAAGGCCATCAGCCACGGGTGAGCTGGGACGGTGACTGTAGTTTTCAGAGAAATCGCAGAGCTTGGGACGACAACCTTCAGGTACTTTCAGACACAATTGATCGTTCATTTTGGGTCGTTTTGATCCTACTATGTTGTCTGTGAATTTAATTGGAAATTGAGTTAGAAACCAGGGAGTTCTAATGATTGACCCGATTGGTTGATCACGGGTCGATGGGTCGATTGGGGACTTGTCGAGGTTGATTATTATCTCAGAACCTAAATTGGAAGGATAATAAACATGTTAGGATCAAATTGGGTTGAAATCGAGTAGGAATTGATGGTTAAATAACCGGGTCAAGCCGCGGGTGGCAGACCCGTATTACAAACAAACGGGTGAAGGTGGTGACACTGTAGCAGCTATAGTGTCAGGCGCGTGACTTTCACGCGCAGCCACTTTGGGTGGCGCGTGAGGGCGCGTTGGACCTTATCTCAGATCACGATCAACATGACTTTTGTTCCTCTCATCATTCTGAACATTTTTAGGGAATTAACCATGTTGATCTGAGATAGTTTTGATGGGTCAGTTTAGGGCCGATTGCCTAGATTGACGATTTTGCCCCTAGTTCGGGCAAAAAGTTGACTTTTAGTTCGGGCGGTCAAATGAACTTTGATCGGTGACCAGGACGTAGTTTAGGACGTCACGAATCCGTAGACATGTGGCACGCCCGATTCCGACATCCGAGGAGGAAGTTATGATGTTCGAAAGGTTGAAGGCATAACCGTAATTTGGGTAAATTAGGGGGAAAATTTCACTTTTTGTACGATCGGATTTTGGCACGTTGACCTAGGACCGTTAGGTAGATCTCATCGTCCTGAATTCAACGACAGGCGGCACATATTCATCGGAGTTAGGATGTGTGAGTTACGGGTCTAAAACGGTAAGGGTAAAATCGTAATTTTGGTTTAAAAGAAGGGTATTTTGGTCTTTTGCACATTGGCATTTGTGCAACAGAGAGGGACAAATGGAGGGCTGAGATTGAGCCACTTGTGAGAGAAAGGGGGAGGATGGTGACACGTGGGGCTTGACTAGAGGGTTCTAGGATTGTGTACACTGTCCAATTATTTGGGGTAATCGTGTACCTGTGTGTGTGTGTGTGTGTGTGTGTGTGTGTGTGTGTGTGTGTGTGTGTGTGTGTGTGTGTGTGTGTGTGTGTGTGTTTGTGTTCGAAGAACAGAAAACAGAGGGAGGAAATGAGAGAAAAATTGAGAGGTGATCGTGAGGGTTGGTGTGTTCTGGTGTGTGAGGATTGACTCAGAGATTGAGAGGGAGACAGTGAGAAGGTAAGGAGGTGAGGAATGTGTGTGTGTGTGTGTGTGTGTGTGTGCGGTTGTGAGCCACGGGGAAACCAGGGGGAAAACAGAGAGCAGAGAGGATTTTTGGGCGGTGGTGCTGCCGTGTTCGATCACTCGAGGCCAGTGGAGGTGTCCAGAGGCTGGAGGTGGACTGGAGGAGTCGTGTTCTCACGACTGAGCTCACGGCGGCGATCGACTGTAGGTAAATTCGAAGCCCTGTGTAAGTGCTCTGTTTTGCCGTGATTTTCAAATCGAAAGTCGAGAAGTCTAGGGTTGAGTCGAGAGTTTTTATGTGTTGGGTGAGACTTAGGAAGGTTCTAGGAAGAGTTTAAGACAGTCACCGTGACGGGGGTGACCGGGTTGGCTGGATCGTGAAACAGGGGAAGTGTTTGGGTTTTTGTTCGAGCTTGAGTCGACGAGTTGTAGGTCGAGTCGAGGTGTTTGGAGTAGGAGGATGAGTTTCTTAGGACGGGACGATGAAGATGGTGAAGAAAGGAGTCGATTTCGTGGCAGGACGGTGGAGAACCGGCCACGCCGATTCAAGTTGCAGTGACTGTGTCTAACCGGGTCGACCAGAGGTTGGTGGTGACACTGTAGCTGGCGCGTGAGGGCCACGCGCAGCCACTTTGGCGGCGAGTGGGGGCGCTTGCGGCGGCGGTTGGGAAAACGGTCAACATGGTTTTTGGTCTAGGTGTTGTGACGAGTCCATTGGAATTGCTTTCGGGTTGATCGGACGTCGATTCAATGTAGTTCCGCGAGGGTGAAGGTTTAGGATTTAGGTTTGTTAAGTTTAGGACCCGGGGATTTTTGGGGAAAATTAGGTAGACCTTCGTAGATGTGTTAGTAACGTACTTTGACGGTTGTTGACAAGATCGGGACTTCCCGAGGAAGCTGAGGAACGTACGGGACGTTCGGGACGCGATTGAGGGCTTGGTACTGTGAGTGGACCCCTTCTCTATAACTGAGCATGCATAACTGTTTTTAATTACTTATTTTATGGTTTTATATGTGGTTACATGATTACTGAATATTTTGGTTTTACATAATTGCACGTTTTTCGAGGAAGTTCGATTTCAGCACGTTTTACGAGAAAATGGTGATTTCTGAATATGAGGCTATGGTTTTGGGTTTTTAAATGAAAATTGGGTTTAAATGTTTATAAAGGGATTTTGAAACATGATTTGGTGATTAAAGGGTTTCGGTTTTGAAATCGGATTTCGAGAAGCGGAATTTGGTTTTAAAGTTGAAAAGTGGATTTCCGGATTTTGGTTCGGAATGACGGTTCTGGATGCCGGAAGGGCATCAGACCAGTGATTTCGGATTCGAGTTTGGATGTGGATTTAGAAATGGTTGTCAAAAGGTTTTGGATTGGATTTGCTGGATCTGGTTATTGGGTTTAAAGACCCGGATATTGATTTGACGGGGGACGGGCCAGGATTGAGTTTAAAGACTCGGATATATGGATATCTCCCCCATAGGCCTGTTGAGTTTAAAGACTCGGATATTATTGAGGCCTAGATTGAGTTTAAAGACTCGGGAGTTTAAAGACTCGGATAGATCCAGCAGGTTTGATCGGAGAATGATGACTCGGTATTTATGTTTTATGATACGGTTTTATGACGCTGATGATATGATTCCTATAACTGCTTTTATAGTGTTTTTGTAAACGTTTCTATGATGATCTTTACGTGATTTATAATTGTTTTTAGTAACTGGGTTATGCATGTGATTTCAAAACGGAGGGCTAAACCCGGTTTTCTTATAATGGTTTTGGAAACTTTTCTTTTATTTATGGTCCACTCACACTTTTCTGGTTTTAACTTGCCCTCCAGGTCGTGGAGCTAGCGCGGGGTTTTGGCGTCGAGGCAGCTTCTGAGGCATAGAAGTTACCAGAGCGACCCCGGAGTGTCTTTAAAATTTTCGTGTGCGTGTACTAGTTGTCGGTTTCTTTTCTTTTGTATTTAGTACTATGCTCTATAAACCTTTAACGTCGGGATGTTTTGTATAGTTTCTCCTGCGTCTGACTGTGCAGTTTGGTAGTTTACTGTCGTGTCTGGGTGTTAGACGGAAGCAGGATGTACCTCGGTTTTCGGGGTGAAACCGGAGTGGGTCCTGACAGGTGACCCACTGGGAAATTGCACCGTGAGCTCCCAGGAACAAAACCCTTCGGGCTGGGCTGGTTCGGCCAGTGAGTCCAGAGGGGACAATATCGTGTTAGATAGAGTGTGCCGCTGCGCAACTCTGATCTAAACGAGGCCTCCCTTGGCCGCGTTGGTAATGGTGTGCCCTACCAAGCATAAGATCTTGGGGTCAAAACCTTGCGAGTGTGGAGCTACCTGTTGCCCAGAGGGGACAATATCGTGTTAGATAGAGTGGGCCGCTACGCAACTCTGATCTAAACAGGACCTTTTGGGAGCTCACTAGCTTTGGATTCCTTAGGAACCCCAAAGTTAAACGAGTTAAGGCTGGTGCAATCACAGGATGGATGACCTACTGGGAAGTTGCACGTGAGACTGGGCCCAAAGCAGACAATATTGTGCTAGATTAGTCGGGCCCTGACCAAGGAGGGTTGGATCTTGGCACTCACCCATTTCTCAGGATTCAAACGTTCTTATACTCTATTTGATATCAGGAAATGATCTATAGCATTCAAACTCAGAAAACCCACCTCGAGAGCACGACCCAACCTTTTGAATTTCGGCCAAAGTTCCATGATTAGTCCAATGACTTCTACGTCCAAATCTCATGTTTTACCTTCTTAGAATGACCCTAAGAACTCCAGAAGGACAAAAGAATACTTGTCTTTAAGTTTCCCCCAAAACTACGAAGTCGACATAGAAACCCTACGGGTTCCATGTTTATCCCTTATGTCTTCCCTCCTTCCTCACTGTTTGACTTCAGTTTTTTTCTCCTTTTTCTTCCTTTTTTTCTTTCTTCATCCCTGGTTTCCTCTCATTTTTCTCAAGGTTTCAACTTTTCCTTCATTTCGGCCTTAAACCACCGAACTCCCCCAAAACCAACATACACACACAAATTTATTCACATATAGATCGGTGGAAGATTTTTGGAAGGAGGATGCTAGATCTTTCTAGACTAACACATATTTTTCACATGTCAAAATGTACAATTACCAAAATGCCCTTATAAGCAAAATTACTAAAATGCCGCTACATAAATTTAGACCCAAAATGGACTTATTCGAACTCCGTTTTTGGCATACCACATGTCTAGGTATTCAGGAGTTCAAGACCTACGTAACAGTATTTACAGAATATCCCAAAAATATTCGGATCAAAAGTCAACCATTAACCCTTATAGGGGCAAAATTGTCATTTTCTTTAATAATTTTTCTGAACTATTTTTCTCGAATTTCCAGAGTGTTACAATAATCATGACAGAGGATGTTACAATGGCGGCTATAAAGGCCATCGTGGAAACAAATATAATGGTGGTTTCTACAAATAATGGTTATATGAGAATGGAGGTTATAATAGTTACAATCATAATATAAGCTATAATGGTTACAATCAGAATAGAGGCTATAATGGTTACAATCAGAATAGAAACTATAGTGGGAACAATGGCTATGGATATGCTGATAACAATAATGGTGGTTTTCAACATAATTCAAGAACTAGAGTTCTTGGTCCAGCATCTTCCCAATCTCAAGTCCAACACATTGCTCCATCCATTCTTTGTCAACTATTTAACCAACATGGTCATGATGCTACAACATGTCCACAACATAATGGTTTTAGAATGCCTGGTTCTACTCCTCATGCCCAAGCCTTACTGCTACTTCAAGTCATACCTTTACCGATCCTAACTTTTGGCTGTCTGATACAGGTGCGACAAATCATATGACTTCGGATTCCACGCTTCTCACTCAGGAACATCCTCATCCTGACTCCTCAAGTATTTCTGTTGGACATGGTACTTGTTTACCTATCACTAGTGTAGGAACTACCACTCTTAACTCTACGCATGCTTTCTAGTTACGTAATTTTTTTCATGTTCCTACTCTTGTGCAAAACCTTATTTTAGTCCATCAATTTTTCCTTCAACATAAATGTCAGCTTCTTGTTTATGCCTCTTACTTTCTTATCGAGGACACCAAGGGGAAGATACTTTACAAAGGTCCTAGTATTGATGGCCTCTATCCCATCCTGATTCCACCCTCTTCGTCTTATTTTCCTTGTTTTGCGTTCTTGGAAAGCATGTTGCTCACTCTCTATGGCATCAACGTCTTGGTCATCCATCTGAGAATGTTGTGGCTGTAATGTTGCGGTATGCCCAAATTTCTTCCAAGTCTGATGTTGTTTCACATATTTTTCAGGCTTGTCTACCAGGAAAAATGTCTGGATTACCTTTCCCTTCTTCCAATCATAGTACCTATATCCCTTTTCATAAAATTCACTCTGATGTTTGGGGTCTAAGTCCTTATGTATCTAGTCTTGGTTATAGTTACTCTTCATTAATCATTGTACTCGTTATACTTGTCTTTATCCATTAAATAAAAAGTTAGAAGTTTTTCCCACTTTTGTTAAATTTCATTACTATGTTACTACTCAATTTAACAAACCTATTCGTATATTTCAAAATGGTGGTGGTGGTGAATTTTTTAACAAATCCATGACCGATTTTCTTGATTCTCATGGTATTCTTCGCTTTAAATCTTGTCCTTACACTCCTCAGCAAAATAGCAAAATGGATTGGCTGAACGTAAACATTGTCATCTTAACGAAACTACCCTTTCCTTGTTAACTACTACTCATGGAAAATACAAGAGGAAATGAAGAGGAATCGGAAGCAGAGAACACTTAGCTGAGAATTGAAAACCTAAGCGGAGAAAACTGAAATAGATGAAGAAGTGTGCAGAATGAAGTCGTCGCAAAGTGAAGCCGTCTCAAATAAAAAAAAAAAACGAATAAGAAGAAGAGCATATTGAAACAATGGTAATAAGCATGAAATTGAAGCAGTCAACTGAACAAAGAAGTCTGAGAAATCCACAAGCCAGAAGTCGAATCTAAAAGTCTGCAAACCAAAAGTGGAAGCCATTGTAGAAGCAGAAACCAGAAGCATAAACTGAACTGAGAAATCGAATCCGCCGCAAGAAAGCAAGATGGAAGCAAGGCAATCATAGATAAGCAGGTCTGATGAAGAAATCGAATCAAAGGCGCGATCGAAGAAATCTGATGTTGAGCTGAGCATAAAGCGGTCAATTGAAGATGAAGACTGAGAAAGCGAGGTTTCTGATGAAGAATCAAAGAAGTTGAGGTTGCTGAGAGGTCGAGGTTGCAGCAATAATCGTCAAGGATCTACAGGACTCGAAGCATCAATAATCGAAATCCATAGCACGAATCGAATAGAAGTATCGAATTTGTAGAAATTACTGGACGAGAAATCGAGAACACTGAGGGCCATCGCCATTGATGCAGCATCGAAAACTAGAAAGCAAGAAATCAAGAACTGGAAGCCATCACACAATTTCTTCTTGCATAAATCTTTGATGCATCAGAAATTAAGAAACTAGATCGAATAAGGAAACACGACAGTGAGTAGCAATTTCACATATCAAGAAAGGAAAAATAAGAAATTCTAGGTCAAATTTGGGGCTGGAGATGAATTATTATTTTTTTTTCGTAATTTAGAGACTGAAACAAACAAAAAAAAAATCGAAGACGAAAGATCAGGATTAAGAGCGATGAGCTTTGCAGCTCTAATATCATATTGCTAATAATACAATGACTAAATGACTTAATATAATATTGCTAATAATACACACAAGGAACATGAATATTGAGTCACAAGTTTCCAAATCTAATTATGTTGATCTAGAGAATATTTCTTTTAATTAGAGAATCTGATTCATTTTAAGAGAAAATTGATACAATTGAACGAAGAATATAAAAAATTACCCATAATGATAAAAAGAGTGCAAATAGCTAAAATAACATGGCTCAAAAGAAAATAAAAAAAATAAAAATATTACAAAAAATAAAAAATAAAAAGAATCCTAGATCTTCACTTGGAGTGTGTTTGGATAAGGAAAAAAAATATGAGATTTGCTAAAAAATTAGAATTTTGAGATTCCAATGCACCAACTCTCTTGTTTGGATGCATACATATATGAATTTAAGATTCTAAGGGAAAAAAAATGGAATTTGGATGTCACAAATCTCAAGTTTACATTCTATATAAAAATGTCATTTCTAAAATTCCATCTTTATAACTACTATTTATATATGAACATTAAATTACATGTTTACATTTCATTTTATTTTTATATTACTCAAACATACAATTTTATAAATTCTGAAAAATTATTTTTGGCAATTTAAATTTCATAATTTGATAAATTTTTAGTAATCTTAAAAAAAAATTATCCAAACACAACCCGAGTGGCTTTCATTCTAGCTATCATCCCAAGATACTATAGCCACCACAAAACCACACGTCCGCATCCAACAAAGAGGACAAATCTACAAGCCAAACCAAATAATCATCTAGAAAATTAGGAGTGAGGAAGCCACCCACGCATAAATATTAATAATTCATTCAAGCAATGCAGTATATACTTTAATCGCCACACAAAACCACCACATACTACCGATGAAGATTGGTGACTAAAACACCCATTGAGTTGAGGGGCAAAGCATGGTGGTGGAAAGAATATGTTGAGTCGCGACTGATATCATGTTGTACGATTATAAGGAGAAAATTAGAGATGATATTTAGGGTAGGGTGGGGGAATTTTGAGGTGAATATCGAGGTTGAAGATCATATCTATGGAGCAATACAAAATCACTATTAAAGGTGAGGCAAACCACCACAAATGATGAAGCAAAATAACCATCGCAAATAATGGAGAGGATGCTGAGATGCCAAAAACCCCAGTTAGGCCACCCAACATCTTTGTAGAAAAAAAAATAAAAAAAAAGGAAGGGAAGGAGGCCAAGCACAGCCCACTTCTACAAGAGTCACAAAAGATTGCCGAAATCCAATAATTAGGGGTCAAGAAAGGAAGTGAATAGGGAGGAAGAGCAAGCAAGGGTGTGAGAGGCGGAGATTCAACCAAGGTTTATCACCTGATGATGAAGATCTGGTGAAGACCCCTTTCTCCAGATCTAAGGCTGGTGCTTCTAGAATTTGAGTTCTAGAACGAGGTGACAGCATTTGCTGACATTAAATTTATCAAGTTTTTAATCAAATTAGTACTTAATTTAATGATATTTTTATTTTTTCTCCTTTTTTCAATATTAAAGAGATTTTTCGATCATCGATCACTAATAGACTAGAAGGTAGGCACCAAACATTTTAGCTTGTCTTGTGGAGCCTCAGACAATTAAAGCGTAGAACAAGAACATTGCCCTAAACCCAATTTGAGTGTTCCATATGAATCGACGATTACCCAAAATCGTCCACTAAA
Source organism: Prinsepia uniflora (assembly GCA_032719365.1). Taxonomy (NCBI): domain Eukaryota; kingdom Viridiplantae; phylum Streptophyta; class Magnoliopsida; order Rosales; family Rosaceae; genus Prinsepia; species Prinsepia uniflora. The sequence continues at coordinate 7,971,959 of CM064862.1, read as the reverse complement.
CACACCACAAAACTTGATTCAAATCCACCGTATCTCTTCCTAGAGAGACCCTACAATGTCAACTCTTAAAAGTACTTCTTTGGAGGAGAAAGTCTTGGTTGCACCTTAAAGGACCACATGGATAGTATATCTCCTCACAATAGATAAGGCCCCGTTTTTTTATACTATCCTACCCTACCTAACCTCACCCCCTCTTATGAGATAAAAGATATATACATATTGTGTACCCAAGGCCTTCTCCCTTTGGAAAATTCAATTGAATTTATTAAATAATTCATAAAATTAGTTTAATGAGCCATATTGAATGGTATCATATAACTCTATCAAATTTAAGAGAATTAGATATCCATAAAAATAAAAATAAAACTTATTTCTTCTAATCATATCATTTGTATGAGAATTGTATTCGATAAAACATGTACAACTACATTGAATTCGAAGAGCTTTGAGTTACATAATGTAATCCAATTCAATATATATTTAAAATACATTAGGAGCCCTTAAGGTATTGCCGGAGAATTAGTGAATACACATGAAAACCTTGTATTTAGGTGTGAATATGGTGCAGTACGATACGGATATTGATAATGTCCAAATTCAAATTGTTAAAATCATAATGGTTCGATACGGTTTGTGTTTTCTAAAATTAGAAATTAAACCGTTTCGATACAAATCGTTACTAATATTTAGTTTGGATTGAAACGGTTTGGTTTTGATCGAAACCGTTTAGATATAAAATACAAAAAAAAAAAGTAATGCTATAAAAAAATAAAGTGAGGATAAAAAAAATGACAGATTAATCAATACTCAAAATTTTTGTATATTAAATTTACGGAAAATTGAATTGTAAATATTATTAATACATTAAGATTTATCAAACAAAAATTACCACTTAATAATATTTTACTCTTATCTAAATATACATATATTTATTTGGATATATTTAAATATCCTTTTATCTTTATTATTTTTAATTTGTATTAATAATATATTTAAAAATTAATATATTTCTTAATAGTTCAATTTGAATTTAACAGATTTCCGAAATGAAAATCCAAATTCAAACCGTTCCTAACAGGATAGTTTGAATTCTCAAATAATTTTGACTTTTATCCAATCAAATCTAAATTATTGGATAAATAACAATTTGAAATAGATTAATTAGCACTTTAAACGTATTCATACTCTCATACTTATATTACTATAAATATCTTAATTCAAGTGAATTCTTGCCATCAAACGGCAGGCACATTGGTGACCTTAACACAATTCCTTCATTTTTTTTTTTTAAGGTTAAAAAGGACAACTTACTAAATAAAAAATTAATTAATTATTCAATCCAAATACAATCGTGCGGAAGGAGCAAATACCTTCTTACAGAATAAGCAAAGGCGAGATATATGAAGGCCGGCTCATGTTCCAATTTCTCACGCAAATCACACCCCAGGTTAACGCTCTAAACATTCAAGCTCCGCCGCTAGCAAGCATCAATTTGTTACTTCTCCCGATGTTAAGTCGAACAGTAAACTGGCAGAGACCCCTGACTGTTGCAGTATGAGAGGTCCCCCAACTCATTGCTAGTCACAGCCATTTGCAGAAGCCAGGGTCTAAGCAAGGCAAATAAAGGCTACCGCAAAGGGTGTACTAGGTTGGAGAAAGATCCACATGGGAAGGAGATGGGGTCCTCTCCTTTCTTTTACGGATCACAACTGGGGCTTTATCATTGTGACCTCCAATAAACTCTGACCTGCATGAGTTAAGTACTTCATGGTTGCTGCATACACTGCCATTTTCAAAAGAAACACACCCCCGGGTAATGCAGAGCCAGGTTCTTGCCGGCTCCTGAGAGCTATCGTCTGCTATGGGCACATGCCATGATCCATTTTCTAATTCCTGAAACAGATTGGTATCTCAATACTCTATTGTTAAAAATTGGAAAGTAACAGCTTCTCAGCAAAACTAGTTACTACAAATAATTTTAGCACCGATAGGCCATGCAACTTGTGAAGATATCATCATTTTTTTAATTCAACTGAGATTTATTTGAGACCATTTGAATAAAACGTTAACACTCAAAGTGGCTCACACTAAAAGGCAAACCGAAACAGAATTTGAATCAGGCGACATTTGAGGGGCAACTTAAGGGTCATAATTCATGTAAAACAAAATTCAAGCCCAGCATATGTCTGCTTAAGCCAACAGCCCATTCGATTAAAATTATTATGTTGAACAGATATTTCTATTAACTAACTACTGCTCAATAGATGATTAATCTTAACTTTACACAAAGAGCTCTTGCCCTCAAGGTTCAGTCTTTAAACATGGTCATTGAAACTTTTGCATCAGCGTGACTCAAAGATTATGAGCAAAGAAATAAGAAACCAAGAAGCTTTATATCCAACACAAGATAAGCACAAATATGCATGCCAAGTTTAATATCCAACACAGCATCCATCTGAATCACCCATGCTTTCATTATATTCTTCAGATTTGGGGTTCCAGCTAAATGCTTCTTGAGTTTACATTCCAGTAAAAATTTATATATTTTACCACGTAATATTAACCATTTCTGTCTTCTTTTTTTTTCCATCTACCCAATTGTTTTTATGGATCCAACCTATCCAGAAAAGTTAGAAAATTTTATAGGACATGCTACCGGAAGTAGACAACAGAGAATTAAAAATAGTACCTGGATGACTGAAGAATATGGGGGTGGCATCAAAAGTTTCAGATTTCCTTTGACGAAAGTGTATCGAACCTGCAAAAAAGATGCAAGATTAATTATAGCATTAAGGATTTATGAGGTGTGTACAGATCCGGTTCACAGCTGATGCAAGAAAATGTTGCAACTGTGAAGTCATGGAAGAAAGAGATGTACAGTCTACGACAGAAACAAAATGCGAGGGACTATAATATAAAGAGTTTTACACCATGCAAAACCATATAAACTCTTCCATGTTGAGATATAAACTATTTTCAGGGCTTTAACATCAATAATGATATTTAGGATGAGATGAGTTAAACTTAGAAAATAAGTTAAGCACGTATGCAATGATAGGTTTGATTAGAAATACTGAAATAGGTCGTCCAAGAACACGTACTTGGTGTCTCTCTTTCCACTTGAGAAAGAAGCTGCTTCCTATGAGTTCAAAAATGTGATCTCGCATTTCATCATTTGTGACGAGCAAGCACTTCAGCTTTACAGCTGCATAGAGCCAATACCTGGGACATAGCAAAGGAGTAACTTTTGTATTCAAATATGACAGTCATGATGTTTAGCATGCCACTAGAGTGGGAAAAGTGATACTTAATACATCAAAGAAGCTCATCGAAACTGTGAATATGTGCCTATCTAAAGGTTTTTCTTAAGAGAGACAGAGAGAGAACTCCAATGAAAAGAATCGATGTTTTCTTTTGGAGGTGAGGGAAAGAACTACAACAGAAAGTAGGAAACAAGTAACAGCACTCAGTGAGTATTGGATTGCAGGCTCATACCAATCGTCATTGGAACCACTTGGCGTGGCATAAAGAATACCTTTATCCATCCACTCCTCAACAAGTTTTCTGTGTGAAGGATTTTCCACAAGTCCCCGGAAACGTCTATTATGCATGACAACAAGGGGCCATTTCTCTCCATTCCTAGTATACAATTCTTTCACAACAGCGTCAAGCTGCTCTATTTTATAACATAAACAAAATATCATGATTCTGTGTGGCTGAAGGGCCTATCAAATTTTTTAAAAAAATACTGGGGAGAAAAAAGAAAGAAAAAAAGAAAAGAGGGTATAAATAATATTATTGGTGTGAGATGTACAACCTGAGAAAGACTGAATCCACCATCAGCAAAATTCTGCTGGTAGAGCCCAATATTAGCTCCATCCACTATAGCTTCAAAGTCAGCATGCTTGTCCAGCCAGTCCTTTGGTAATATATTGGAATAGAGAAGAATTACAATATGTTACAAAAATAATTTGACCCAAACTAATGAAACTGACGACATACATATGTGGATTTTCCTACTTCCATCTTAGTCCTAGACTCCTAGTCTCCACAACTCTAATTGACCCTTAAAAATACCAAAAAACCCAAAAACTAAAAAACACCACCAGGCACCTACAAGGAATCAACGGTTTTGGTTTTCATTGCTTCCAAAGAGTAAGATATACAATCAAGCAAAAGTCTTCATACCAATAATAACGGAAACGAGTGACACAGACAAACTGTATCAGCTTCATTAATGATGGCAAAAAGCACTAACTCTGCTCTGAGCTCTCAAATTTTCCAAATTTTCCAATTTTGAACCATATCCCATTACCAACACCCGGCCGAAATATTCTCCTGATAAATTTAATACAAGGTGATCCCTTAATCTCTAAACGCTACATAAATTCAAATACTCAAATTGATATTGATAGCATTCTTAAAAAAAACTCATAGAAAACAAGACTAATCAAAACCTTCTGGCTCACCTGGAACTCACTGAAATTCGATTTGAATTCCCTTTCCATTGCCAAAGCAGCAACCGACTGCGCAAACCTCTCCGTCTCCCCACAATCAATGTCAACACAAACCAATCGCTCACCACAAGAGCAACACTTGCAGCTGCTCAAGTCCACATTGGTTTTCCTCACATTCCAAATCCCCTTCCCGATCCACCCCTGCCCATGCCACCCTCCTCCGTTCTTCAAAACCGCCTCTTTGACCCGACCCGAATCCCAGTTCTCTTCACCCACCTCCCAAGCCACTCCACTACAAAACCAATCCTCGACGATCTTAGCCGTTGATTCACTAACACACCTCACCACATTCCTCAACTTATGCAAATACCCATAAACCCTATCGCCATTCCCAACCTCCGCGCTCACCTTCAACAAAGCCGCAATCTCCGGCTCCTCTACGCTGACCCCCACAATACCCATATGCTCCTCCACCTCATATGCCTTATCCGCATCCAATTTATCGCAGTAGCAAAACAACGCCGGGTTGCACGTGCGCAGCCTTGGCAATACATTGTACTTTTCCAGATCCTTGACCAGGTCAAATGCGTAGTCGCCGTCACCTTTGTAAGCGGAAAGCCGGGCCACGGCGGTGATGGTAGCCTCGTTCGGAACAACTCCGATGGATAACATGTGATTGAAGACGCGGAAGCCATTTTCCAAAGCCAATTGCTTAAGACAGGGGTCGGGGTCGGTGACGGAGTTTGAGCAGAGGTAGAGGAGAGTGTTGAAGTGGTGTTGGTTGAATCGCGTGTTCTGTGAAACCGCGGATTCGAATAGGGAAATTGCGCGGGGCAAATCTTTGTGCTTTGAGCAGAGAGTGAGTGAGGAGTGGAATTGGGTCTCTGGGGTTTGCTTCTTTTTTATCTTCTTTGGGGTCCCCATGGCAGTAGGGTTTTGGGGAAGACGAAACCAGGGGTTTCTGGTTTGGAATGTTTAAATAAGTGTGGGTTGGGCTTTGAGTTTAAGTACTGGTTGGGCATGGAAATAAAAATGTTCCAGGTCACGAGTACTTAGGCCTGCATTCAGCTTTTTGTTTTTTATTATTTATCAAAAGGCCAAGATGTAGCTTCCCTTTTTGGTGGTTACTATAATGAGGACCTAATAATCTGATTTTATAGCTTAGATGTCCTTGCTAATCGTCAAATTCATCAATACACTTAAATTATAATGAATTTATGGTGAGACTTGGTTAAAAATCCCCCCGCCAACTTCTACACTCGATAACATGTTAACAAATAGCTCGTAGAGTGAAACAGAAGGAGAGTAGAAAACAAACTATCGCCTACCCTATGGGCTAGGGCTGGCCAGAGCCCACCCGAATTTGTTAGGGGTAACAATGAGTCGTGTCGTGTCGGATTCGTATCGTGTCATGAACTCTGTTTTACCCATTTATGCCCAACTCGAACCCAACCCGTTTAATAATCGTGTCAAGAATGTCCAACATGAACACGACCTGTTAATGACTCGCGTAACCCGTGTAACCCATTTAATAAACAGGTCGTACTCAAAACCCAATTAACATATGACCCGTTTGATCCGTTTAATATGTTTAACCTATTTAAATTATAAAATTTAATAGGTATTTAGGTAGGTAAATGAATAGATATATGGGTTAGTAATGCCACGTTTATTAAATGGGTCAATATATAAGCCAATATACGAGTTAACATGTTAACCCGAAATCTACCCATTTATTAAATGGGTTAACAGGTCATTATACGGATTAACAGGTTGATCCGAAACCCACCCATTTATTAAACGGGTCATAACGAGTTGACCCGAAAATGACCCGAAATTTTAATTGTGCGGGTTGACCTGGATAAATCTCGTGCGGGTTTCAAGTCGTGTCAAAAATTGTCACAATATATATATTGTAATTTTAGTATTTATAACTCATTTAATTAATTTGATATATACTTAAATAAGATAAAGAATGATGTTTTTTAAGATTGTATAATATATCATTCAAATAAAAGAATATTTGTTAATAATATCGACATTTACTTGATAATAGTTGCGTTTAATACCTTGAAACCTACTAAACTACAAGTTTAGTACTTTTGTTTTACATAGTATCGCACAAAATTGTTGTTTTTTCTTAGCTTTTTATATATATGTATTGATTTTGATAGAATATAATAATAAAATTGGCTCACCTCATTTTCAAGTCTCGGATTCATGGTTAGAAGTTTTAGTGTTGGTGAAAAGATACAATGGAGGTTCTATTAGAAGTAGTGTTATATTGGGATCATTTTAACTCAGTTTCACCATAAATTTAATGTAAAATTTAAGGTGACTAATGAATTTGATGACTATTAAAGGCATCCTACATTATAAGGTTTTGATTATCAAAGGGGCACAGTTCTTCATTTATATTTATGCTTAAGGATTACTAGCATCCCTAGTGTCATTTTGTTATGTATAATGATACTGGGAGATGAAACTGTACATACTTGGCATTGACGTCATTTTTTTTAATTAAAGTCGAATCCAAACTATCTATCATACAATATGTGAGGACCCGTGCCCTAGAGGCATGGTTAGCAATCCGACATCACCCGGGGGGATCTAGGGGATGAGCCTTATATGTGTGGGCGCACATCTATCCAACAGGAGGCCTTTTGGGAGCTAACTGGCTTTGGATTCCTTGGGAACTCCAAAGTTAAGCGAGTTAAGCCTGGTGCAATTCCAAGATGGGTGACCTACTGAGAAGTTGCACGTGAGCTCCCGAAAACAAAATTGTGAAGGTTGGGTCCAAAGCGGATAATATCCTGTTGAAAAACGTCTTTCTGTAACTGTTTTTATAAACTGATTTATTTTTGTCCACTCACACCTTTTGTTTTTTTTTTTTGACCCTCCAGGTCGTGGCGCGTTGTTCGAGGCTGATCGAGAGGCGGAGGCATGAGTAAGCACGTGTGGCTATTCCTGGTCTGGCACGCACTGAGAGTAACTTGGGGATTTCAGTCAACTTGCCAGACGGGAGCAGGACCGGGCACGGTTATCAATGTCCCTTCAGGGGCGGTCCTGTCAAAATCGCCATCGAACCCACCATCTTCACTTACGATCATAATCATCGTTTTTCAACCGTTAGCATCATTTTCATAGCCTCTTACACTGTTTTCGGGAGGAAGAAGAACAAGTTCTTCGACTAATTTGTAGGTAAGTTTTAAAATTTCTTCTAATTAATTAGTCTGTAAGAGTTTTCCTATATTGAATTTCAATGGTGAATACATAAACAAGCAGCAAGGAAGCAGGCTTCCCACGCGCGACGAGCATGTACACAGAATAGGGAAAGCACATATCTATACCGACGGGTACAAATTACATATAAGCACTAGAAACATACGGTCGATGTCGAGGGAAACATATGTACACAACTCTATGTTGTTATCTATATCGTTTTTGTTTTCCCTTTTCAGATTCATTTTATAGTATGTACAGATAAGTACATTATAGTCTTCATTTTTGGACTTCTGTATTGTACTTAGTTTGGACTGAGTCGTGTTTTGGGGTTTATCATGATGTCTTCTTCTAGCTTTAGTTGATTTCGCATGTGTCGGTGTTATGGTTGGCGTCGAGCGTTGGAGACGACGCATTATCGTCATCAACTTCAACTATGTATTAATTTCTTTTTAATATAAATTAGTTTGAATTCAAGTTTAAAGATTGGGGCTTAATTTTCTTGCATGTTTCTTTTTATAAGGATTAACGAAGAATGGCGAAATTTATTCTGCAAGTATCAAACAGCTTAAAGAGCTTCACTGTTTCTGCTTCTATTTCAACAAACGGTACAAAAATATCACTATTCAGTATTTTTTTCCTCATGAAATTGGTTTCTTTGTAATTATTATTATATCTGTCATTTCTTTTAATAAGAATTTCATTTTCAAGTTCTCTTCCTTTGAATTCGAGTGGGAGCAGTGGTGGGGCTGGTGGGTTAGTGATAGCATTCGAGAAATTGGTCTTCAAATACTTGTAAGCACTGGTAGCAACCCCAAAATTTTAATTTTTTTTCTTTGGTTCTGTATTTTCTATTTGGTTTCCTAGAAAATGAGCATAACGTATCGTAAATTGAACTTTTGTTTCTCATGTTTCTCATGTTTCTCATGTTTCTCACGTCTCCTGTTATGTTATGTGATGATTATTGAGAAGGGTATTTTTTTCTACATTTTGATAATCTTATGTCTGTGTTTCAGTTTTTGTTAAGGATGAATTCATTTAGCATTCATACATTTTGAAAACAAGCTATATTAGGTGATCTTGAAGGAATCCACATTCAAGTTGAAAGCCACCGTTTATTCTTACTATTAGTAGTTGAAATTGTTAGGCAAATTTTTTGTCTGTGTGTGGTTTTTGATTTCTTTCTTCTTTATTGCTACTAATTTGGTTATTCATTTCTGCAATTATACTACAATTTTGGAATATAATTTGATTATTTATTTCTGCAAATCGAGTCGTAATGATATTATGTCGAATTTTGATAAGGGCTTCCTTCGTGTTTGGATAAACTGATTTGAAATAATTGATAATGAGTTTTAGGTTGTTATGCTGTTACAATCCAAGCCTTTATTGATGTTGAGACATGCTTCGTAATGATTTTCCATTCTAATTTTGATAATGGCTTTCTTCATGTTTGGATAAACTAATTTGAAATAATTGATATTGAGTGTTAGATTGTTTCTCCAGTTGGTCATAATTGATATATAGGTAATCTGCTCCTATGATGTCCTAATGATTTCATTTTGGTTGGTTTGATAGGTAATCAGTTGTAACACGAAGAAGAAATTGTCTCTGTGAGGTACCATTTACCCACCAACTACTTCTCTCAATTTGTTGAATTCAGGAAGGTTTTGTTGTCCTTCCTGCGATTGCTTAAAAATGTTGACTTCTTTCTTCCAATTTGATTTTTACTATATATGGGTGTTTCAGATTTCCTACAAATTGAATATTAAGTTCATTAATGTTTGATTTAGGTTATTAGTTTTCGTACCGTTCTGCAAATACTTGATTGAATATCTATTTATGCATTTTCTTGCTTCCCTTTACATTTCATACGGTTATGCAAATACTTGATTGAAATCTTTAGGATGAATCAATGCAATGTAGTAGGACTCAATGACAGGACATCAATGAAGTTGAAATATGAAAACCTGAGTTTCTATAAGTTTAAAAGTTGGATTGATTCGTCTTTTCATCCTTTGCAAGATTTGATTCATACCTGTTGTTTTCAGGTTTTCATATGGTAATATAGAAACTCAAACTTTTATACGATAGATGCAGTGTAACTATGAATTTGCTTGCATCAAATCTGGACCATGCTCTTATTAATGTCACATATGTTCTATAGGCTACAAACAGATCATGTTTCTTTCATTGTCATGTTGTGTAACTATGAATTTGCTAACATCATATTATATATTTTAACATCACATTTTGTTGACAATGACAAGTTGGTTGTCTATTAATGTAACGACCCGTCCCGGAAGTTGGGATTAGCTTAGTAGTTAATGACGGATTAACGAAGAGAATCGGTGATTAGTTGGATACTTTTGGACAGTCGGCGCAAAATGACGATTTTGCCCCTAGAATGGGCAAAATGTTGACTTTTAATTCCAACGATCAAAAGGACTTTGACCGATGACCTTGACGTAGTTCGGGAAGTCACGAGTCCGTTGACAGGTGGCACGCCCGATTCCGACATCCGAGGAGGAAGTTATGATGTTCGGAAGATCGAGGGCATTATTGTAATTTGGTTAAAAAGAGGGAAATTGTTGAATTTTTGTTTGACCATTAGTTTTCACGCAAACCAAGGACCATTAGATATGTCTCGACGTCCTGAGTACAACGACAGGCGGCACACCATCATCGGACATCAGACGAGTGAGATATGGTTCTAGAAAGGTGAAGGGCAAAATGGTAATTTGGGTTTACAAGGGCATTTTGGTCTTTTTACACCTTGGGAAGTGTGCCAATCAGATAAGGACATGTGGACAGTGTTTAGTGGATATTTTGGGGCTGGACCACAAGGTGTTTGACACCTGGTTAAAATCCAGTGGCTTCTAGCCACTTTCACGGCTTTGATTTAAACTAGTTTGTGTTGTTTTAACCGTGCAAAGGAGAAAACAGAGAGACTGAGAACAGAGAAGCTATCAACCATTTCTTCAAGGTGTGTGAGACCTTGCCTTCGAGTGTGTGTGATCAGAGACTAGTTAAGACTTTGGTGAGTGAGTCTTGGTGAGAGTGGTGTGAGGAAAGGTTGAGAGGGAAGTGAGAAACCCAAGAAAAACAGAGAGGTTCTTCGTGCACGGCTGAGAGCCCAATCGATCAAACCTGTCGAGTTTGGGTTTGTGGTGGTGTTCAGTGGACGGAGGAAAGACCCTAGGACGCTAAGGGACACGGCGGAGCTCACGGCGGTGTGCAGAACGGGTAAGTTTCCCTTAGTTCCCTGTATTTCCCGTTTAGTTCAAATCCAAAGTCGTGAAGTTTGGGGATTGGATGAGTGATTGTGTTGCTCCTGGCAGCTTTATGAGGTTTCTATCTAGCTCTGGGAATCGAAATCGTAGCTGGAAGAACGACGGATGGCCGGAATTCGAAACTGGTTTTCTCTGTGTTTTGGTTCGAGTTTGGGAGGTAAGAATCAGAACTCCATTTCGTGTGTTAATTAGTTGAATCTGTTGCTTAGAGTGGGACGAAACTAATGGTAAAGAGAGGATTGAAAATGGACTGGAATTGGGTGAAAACCGGCCTCGCCGGCTCGGTTCGACCAGACCGGTCTGAACCGGGTTGGCTGGAGGTAGGAGACGATGAACAGTGCAGGCGCGTGGCTCCCACGCGCAGTCCTTTTGGGCGGCGCATGAGGGCGCGTGGGGACTGTTCCGGGGAAACGTTCAACACGGTTTTTACTCTAATCTATGTAACGAACATTTTAGGATAAGTTTCGTATCGATCGGACATCGTCTCGGGTTAGTTTTGAGTATTCGAAGGTTTAGGGGTTCGTTTAATTACGTTTAAAAATTCGGAAAAATTGGGGAAAATTAGGGTAAGCTTAAATGAAGTGTTTGTGACCCGGATTGGTGACTGTTGACAGGTCGGGTTATCCCTGAGGCAACTGAGGAACGTACGGGACGCGAGTGACTTGCCTAGAACTGTGAGTGGACTTTTCTTTTCTAACTGAGTATGCATAACTGTTTTTATCTACTTGTTTTATGTATTTAAATATGATTTCATGCTATTGATTATTCTATATATGTTTTACATAATTGCACGTTTTTCGAGGCATTTCTCATAAGTATACGTATTTTGGCACGTTTTACGAGATATGGTTTGATTATGGTTCTGATGCTATGATTTTGGGCTTTAAATATATAACTGGTTTTCAATAATTATAATGGGTTTTGAAACATGATTTGATAATCAAGGTTTTCGGTTTTAGAAGCGGATTTCGGAAATCGAGATTTGGTTTTAAAGCTTGAAAAAGAGATTTCCGGATTTGGATTCGGAATGACGGTTCTGAACGCCGGCATGGCTTCAGAATAGTAATTTCGAATTCGGGTTTGGATATGGATTTAGAAATGGTTTTCAAACGGTTTGGATTGGATTTGCTGGATCTGGTTATTGGGTTTAAAGAACCGGATTATGATATAACGGGGGCAGGCCCTGATTGGGTTTAAAGACCCGGATTGAGTTTAAAGGGAGTTTAAAGACTCGGATTATATTTAAGGCCTGGATTGAGTTTAAAGACTCGGATAGATCCAGCAGGTTTGATCGGATGATGATATTTGGTATTTTCATGTTTTGATGATAAGGTTTCCATATGATTGATATTGTTGTTTTCAGATACTGAGTTATGCATGCATGTTTTTTAAACGGAGGGCAAAATCCTGGTTTGTTTATTAAACTGTTTTTGAAACTCTAATTTATTTTTAGTCCACTCACACTTTTCTGGTTTTTAAATACCCTCCAGGTCGTGGTGCTAGCGTTGGGGCTAACGTAGAGGCAGAGGCAGAGGCATAGAGTTTTCCGTTACGAGTTTTCCCGTTGCGCGTGTAGCCAGTTTTTAGTAGGATTTCTGTTTTCTCATGTACTGTACTATGCTCTGTATGAATGTTGACTTGTTGGATTTTAAATTCTCCTTGGTCTGGCAATGTATTTTACTTGTGAGTTTTGTGAGGTCGTTTTGGTCTTTTGGGTAGATTTGTCAGACGGGAGCAAAGTTCGTCCCGGTTATCGAGGGGATAATCGTGGTGGGTCCTGTCAATTAATATTGCAGATTTTTATACATCAGGTGATTCTTCGCTCCTATATATTTGTACATAAGATAGTGCATTTTTGAAAATTGAGTTATGAATTCATAAGTTGATCTACACATTTGAGTTCTGGTCTAAAATTCTTATATATTTTTTGCTCTTTCTGTGAAGTGCATTTAATTGTTCCCAATATATCTTTTGCTCCTTCTTTCATTAAAGTTTAGTCAACTTCAGTGCAAGTGGGATTTTCTTTTTGTAGATGTTATACTCAATGTGGTTTTTCTGATTTTTCTATAGCTTTTATGAGAATAGATGTTGTGGTGAGTGGGTTTTTAGGAGACCTCAAACAAGGTTTGATACAAAACAAAGGCTGGCCTTCTATCTTTCCAACCTACAGAGTCTCAAAGAATGCTTACACTAGGATCCTATAGCTATAAGTTAGGGTATATTACTTGGATTTATTCGTTAAAAGATAACTGATGTTGTTGTATGTTTATGGGCCAACAGATAATATCATGTATTTAGTCGTCATTTGATTCAACTCAAATTCTAGGTTCAATTCCCAAATTCAAATTCAAATATAATATCACTCCATTGTTCATTATCTTCATGACTTTAACTCTAAAATTTTCCTTCAATTATTTTCCATCACATTTCTACGTGATTTCAAATTCTCAAATTCTCTACATTCACTATTAACTAAGCACTCTTGAAATTCCAGATTTTCATTACTCTATATTCAGTACGAACTATGCAACTCTGAAAATCCTTTGCATCGCCTATGTTATTATTTTCATGTGACATGGATTTTGATTATAATATGTCGACTCTTTGAATTTGTATGTTTTCCCTTTTTTGGTTCCAAACAGACTATTTGGGATTGATTGCTCCATAGAGAGGGTAATCAAGAAGTAGCTAAGAATCTTGCTCTTCCAGTTATTAGTGTAAACTATAGGTTACATATAATTTATTTCCCTTCATTACATTTTCCTTTTTTCATTCACTTTTTCAAACTGAAATTGTATATAATATCCTCTCTTTGATAATCTGCTTCCAGAAAGTATCTTTGCATATGGGTAAACAAGCAGCAGAGAGACGTACAACATGAGTGACATTGGTGGATATATTGTTGCTGATATATTTGACTACAGAGAAAAGGAGTTACATACAAAATTTTTTGATAATCTTTATTTTCTTTTTTTAGAAGAAAAATAATTATTATGCCCAAAGCTTTCATGCTTTATTTAGATCTTTGGCAAAGCACAATATATGATTAAATGCAACCATATCGTTGTACTTTTTTTCTTCATGTCAATCCTGTGTTGTTTTTGTAAATTAGATACTTAGATTGATATGGAAAGTTATGAATTTGTGCACTTCTGGGTATTTTCAGCATGTGTTTTCACCCGTTCATGGCTAATTGTTTGTTTTGTTTACTTATCAGAATTTCAATCTTCTTAGGCTTTTGTAGCGCCATATGGTTGCTAACATGTCGCAGAAAATCCATCATCTACAATCGCCTTCGTTATTTCTCAAGGTTTGTTTCCCGCATTCTATTTCAAGCCTCGAGTTTTCAAGGTTTGTATGCCATATTAAAAGAACATTATTTACAGAAAATCAAATTATTAATATGCTGGAATTTGGTTTTGCACATTTTTTTTTAGAACTTATTCAAAAGCGTTGAGGATAAATTTGAGGTAGTTAAACATTGATTAAATGAGTGGACATAAAGGAACTTTCAAATAGTATTGTATTTTCAACTAATATGTTGTTTTCCTCTTGCTTATGCGTCGTTCCTTTTCTTCCAGTTCACAGATCGTCTTCTTTCAGAGATTCCAATTTCAGAAACAGTATTTGAAGGTATTTTCTCCCTTTTATTCATTCCCTTCTTATATTTCATCAATCTACTTTTATAGCGTCTTCAAGTTTATTGTAGTATTGGGTTGTTAATTAACAAGTGTTCAAAATATTTAAATTGTCATCAATTGGCTTTTTCTTTCATGCTCGCCCTATTTGGTTGCTTTCAATAGGTTTGCCCCGCAGCAAGGCGCGGGCATCAGTTGCTAGTTCTTGACTAAATGATGCCACTCTATCATTTTCGATCATTTGATATTTACGTTTCCGTAATTGATTATGGAAATTGATTATATCTATGAGATATGAAGAATTATGCATACCAGATTTTCTTATAGCTTGTTTATAATCGATATGTTTGTTAACTATTGATGGATTATGAGGCAATAAGACATGAATGCTTGTTTATATGGTATGATTTATGGAAATAATGTTATAGAAACCTTAATATGAAACATGAAGTTACTGACTATTTTATTTTCTGAGTTTTCAGCCATAAGATAGTGTTCCCTATAGTTTTAATCGATTCATTATGATTTAGAATTGGTTATTGATACTCAATCGTGTGAGGACTGGTTGGAATTTGACCCAAGATGATTTCCACGTTATGTCTTGACACGGTTTTATAGAAGTTCCTTATGGGGATTGTGTTCTATGACAAAATGAAGGTTTTCCAAAGAAAACAATCATTCTATAGGTCTAATGTAATCCAAGATTGTGATGCACATATGGACACTATTGATTCACCTGCACAAATGTGATGAACCTATTCTCATTAATATGTCTGCACCTAAATTTTACATGATGCAATTTTGCCCGAAGGTGAACTTGCAATCATGTACTATTGATGGTGAATCAGTACCTAATGACATGTATTCATTCATTGGAACTTTTGTAATTGAAACCCATTATTGAACTGAAAATAAGTTTCAGGGAAACAAACCACTAATTACACTACAATTGAAACCTTGACTGAGAGCAACTTTAAGAAATTGAAGGAGGACGTCCTTCTGCACTTGGCCTACCGTGGATGGGAAGATTCACTTCTAAAAGATGCACCTACAACTCCTACATCAACAAGTTCAGAAAAGAAGATTGTTGCCTATGAGAAGTGGGAAAAGCCGAACATGCTCAGTTTACTGATCATGGAAAAATCAATGATTGAGAATGTAAGGGAACTTATAAAGCTTGGAAAGACGACAGTTGGTAAGTATATGAATGGCATTGGGAAAAACACAAGGAGTCAAAAATGGCAGAAACAAACAATTATCTCTTAGAATTGGTGTCCTTAAAATTGGAGGGCAATTGTATGATCTGTGAGCACCTGACAAAGATGATCAACATCTCCAATCAATTGGAGGCTCTTAACATCAAGATAGAAGAGTAGTTTTTTGTTCACCTAGCTTTTAACTCCTTGTATACTAAGTATGATCATATGAAAGTCTCCTGCAATTGCTAGAAGGAGAAATGGTCTAGAAATGATCTAACCACTCAATGTGCACAAGAAGAACGCAAACAATAGAAGGAAGATTCTAATGTAATCAACCCGTCCTTTCATGGCTAGAAGGGTAAATTCTTTCCGAACTATATTGTTTCTATTGGACCTAAATTCACTAACCCTCTGAGAAACTTACATCTTACCATATTAAGGTCAACAAAATAGAAGTTAGATGCTTTTTCTGTAGTAAGACTAGTCACATTGGGAAAAAACTGTGATGGTTTTGAAGTTTGGGTGACTAAGAAAGGTAAAACTTTTTCTGCTTTTGTTTGTGTTGAAACTAACTTAGTTGATATTCCTAAAAACTCTAGGTGGTTTGACACTGGTTGTTTTGTTCATATGACAAATAATTTGCAGGGCCTAACAATACCAACCAGCCGAAATAAAGATTTTTACAAAGCCTATGTTGGGGATGAATCAAAAGTTGTTGTCAAGTCTGTTGGAAATCTTAAGCTTAGATTATCATCAGGATTTATTTTAGAATTAGAAAAAGTTTTATATGTACCTTCAATAAGAAAGGAGTTTAATTTCGGCATCTAAGCTTGCCAAAACTGGATTTTTGCTTTTTGGCGATTTGAACAAAATTCATTTATTCTATAGTTCAAATAAAAGCAAGTTGCTTGGTTTGGCTCATATGTTGATGAATGTCTCAATATTAGTTGAAATAATTCTAAAAGAATGCTCACTAATGATTCATCATTTACTTTGTGGTATAAAAGATTTGGGCATATCACTAATGAAAGAATTTTGCAATTAACTAATAGAGACGTATTG